>CM062809.1:1254891499-1255489164 GCA_031772625.1 Pinus tabuliformis
ATATTCGTCCTTTCCCAGGCTTCGGAAATCTTCCTCTATCACTAATACAAGGATATCTCAAGCAAGATGGAGGATATCTATAACAAGGAAATAAAGGTTTCCTAAAGCTTTGGGGAGTGCAGGAAGCACAGGGATTCATCAAACTCGATCAGGGAGAATCTCAGTATAGTATCAATATCTCATATATTCTTCCTTAAGGCCTTCCCATGGATGTTTATTTATACTTCTCTAAATTATTTTTTTTCGGTTGGAAAGCAGTTGGGCCATGGGCAATAGGAGGTGAGTAATAGGTAAAACCCGTGAACTCTGCCCAAAATTAAGGAAATTTAACTTTTTAAAGTTCTTTAACATATGTACGCAAGTTGGATATATGCTGACCCACATGTACACACTTTTATCATAGGGAAAAGTAGTGTATAGGCAATAAAACATTGTTTTTTATATTTTGGACCAAGTCTGGAAGTAAGGGTTTCCCTAGGCCATAATCAGAGCATCAGATCTGCCAAGAGTGGTAAATGGTGATATATATGCCCCCTAATATATGAGCTCAGAAAGGGTACATGATGGTCAAAATGTATTAAGTGTATGGAAGGAATAATTCCAAGATGGAGGAAAAGTTCACCAGAATTCAGCCTTCCAAGCCATCGAAAGAGATCAGAAAGAAACTATTGTCTGAGCTGGGCATACCCATGCTCAGAAATAGTAAAGCATATATGCATGTCAAATACAAAAGTCAATCCAATATGCATATAAGTATAAAGGAACTGAAAATACATAATGGGTCATATGATCATAATTAAGAAAGCACATGTCTGAATATCACATATAAAGAGCTGATCAATGATGTTGAAGTATGAAACTGATCACTGAAGTCAAGAAACTAATCCCAATAGTACCAAGTCAACATGTTGGAATAAATGGTACTACACTACAACTTGAGTGCCAGCATATAAGATGTCATTGTAAGGAACTGCAATATATAATGTGGATGGTGTCAACTAGCAGAAACAGGAGCAGTTGGCAAGTGAACCATGACATGCTGATACAAACTTGAGGTCTTCATTGACTATCGTGATACATTTCTACACAATGGGAATGAATGATCTAAATTCGACCATGTGAGAAATCATTTGATTACCGGTCTTTGATGTATACTGTTAACAAACGCAAGACTATTGATCGATAATGATGATGAGAGTCAAGGTACCCAGTACAATCTAACAAGTGTGAATAAATGAGTTGTAGTCAAACACTTGAAAGAATCTATCAATCAGTTGGAAGATAGGGGAGGAAACTAAAGTACTACCTCAACCTTGAAGGGATCAACATGAATCCCCTATGTAAATACAATGAATCCTAACAACCGACGGGCTTTTATAAAAACGACACCATTCAAAAATCAATCGAAGGTGTTTAGGATGATCAATTCTATTTCAAGAACAAGTCACTAAATCATCCAGATATGCTTCGATCACGCATTTGATGGCGTGAAAATCATAATACATGGCTTGCTAAAAAGTGGCTCCAGCATTTTTAAGGCCAAAAGGCATTTTTTGTATGCAAACATTGTTGGGTTGTGTTATATTCTTTCCACGACTAGCCAACATAGTTAACTGGGGGTTAGAGTGGGGGAGGTCACAAGGGGTTTGAGGGGCACCCGTAACCTCGCTTTATGGGGTCTAGGGTAGCGCCCTAGGAAATTTTGGTTTTGGACCCTATGTTAGGTTGGGCGGACCCAGCTATGGTTTTGTGCATGATTTTCGCACATGTTTTTTGGACGTGATGGTTTTCGGTCCATGGTATTGGATGTTTCGGCATGTATAAATATGTATTATAACATTGAAAGGAACATAATGAAAAATCAAGCTGGTAGTCCCATTTTTGGGATCCAGGGGAAAATCTTTGTGTATATGTGTTTTATGTGTTATTCTCTCGCATTCTTTATTTTCTATGTTTTAGAATTCGTATGCAGGTAATTTCTGTATGGGGTTGAAACCTCCATTTGGTATCAGAGCAGCTTTGGCTTCAAGTGGATGCCTTTATTGCTGAGGGGCTTCACTCAGACCTGTGGTAGACCCTGTTCAGTGGGAGACCTGTGAGATCGATTTTGGTGGTGAAGGAAGATGACGAGCAATGGAAAGATAGAGATCGAGAAGTTTTATGGTCAGAGTTTTGAGTTGTGGAAACTCAAGATGGAGGATCTATTGGTGGATAAAGACCAGTGGATCGCGGTAGATCTGGGTACTAAACCAACGGGAGTGTCCAATGAAGAATGAAAGAAGTTGGATCGGAAAGCAAAGAGCACAATACGATTGTGTTTCTAAGATCCAATATTGCTGAATGTATTAGAGGAAGCTACGGGGAAGGCTTTGTGGGACAAGTTAGGGACTTTGTACCAATCTAAGTCTCTGGCGAATAAACTGTTCTTGTGGAAAAAGCTGTATAACCTGAGGATGAAAGATGGAGACTTAGTGACAGAGAATCTGAACGCATTTAATAGTATGGTAAGTCAGTTAGCATCTGTTGATATTAAAATTTCAGATGAAGATAAGTGCATTAGTTTGTTGTGTTCTCTACCAGATTCATGGGATAGTCTGGTTATTGCAATAGGTAGCAACGCAATTGCCTTGCAGTTTGATGCAATAGTCTCCACCTTGCTACCGAAGGAGATGAGATGGAAAAATATGGAGAGCCAAAATGGTGAGGCCTTGTATGTACAAGGATGGTCCCAGAACAGAAACAAAAAAAAGTCATCGAGTGGGAGATCTAAATCTAGAGGGAGATCTAAATCTCTAGGAAAACTTGTAAAGGTGGTGTGTTGGAAATGCAGAAAGGAAGAGCACTTCAAAAGGGACTGTAAATCTAAAGCTCCTAATAAAGTAAAGGGATATAATGATGCTCCTTCTATAGAGGCAAAAACCACCTCAGATGAAGGTGGGGATGTGTACTTGGATTCTTCAAGTACACATGTAGATCATGAGGCATGGTTGATTGACTCAGGTGCATCGTTTCACTTCACTCCCCATAGAGAGTGGTTCTACGAGTATGAGAAATACGATGGTGGTGATGTCTTCTTGGGGGATGATAGGAAGGCTAGAATCGTTGGTCACGAAAAATTAAATTTGATGTTGCAAGGTGGAAGGGTTAGAACACTTCCGAGTGTTCTATATATTCCTGCATTGGCTAGAAATCTAATTTTTGTAAGCAAGCTAGATGATGCAGGTGTAAAGATAGTGTTCGATAAACATGCCTGCAAGATGGTTCGGGGAGCAGTGGTATTGATGCGAGGAGTTCAGATTGGAACTCTGTACAAGCTGCAAGGTAGCACTATTATTGATGGGTGCAATAGTTCTGTGGTTCCTGAAAGTGGAGCAAAAAATATAGTGGTCTCTGAAGAGAAGACCATGTTGTGGCATCAAAGGCTTGGACATACTGGAGAAAAGGGCCTTCAGATACTTCATGGTAAAGGTATGGTAGAAGGTATGAGTAATAGCTCTCTGGATTTTAATTTCTATGAAGATTATGTATATGGGAAGCAGAATCAGGTGAGTTTCCCCTCTAGTAGTAAGAGGGTGTAATAGATATTAGAACTTGTGCACAGTGATGTGTTTGGACCTGTGAAGGTTCCATCACTAGGTAAGTCTGTGTACTATGTATAATTTATATATGACTTCTCAAGGAATACATGGATATATTTCCTTAAGAAGAAATTTGAAGCCTTTGACAGGTTTAAAGAATTTAAGGCTCTCGTGGAAAATCAGACAGAGAAGAAGACAAAGGTGTTGAGGATAGATAATGGTGGAGAGTTTTGCAGCAAGGAATTTGAAGAATTATGTAAGAAGTGTGGTATACCACAACAGAAGACTACTCCATATACACCTCAACAAAATGGAGTTGCAGAAAGAATGCATAAGATGTTGATGGAAAGGGCAAGAAGCATGCTCAATGGTGCCAGGTTAGGACATAAATTCTGGGTAGAGGCAGTGGATACTGCAATTTACCTGGTCAATAGGTCACCTTCATCAGAATTGGAGGATAAGACTCTACAAGAGGTATGGACTAGTAAGAAACCCTATCTTTCACATCTAAGGGTATTTGGATTTGATGCATATGTACATGTTCAAAAGGAGAAACGAACCAAGTTGGATAGTAAATCTGAAAAGTGCATATTTATTGGTACAAGGATGGCTTAAAGGGTTATAAGCTTTGGAACCCAGTAACAAGGAAGGTTATGTACAGTCAAGATGTGGTGTTCAGAGAGGTGAAAGATGTTATTAAACATAAATTCCAACCAAAGGAACCTGAGAAGATAGAGTTTGAGGTTAAGGAGGAAGAATCAAACTCTACAACAGAGGAGGAATCAGAAGATGAAGAGAAACAAACTCCAGCTGTGAGAAGATTAGTTCGAGAAAGAAGGCAGCCAGAAAGGTATAGTCCATCTTCTTTCAGTTCAAATTTGCTTTGTCTGTTACTGATGATGATCCCAGAACTGTGAAGGAAGCAATGGATTCAGAGGATGGAAAAATCTGGAAAGAGTCCATGGTTGATGAAATGGCATCTTTGCAGAAAAATGAGTCTTGGATCTGGTGGAGTTGTCGGCTAGAAGGAAACCCATTGGCAGCAAATAGGTGTTCAAAACGAAGACAAATGCAGAAGAAAAAGTGGAGAAATACAAAGCTCGGTTGGTAGGAAAAGATTATTCCCAGGTGTCGAGAATTGATTTTGATGATATTTTTTCTCCTGTTGCCAAGGTAACTTCTATTAGTTTACTTTTATCTATTGCTATTGCTTTTGATTTTGAGATAGAACATATGGATGTGAAGACAAAATTTCTTCATGGGGATTTGGAAGAGGAAATATACATGAAGCAACCTGAAGGCTTTATAGTGAAGGGTAAGAAAGAACTGGTATGCAAGTTAAAGAAGTCTCTGTATGGTTTAAAATAGTCACCAAGGATGTGGTATCAAAAATTTGATACATTTATACGGGGACTTGGGTTCACGAGAAGCAAAGCATATCACTGCGTGTATTTTAATTTAATTGTCAACCTTGTTATTTATCTGGTTTTGTATTTGGATGATATGTTGCTGGTTGGAAATGACAAAGAAATTATCCAGGATTTGAAGACCCAATTGTCCTCCAACTTCGACATTAAAGATCTTGGTGCTGCAAACTATATTTTTGGCATGGAAATTAAAAGAGATCGGGCAAAGGGAAGCTCTAGTTAAACTAGATCAATTATTTCAAGACAATACTATAGAGGTTTAATATGTAGGATAGTAAATCAATGAAGGTTCCTATTCCTATAGGTGTGAGGTTATCTGCTGAACAGTGTCCCAAGACACAAGAATAGGAAGAGGACATGTCTCATGTTCCATATGCAAGTGTAATCAGTAACCTAATGTATGCAATGGTCTATACTAGACCAGACATTACATGTGCAGTGGGAGTATTGAGCAGGTTTATGTCAAAACCAGGAAAGGAGCATTGGACAACAGTGAAGCGGGTTTTCAGGTATTTGCGTGGCAGTAGTGATTTTGGTTTGTGCTACCAAGGAAGACCAGGATTGGACATAGTTTTGGATATTTGTGGCTTTGTTGATGCAGACTGGGCTGGAGATCTGGATTAGAGAAGATATACAAGTGGGTATGTGTTTAACCTATTTTGAAGTGCAGTCAGTTGGATAAGTAAGAAACAATCTGTAGTGGCACTATCAACTACAGAGGCAAAATACATGTAGCCACTCATGCAAGCAAGGAAGCAGTTTGGTTGCAGAAATTGTGTTCAAGTATGGGGTTATTACAGGAAGCTATAAGGATAGACTGTGATAGCCAAAGTACAATTTTCTTGGCAAAGAACTCCACATATCATTCAAAGAAAAAGCACATTGATGTTCAGTATCACTTTGTGAGGGATATGATAGAAGACAAAAAGGTGTTGCTGGTAAAGGTGGACACTTTGAAGAATACTGCAGATGCATTGACAAAATATGTGAGCTCTGAGAAGTTCTCTTGATGTAGAGAAACAATGGGCATTTCAGGCTAGATAAATGACTAAGCTCTCTTGTGGCTCCCTCTGGAAAGAAAACAACAAGTGGGAGAATTTTGGGTTATGTTATATTCTTTCCACAACTAGCCCACATAGTTAACCAGGGGTTAGAGGGAGGGAGGTCACAGGGGGTTTGAGGGGCACCTGTAACCCCACTTTATGGAGTCTGGGGCAGCGCCCTAAAAAATTTTGGTTTTGGACCCTATGTTAGGTTGGGAGAACCCACCTATGGTTTTGTGCATTATTTTCGCACATGTTTTTTGGACGTGATGGCTTTTGGTCCATGGTATTGGACGCGATGGTTTTCATTCCATGGTATTGGATGCTTCAACATGCATAAATATGTATTATAACATTGAAAGGAACATTATGAAAAATCAAGCTGGTAGTCCCGGTCTTGGGATCCAGGGGAAATCTCTGTGTATATATGTTTTATGTGTTCTTCTCTCGCATTATTTATTTTCTGTGTTTTAGAATTCATATGCAGGTAATTTTTGTATGGGCTAAAACCTACAAATGTGTCCTAAGGACAAATAAAGGTTGTCTTGTGCTAATCTTCTGGATGGATAGTAATTTGATTGTAACCAGAGAATCCATCCATGAACAAAAAAAATTCATTACCTACACACTCATCAATATTTTGACCGATAAAGGGCATGGGGTAGTTATATTTCAGACAAGCCTTATTTAGGTCCCTAAATTCAATACATACTTGGATCATTCCATGTATTTTATCTATGGGGATTGGATTAAAGACCCACTTAGTCAGAGGAACGGGGTATATAAAGCCTACCTTAAGCAGCTTTTCATCTTTAGCTTTAATAGCTGTTACTTTTCTAGGATTGACCAGTCGAAGTTTTTGATGAATAGGTTTAGAAATTCCGTATGCCTTAATCTCATGTTGGACTATAGATGGTTCTATTCTAGGAATTTTGTCATAAAACCAAGTGAACACATTTGAATTTCTTCAGGGGAATAATCAGTTTCGATGAAGACATTTTCGATTATGTTAGGATTCCTAGAGATATTCACTGGTACAGTTCGTGAGATAAAAAGCATGTTACCTTCAACAGAAAATTGTGATGGGGCCAAAGGGTTTAAAACTATATGAACATCACTAGTATATGGACTAGACAAACTTGACTCAGTTTCTCGCAAATGAGGGAGGAATTATGAAAGATGATGTAAATCATCCTATGGTTTATCAACACCCATCATTGCTTCTAGAATTGCTTCCTTAGATGGTAAGAATGTATTTAAGCAATCCTGAGCTGAGGTTGAGTCAATGATCCAAATTGGAGCAACATCTCCACCTAACTCCTCTGGTGAGAAGGGAGTAGGATGGGAGTCTGCAGAGTTAACGATAGACTGATAAGCAATTTCCACCACAGACATAGGGAATGACATTCCACCTACCTTCCCTCCATCTAATGTGGTGGTAGAAGAGGGTAAGGGAAAAGGGTTTGAAAAATAATGAGTTCGAAAGAACTCTCTTCAAGAAGGTCCCCTGGAGGATCAAATAGCATTGATTCTAGCTAAAGGAGAAGGGAGATCAAAAATACCCATAAAGGAAGAGTACATTACAACTCCTAAATTCCCAATAGGTTGCTTAGGATTGTCCACTAATGGAACACTAGAGTCAGAAGATGCATGGGACTCACCCAGAGAATAATCCATATGATCTATCTTTACAAACCTTCCCTCATGAGGAAAGAAAAGGATGTGAAATAACGATGCAACTATGACATCCATCTCATATATCCAATTCCTACCTAAGAGGAGGTTATAATCCAGGTTGGCATCAACTATTTCTACTTCAATATTTACCACCTTTCCCCCAACACAGATGGGAAAGGTTGGAATAATCCCATGCAGCCTATGAGAATGTCCATCAAACGTCACCAATAGAGTCGGTGAAGGAAGAACTCGAGGCGATCCAAAGGCCTTCTAGCATGACATGGACATCACACATGTGGAAGCTCCCTCATATATAATTGTTCGAAAGATGTTAGTCTTTCTAAATGTAGACTTTATCTGGAAAGCCATATGATGGAGAAGTCTCTTTCTGACATTTGGCAAACCAAAAATGAGTGTAAGAGAAATTTTTGGATCTACTACTCCGATTTCCAAGAGAAAAGCACTCCTATGAGCAGGGCACGGCTAGAGTACCTCTAATGTTGACATAGTGCATGGAATCTGAGCCATATCTTCTACAATCAAATATTTCTAGGCTTCCCTAACATTAGGGTTAATGGTCGAGCACTTCACCTAGCCTTTCGGCATCCAAGGTATAGACTCAACAGAGGGTCTCTCAATATGGAGTAGCTCTCAGGCATCAAAAGAAAACTTAGCCTTAGATGATTCCGATTCACCATAATCACATGATTGCATAGCGACATCGACATGTTCACTCATCATGTAGACATTTTAAAAACTATCCCCTTCCTAGTTGCCCCCTGCGGGGGTACCAGCATTAGAATTCGCGCCAGCAAGTAATTGCTACCGTTGGGGAAAGGGGTTAGTGAGAATAGCATAGGAGCTAGAAGACCCTTGCTGAACTAATAAGAACTAAGAATATTGGATCATAGGGTAGAGATGAGTCAAAGTATCCTCATTGCATAACTTGCATGGAAATTTTACCTTTTTCATGGACTCTTTCTTACCCTCGCTGACAGCATTGTCAAGTTTGTTTGCATTGCCCTTCCCATCTTGGTTCTTCTTCCTACCTTGTCCTTTATTCTTTGCATCAGATTGTTGATTTCCTTTATAATTAGAAGCTTGGACAACGTTTATAGACATAGGTTGAGAAGGTGTAGATGTGGATGGTGATGCATGCATAGAGGAAGTAGTTTGTAAATACAACTGCTACAATTGATTCAGCAGGTTAACCGTGTTAACATCAATTGATCTGACTAGCCCTTCATCATGGGGACCTAGCTTTGGTTTGGCTATATCCACCTTGGATCTAGGAGAGTCAAGTAGAATTTTTTGAAGAACCCCAGACTGAGAATAGATCAGTTCTAACTATTGGGCCCTGAAAATAGCCTACTCTTTAGTGAAAACACTGGAGAGGGACAAGTCCTTAGAGATCTCAGGTTGTAATGATTTGAGAAACCATTCAAGAAGGAATTCTTATGGAATATCAACTTTAATGAGCCTCTTCCTTCTCCTCCATTCTTGGATATGATCTGAAATATGAGTTGCTTGATCCAATTGGAAATTAGCCAAAAGCTCAGTTCCAACATCATATTAGATGGGAAATTGAAAATGGTTCAAAAATATAGTAGCCAAATCATCGAAAGAAGTGAAGGTGCCCCCTGGTAGTTCTATGTACCACTTAGTTGCATCTCCAGTTAGGGTCCATTGAAATAATATCAACCTGATTGAATCGTCTATTAGGGAGCTAGACGAACACCATAAGTATAATGTGGTTACATGGTTGCCTGGATCTTCACCAGTCTTCCCCTCAAATTTTGGAATATCTGAGGGATGTTTGGTTGGGAATAGAGGCTAAACCGAGTTATACCTAATCAGATCATTAGTCAATTTAGTGAGATCTGGAAAGTTTAACATTGCCAGAAAATGGAGTCGTGGCGGACCCTGAGGATTCCAGCTAGTGTGGGCAGAACTCCTAATGTTCTGAAAAGAATGACCTGGATTTGTGAAGGCACTAGGTTGCCCGAAGTAAATCATAGACCCAAATGAGCCGTAAGAAGCCCCTTGTGGTTTATAAAAATTCAGAGTTTGACCAACGCCTACCGAAAATCCTCTGTAACTATTAAAATTACCCCCTAAAGAAGTGTTAAAAGGAGCAAAGAGCCCATGATAAGGAATCCATGCATTAGCATAGGGAGAAAAAAGTTGAAACGGATTTACAAAAGAATACAACATACTCCCTTTTTGACTTAAATAAGATTGATTCCAGGTTCCTAACCCATTAACTGCAAGGTTTTTCCAACTTTGAAACAGATTATAACTTTGACCTGTAAAGGAAAAAGGCATTGATCCCACTGTTGGGTTGGAATGTGGTATACGACCACCCATAAACGGGCAACCTTAAAAATAAGTTGATCCACTTGCCATGGATGTGGAGGTAGCTGATCGAATACTCAACAAAACTAAAGGAATTACACTCGTCGGCACTCAAAAAGGGAAAAAGCCAATGCCAGAGGCAACAACTTGAGAACTTCCACTCGATGATGGAATGGAACTACAAACAAATGTAGTAGTGCTAGGAGTAACATAAGGTATATAAATTTTTCCTCCTCCTTGTACAGATACAGGAGTCTCCATACTTGTAGCACTTGTCGTGGATGCCATGCTTCTAGCAGTGGTCATCAAAGGAATAGATTGATCTAAACCTGTTAGGGTCTAACCCTAACCCCATTATTTATGTAATAGGGTCGAGTCATAGTTATAGTTAGTTAAAGGCTCAATAAATCCCATATTAATAATTGTAAGTGGTTGACCCACATATAAAGAAAGGGACCACAGTTCGTTGCAAATGGGCCATGGAATTAGATAGATGGTATTAATAGAACCATGGTACTGACCCATGGTATTGCATGTATGAATCCTATATAAAGGATAGAGACTCCCCATTTAGGAGCATGGTATCTTATTCTGTAGTCGAGCACTGCTCTATCAGAGGTTTCCCCCTCAAAGAGGTAAGTGAACATTGCTTTCATCTCTGAATAATAAAATACATGTTGTTATTTCCAATTTTGTTCTATGTTCTTGGTTGTATTTCTTCACATATTTGGTATCCTGGCATCTTCTCACAGGTCAAGAGCATAATAAGTGGTATCAGAGCACTTTCCAGGGCTGGTGGTATCTCCACTTGTAGCATAATTTTTTTCGCTAGAGACATGTTTCAGCATCTTTAAACCACAGGATCTATAATTAAGCGCATAAACCTGCAAATTTGGGGAGGCATGCATGTAAGAAATACAAGAGATGGTCATGCTTGTTGGACTCCCTTGTAACCCCTATGGGTACCCCTTCGAGGAGTAGAACATTAAATAGAATCGTGCACAAACTATTTTTTGCGTACCCTCTGGGTATATCAAAAGCCCCCTACGCTCATGTGAAACCTCACCGTATATAAACCGCCATCCGTCTTGCTGCTATAGTACACCAAGAACAACACTCAAGGAGATTACTCCCGCATACAATAAGGTAGTTGGGTAGTATGACTAAGGGTACGGTTGATCCTCCTTAGTTAATTCCCTGAAAGAGTGGGACGAGTACTACTGTTGGACTATGTATATTACGATCTATAGCACCTAACACTCCTTGAGACCATAGTTCCCTTGTCTCTCTGAAGATCGCCCATCAGCTTCTTTTCCATATCAGATCTAGAAGATTGGGTTCTATGGCACCGTAACAATAAGATCCACCAGAATACCATTCAAATCTAGCAGTGGGGGTTCAGTCACTGTCACATTCCTACTCACACTCTACAATTGAGGGTTTCACAGATAGATCTTACCATTT
The DNA here is from genome assembly GCA_031772625.1 of Pinus tabuliformis. NCBI lineage: Eukaryota > Viridiplantae > Streptophyta > Pinopsida > Pinales > Pinaceae > Pinus > Pinus tabuliformis. Next base: position 1,254,903,044 of record CM062809.1, read on the forward strand.
GTGGAGGGAGGCTTGTGGTTTCTATACCCTAGGGTGATTCTCACAGGACATTGGACAGGACTAACTTTTCTTTAAATTGGCTACTGCATTATCAATAAGCGGGGGATAAAACTCCTTTCAGAGTAAAAACAACTTTGAGGCCCTCCTGGGATGCTTATAAGATACTTAGCCCATAAGAATCAAGATGATGGTCTGAGCGAGGTGGTACCATTCACTTGTCAAGCTTCAATTTTCAGGAGGTCCCAAATTTTTTTCACAATGACAACCAGATCTATGTATGGTAGAAACCAGAGCTCAAGCTATGGCCAATGAGAAGATGGAATCCCTTGAAAACAAGTTGGAGGAATTAGCGAGGTAGATCCAGACATTGAACGACACATTCACAAAGGGCAAGTCGATGGCACAATCAGAGGCATATGATTTTAATGAAGACCATGAAGGAGAATCTAGTCATTCTCTTCACTTCCATGGAAACCACCAACATTCCCACCCTCGACCACCCAAGCTGGACATGTACAAATTTGATGGCTCTAATCCAGCAATATGGTTATCACACAATGACCAATATTTCATGCTGAATCACATCAGAGATGATGAGACTAAGCTACATGTGGGAGGCCTTTACTTGGACCAAGAAATATGGCAACGGCGGCAGTGGCATAAAAAATTCTATGCAAGGCCAATTACTTGGTAAGTGTTATCAAAATCCCTTTGTGAACACTTTGAACGTGAATCCAATTTTTTGGGTTGTCTTACTAAGCTCAAATAGATAGGCACAGTACACGACTATATTACAGCCTTTGAGAAATTAGCCTTCTGCACAGGATAACTGGTAGATGAATTCTACTTGGAATGTTTTATCAGTGGTCTCAAAGATGCCATCGAAGCTCATGTCCAAATGCACCACCTACCTACATGGCTGGAAGGTTGCACAATGGTTTGCAAAGTGGAACGTGCATTAGCGGCCCAATTGCCTCGTCCTAATTGCATAGCCAAGGGACACCCCACCCAAGCTCCTAGCACTACCCAAACACTTAAGGTTCAAAAGGTGTCACCAGCAGAAATGGCGAAAAGAAGAAAGAAAGTATTGTGTTACTACTGTGATGACAAATACTCCCTACAGCAAAAATCCAAGGAACCCAAATTATTTCAAATTGATGACTGATCACAGTTCATTTGAGGAAACCCCATCCTTTGAGGGACTAGAGAAGGAAGTTGAGGCCAACCAACAGGACAATGAGATACCAACTACACAAGAAGAACCATTTATCTCGCTCCATGCTTTGGCAAGCATTTCTTCTCCCAAAAATCTCAAAATCAGAGGTTTTATTAAACATTGCACTGTAGTAGCCTTGATTGATAGTGGCAGCGTGAATAACTTTATCCATCAGAGAGTCGTAGAAGCTTTGATTGTTTTGTCAAAGAAGTCTCTAATTTCCATGTACAGATTGTTGATGGTGGGACAATGAAATGTGATGGCCGTTGTGAAAATATCAAACTTCAGATGGGAGATTACCACCTAAATACCCACATGTTTTCCATCAACATGGGTGGGTGTGACATTGTCTTGGGTGCTGAATGGCTCCACACACTCAACCGAATCGCAATGGATTTCCAGGAGTTATATATGAGCTTTAAGTGGAATGACCACATCCATACCCTTCATGGACTCCAAGCAGGTACTCCTATCATCAGCTCGCATTGGATGGAAAATTTGTTAAAAGAAGGCCACCATGGAGTTATCACCCAATTTAATGCCATTCAAGCCTTCAAGCCCCTTACTCTTCATATTCATCCTGAGATGCAACAGGTCTTAAACAACCATTTGCAGGCCTTTGACAAATCTCATGAGCTTCCAACATCGAGAGGGGAACACGATCATAGAATTACTTTGGTCCCAAGGGAACAACCACCAAATGTGCGCCCATATAGATACCCTTTCATCCAAAATAATGAAATTGAAAAAATCATCAAGGAACTCATGGAAGTCGGTATCATTCATCCTATCATTAGTCCTTATTCATCGCCTGTGGTCATGGTGCTCAAGAAAGATGGGGAGTGGCGTATGTGTCTAGACTTTAGGGCCCTCAACAAGCTGATGGTCAAAGATAAATTCCCCATCCCGGTTGTTGATGATTTGCTGGATGAGCTAAATGGGGCTCAATTTTTTACTAAGCTAGACCTTCGCTTGGGCTATCACCAAATTCACATCAAAGAAGTAGATATTTTGAAGACTTCTTTTTGAACTCATGAAGGCCATTATGAATTCCTGGTCATGCAATTTGGTCTCTGTAATGCCCCATCCACTTTTCAGAGCCTCATGAATCACCTGCTCAAACCATATCTTAGAAAATTTGTCCTTTTTTTCTTTGATGACATTCTCATCTACGGCCTCACCTGGGAAAAACATCTTCAGCATGTAGACCTACTCTTGCAACTTCTCGGGAAGCATAAATTATTTGTAAAATTGTCCAAGCATTATTTTGGCATGAAAGAAGTCGAGTATTTGGGCCAAATTATGGGGTGTGAAGGTGTGCAGGTGGATCCCGAAAAGGTCCAGGAAATGCAAGATTGGCCCCAACCAAATACGTTGAAGAGTTTGAGAGAATTCTTGGGTCTCATCGGCTAATATTGCAAATTTGTCCACAATTATAGTTGCATTGCTAGACCCGTCACTCACCTTCTCAATAAAAATTCATTCCTCTAGAATGATGAAGCACAACAAGTGTTTATAGCTCGCAAACATGCCATGTGTTCCACTCTCGTATTGGCACTACCTGACTTCACCAAATCTTTTGTGATTGAATTTGATGCTTCAAGTATTGGTATTGGGGTTGTGTTAATGAAGGTGTTGAGCGATAAAAAGGTGTCTTTTTAACTCCTAATGATCTTCACATTAATTGTCAACCCAGGGACGACTTTTTATTTCAAGTGTGTACTCAGTCTGAGGTGGATATTTACTCAAGAGTAATGTTTTGCAGTATAGTGCTTAAAATCCAAAAGCAAATGAATGTTGGAAACAAAATCTAATTGGAACAGCAAGAAACAGAAATGTTCTGAACTAAATCATTCACTCAAACAACCATCAATCGAGGATACAGTAGCAATAACTCATTCCTCTATATATTGATGCAATTGACATGAAACTGGAACATGACAATCAATCTGGGAACGAGGAAGCAATAACCAATGTTCTCTACAGTTGACAGTCCTACTTTAAAGCAATTGAAAGGAAATAGAAATTGAACTAAAGCTATTATTGAAAATAAATTATGAAAACTCCTTAAAATCAAACTCTTTGCAATTAATCAGAAATGAACTACAAAGTAAATAGGTAGAAAATTGTAATTAAAGGAATTAAACAACGAATCCTATTTAATAAATTTGAACAAAAAACTCTAATTAATGGAATCGAATAACCAACAATTTGTAATGAATATCAAAGTCTAAAATGAACAACGAAGCTTTACATTTGAAATGAACAACATAACAATATATGTTGGAGGATAAAAATCTTCGTTATTATGGAAAAGAACAACCATGCAATTCAATCTCAAATTGTGCAATAAAACAATTTCATAAAATACTATAACAGCACGTTGTAAAAACATGAAACTACAAAGTAATGCAATTCAAAGGAATAGGAATTAAATCAAACCATCACACGGCAGCAGTTGTAAATATATGATACACAACAACAGCATAATCCACTAGAGGCTGGGCCCTTAGCCGCCAGCGGATGTTGCTGGGCTACTTCATATAAGACGAATGAACAACAACTCCCAAATCATATATTAATCATTAAACTTGGTAGGCATTACAATAGCAAAAGCCTTGAGAATTATAACATGCAACAATCCCTTTTTCCTCCTATCCTATCATGAATCATGAATCCTTAATTCCGAATCTCTAATTCTAATTCCTCCATTCTAAATTAATCATTCTCAATTCTGCATTCTCTTAGATATCCTCCTCCCAATACATAATACATACTCTCCTTTTATAATCATAAAGAGGAGAAATCAAATAGTAAATATGATCTCTCATAACAATATTGGATTGTTTCTAACCAACTGATCAACAAGAAAATATATTTCCATCCATATTTCAACAAGAGCAAGGCGAATTTGGCTTTGCAGCTGAGATTTAGAAAACAACCACACAGTAAATCTGAGATAATCGTGCTCAAAGAACCCTACGTTTCTCTCAATACAAGCCGAATTTGGGCAACCGTTCATTCTAAAAGTTAATTTGGTTCGTTTTGGACAAAACCCATGTTCCGGATTTTCTAGATTCGTCTTCATTTGCTCAGAATCTCAACCATAAAATTGTCACTTCTTATTCTGGCGAATTTCTGAGTTGGAATATTTAATTATCAAATCTTCAATCTGGAAATTGTATTGGAGGCTAAAAATGGTGAATAATGTTACAACCAATTTATTAATAAACTATCATTGATAAAATCACACATAATCATCAATTTATTAGAAATAAAGGAGAAGAAATAATATTCATCCATAAGAGCATAAATCATTATAAAATGGATTTATATAATAAATTATAATAAATGACATGATAAAGAAAGTAAAAATGGATGAAATAAGTGTTAAAAAGTGGTCGTATTCACGGCCCAACAGCAGGAAGGTCAACCCTTGGCCTTCACTAGCCAACAACTAAGTGGGAAACATCTGGGACAATCTACCTATGAGAAGGAGATGGCCATCTTACATGTAGTGGATACCTAGCGACCATACTTATTGAAGCGATGGTTCCAAATCCACACAGACCATCAAAGCCTTAAATATTTTATGGAGCAACACTTATCCTCGCCACAAAAAAATAAATGGCTAGCCAAAATGTTGTGATATGATTATGAGATAATTTACAAGAAAGGGAGGGAAAATGTTGTAGTGGATGCTTTATCACGCCAATTTAAGGAGGACAGTACCCTGCTAGCAATATCTTATTCCATTCCAGAGTGGATTGAAGAAGCTTGCAGGGAATGGTTTTCACATCCTTTCCTCTCCCAATTCATTCATAACTTGCAAGTAGATCCAAATTTCAAAGCAAGGTACTCTTGGAAGGATGAGATTCTTTGCTACAAGGACAAAGTAGTGATATCACCAACATCCACCCTCTAAAGGCGCATTTTGGTAGAGTTGCACTCATCTCTCACTATAGGCCATTTAGGCTTTCAGAAGACTTATGCTCGCACTCATCATTCCTTCTTTTGGACAGACATGAAAAAGGAAATTCTTACTTTTGTAGCAGAATGTGATGTGTGTCAGCACCACAAATGAGAAACAGTCAAGTCCCCAAGCACATTATAACCATTTCCCATACCTTCCTCAATCTGGATGAATGTTTCTATGGATTTCATTACTGGTCTTTCGAAGTTAGGACAAGTCATTCATCATGGTGGTTGTGAACAAACTTTCTAAGTATGCTCATTTTTGCACCCTACCCCACCCTTTTACACCCACTTTGATGGCTCAATCTTTCATGGACCAAATCTTCAAATTGCATGGCATGCCCACTTCCATTGTGTCTGATCATGACTCGATCTTCACCAGGAACTTTTGGCAAGAAATTTTCAAGCTACAAGGCACCCAACTCCAACTCAATACTTCCTATCATCCCCAAGATGATAGACAAACTGAAACAGTCAACAAATGTCTAGAGACATACCTTAGGTGTTTCAATTTAGAAAAGAAACATCTATGGATACAGTGGTTACCTCTAGCCAAATGGTGGTATAATACTAACTATCATGCCACCACCAAGATGATTCCATATGAAGCAGTTTATGGTCAGTTGCCCCCTTCACCTACTTCTTATATCCCTGGATGCTCTAAGGTACAAGCAGTGGATCAACACCTATATAATCATGAAACCATGCTCGCCCACCTTAAAGATAATCTACATCAAGCTCAGAATCACATGAAGCAATAAGCAAACCAACATCGCTAAGAGCACACATTTTAGGAAGGGGATCAGGTATTCTTGAGGCTACAACCATACAAGCAAACATCACTCAAAGACAAGGGTTATCAGAAATTATCTCCAAATTTCTACGGATTGTATCAAATACTGCAGTGCATTGGAGAGGTAGCCTACATGTTAGCCTTGCCACCCACTGCAAAAATCCATCCCGTCTTCCATGTCTCATCCCTCAAGAAAGTGGTAGGGAACAATTGTAGAATTCAAACTAGTCTACTAGAACTTGATGAAGAAGGTTCAATCTGGCTCCAACATGAACAGGTTCCTGACATGCAAGAATGGTACATGCACAGCCGCACGATCAAGGAAGTCCTCATCAAGTGGAAAGACACCTCTCCATAAGATGCAACTTGGGAACTAGCCACTATTCTTCAGCAAATTCTGCAGCTTCAACCTTGAGGACAAGGTATTTTTTATGTGGGAGGGCATGTTAGGGTCCAACCCTAACCCCCTTATTTATGTAATAGGGTCGAGTCATAGTTATAGCTAGTTAAAGAGTCAATAAAGCCCATATTAATAGTTTTAAGTGGTTGACCCACATTTAAAGAAAGGGACCACAATTAGTTGCAAATGGGCCATGGTATTAGATAGATGGTATTAATAGAACCATGGTACTAACCCATGGTATTGCATGTATGAATCCTATATAAAGGATAGAGACTCCCCATTAAGGAGCGTGGTGTCTTATTATGTAGTCGAGCACTGCTCTATTGGAGGTTTCCCCCTCAAAGAGGCAAGTGAACATTGCTTTCATATCTGAATAATAAAATACATGTTGTTATTTCTCATTTTTTTTGTGTTATGGGTTGTATTTCTTCACATATTTGGTATCTTGGCATCTTCTCATAGGTCAAGAGCGTAACAAAACCTGGGATCAAAGGCCTGTTGGTTGGAGTTCTGACATACAGTAAAACGTCTGGATGATCAGGAGGAAGAGGAGAATTAGGAGCCACAACAAACTTAAGAATCTCTTCAACCTCAATATTATCTTCCATCTGGAAGAGAACTCGAGAAAGAACTGGAGTGTGCCTCTCTGAATCTCTACTAGCACCAAGTCTATCTTGTGAATCAATGACTCCAACTAGAGGATCAATCTTCGATGTGCCTGCTACCACTAGTTGAAAACCATTGGTAGTATTGCTCCTATGCCTTCGAGGAGAAGGCTCTGGACTCGTAGGTGATAGCCCATGAAGTCTCCTAGACCAACGAGCTGGTCGATCAGCCACTTTGAATTATTTTAAAGAAATCTACTTAAAGACTCAAAAACATTTAAATCTAGGCAAACTAGGATAAAAATAGAGCTCTCTAAAAAGTCCCTAAAGATACAAGCAATCAAACAACTCTCAAGTATTTCCGCTTTGGGTGATTAGGAACGAACACCAAAATACAAGAAATCCAAAATCAAGGGCCTTCTAAAAATAGACTGGGGTAATTATGCCCCAGGCCTACTAGCAAAGATATCAAAGGTAGTTACGCTGATCTCCAGACAACTCCTTTGCTGGTGAAAGCACTGAAGATTCGCAAGGGTACCCTCCAGAAGAAATGCTGAACATGATGCAATGTCAGCCTCAGGTGCCATGGGATTCCCCTCTGTAGCCACCTATGTGATCCCTACAAAAGGAAACTATGGATACAAACTCATATCAAAAGATGAGCAGAACAATCATGAGGTGGGACCCAACAAGTAGCAGAGGGGGTATCTCTCTTCCTTGTCTTCACTCTCCCTCATGCTTAACTCCAAGTCACGAAGCTTTCCCGGTCTTTCTAATGATAATGGGTTTCGCTCTTTATTCAACTTCTACGTTTTGTAATTTGAGCGGCATTTGCTATAGGATAAAATGCACATTGTATGGAGAATGGAGATACCCACAAAGGTCTTCTTGAGACCTTTAGCAGACTATAAGATTATCTACATCTATCACAAAGTTACATGCATGTCCATAAACATTAACTAACTATAAAAGCAAAATAGATGGACTACCTCAAGCCTCCGTGTAGATTTGCTGGAGAGCACAATGTAGCTAGGTGGAAGTCCCTTGAGTTGGCTCCAGATCAAGTCCTACACATAGAAGAGACAAGCATAATCACAACATACAACCTTGATAACTAATACATGAATACATAAAAGACATATAGTTACATATAACTAAGCTACTCATGTTAAAAGGTATTGGACAAACAAGTAAATGAATGATAGTACCAACACCACAGAGTAGATAGTACAACTACAGTTCTATATTAGTGTCAGAAGAGTGATTACAACCATCTGTTGCATAAACCTTCTCTTACCCCTCTATCTTCTTTTTCTCTCTCCCTTCTTACCAACTTCTTATGCTTATATTTGAGACTATGCTCAACAATCAAGTAAGCTATTGTTTCAAATGATCTGACCCCTATCACCATAGCCCTAGATTTGCTTATGTAGCAATTGAGTTAGGGTTGCCAAGTTCCTCCATGAGTTCCTTAAGGTAAAAGAAATGAAGTTGAATTGCTTTCGACTCTTTCCTATTTGCCTCCTTCATTAGGATTAGAAATCCCCCATGTAGGTTTTAACCCTGTACAGAAATTACCTGCATACGAATTCTTAAACAAAGAAAATAAACAATGCGAGAGCATAACCCATAAAACACATATGCACAGAGATTTTTCCCTGGATCCCAAAATCGGGACTACCAGCTTGATTTTTCATTATTTTCCTTTCAATGTTACAATACATATTTATACATGCCAAAGCATCCAATACCATGGACCGAAAACCATCGCGTCCAATACTATGGACCGAAAACCATCGCGTCCAAAAAACATGTGCAAAAATCATGCACAAAACCATAGGTGTGTCCGCCCAACCTAACATATGGTCCAAAACCAAAATTTTCCGGGGCGCTGCCCCGGACCCCATAAAGTGGGGTTACGGGTGCCCTTAAAACTCCCTATTAACTACGTGGAAAGAATATAACACAACCCAACAATCTCCCACTTGTTGTTTTCTTTCCACAGGGGGCCACAGGAGAGCTTAGTCATTTTTTCAGCCCTGAGATTCCCATTGATTCTCTACACCAAGAGAACTTCTCAGAGCTCACAGATTTTGTCAATGCTTCTGCAGTATTCTTCAAAGTGTCCACCTTTACCAGCAACACCTTTCTATCTTCTATCATATCCCTCACAAAGTGATACTGAGCATCAATGTGCTTTGTCTTTGAATGATAAGCAAGGTTCTTTGCCAAGAAAATTGCACTTTGGCTGTCACAGTCTATTCTTATAGCTCCTTTTACTAACCCCATACTTGAACACAATCTCTGCAACCAAACTGCTTCCTTGATTGCATGAGTGGCTCCCATGTATTCTGCCTCTGTAGTTGATAGTGCCACTACAGATTGTTTCTTCCTCATCCAACTGACTGCACCTCCAAATAGGTTAAACACATACCCACTTGTAGATCTTCTCTGATCCAGATCTCCAGCCCAGTCTGCATCAACAAAGCCATGAATATCCAACACTCTGTCCAATCCTAGTCTTCCTTGGTAGCACAAACCATAATCACTAGTGCCACGCAAATACCTAAAAACCCGCTTCACTGTTGTCCAGTTCTCCTTCCCAGGTTTTGACATAAACCTGCTCAATACTCCCACTGCATGTGCAATGTCTGGTCTAGTACAGACCATTGCATACATCAAGCTACCCACTACACTTGCATATGGAACACGGGACATGTCCTCTTCCCCTTCTTGTGTCTTGGTACACTGTTCAGCAGATAACCTCACACCTACAGGAATAGGAACCTTCACCAGTTTACTGTCCTGCATATTAAACCTCTGGAGTATTGTCTCAACATACTTCCTCTGGTTTAAACAGATCTTCCTCTTTGACCGATCTCTTTTAATTTCTAGGCCCAAAATATAGTTTGTAGCACCAAGATCTTTCATGTCGAATTTGGAGGACAATTGGGTCTTCAAATCTTGGATAATTTCTTTGTCATTTCCAACCAGCAACATATCATCCACATACAAGACCAGATAAATAATACGGTCACCAATTAATTTAAAATACACACAATGATCTGCTTTGCTTCTGGTGAAGCCAAGTCCCCGTATAAATGTATCAAATTTCTGATACCACATCCTTGGTGACTGTTTTAACCCATACAGAGACTTCTTTAACTTGCATACCAGTTCTTTCTTACCCTTCACCGCAAAGCCTTCAGGTTGCTTCATGTAGATTTCCTCTTCCAAATCCCCATGAAGAAATGCTATCTTCACATCCATCTGTTCTACCTCAAAATCAAAAGCAGCAGCAACAGATAAGAGTAATCTAACAGACATTACCTTGGCAAGAGGAGAAAAAATATCACCAAAATCAATTCCCGGCACCTGGGAATAACCTTTTGCTACCAACCGAGCTTTGTTTTTCTCCACCTTTCCTTCTACATTTGTCTTCTTCTTGAACACCCATTTGCTGCCAATGGGTTTCCTTCCAGCTGGCAACTCCACCAGATCCCAAGCCTCATTTTTGTGCAAAGATTCCATTTCATTGACCATGGTGTTATAGACATTTTTGTGCCTTACAGCTATAAGCATGAAATGTCCATAAACCAAGGGATCCTAAGTCCCTAAAAGTGTTGTTCCAGCTCCTAAAGAAACAAGGTCAACAAATTACAGCTTCTCCCAGACGTTCTCCACCAGAAACTGCTCAAAACTAGTCAAAACAGGATCATTTCAAGAGCTTCACTAGCTAGTTGCGTTTCAAAGCACCCAAATACACTGGCTAGGTGCGTTGCAACACACTTGAATGCACTACCAGGGTGCGTTGAGCGGGAAATGACAAGTGGCAGAGTCATTCCACGAGGTGGAGAGATAATGGAAGCTTCCAGAATCTTCTCCAATGACACTTGCCTCACTGAATTCGACCAGTGATGAGTAAGAGGCTCTCAGTCTCCAAGTGGAAGCAAGAACTGACAGAGAGAAGCCACTAATCAATTCATGAGCTGACTCATCCTCTTTGCATACATCTATATATGGATCCCTCACCAAGAGATCCAGAGGCTGGAATTTTGTACATTGTAGAGAATTGTTGTTGGTTTTGTGATAGATATCAGAGTATTGGGCGATTTATGCTTTGTTGGAGGTGAAGAAGGGATTCTATGCTGGGAGGTTGATGCTGGATCAGGAATCATCGGTTGTAACTCCTCCTGGATCTTCTTGTTTTATCAATAAAACTACTTGAGTTTCTCCTACATGCTTATATATCTGATGTGTGTTATATTTGTATGTTTAGCTTAAATCTGATCCTAAGCTTTTTATGAACATAAATCCATGTCTTTGTGTAGTTTCTCTCTTCTGTGAACTTGCAGGAACTTGGTGACGTTGGGCAAGTGAGGGAGCAGATCGTTGGAAGCTGGCAAAGAGAAGAGAGATTGGATCGAACAACTAGCGCAAGACACAGGTCGGTTCATCTTAATCATCTTCATTTATAGTTTATAAAGGAGAATACAAGAGTAGTTTTCCCTGTTTGTTTCTGAGGTCTCTGTCACAACCCAGTGGGATAGGGTCGTTCTGAATAGACACTTTTCCCAAAAACAAAATGGCGACTCCGCTGGGGAGTGTGTCTAGTTAGTTTATTTGTGTTTCTATTGTTGTTCATCTCATAAACTTAAGAGTAGCGAATCGAACTGCATTTTCCATTTACAAATGCAAAGTAGACATCTACTACTCTAGTCCATTCACTGGGCCTGTTTATGATCTGAACAGTTGACTCACAAATGATCTGATTACCCTTTGTGATAGCTCTTAAACCTCTTGTAAATCAACCCTCTGATTGTACACTATTGATTGCTTTTACCCAGTCGAAAACCATAGATTAAACTGCAAACCGTGACCCAGAACCCAGAGAGAATTCTCATTTCTGCTTCAGCGCAGGGTCTGTGAAGAGACTCTGCATTTCAGCGCAGTTCCTGAGAGGGCTACCTGTGTTGCAATTCAGTTTCTCTGTGTAGCAGGTGCGTTGATCAGCCTAGCCCTGCCTAGCTGAGGTTCTTTGCTCACTTTTTCTAGTTTTGCCTCTAATTTTTGCAGCCTGTGATCAGTGTGTTTGTCTATTTAAAAGCCCCTTTTCTTTGCCTTAATTCCGCCTCAGTTGTATAAAATAAACTCTATTTGTTTTTGTGTATTTGTTACGTCATTTACAGTTTCCCATTGCAAAAATGAACTGGTCATACTGTCGCCCTTAGATCTAGATCTGTCGTAAGTGTCCTTTTTGATCTTAGGAGAAAGTTTATTTGCTGTTGACAGTTGATTACGCTTTTACTTTTGCCTTTGGCTTGAATTTGTGAATTTCTAGTGTCGAAACAAGTGTTTACTTCCAAATCATAAAGTGTCGTAATCATCTCTACCTTTTGATTTTGAAAAGAAGCTTGTTTGTGTTTTTCACTTGAAATCGAATTCAAACTTGTACAACAACTCTCTTTTTAGGCATCAATATTAAGAAAGTGAAAAACAAATACATGCACAAGTGCATTTGCATATTGACAGTTTGTATGGCTTGATTTAGGAAAAGTGCGTTTACAGTGTGCTCTTTGCTCTTTGAGAAAAGATTGTGTCTTTCTTTTCCCCTTGTAGCTAGGATCTTCATTGCTGAAAAAAGATAAAAGCTTGCTTATCATCTTTAGATTGCATTTTAGGAATTACATCTACATCTCTTGGTGAACCCAAAAGGAAAAATTCATAAGAAAGATCAACCTAAAATAAATTCATTGAACTTAACAATGCTTTGTAAATTAATGCATAACATCTAGAGGTCTAGGCTAGAGACGTATTTCGGCGTCGTAAAGCCTGGTAACTGTTGTCCTCACTGATGGTTGGGTGATTCCTCTACTTTGAGACGATAAGTGCCAGTACGGAATTGTTCTCCCACATACCGTCAAGTATATATTGGGAGACCCCTATAGGCATAAAACCTTTATCCATAGGAAGCCGTGTCGGCCGCCCTACTGATCGCAATGCACTGAACACAACATTTGGGAAGATTGACCGCCTGTTATAGACATTTTTGTGCCTAACAGCATGAAACATAAAATGTCAATAATATAAGGGATCCAAAGTCCCTAAACATGTTGTTCCTACCCCTAGAGGAACAAGGTCAGCAAACCACAGCACTAAATATCAGTTCTCCACCTGAGAACACTAAAAAACAAGCTAATTCTGGATCATGTCAACTGCTACACTGGCTACCTGCACTAAATGTCAACTGCTACACTGGCTACCTGCACTGAATGTCAACTGCTACACTGGCTACCTACGTTGAATGTCAACTCCAACACTAGCTACCTGCGCTGAACGAGTTTAGACATGTGGCAGTCTCATTCCTCAAGGTGTCAATGCCCAGGAAGCTTCCAAAATGACACTTGGGTCAGAGAATTCGACTGGTGATGAGTAAGAGGGTCTAGATCTCCAAGTGGAAGCAAGAACCTCCAAGTGGACTCAAGAACTGAAGAATAACTGAAGTGGGAAAGGACACTAGTCAGCTTCATGCCAGCTACAAGCTGACTCATCCTTTCTCCAAAACTTCTATATATAGAGCTCTCTCATGAGGTCTATGGGGGCTGGAATTTTGTGCAAGTAAGGAAGTGTTGTTGGTTTGAGTATAGAGCTATTGGGTGATTTGCTTGAAGGAGGTGAAGAGGAGATTTCTTTCTGCTGGGAGGTGTTGCTGGATTGGGCCTATTATGGTTGTAACCCTCTCAGAACTTTACTTCTTCTATTAATAAAGTATTTGAGGTTATTCTATATGCATGTGTCTTGATGATGAATTGATGCTTGTATATTTGATTTATGCTAATCCCTGAATCGATTATGGATGTATGCTTCTTATAGTTTCCTTTTCTTGTGCTTTTACAGGATCTTTGTGTAGCTGGGCCGGTGAAAGAGCAAGGAGCTAGGAGCAAGCAGCAAGGAGTGAGGATTGGATCGACTATTAGCGCAAGATAATGGTTAGTAGACCATCCTTCTCTTCTCTCTCTCATCTCATAAAGAAGTAATCTTGAATAGCTTTGCATTCAGTTGTTGCTGAGGTACTATCACCCTTAGAGTGGGATAGGGTCATTCCGTATTGGATACTTTTCCCAAAAACAAATTGGCGACCATACTGGGGATCGTATCTTGTTGGTTGTTTGTGTTTTTTGCTATTCATTTCATAAACACAGGGAGTACCGAATCGAACTGCATTTGGATCTTTCAAATGCAAAGTAGAGGGCAGCTACTCTAGCTCAGTTTCTGGGCAAGTTTATGATTTGAAGAGCTGATCCACAAGGACTCTAAATAGCTCTTAGTGATAGCTTTTCATCCTCCTTTTCATCCCTTAGTGTGTACTTGACTCATAGCTTCTGATTTGGCCAAAAACGGTGAATTTTTGAGCAATCTGTGACCCGGAAACTGAGAAAAACGAAAGTTTAAATCTTCAGTGCAGGTGCTGTGAAGGCATTCTGCATTTCAGCGCAGGTCCCGTGAAGGCTACCTGTGCTGAATGTCAAACTGCCAGTGTACTACCTGCGCTGAACCAGTTTTGCCTAGTGCTACTGGGGTTCCCTCCTGTTTATTGCCCTGTTTTCATCCTTGTTTTTGCAGCCTGTTACCAGTCAATGTACCTATCTGAAACCAACTTTCCTTGCCACTATTCCGCCTCGGTTGTATAAAGAAACTGTGTTTGTTCTTTGTGTATTTCTTGTATCATTTGCAGTTTCCCATGATGAAAGTGAACTAGTCTTGCTGTGGCCTCTTAGATCTAGACATGTGATAAAGTGTCGTTTTGATCTTAAGAGTTAGTTTGTTTGCTGTTCATAGCTGATTGAGCTTTTTCTTTCGTCCTATGGTTTGAATTTATATATTTCTAGTGTCGAAACAAGTAAATCTTAAGGTGTCTTTTGATTTTGGACGAGCTTGTTTGCTTTCACTTGAAATTGAATTCAAAGTTATACAACAGCTTTCTTTTTGTATTACATCAACATTAAGAAAGAGAAAATAAATACTTGCATTGTGCATGTGCATTATGACAGTTTGCATGTTGATTTAGGAAAAAGTGGATTAGTGTGTGCTCTTTGATCTGTGTGAAAATATTTTGTCTCTCTTTTCCCTCAGTAGTTAAGATTTTCATAAGTCGAAAAGATTGGAAAAGCTTGCTTCTCATCTTAGACTGCATTTAGGAATTTGTATCAAAACATCTCGTGGTGAACCTTGAAAGGCAAACTTTAAAAAGATCAACTTAAAATATATTGAATGAACCTAACAATGCTTTGAAACATAACGCAAACACATAGAGGTCTAAGCTAGAGACGTGTTCCGGCGTCGTTAAACGTAGTGACTGTCGATCTCGACGAAGGTGGGTGATTCCTCCTGAGAGTCGGTGGCACTAATACGGACTTGTGCTCCCACGTACCGTCACGTATATATTGGGAGACCCCTATAGGAACAAAGCTTTTATCCATAGGAAGCCGTGTCGGCCGCCCTACTGATCGCAATGCAGTGAACACAGCATTCACGAAGATCGACCACTCGTACCGTAAAACGTATTCTGTGGTTTTGCGAAAGGTTTGGCACACCCTCTACCTAGATCTCCAGAGCAGTTTCTTTTAGCCTTTTTCAAACTCTATAACTGAAAAAGTCGATCCGAGCATTTGTCACTTCGGGCTCGTTAAAACATCGAAGGAGACTAGAGTCATCTTTAGCTTTTTCTCAACTCTTTAAAACTGGAAAAGCAAGTTGTGTCTAAAGCGTCGTTATAAAATTTATTTTAAGCGGAATAATCATCACCTTTCCCTCGTTGATCTTCGAAGTTAGTCCACCACAAGTGGAAGTTCCTGTAGAATCGCTAAAAAATCTTTTGGATAGACTAGATATGTCTGAACAACCGTCGACATCTAGGACTGTGTCGTCCGACACAGCAGCAGCAGAGCCTCCTGCTGCTACTCCAACGATGTTCGCTGGTATACCATCTGTCCCGGAAAATTGTCAACAACAAGCCGGAGTCCAATCAGAGACGATGACATGGTTAGTTCCTATTTCTTCATCCGGATTATCATCTGGTATTTCTTATGTTGAAACTCAACAAATTGATCCAATGTGTCTTCAAAGGCCAATTTACCCTTTAAGTACTGGATTCCCACCATATGGAGGGCAGTATGCTCTTTCATTGTTCCCTCCCAGAGAACAACCATATGGGAGTTTACAACAAAGTTCAGGTCAAACTGGAATTACACCCAGCGGTTGGGTACTAATACTGCCTCAACAACCAGGGGTTGTATATTCAATGCAACCAGTACACCCTGTGTCGGATTTTCCCACCACACCTGCTATGGTGAATGCGTCGCAAGTACAAGCGCTACCTGTTGTGTGTCGACCCCAAGTTTCTCAAGTTGCAATACAACAGCCTCTTGTCTCAATGACTCAATCACAATCTCAGGGTAGTGCCTCCTTATCTGGAGCGACTCAGGCTCAAACAAGTACTGTGACTCCTCATCTTGGTCAATCATCCAGTATTGGTCAACAGCAAATGGTCCAACAACCAGAGCTGGTTCAATCTCAACGACCGCCTTTCCAGCAATCATATCAAGGACCTGAGCAACAAGTCTTTGTAAGTAATGGGCAACCATACTATAATGGTTATGCCCATCAACCTTGTCAAAGTTGCCAGCATTATGCTGGTTTGCAAAGACCCATTGCTCAGGCGATCCCATCTTATCCTGGATATGCTTCGCCTAACCTGAATCAACAGTTGCCCTTTGTAGCAACTCTAGAATTACCAGATCTAAACCGGCTGACAAATGATCCAATTGCTTATGCCCCTTGGTGGCCAGCGATTTCACATAAACTTCTGTCAGATATTCCTAAATTTAATGGAAATCCGGGTGAAGATCCGTCGAATCATGTGATGACATTCCATCTATGGTGTTCATCGAACACCCTGAATGATGATTCGATAAGACTTCGCCTCTTTCAGAGGACGTTAATGGGTCCAGTGGCAAAATGGTACATTGAATTGCCTAGAGCTTCGTTCGACAACTTCAGTACCTTAGCCACAACCTTTTTAACCCATTTTCAATTACCGATAAGGTATGAAACGGGAACAGAACTCATTACCAACTTCAAACAGACGACTGCTACCCACATATCTGATCATATACATGAGTGGCAACGTCGTCGTAGGATGGTGAAAACATATGTTCCCGATCAGCTGTTAGCTAAATGGTTTATAAAGTCGTTACTTCCTGCTATAACGGAAGATGTGGCCAAGGGGGGAGTCGTAACAGAGGAGCAAGTTATCGCTCGTGCACAGTATTTGGACTTAGTTTATACTCAGTCCGGCACGCTCTACGACAAAATACCCGACGCTCCTAGACCGGAATTTTCAATTCCTCCTCCTCCTAAATCAAACAATGACTCTCACGCCAGCGATGGCGTGATTGGAAAGCACAAAAATTCTAGTCAAAATGCAAATGAGGAACTTCTTGCCTCGGAAGTAAATGCCATGTCGACCGACAAGGGCAAACAACTGAAGCAACCAGGGGGCAAGAAGAAAAAGAAAGGGAGAAAAAGGAAACCCCCAGCAGGGTGTCATATATGCGATGAGGATCATTGGACGAAAGATTTTCCACATATAGCTGAAGTTAAGAAACTCTTTAAGAGTTCAAAAACCCCAACAGTATTGACTGATCCATTTCCTAATCCAGGTCAAAATCTGGTTGCTAATCAAAATGCTTCCCGATCCCAAGTGCTTATGTTGTCTACCTCAAAGCAGCAAAATAATGCTTTGACGACGAATAAGGATTACAGGAATCCAAAGCTGTTGAACAACAAGGCTAACGAACAACCTAGTAGTTCGACAACAACTTTGACCGAAGTTGTGCCACCCATCGTCCCTGAGCCAATAATAAAGTCGCAAAAGGGAGCAGTACACAAATCGACATTTAATCCTTGTGCGAAAATAGCACAGATAGAGGACCTGGCCCAATCGCCGTCCGTTATGTCGACACTTGAGGTACCGCAAAATTGATTCTCCCAAGAACAATCTTTATTATCAGCAATAGGTGGAATTGACCCAATGGATTCCAATCATGTCGCCTTTGATCATAAAGGATATGACCCTCAGTTACCAGCTCAACTAGCTTTCCTTATTCAAGTGAAAGCCCTCAACAAAACTGTTCATCGAACAAGTATTGATGAGGGGGCATCTACATGTCTTATGTCGATGAGTTGCTGGAAAGATTTAGGCTCACCACCCTTGTCGAAATCGTCAGCGACGTTAAAAGCATTTGATGGACGATCATACACTCCATACGCGATTTTAAGTAACTTGCAAGTTGAACTGGGGGGCAAAACAGTAGGAATTGATGTTGAAGTAATTGATGGAAACCTCGATTACAACATCCTACTCGGAAGACCATGGATCTATGCCATGGCCGCAGTTGTGTCGACCTACTTCAGGAAGATTGCATTTCCCTTCCAAGGAGGAATTACAATCGTCGACCAACAAACTTTTCTCCCCAATAGTTCACAAGTTACGGGAAGCATTCCAATGATCCATGGAAGGAATCATTCGCTCCAAAATATCAGAGTAGGTCTCCTAAAAGACCCTGCCTTAATGGGTACTTTTTCCCTACCGCCTCCAAGTAATCTGGCGGAAGTGGCCACAGTGGAATATGAAACCTTCTATGTCTGATGGATTTGGAGTGAGAGGACGGTTCTTATCTTGTGTCAACCTCATTAAAAAATGAAACAAATCCCCTTTCTCAAAGGTAAACCTTCATTCCAACCACTGAGTTGAATGCAATGAAGCATGGGGGGCATGCACCTCGATTTGCGTTATTATGCTAGGGGCATGCGAACTTATCACCAAGCAGTTTTAGCACATAGTTCATGCTCGTTAAAAAATAAACATAAGATTGAGCAGTGTTTTGGCGCATTCAAGCTCGTTAAAAAATGAACCCATCTCGGTAAATAACCATTAAGTATGTAACCTGATCAACCATAAAAGCCTTGGTCATGTTTTGCACCTGCCACCTCCACTTTCATTTGGCCGATCGTCCACCTCCATATGATTGTTTACCCATTTTGAGGAACAGCTGCGAAGAGTGATTTCACCTAGCCATCCTTGTGACACTGCCGTGATTGGAAAATTCCAACCTGTACCTGGAATCAGCTGCTATCCCTGTTCATCACTCGTTCCTCAAAAGACGAGTCTTCTTTAAGCTCTTTTCAACTGACTTGTAAAATATGAAAAGATTGCCGAGTTTTGGCCTTCCAGCTCGTTAAACGACCGGAAGAGCTATCCCTCCTCTAGATTTTAATATTTTTTGGACCTGAGGGATTATTGCACAAAAAGATCGAGCGCTTGTTTTGTTCGGCTCGTTAAAACTATCGAAAACTCATCCCTTCTGTATTGTTTTATACTTTTTCGGACTTAAGGGATTAGATGACGAAAAAGGAATTTTGGAGTTAACTTTATGTACCTTTTTAGACTCTCTAAAAATGAAAAGGACCGAGTTTTCCTTGTCGTTAGACTCGTTAAAATGATTAAATAGCGACAAACTTGTCTTTAGACGAGAACGAGTTTCCCTATCGCTAGGCTCGTTAAAACATAGCGATGGGCTTGCCCAAAGGGCAGGTTATAGAACAAGCATATGTTATCCTCCTCAAGCTTGACAAAAATAAAGAGGTACTGGTCAGAAATGACTGCGGAAAAAATTGGGAGAACCTCAAAGCTTTAATGGTAGCAAGTCGCTCTTGAACATGACACTTTGTCCTCCGTATCACATCGGGTTGGGTTGTTTCATTCACCGGCCTCATCACCATGGTCTTCGCCAAACCATCCACATTTGGGGTAATGCTACCGATCCATCACATCAGTGTCATTATATGTTCAAGAGATGTTGTTCAGAAAGAGTCAACTGTGTCCCATCCACTGCCATACATTATCCTTCATCCACCCATGATCGCCACCCTGAATCATATCTCACAGATTGTTTTCGCCTCCACTAAAATCATTAACTCCGTTCCGTGTCACTGATGTGGGATTCATTAAGGCCCTCCTTTGACGGATCGCTTCTTGTCGACTTCAGCTCATTATCCAAGAAGTTGATCTAGGAACACCCCCCCCAGTACTTTGAAGCTTGCATGCCTCAATGGCAAGTTTCTCACTTCCGGCGACAGGTATACATCAATGACCTTCGACCGGAAGATTTTGCGTGGTGTTCGACGCCAAGTCCTATATTCACACCACGTGAATTGTACTGTAGTACCTTGAGGATCATTATCATTATCGGTGATTCCTCTCGCGCTTATTAACGGTTTACATTATTGACCGGTAATCAAGCGATGTCTTTCCATGTTCGACTTCAGCGCAATTCTCACATGGATCGACTTGTACTTAGAGTGAAGATCGAACGAGTTTGAAGACCCCGGATCTAGTTTCATCCATCCGGGCTGCGATATATATTCAGGAAATATAAAGGCATTTGATATGTACATTATTGCAGCAGATGATCATCCTACTCAAAGGATGATAATTTCAGCAGAGAATTATCAGTCTACCATCAGACGGTCGTCTGTTATATGTACCAAAATGAATTTATAAAGCTGAGCATGGGAATGCCCGCCTCAGCTAGATCATGAAAGCAGAATGAAAAATAATGTATTGTATTGTATTTTATTACAGGGCACCTCTCAGCGATTGAATGAACTTCGGATCCTCCTGATAAAGCATTTCACCCGATAAACGACCTCATACTTTAGGGGGCAACTGTTATAGACATTTTTGTGCCTAACAGCATGAAACATAAAATGTCAATAATCTAAGGGATCCAAAGTCCCTAAACATGTTGTTCCTACCCCTAGAGGAACAAGGTCAGCAAACCACAGCACTAAATATCAGTTCTCCACCTGAAAACACTCAAAAACAAGCTAATTCTGGATCATGTCAACTGCTACACTGGCTACCTGCACTGAATGTCAACTGCTACACTGGCTACCTGCACTGAATGTCAACTGCTACATTGGCTACCTGCGCTGAATGTCAACTCCAACACTAGCTACCTGCGCTGAACGAGTTTGGACATGTGGTAGTATCATTCCTCAAGGTGTCAATGCCCAGGAAGCTTCCAAAATGACACTTGGGTCAGAGAATTCGACTGGTGATGAGTAAGAGGGTCTAGATCTCCAAGTGGAAGCAAGAACCTCCAAGTGGACTCAAGAACTGAAGAATAACTGAAGTGGGAAAGGACACTAGTCAGCTTCATGCCAGCTACAAGCTGACTCATCCTTTCTCCAAAACTTCTATATATAGAGCTCTCTCATGAGGTCTATGGGGGCTGGAATTTTGTGCAAGTAAGGAAGTGCTGTTGGTTTGAGTATAGAGCTATTGGGTGATTTGCTTGAAGGAGGTGAAGAGGAGATTTCTTTCTGCTGGGAGGTGTTGCTGGATTGGGCCTATTATGGTTGTAACCCTCTCAGAACTTTACTTCTTCTATTAATAAAGTATTTGAGGTTCTTCTATATGCATGTGTCTTGATGATGAATTGATGCTTGTATATTTGATTTATGCTAATCCCTGAATCGATTATGGATGTATGCTTCTTGTAGTTTCCTTTTCTTGTGCTTTTACAGGATCTTTGTGTAGCTGGGCCGGTGAAAGAGCAAGGAGCTAGGAGCAAGCAGCAAGGAGTGAGGATTGGATCGACTATTAGCGCAAGATAACGGTTAGTAGACCATCCTTCTCTTCTCTCTCTCATCTGATAAAGAAGTAATCTTGAATAGCTTTGCATTCAGTTGTTGCTGAGGTACTATCACCCTTAGAGTGGGATAGGGTCATTCTGTATTGGATACTTTTCCCAACAACACCACCGTACCCTAAAAAGTATTCTGTGGTTTTGCGATTGGTTTGGCACTCCCTCTACCTAGACCTCCAGACCAGTCCCTTTCGTTCCTTTTCAGACTCCTTAACGGAAAAGGTCCATCTGAGCACTTGTCACTTCAGGCTCATTAAAAATCGAAGCAGACTAGAGTCATCTTTTGTTTTTTCTCGACTCTTTAAAACTAAAAAAACAAAGTTGTGCCAAAGCATGTTAAAATTTATTTTAAACGGAATATTCATACCCTTTTCCTGCATTGATCTTTAGGTTGAGAAAATGGAGCCTACCAACCAAGGAATTCCCCTTGGTGGAAATCCTAGTCCCTTCTCCTCTTGGGGAGATGTTGGTGCGCCCCATATGGCCACATTGTCGCTTCCAGGACTGACAATTGGCTTGCCAGTATGGCTCTTCTCAACCAATGTCATTCAGAACACCACTATTCGTGAACAATCGAATCACCAATTAGATGAGTCCAGAGTTACCCACCAGCCTTCTACTTCCTCTAATTCTTCCTCTCCTCCTTCCTCTTCGCTTAACGGGACTGGTAAAGCTAAAAGCCAAGTTCCTAAGGAGAAGAAGGAAAAGAAGAAGAAAGAGAAAAAGAAGAAGGAGCCAAAGGCGAATAAGGGAAAACGAGAGTCGTCTAATGAAAATCCACACACAGCACCGACCAGGCCTAAATCGCCATGTGTCATTTGTAGAGGAGACCACTTTCACAGAGATTGTCCTTGCATCCCCCGGATACTAAGGGACTGGTCTCCTCGTTTGCACAATCTGGTGTCATCAACCTCTGGAGATCATGTTGAAAGTACATCGTCAACTAGTGAAAGTGAATACCCAGGACAAAAAGGGAAAGCTAGATTTCCCTGTAGACTGTGCGAAGGCGAGCATGCCCTCCACCGTTGTCCCTTCTCAGATGAGGCTAAAAGAGTTTTGGATGATCATCCGGTTTCACCGTTACAACTTCCTCCTGGATATAAAAAACTCTTGCCGAGTCCGTCACTAGTTGAGAATCCAGCTGGCCCGCTCAAGTGGTCGGCTGAAGCGCCTATCATTGAGGATAAACCAACTGAATCCATACCAAATGAAATTCAAAAGGTCGAGGCGGCAGTTGACCCGGTCTTGCCTTCAGAGGTTTTATCTTCGGATGATACAGTCACTGAAGAGAATAAGGATGACACCATCCAAATTCTCTTCATCAACACAGACTTCGACGAACATGGGGGCAATCCACCCATTCCTTTACCGCAGGAAGGAAGTTCGTCAGAGCCATACCCGGCCGTCTACTCAGTTCCACCTCCAAGCAACCTAGTCGTATCCTTCGACTGGAATCAACCAGGCAGACCCCGTTTGCCAGCAAGCATACCATTCCGAATTATCGTTCAAATATATAGAATGGTCATGGCTAGCACCATCATTGATGAGGGGGCTTCTGTGAGTATCCTTTCCTCTATTTCTTGGAAAGCGCTTGGTTCGCCATCGCTGTTGCCTGAAATGAGAAATCTGACAGGCTTTGATAAAGGAACCAGTTGACCTTTAGGGATCCTTCTCGATGTGCCCATAACATTGAGAGGGAAGATAGTTCGCTTGAACGTCATGGTCATTCAAGGACCCTTGGATTATAACCTACTCCTTGGACGAGACTATATTTATTGCATGGGATCCATCGTCTCCTCACTCTTTAGAGTAATGTGTTTTCCGCACAAAGGAAGTGGTTAAGCTCGTGGACCAGCTTTCATTTCCTGGATCATGCATAGCAAATAGTCATATACCATCCCTAAATGGTCTCTTCACGCAAGAAATGTCTCAAGTCCCAGTCCGTCCTCCCGATGAGCGCGAGTAATTCGGAGGGATATGACTGAAACCCACGGGGCATGCGTCCTGGTCTGTTTCGGCAGGAAAACTTCGGGTATAGGGTAGCTTTCCACGGGAGAATATGACTAGTCCGTACCCCGTCCGTGATTGGAAGAGGGGTTGTTCTAGAATAAGATTCTCTTGTCAAAGTTATGTGAGTTGACAGACGGAGTCAGTCACCTTTTTTTTATCTCGGTAGACATCTCCAAAGAAGTGTTTTGTTTGCACCACGAATAGAGCAATCTTTGGGTAACCTGTAAGAGGTAGGCCTCTCCTGATAGAACAAATTTTTTGTCTACAAATTGAGGGGTAATGTTGAAACTTTGTTTTATACCTGGGGGCATGCAAACCTTTTGGCATGCAAGCAAGGGGCGGCTATTTATTTTTAAAATTTTTAGGACCTCTAACCCTTTAAACTCGTAGGATTAGTCGTCACCAAACTTGCATAAAGAAAGGATGTGGGGCAAAAATCTAAAAGTTGCCGGTTTTATATGAGACATTCTTATCATATGACTGGATTAATTCAGCAGTGTTTACCGCAAGATTCAAGCTCGTTAAAAAATAAACATGGACCGAGCAAATGTTTCCAGCCGCATTTAAGCTCGTTAAAAAATGAACTATTCTCCGGTAAATAACCATCGTGAATGAAGCATTTTCAGCCATTAAAGCCTTGGTCGTGTTTGCATCATCACCTCCACTTTTCCATTGGCCGATCATTCACCTCCATTTGATTTTTTACCCATTTTGAGGAACAGCTGCGAAGAGTGATTTCACTAGCCATCCTTGTGACACTGCCGTGATTGGAAAATTCCAAACCTTACCTGGAATCAGCTGCTACCCATTTTATCACTCGTTCCTCAAAAGACGAGTCTTCTTTAAGCTCTTTTCATCTGACTCGTAAAATATGAAAAGATTGCTGAGTTTTGGCCTTCCAGCTCGTTAAAGAAACCGGAAGTGCTATCCCTCCTCTAGATTTTAATCTTTTTGGACCTGAGGGATTATTGCACAAAAAGATCGAGCACTTGTTTTGTTCGGCTCGTTAAAACTATCGAAAATTCATCCCTTCTATATTGTTTTATACTTTTTCGGACTTAAGGGATTAGATGACAAAAAAGGAATTCCGGAGTTATCTTTACATACCTTTTCAGACTCCCTAAAAAGGAAAAGGACCGAGTTATCCTTGTCGTTAGACTCGTTAAAAAGATTAATAGCGACAAACTTGTCTTTAGACCAGAACGAGTTTCACTTTCGCTAGGCTCGTTAAAACATAGCGATGGGTTTGCCCAAAGGGCGAATTATAGAACAAGCATATGTTATCCTCCTCAAGCTTGACAAAAATAAAAAGATACTGGTCAGAAATGACTGGGGAAAAATTGGGAAGAAAACTCAAAGAAACTTTATTGGTAGAAAGTCGCTCTTGAACATGACATTTCCACTTCGTGCCAGAGTCGGGTTGGGTTGTTTCATTCACCAGTCACATCACCATGGTCACACCATACCATCCACATTTGGGGTAAATGCTACCGATCCATCACATAAGTGTCGCCAACATGTTCAAGAGAAGTCATCCAGAGAAGTCACCCGTGTCCCATCCACTACCATACATTATACTTCACTCTTTCATGACCGCCACCCTGAACCGTATGTCACCAGATCGTTTTCAACTCCATCAAAATCATTTTCTCCGTTCCGTGTCATTGATGTGGGATTCATTAAGGCCCTCCTTTGACAGATCGCTTCTTGTCGACATCAGCTCATTATCCAAGAAGTTGATCTAGGAACACCCCTTCAGTACTTTGAAGCTTGCATGCCTCAATGGCAAGTTTCTCACTTCCGGTGACAGGTATACATCAATGACCTTCGACCGAAAGATTTTGTGTGGTGTTCGACGCCAAGTCCTTTATTCACACCACGTGAATTGTACTGCAGTACCTTGAGGGTCATTATCATTATCGGCGTTTCCTCTTGCGCTTGTTAACAGTTTACATCATTGACTGGTAATCAAGCGATGTATTTCCATGTTCGACTTCAAAACATTTCTCACATGGATCGACTTGTACTTAGAGTGAAGATCGGACGAGATTGAAGACCCCGGATCTAGTTTAATCCATCCAGGTTGCGATATATATTCAGGAAAAATAAAGACATTGAAATGTACAGCATTGCAGCACAGATAATCATCCTACCAAAAGGGATATGACTTCATCAGAATCATTAGTCTACGATCAAACAATTGTCTGTCCTATGTACATGAAAATGAATTTATAAAGCTGAGCATGGGAATGCCCGCCTCAGCTAGATCATGAAAACAGTATGAAAATAATGTATTGTATTGTATCTCATTATAGGTCTCCTCTCCAACATTAGAAGAACTTCGGATCCTCCTAATAAAGCATTTCACCCAATAAACGGCCTCATACTTTAGGGGGAAACTGTTATAGACATTTTTGTGCCTTACAGCTATAAGCATGAAATGTCCATAAACAAAGGGATCCTAAGTCCCTAAAAGTGTTGTTCCAGTTCCTAAAGAAACAAGGTCAACAAATTACAGCTTCTCCCAGAAGTTCTCCACCAGAAACTGCTCAAAACTAGTCAAAACAGGATCATTTCAAGAGTTCCACTAGCTGGCTGCGTTGCAAAGCACCCAAATACATTGGCTAGGTGTGTTGCAACGCACTTGAATGCACTACCAGGGTGCGTTGAGCGGGAAATGACAAGTGGCAGAGTCATTCCACGAGGTGGAGAGACAATGGAAGCTTCCAGAATCTTCTCCAATGACACTTGCCTCACTGAATTCGACCAGTGATGAGTAAGAGGCTCTTAGTCTCCAAGTGGAAGCAAGAACTGACAGAGAGAAGCCACTAATCAATTCATGAGCTGACTCATCCTCTTTGCATACATCTATATATGGATCCCTCACCAAGAGATCCAGAGGCTGGAATTTTGTACATTGTAGAGAATTGTTGTTGGTTTTGTGATAGATATCAGAGTATTGGGTGATTTATGCTTTGTTGGAGGTGAAGAAGGGATTCTATGCTGGGAGGTTGATGCAGGATCAGGAATCATCGGTTGTAACTCCTCCTGGATATTCTTGTTTTATCAATAAAACTACTTGAGTTTCTCCTACATTCTTATATATCTGATGTGTGTTATATTTGTATGTTTAGCTTAAATCTGATCCTAAGCTTTTTATGAACATAAATCCATGTCTTTGTGTAGTTTCTCTCTTCTGTGAACTTGCAGGAACTTGGTGACGTTGGGCAAGTGAGGGAGCAGATCGTTAGAAGCTGGCAAAGAGAAGAGAGATTGGATCGAACAACTAGCGCAAGACAAAGGTCGGTTCATCTTAATCATCTTCGTTTATAGTTTATAAAGGAGAATACAAGAGTAGTTTTCCTTGTTTGTTTCTGAGGTCTCTGTCAAAACCCAGTGGGATAGGGTCGTTTTGAATAGACACTTTTCCCGAAAACACACGGCCTCTTTCCAAAGTTTTCCATCCTCTGAATCCACTGCTTCCTTCACAGTTCTGGGATCATTATCAGTAACAGACAAAGCAAAATTTGAACTGAAAGCAGATGGAATATACCTTTCTAGCTGCCTTCTTTCTCGAACTGATCTTCTCACAGCCAGAGTTTGTGGCTCTTCATCTTCTGATTCCTCCTCTGCTGCAGAGTCTGATTCTTCCTCCTTTGGCTCAAACTCTATCTTCTCAGGTTCCTTTGGTTGGACTTCATGTTGAATAACATCTTTTACCTCTCTGAACAACACATCTCAGTTGTACACAACCTTCCATGTGACTGGGTTCCAAAGCTTATAACCCTTTAAACCATCCTTATACCCAATAAAGATGCACTTTTCAGATTTACTATCCAACTTGGTTCGTTTCTCCTTTGGAACATGTACATATGCATCACATCCAAATACCCTTAGATGTGAAAGAGAGGGTTTCTTACCAGTCCATACTTCTTGTGGAGTCTTATCCTCCAACGCTGATGAAGGTGATCTATTGATCAAGTAACATGCAGTATCCACCGCCTCTGCCCAGAATTCCTGTCCTAACCCGGCACCACTGAGCATGCTTCTTGCCCTTTCCATCAACGTCTTTTTCATTCTTTCTGCGACTCCATTTTGCTGAGGTGTATATGGAGTAGTCTTTTGTCGTGCTATACCACACTTCTTACAAAATTCTTCAAATTCCTTGCTGTAAAATTCTCCACCATTATCTGTCCTCAACACCTTTATCTTCTTCTCTGTCTGATTTTCCACCAGAGCCTTAAATTCTTTAAACCTGTCAAAGACTTCAGATTTCTTCTTAAGAAAATATATCCATCTATTCTTTGAGAATTCATCTATGAATGATACATAGTACACAGACTTACCCAGTGATGGAACCTTCACAGGTCCAAACACATCACTGTGCACAAGCTCTAATATATGTTTCGTCCTCTTACCACCAGAGGGGAAACTCACCCGATTCTGCTTCCCATATACACAATTTTCACAGAAATTAAAATCCAGAGAGCTATTATTCATACCTTCTACCATACCTTTACCATGAAGTATTCAAAGGCCCTTCTCTCCAATATGTCCAAGCCTTTGATGCCACAACATGGTCTTCTCTACAGAGACCACTAGATTCTCTACTCCATTTTCAGGAACCATAGAACTATTGCACCCATCAAAAACAGTGCTACCTTGCAGCTTGTACAGAGTTCCAATCTGAACTCCCCGCATTAATATCAGTGCTACTCAAACCATCTTGCAGGTATCTTTCTCGAACACCGTCTTTACACCTGCATCATCCAACTTGCTTACAGAAATCAGATTTCTGGCCAATGCAGGAATATGTAGGACACCTGGAAGTGTTCTAACCCTTCCACCTTGCAACTTCAACATTACTTTTCCCCGACCAATGATTCTAGCCTTCCTATCATCTCCTAAGAAGACATCATCACCATCGTATTTCTCATACTCGCAGAACCACTCTCTATGGGGAGTGAAGTGAAAGGATGCACCTGAGTCAATCAACCATGCCTCATGTTACACAGTAATTTGTCACTGTCTCCCTGTCAGTCTCCCTACTGTCTCATGAATTCAAAGTAATCATATTGGCCAAATGACCCACTTTGCCAAAGTTTTTTCCATCATTGCGACTGTTATTAAAATAACCACGTTGGCTGGCGCCTCATAATACAACTAATGCGCTGCCAGCGCAGAAGCACACGTGTTTTTCCGTGCTGGTCGAATTTCATGAACCAGCGCATCCTCTGTTTATATTGGGTCGTGCTGACATAACTGTTAGCACTTTAAATTTCACCTCAGGCTGAGAAAGGTAAACCTCAAGGCTACATCAAACCATTTAGCCTCGTAGCTAGCCCTACGGGGCAGGAGAAGGCTCTCTCTGGTCAATCTCGGTAGATCTTCAATGGGATGAGATGACCAACAAGGTAACACTGATATTAGGCTAGTAAACTGATTATAAAGGTTGATTTGGGGGTTTTTGGGGTTTTTTGTGGCAATTTGAGGAATTGCAATTTTGGGTGTGGGGATTGGACACAGTTTCTGCAGGGGGTTCCTTGGGGCGAGGTAGGAGACAGCGTTGATGCCTTTAACTGAAGCGGATGATTAGGAATGAAAGATGAGGAGCTAAAGAGAGCAAACAATGACTTTGAATTCCCTTTAGACAGTAGAAAACATTGAAATTAAACAAATTTAAAAGCAGAGCATGGCTAGCATGAATTCATACTTTATCACTTCATTTGTTTAATGTGCAGCAGTAAAGAAAGGAAATGAATCACATAAAAAAGCTTACAAGAACATGAAGAAACACACCATCAACACATGAGTCCACAAGAATCCCAAAGATGACTGCAAAACCCTGGTCTTCCTTAGCCAAAAATTGCAGAGATACAATGAAAATATACAATGATAGCTTCTCCCTCAAGAGTCCAACCATGAAAATGAGCAAGAAAGTACATAATATAGATGATCTAACCTCTTTCCCTGCCTCCATGGGTCGAGCTCACTATCCTAGGAGCTGTTTGAACCACTTCTAAACTAAGCACTACAAAATAGGCAGTCAAAACAACTTGCCTCTATAAACTTGGAAACCAGTTCATATATTCAATTTTTACCCTTTACATGAAAGAAACTTCTAGAAGAGTTAAACAAGAGTAAAAGTATCCAAAAAGTGTCACAATTACAGTCAATAGGACCACCATCAACCTCAAAAAGTCAAACTGGAGCCAAACTGCGTTTTCTGGGCTGAACTGGTCAAATCTGGCAAAGTTTCCTCAACAGGTCGCGCACATTTCCTCAACGGGTCGCGCACTTTGGAGCTCTGTTTGGAGGCCTTCCCGGTGTCAGAATGAGGTGCAAGATAGCGCTTTGGAAAGGTCTCTGAGTCTACTTTCCAACCCAACTGGAATTTTTGGATTTGGAAGTCATTTGCCCAGTCAAAAGTCAATTCTCCCAAGACTTCTTTTGCAACTCAAAAAAGGGGCAGAAAGTCAATTTTTGCCTGTATTTTGACCTTCTGGAGGCCCAAAACCCCATAAAAACTCAAGTCCATCCATAGGCATGTGTAAAATTTCATGACAAATCTAGAAATGTTGAGTTTTTTCAAAACGGAGCTACGATGACAAAGGGTCTCACCGGGGGTGAGACCCGTTGAGAAGCCAAAACCTGTAAATTTCCCAAAAATACCAAAATTCTCAAAAAAATTTGGGATTTGTGCTGTAGCTGATGCTAGTGAGTGCCATGATCTTTGAGGGATGCCTCAGCCAAGATACAGAGTGGATTGGTCTTCTTCCTCCCCCTAAGAGCCTCGGACAACCTCCTTTAGAACATTTTCATCTTGGCTTTGCATACATGCATCCTCGCCCAATAGTGATTCTTCATGTTTCTTAGTAGCTTTTTCTCTTGGTTGGCCTTAGCCAACAACCTCTCCAAGTGGGCATTCTCCTGAATGAGCAGTGACTCTCGGTCAGCAGGCAATGGATCACCGGGCCTCCTACGGTTCAAGACTCGGTCGCTACGAATCCTCCATAGCTCATCAAGTGCCTTCTCCTCCTCTAGTTGTGTGTTCCACTGCTCCAGGTAGGTGATGGTCCATTTGACACCCTCAAGTCTCCTCTACAAAACATCATTCTCGGCCCTGCGATGCTGAATGATCTCCTTTGCCTCTTGGCTAGGAGAACTGGCCTCGAGATCAATCACCGGATCCTCATGAATCATGGGCTCTTTGCTCCTCTGCAGTACCTGTGCTGGTGAAGAAATCGAGGCCCCTTCCACCTGATGTGGAGATAACACTCGCTGAGCTGAAGATGAAGGCGAGACCCCTTCCACCTGCTGTGGAGATAGTACTCGCCTAGCTGCTGCAAATAAGGCCCTTGGGCCTTTCTGATAAGTGACCAAAGGAGTGGAACTGACATGTCGGGTGACGGGAGCATCAGGCTGCTGAGATGGTCCTCCCTCCTCATGAATGGCCTCCTGATGTGGCTGAGGTGGCACTGTGAAAAACTCACGGGAGATGAACTCCTCCCATGAGATGCCCTGTTGAGTCAACTGATGTGAGACTATGAGCTGAATCAAACCATAGTGACACAAGCTCCTGTACTGCTGGTGTTGGGAAGGTAAATCCCCTCTACGGATAGAGGCGATCCCTACTAGCCCAATAGGGGTCTAGCAACAATCACACAATGCTGCCACGCATGTTCCTAGTTACAATTAAACAAGAAGTAAAGAGCACCTACTTGGATTCCTGCGCTGTCGTTGGACGAAGAGATGTCTCCTTCGCCTCTTCGCTTCGGCTGGTCACAGTCCTCCGCGATCCCCGCGAACGGACACCTGCACACACGAAGAGAAGGCAAACGCAAGCGTGAAATCTAGTAAAAGTAACTATATGCCAGTCAGAAAAGACATAATTCACATTTATCCATTGCATAAACAAACGAGAATGGAACAATAATAGCAGTCATCTATTATTAATCAGAATAGAGAAGAGTACAACCAAATGTTCTGACGTCGATAAACTTCTCAGGAGGGATCAGTCAGCATGTATCTCAAGCATTCACCTTTGAGGATGATTCTCCCAAGACAAACAACTCTCTCTCTCTCACACAAATGTCACAAACAAACTTCCCAAAGCAATCAATCACTTCCACTCCTAACACACCACACCTATAGCAGCAATCTGAGCACTACAAGCTCTGTACAATCCAAGCTAAGTCTAGCTAGTTTCTAACCAGTTTCTAACTAGCTGCTCATGGTAATGGTGGAAGTTTATATAGGAGAAGGAGTCTCCTAAAAAGGTGGAAGGATGAGCTTATCTTCAAGGGGAGTAGTTGCAAAGGGTCGAACAGACATGCCATAGAAGGGAGTCGATATTCACAAAGCTAACAACCAAGCCTGGAGAGATCTGGAAGGCTGGTTGTTTGAACAAATTCGCCCAAACTGGATCAGCGCGGATTATATGGAGACTGCCGCGCTGTCAGCACATAACAATAACTGAACAAGTCATGTCAGCGTGGAAGAACACGGGAAAGCCGCGCTGTGCGTCATCGCGGAAAAGTGATGTTCTTCCGCGATGGCAGCGCACGAAATACACTGTGAGGCGCTGGTCATCGCGGTTATTTTAGGAACAGACGCGCTGATGCACAAAACTTTGGAAAAATGGGTTTTAAGCCAGTTCAGGGATCAAACACTTAGTGATTGTGACTTCTTGGACACAGCAGGGCGACTGACAGGAAGGCAGTGATAAATTACTGTGTAACAGATGCCCCCTAAAGCATGAAGACCGAGAGAGTGGGAGGGGTGAAATGCTTTACAACACACGCCGAACTGGAACACCACCAGGAAGTACCGAAAAATCTCTGACACTCATATACATGCAGTCTAGGCATGGGCGCAGCCATCCAAAAGACATGCGAGACTGGTCTATGGTATGGACGCAGACACCCAGCTAAAGAGACCATAATAATGATAAGGTATGGTCGCAGCCATCCATGAAGACTCAGGTATGGGCGCAGCCATCCATCAATGAGTCATGTAATGATTATCCACAAAATCGCAACCTGGACCACAGTGAGCAAGGATCCAGGGTCTTGCGCTCCATCTCGACCCGAACAGAGTACAAGTCCACACATGTGAATACAGGGGTTGGAGTCGAACATGCATGAACATCGTCTGATTACCGGCCAATGATGAGAACCGTTAATAGACGCGAGAGGTACCACCAATAATGACAATGGTCCTCAAGGTACTATAGGTACAATCCGCGGCATGTGAATCAATGAGCTGGTGTCGAACATCCACGGAATCATTCGATCGGAGGCCAATGATGAAAACCTCTCGTCGAACACGAAGAACCTGCCATTGAGGCATGCAGGCTCTAAGGCACCTGAAGGGAGTCTCTAAGTCGCCTTCCCGGATAATGAGCTGAAGTCGACAGGAAGTGACCTTGATCGAAGGTGGGCCATAATGTTTCCCACATCATCGACGCGAGACAGAGGAAAAAATGATTTGCGTGAGATAGCAGATGAGGTTGTATTATTACAGAAGTCAACTTCTCTTGAACATATCGGCGGCACTGTGGCGGGCTTGGCAGTATTTGACATCAAATGAGTAAGGGTCATGGTGACAGGGCAATAAGCAGATGAGAGGTCAAAATAGGGTAACCCAAACCCACGGAGGCTAATGTGAAACGAGATGAGATATCCCCACCCAGACACGAATGCAGACTAGTGCCATGTTCAAGAGCGACATACTGCCGACACGACGATTATTACAGTTCCATTTTCCCCACCATTTCTGGCAGGTACCCCGATTATTTTTGGGTGACAAGCTTGACGGGGATAGCATATGCTTGAAGAGTGTCATTTCGACGGTGTCCGATGTCATCAAGTGTTTAACGAGCCTGACAAAGGAAAAACTCGGCGTCTTTTCTTATTTAGAGAGTCTGAAAAGACAGCGGAAAAGGAGACTCCAGGGGGGGTCCTTTTTCGTAAAGTTGTGTCTCTCGAGCCCGAAAAAGTATAAAACAATGCCCGAAAGAACCGCCCGACCATTTCGATCGAGGAGTACTTTTCGTAAATAGTAACTTCGACCCGAAAAAGTAAAAAAGCAGTCGGAAGTACGTCGTTTTGGAGCCAATAACGAGTGCGAAACGACAAACACCCGGCAATCTTTTTAGTTTAAACGGTCGAAAAAAGAGCTTTAAAAGTGACCGCCTCTCGTTCCGTTAACGAGTCGAGAGGGGGACTCGGCAATCTTTTCATCTTTAAACGGTCAGAAAAGAGCTGAAAGCAGACCTCCATTTTTATTCTCTTTAACGAGTCAAAAAGGGAAAAATACTCGGCAATCTTTTCACATTTTACGAGTCAGAAAAGAGCTTAAAGGTGACTCGTCCTAGAGGAACGAGTGGTATAAAGGATAGCAACTGGTTCCGGCAATGGTGGAACTGCTCGAAACATGTAATGGTCAAGAGGCTGGCTAATAAAACCACTCATCGCTGCGGTTCCTCAGGAAAGGATAAACAACCAAGTGAAAGCATATGATCGGCCAAAGAGATGGTGGCGATGGAATGAAAACAACCAAGGCTCATCTAGCAAAATCCAATGGATAAAAATGGCAATCACGAGATGTAAATCGGGTATGGGTTCATTTTTACACAAGCTTGAACCATGGAGAACTCTGCTTGGATTATGTTTCATGTTTACACAAGCTTGAAACGAAAAACTATGCTTGTTATAAGTTTGCATGCCCCCAGCATAATAATGAAAATCGAGGTACATGCCCCCCAAGCTTCATTGCATTCAACAAAGTGGATGGAATGAAGGTTCACTTTCGAGATCTTGGAAAGACTCGACTGGGATTTTACGAGATCTTAATCAAAGACTCGATCTGAAAAGGGAGTTGTTTCATTTTTTTTTTTTAATGAGGTTGACACAGTAAAAGAACTATCCTCATAACCCTTGTTGCATTTTTTAACGAGGTCGCCACAAGATCAAAACTATCCTCGGCCAAACCGAGTTTCATTTTTTAAGGAGCTTGACACCGGAAAGGAACTATGCTCCAACCAGACCTAGTTTCATTTTTTAAGGAGCTTGACACCGGAAAAGAACTATGCTCCATCAGACCTGGTTTCATTTTTTAAGGAGCTTGACACCGGAAAGGAACTATGCTCCATCCAGACTTCATCATAATGAACGGGAAGTGGAGGCCCCCAAGAAAGTGGCTCCGGAAGGAAGGCCGACATCTTGGAAATCAGGACCTAATGCCCCCAGGACACTATGCACGATGGTGTCATCACTGGGTACGGGCACGGGGTAGGTGGCCACATAGTTGATTTGCGGCGAGGCAGATGCAACTTGTGGATGAAAGCCAGGAGGGAAGGACGAGTGCGCCGGAGGGGCTTGTGGACAAACGAACGATAATTGATCGAACGTCACGATTCTTCCATCGTGTGGAAAACAAACCACACGGAAAAGTGAAGAAACAAGGGCTCCCATGGCATACACATAATCACGACCAAGGAGAAGACTGAAGTCTAAAGAACCTTGGGTAACCGAGACGTCTATATAGACGGTCTTGCCTCCCAAAGTAATAGGAAAATTCGGGAGGATCCCTAATGGCTGACTCGTTCCTCCATCAAATGCGGTGAGATGCGGCGCGACAGGTACAAGCGATGGGGAACCCAAAGCTCGCCAAGTAGTAACGGGCATAAGACTAACCGATGCTCCTTCGTCTAACACAGTGCCGGGCAGCGCCCTATTGCAAGCATAGGCGGTGACCCAGAAAGGCACATGGGATGGAAGTGGAGGGGTAGTCAAACGACTCCAATCAAAGGAAATGACCGAACTACTTGGTGGGGGAACCATATGGTTGCCCCCCTGCTCGGAAAGAACCGAATCTAAATTCTCCGGAGAGGTTTCAGGAGAACCTTTATCAAGCTCAGGAGAATCTGAGGAGACGAGAAGAACATGAGAATTTTCCTCTTCCGAAACAGAGTGCTTGAGAGGAGGTGAACTTGAATCAACACCCTTTCCGACCAACGACGGGTCTGGAACAGGCTGGACATAGCCGGGTTCGGGAAGAGGGGCTGGGACAAGAGAAGAATGTGAATCAATCTCATTGTCGGGAGGCGGATGATCTGCAGTTGAAGAGAGACGTTGATATCCAACGGGGAATTGGGGTGAGGGAGCTGTAAGACTTTCCAAGACACTGGAGGCTTTATCCATGAGCGGACAAAGGTGAAGGGGATGATTGCCTTCACAAAGTTTACAGGGGATTCGAACCTTCCCTTTTCCCTTACCATTCCCGACTGATAAGGTAGCATCGCCATGAGCTTCAGTGGACGATGAGGGGTGGGTCGGATCATGAGACCATACTTCTAGTATCCTGGGGATGCCAGGACAATCGCGAAGAAGATGGTCTTCCTTGCATAGTCGACAAGGAAACTTGACCTTCCGCGGAGGAGCAGAAGATGACCCGACTTCGGGTGTACTGGAGTGGATAGCTGGACTTGAGAGGGGGACTGTGTGTGTAAACTCTCCCTTATGAGACTTCTTCCTCTTGGTCTTCTTCTTCTTCTTCTTAGCCACCTGGTTACCCACATCGAGAGTTTCACCAGGCGAAGTACAAGAGGAAGACATAGAAGTAGGCGTCGAAGGGGAGAGATCCACCTTAGAATCAACATGACGTGGTTCAGGTGGAGGGACTGATGGACTAACAGCCGATACGGTAGGGACCAAAGAGGTTGAAAACAACCACACAGGCAACCCGACAGTTAACCCTGGTAGGGACAACGTCGCCATATACGGAGCACCAACATTCCCAAGAGGAGGGAATTGTCCTGGGTTCCCATCAGAGGGGGAACCTGGGTTAGTGAATCCTGGAAAAGTTGCCATAGCAAACGAAAATGAAACCTACTCAAGCTAACGCACACAAGATCTAACCAGGTGATGTTATCGTGGCCGAATAAACTTTTAAGACACAGGAACCAAACTTGACCTTTTCATGTTTCAAGAGTCGAGAAAAGGATGAAAAGATGACTCCAGTCTCCTTCGAATGTTTTATGAGCACGAAGTGACAAGACGCTCACAGGCACCTTTTCATTTAGGGAGTCCGAAAAGGATCAAAAGTGACTGCTCTGGAATTCTAGGTAGAGGGTGTGCCAAACTTTTCGCAAAACCACAAAATACTTTTTAGGGTACGGGTGGTCAATCTTCGTGAATGCTGTGTTCACTGCATTGCGAATCGTAGGGCGGCTGACTCGACTTCCTATGGATAAAGGATAAAATCCTAGTGGGGTCTCCCTATATACGCGACGGTACGTGGGAGCGCAGTCCGTGTTAGACCACTATCGAGTCACAGAAGGAGGAATCACCCAACCTAATGTGAAACAACAGTGACTATGTTTTAAGATGCCGGAACACGTCTCTAACCTAGACCTCTAAATATTTGCGTTTAGTTCCAATGCGTTTTTAGATTCATTTGGTTCATTTTATAGTTGATCTTGAGATTAAGTTTCGATTTCAAGCTCTATCGTATGTTCGCTCACAATTACCTAGATGCAATCTATATGCCAAAAAATTCCGTTTTGTTCGATGAATTCTAGCTACGAGAGGGCAAGGAATTTTTAATCAAACAAAACAAGTACAATCAAACAAGCAACTTAATGCAACTAAAGCAAGGAAAGGAAACTTTTTCTTTTTGAAAATGCAAATCAATGAAATGTTCTTTTCCTTTTCGAATTTTAAAGTAAGCTACTAATTCGTTTTCTTTTTAGTGACATAAAACACCTAAAGGAATTTGGAGGAACTTGAACACCAAGTAAACTACTTAATGAGAGCACACGAAGTTCCCGAAAAATTCAACCAAAGCTTCCAAATCAAAGGAAAACAAAGGTCTGCACGAGCTATGTAATCTAAGCTCGTCAAGACAAGCAAGGATTGTAACAAGGAGGAAGCGAATGTGAACTGATCGATCCAAACAATCGTAATCTATGCTTGGTAGTGAAGAAATCGAATCAACATAAAAAGGTGGTTCAATAATCGACACTAAAAATCAACCAGCAATAAGCAGTGGAAAAGCCTCAAGCAAATCAATAAGAGGGTTGTGGATGAACCTTGAATAGACAAGTAACCCAAGCAAATGGTTTCTCGATGAAACTTCTAAAGGGCTAGGTCACATGGTCACAAGACTCACTCGAATGAAATCAAAGAGAGAGCGTCCCTTAACCAAAAGCAATCAAAACAAGCTAATGAGGGACAAGAAACAACAGGGGATAAGAAAGATTGATGAATTCAGGAGATAAAGTTATAAAAACAACTTTTAGGAATCAGCGCAAGTTTTACACTGAGCACCCGAGATGATCAAGGGTCAGCGCAACTTTTACACAGACCACCCGAGCTGTCAGCGCGACTTTTGCCCAAAAAACCGAGCTGATCTCAGAAAAACACAGTCATCGCGGAATTAAGCTAGAAAGTGGCGCTGTCATCGCGGATATACACGTCTTTTCCGCGCTGATCCGATTTTCAGCGCGACTGTTAAAATTAAATCCGCGATGGAGCTCAAAAATAGTGACAGGCAAATCAAAACTCCCAAATCAAAACAGCCAATCTTTCAATCAAACAGGGGCATTTCCCAGATCAACCCAGGAAACGCAAAAGACTGATAATTAATCCCCAAAGTTTCAAAAAGAGAGCAATCAAACAAACTCAAAACAAGGATGAATGAAAAAGGACAAAGGCTGTCCCCAGCGGAGTCGCCAAATTGTTGGGAAGGTAAATCCCCTCTACGGATAGAGGCGATCCCTACTAGCCCAATAGGGGTCTAGCAACAATCACACAATGCTGCCACGCATGTTCCTAGTTACAATTAAACAAGAAGTAAAGAGCACCTACTTGGATTCCTGCGCTGTCGTTGGACGAAGAGATGTCTCCTTCGCCTCTTCGCTTCGGCTGGTCACAGTCCTCCGCGATCCCCGCGAACGGACACCTGCACACACGAAGAGAAGGCAAACGCAAGCGTGAAATCTAGTAAAAGTAACTATATGCCAGTCAGAAAAGACATAATTCACATTTATCCATTGCATAAACAAACGAGAATGGAACAATAATAGCAGTCATCTATTATTAATCAGAATAGAGAAGAGTACAACCAAATGTTCTGACGTCGATAAACTTCTCAGGAGGGATCAGTCAGCATGTATCTCAAGCATTCACCTTTGAGGATGATTCTCCCAAGACAAACAACTCTCTCTCTCTCACACAAATGTCACAAACAAACTTCCCAAAGCAATCAATCACTTCCACTCCTAACACACCACACCTATAGCAGCAATCTGAGCACTACAAGCTCTGTACAATCCAAGCTAAGTCTAGCTAGTTTCTAACCAGTTTCTAACTAGCTGCTCATGGTAATGGTGGAAGTTTATATAGGAGAAGGAGTCTCCTAAAAAGGTGGAAGGATGAGCTTATCTTCAAGGGGAGTAGTTGCAAAGGGTCGAACAGACATGCCATAGAAGGGAGTCGATATTCACAAAGCTAACAACCAAGCCTGGAGAGATCTGGAAGGCTGGTTGTTTGAACAAATTCGCCCAAACTGGATCAGCGCGGATTATATGGAGACTGCCGCGCTGTCAGCACATAACAATAACTGAACAAGTCATGTCAGCGTGGAAGAACACGGGAAAGCCGCGCTGTGCGTCATCGCGGAAAAGTGATGTTCTTCCGCGATGGCAGCGCACGAAATACACTGTGAGGCGCTGGTCATCGCGGTTATTTTAGGAACAGACGCGCTGATGCACAAAACTTTGGAAAAATGGGTTTTAAGCCAGTTCAGGGATCAAACACTTAGTGATTGTGACTTCTTGGACACAGCAGGGCGACTGACAGGAAGGCAGTGATAAATTACTGTGTAACAGCTGGGTCGGGGTCTTCCTCTGCAACATGGGCACCATCCTCTGAATGTTATGAAACAAGAAGACCGGGAGGTTCATCATCCTCACTCGGGTGAAATGCATCAAAAGGCGAATATGATATGAATACACCTGTGAAAATCTGCCCTCACAGGTAAAATAATGCATAATAAGCCTCATGAGGGGAGCATACTCGCTCCGAAGAAATCTGAATGGGAAAACACCTGTCAAAAGTCTCACAAATGATGGCCGGACATAGGGCTCAAAGTGAACAAAATCAAGCAACTTGCGCTTAGGCCACACCTCACCCACGTTTGGTATCCCTGTAGCCTGTGAGATCACCTCAAGTGTCAATGTGAAATTCACCACTGCCAGAGTGACATGTCCATCATGGAGGTGTAAGACAAACAAGCGGGCCAACTCTCTATGATGCTGAATCCGAGAGATCCTCTCACAAAACTGATAGCAAGACATGTACTGGAAGCAATTCACTGCCAAAGGACAGGCCTGTAATTCTGCCAAAGAAGTAGGCTCTTCCCGCTTATGATGTCCTCCCTTACCCCCTCTACGAGGCCTCCTCTGTTCCTCAACCTCTGTAGATGATGAATGGTCATCACTTTGCTCATAAGTTTCGGTTTCTGACATGGTTTTGGAGCAAAGTGGACAAACTGAACTGCTGTCTCTACTTGCAAAAAGTGTTGAAATCTATGTTGTTTCAAGGGGAACCAAACATGAGGGAAATGTTAGGGGAGGGATATTTTAACAAGGAATGGGAATATATAAAGATAACAGGGAATTTTTAAGGGAAATTTTGCAAATCATATTCATAAAGGAATGCATATTTGTGATAGGGAAATCATTTGCAAAGATTGTTGCATATGGGAAAAAATATGCATAAAAGTGAACATGGGAACATATGCATACATGTTTAATAGGGAAAAACAAAAGGGAAACCATACACCACACATGTTGACATTTTACC
Organism: Pinus tabuliformis; assembly: GCA_031772625.1. NCBI lineage: Eukaryota > Viridiplantae > Streptophyta > Pinopsida > Pinales > Pinaceae > Pinus > Pinus tabuliformis. The sequence continues at coordinate 1,254,943,691 of CM062809.1, forward strand.
AACAGTTCTTGTTATCTTGCATATGCATATGGTAGAGGGGAATTAGAGTTTTCACTTTGTTTTGTTTTTTGACGCTTTGGGAGAGGGGTAGGGTTTTCAGTTTTAGTGATTAAGGAATGGGAAGGGGATTTGTATTTTGTTTATAAAATAATCATGGGGAAAAGAAATTTACAAATGAGGGTGGGCAAAAGGGAAGGGAAGGAAACCAATTAAAGGGAAAAAACAGCTTGAAACACCATAAACCCTAACACAATTTGCACATGAATATTGCAGCCATATGAGCCTTTTCATTTGCATGATTTGAGGTTAAAATCATAGCATGAGAGCTTACATCCATCATCAACCTCCAAGACAATGTGTAAAGAGCCTACCTCGATCGATTTGGATGATTTGAAGGGAGATTGAAGAAAGTTGTTGAAGTTTGGAGGCAAACAGATCAACGGGTCGCGCAGGCCTCCCAACGGGTCGCGCACCTCCCAACGGGTCGCGCCCGTAGTATTTCTGCACTGTTGAGGGGTCTTGGACGGGTCGCGCACTGCCCAACAGGTCGCGCACCTCCTTCAACGGGTCGCGCACCACTCAGCTGCCCGAAATCACTGCGATTTTGCTCCTTTCGCCTATCACTCTCTCAAACCTCTCTTCCAAGCATTGAGATGCATAATGAGAGTAAAAGGAGGGAAGTTGAACCTTTATAGACTCCATTTGAAAAGATTTCATCCATAAACCCACTTTATAAAGTTTATTTTTGACACTTTTTAAAACACTGATTTTTTGGTTTCCTTTATCCTGAACTTGACTTTTTGAGTGCTTTGACTTGATTCTTTTTGCAGGTAGATCATCTGAGGGACTGTGGCAAGGGGACCAGGGTTATTGCTGCCTTTTTGAAGACTTTTTGGAAATTCATTCTTTTTACAAAAATTTAACATGACCTTGGCTTTAAAAACAGAGTTTTTAAATCCAAGGTTAAAAATGAACTGTACATGATGAAAATATCAAAGAAACATGTTTACCATCCTCCCTCTGGCTTGCTGGGCATTCAAGGACTCTTAAAGACATGACCTTGCAGAGATAAATGACCAAAACCCTAGACCTAGGACCTTGGACCTCAAGACAAAACAAGACAAGCTTGAAATAATTTAATGACTGATATGACCTGATCCAGCAAAACCAAGAGGGGTATAAGTAGACCAGCTCCTCCATCAGGGTTATGACATGCCTAACGGGATGCAAAATTTGACACTGATGAGACACCTACTCATGCAAATGCAAAGAGCTTTGATAACTGGTGGAGGGCTTTCAAGACCAACACTAACAATAACCTTCCCTATTATTCTGCTGCGATGTCAGTGCTCCAGTGCAGTTATACACCCGTGCTGATCTAGTTTGGGCGAGTTTGTTCTAACAGCCAGCCTTCCAGATGACTCCAGACCTGGTTGTTGGCCTTGTAAATGTCGCCCTCCCTTCTATGGCATGTTTGTTCGTCATTTGAGCCACCTTCCTTGGAGATAAGCTCATCCTCCCACCATTCATGGAGACTCCTTCTCCTATTTAAGCCTCTACCATTGCCATGAGCAGCTAGTTTGGATAGTGTGGAGTTGATAGTGCTTAGAGTGCTGCTGCTAGTAGGTAGTTGGTGTGACAAGTGTGGGATTGCTAGAGAGCTTAAGGAAGGTTGTGAAGTGTTGCTTGTGTGAGAGAGAGTTCTTGTCTTGGGAGATCTACCTCCAAGGGTGAATGCTTAAGAGACTTGCTGGCTGGACCCTCTTGAGAAGGATTCGACGTCAGAACTTTGGTTGTACTCTTCTCTGTTATTGATTAATAATAGATGACTACTATTATGGTTCCACTCTCATTTGTCTTTGTAATGGTTAATGTGAGTTATGTCCTTTCTGACTGATGTATAATTGCCTTTATTAGATTTCACGCTTGTGTTTGTGTTTCTCTTCGTGTGTGCAGGTATCTATTCACGGGGATCGTGGAGGATCGTGACCGGCCAAAGCGAAGGAGTGAGAGCGGCAGCTCTTCATCAAACAACAGCGTTGGAATCCAAGTAGGTGTTCATTGCCTACCTTTTATTTGCAATTAGGAACTTCCATAGTAGCATTGACTGATTGTTGCTAGACCCATTCTGGGCTAGTAGGGATCGCCTCTATCCGTAGAGGGGATTTACCTCTCCAACAATTTGGCGACTCCGCTGGGGAGCTAGCCTTTGTCTCTTTTTGTTCATTCTTGCTTTGAGTTTGATTGTTACTCTCTTTTCAAAGATCGGGGATTAGTCCTCTGCTTTTAGACTTCCTGGTTCAGTCTGGGAGGTGCCTTGATTTTTTAAAGAGTTATTGCCTTGGTTTGGGAGCTTTTGTCTTGATTGTGCCTGTTTTTTAGCATCAGCGCAGTTTATATCAAAACAGTCGCGTTGAAATCGCATAGTTGTTTCTTTGACTTCGTGGTCATCGTGCTTGTACATTTAACAGTCGCGACGGTCCTGAAAAATGAACCAGCGCGGTTAAGTCGTGTACTTCCGCGCTGACAGTGCTTTGTTGCTACGCGTGGTTTCTGGTCAGCGCTTTGTTGCTGTGTACCACCCGCGCTGATCCTGTAGAATTGGATTTTTTTCAATTTTGTCTCTTGAGCTTGTTGGTTTGACTATCTCCTACTCTTTCCACCTGGTTTATGACTTAATTTCTATTGTTTGAATATTGAAGCACTTGCTTGCGAAGTCTTGTTGGGCGGATCTTGTTTTTGTGTCCTGTGACCTGGTGTTATCATCTCATTTTCATTGGATTGGGTTTGTTTTATCACTCGTTCACAAAGATTCGTTACTACTTGCCTTTACTTTTGCGGATACCTTCCTCTTTGCTTGCTTTCCTTGGTTGTTTAGGTGATTTTCATTGAACCAGTCCTCGGATTGTTTCGATTACTTCTCACTACCCAGACACGGATTACAGTTGCTTGGGCTCAAGCATTTATTTTCACATTTGTTGTGTTTTTCATTGAGTGATTTCATTTCTCTTACTCGGTGTTGTTGTCTCTCAAAATTCAATTTAAGTGCATTGTGCCATTGGAAAAGAAATCGAACTAATATCTTTTGCATTCAATAGTTAATGGGAAAAAGAGCATTTCATTGATTCGTGTTCTCGAAAGAAAAAGTCTCATTTCCTTGCCATTAGCTACATTAGATGGTTTGATTGATTGTATTCATTTTGTTTGATTGAAAATTCTTAACCCTCTCATAGTTAGATTTCATCGAACGAAATGGTATTCTTTGGCATGTAGTTTGCATCTAAGCAATTGTGAGAGATCACACAGTAGGACCTGAAACCGAAACTTAATTCAAGATCAACCATAAAATAAACTGAATAAACCTAAAAACGCATTGGAACTTAACGCAAACATCTAGAGGTCTAGGCTAGAGACGTGTTCCGGCGTCTTTAAACATAGTCACTATTGTTTCACATTGCGGTTGGGTGATTCCTCCTTCTGTGACTCGATAGTGGTCTAACACGGATTGTGCTCCCACGTACCGTCGCGTATATAGGGAGACCCCACTAGGTTTTTATCTTTGATCCATAGGAAGCCGAGTCTGTCGCCTTGCGAACCGTAACGCACCGAACACAGAATTCGGGAAGATTGACTGCAGTACGGAAAGTCCTTGGTTCTCATACGATTGCCAAGGTGTATAATCAGTTTTACAGATTGCTTGGTAAACCCTTTGCCTAGAATCTCTAGAGTAGTCACTTTTGATCCTTTTCGAACTCCTTAAAAGAAAAGGTGCCAGTGAGCGTCTTGTCACTTCGTGCTCATTAAATATTCGAAGGAGACTAGAGTCATATTTTCATCCTTTTCTCGACTCTTGAAACATGAAAAGGTCAAGTTTAGTTCCTGTGTCTTAAAAACTGATTCGGCCACGTTAACATCACCTGGTTAGATCTTGTGTGCATTATTTTGAGTAGGGTCCTTTATCGTTAGATTCCTTTAGGTCTTGTGTGTGGTTTGTCATCTTGGCTGACCCGTCAACTCCCGTTCCAAGTGATCAAGGCTCTCCATCTTCCGCTGCTCCTGAGGTACCAGTTGTAAGTGATACTCTTCCTGTTATCCTGAGTATCCAACCTCTCAACTCTCGTGCCCCAGGTGACGAAGATTACGAAGACGATTGGAACCCTATCTAGGAGCCTGACGAGGACGATATTCCTGCTACCCCTCCTGGTGTTTCGTCCCCAATGTCTACCTCCCACATGGATGAGACATCTCCCAACGCAAGTGAGACACCTGTGGTGTCGAATGTTGACACTCCCATCCCAGCTACTTCTCCACTTCCCCCACGTTATCAGTCGTTGAGGGATAGGGTAGCTGCCAGGACTCCTGCTACAACCATGTGGGATCCTCATGTCATTCCCACCATGGAACCCTTTGTTTCACAACCCCATACTACACCTGTTACCTCAGTTCCCACGAATCCAACTGTTTGTGTAGCACACTCGACTCCGGTCGTTAGTGCTATAACGACGTCTTCGAAACACTGGTGCTGGTTCCCCTCACGGTGAAGTGAGTAGTGGCCAGCCGGAACTCTCGCTTAGAGTCGTCCACCCTGCACAAAGTGCTCCATCCTCTTCTGGTCCTATTCTAGGAGGGGGGCCATATGATGCCTATGGGCAAGCTGTTCAAGATCCGAACGCGCAAGGTCCGCTCTTTTATTACGATTCTACTGTTCAATACCTCCAATTCTCCCAAACCTTGCCTCTTCAACCTTTCGTTGAAGTTTCGATACCGTTATCCATTGCTTGGGACTCTAGTACTCATTCTTTTCATTGGGGCCAAGCAATCCATGCACAGTTTCAAGGACCGTCTAATCAAGGCCAACCACCTTATGTGCAAGCCCCCCAAGGGCAGCCACTTTATGGCCAGTCTTACCCAGGACAATCTATCAAGGACAACCCTATCAGGGACAACCTTCGGCCGCTGGTGGTCCATCGTTTACCTATTAGAATCAACCTTCTAGTTATCCGGGGCAACCTGGTACCCAGCAAGGTTACCCATCTAGACAACCAGGACAGCCTTACATCCAACAAGGCCAACCTGGTCTCTAGCAGGGTTATCCCTCTGGACAAACTGGGCAAACTTATGTTCCACAAGGTCAACCGGCAGTCCAGCAGGGGTATCCCTCTGGGAAAGGGGGCCAGCCTTACGTACAGCAGGGCCAACCCATTGCTCAGTCTAGTCATCTTTCTGGGTAAGGGGGGCAGCCCTACGTACAACAGGGCCAACCCACTGCTCAGTCTATGCATCCTTCCAGGAAAATGGGCCAACCTTCTACGCAGCAAGGCCAACCCACTGCCCGTCTTAATCATCCTTCTGGACAGGCTGGCCAACCTCAAGGTCAACTGGCCGTCTAGCCCGCTCGACCATCTGTTCCTCAAGGACAACCCCTCGTTTCTCAAGGACAACCTAGCACCCAGCAAGCACGTCCTTCTGGGTAAACAGGTCTATCCCAGACCCAACCAGGCCAACCTTCCAGCCAGATGGTCCAAGCCCAACCTGTTCAAGGACATTTTTCTAGGCCCCAAACTCAAATGGGTTATCAAATGCAAGGCGGGCCACGGCCCCAACCTTCTTACCAAGCGCAACCTTCTTATCAGGCTCAGTATGGAGCTCAGCAAATGTATGGCTACCAGCAACTCCAGGGGCAAACCCAATTTACCCCTTATCAAAATTATCAACAGATGCAGGTCACTCCTTACCAGAATTATCAGTACGCTGCACCTGCAGGTCAAGTTGCTAATCCATCGGGTGCTGGGGGGTAGACCCAGGGTCAAATGTCTGCGTATGGATAGAATCCATATGGACAGAACCCCTACGGGCAAAGTCCCTATGGGCCAGGCCCCTTTGGGCCGGGCCCATCTAGATAGAGTCCATGGGGGCAACCAACACCTAGTTGGAACCCTGGTACTGCCTCTCTTCCACAGCCACAAATGTCCTTTAACCCTCAGTTGCCTTTCTTAGCGACGTTGGAACTTCCGGATGTGTCCAAGTTAACGAATGATCCCATTCTTCATAATCCGTATTGGCCACCAGTTCCGACTAAAATACCCGGTGATTGTCCAAAATTTGATGGCAAAGCTGGTGAAGATCCTCAAGCCCATGTCATGACCTATCACCTCTAGTGTTATCGAACTCATGGCTTAATGACTCTATCCGGCTCCGCTTCTTTCAAATAACTCTCACCGACTCAGCCGCTAAGTGGTATATTGAGCTGAATCACGACACGTTTCAAGATTTCAACTTGCTGGCTATGGCATTCCTAACTCATTTTCAGTTACCCATTCAGTATGAGACAGGGGCACATCTCCTCACGTCTCTCAAATAGGACACGGCTACGCATATATCTGATCATATACATTAATGGAGAAGGCATCGTCGCTTGATCAAATTATAGATTCCTGATCAACTCCTGAACGATTTGTTCACGACTTCCTTTGTCCCTGCGATCGTGTGAGACATCGCCATGGGAGCTTGTGTAACTGAAGAGCAAGCTATCGCACGTGCTCAGTACCTTGAATTAGTATACTCTCAGTCGGGTACTTTATATGATTATTTGCCAGACGCCCTGAGGCCTGGATAGTCCAAGGCTCCGCCAAAACCATCTGTTGACGGAGTCATTGGCTCTGTAAACTCGTCATCAAAGAAATCGACCGCGAACCCTGGGAAGCAAAAATAGAACGCTTCTAATGGAAATGCTTCTCAGGGCCAATCTAATTCTAGGAGTACCTCCGAGGTAAACGCCGTTCATTCCACCGTAGTGGATAAATCCTCAAAAGGGAAAAAGAAAGGGAAAGCTAAGGACAAATCCGGATAGCCCAAGCAGGATTCCCCTAAGCCTCCACCCGAGGAAGGAGCTAAACGAAAACCTAAGTATCCTTATCTCATCTGTGATGAGGATCACTACACTAAGGACTGCCCAAGGCGGTCTGAAGTTAGTCGATTATTGAAAGGTGCTCATGGGCCTCCTGCCATGCTTAAAGAACCTTTTCCTTCCCAACAAACTCAAATGGTGGCAGACCCATCTCAACCCTCCTCCTCGTTTGGCTCTCAAGTGTTCATGGCTGGAACGATTCCCATCCATGTTTCTACTTGAGCAAAAGAATATCCATCTCATGCCGGGAAAGAGCCAGAGGTCCCCTCCAGCGCTCCTCTGTCCAGTTCTGGTCCTCTCCACATCGAAAGGCCCAGCACTGAGACGATCCCCCGACCCCCTCCGAAAGGTGTACTCTGGAAGTCGTCTTACAACCCTAATGCTCGTGCTGCCCAACATTATAGCATTGTTGAGGACTTAGCTCAGGCTCCGTCTGCTATGTCCACTCTAGAAATCCTCCAGAGCTGCCCCTCCCAGAGGAAGTCCTTGCTATCAGCTATTGGTGGCATCAACCCGGCTAATTCAGATTTGATTTCTTTCGATCTCGAGGGCTTTACACAGAGACTGCCTCACCAAGTCGCTTTCCTTATACAGGTCATCATCAATGGCAAGACAATCCATCATACGGTCATTGATGAAGGTGCCTCAACTTGCATCATGTATGTTGCTTGCTGGAAGGCTATTGGTTCTCCTACGTTGAGTCAGTCTCCTACGACGTTAGAAGCCTTCGATGGAAGAGAGTCTCGTCCTTACGGTATCCTCCAACGCTTGCCCATCTCTTTGGAAGGGAAGACGGTAGAAGTGGAGGTCAAAGTTGTTGACGCCAATCTTACCTACAACCTCCTCCTTGGACGTAGCTGGACATATGCCATGCAAGTCGTGGCTTCCTCCCTTTTCTGTGTCATTCATTTCCCTCACCAGGGGAAGATTGTCATGGTGGACCAGCTCTCCTTCTTCGCCTCTTCTTCTGAAGGTAATGTGCCATTTGTGGAGCATACCTCTAATTCATTCGAGAGCGTGGGTGCCGGACTTTTCAAATATCCCACTTTAATGGGAGTCTTTCCCCTCCCACCTTCGAATCTCGCCCCTATTAACATGATCTCTGTACGTTCTGATCCGTGGGTTCTTCCCCCCGCTAATCAGGAAGACTCTTGGGGTGATATGATGTCGTTGAGTCCTGCCGAGCTCAACTACGTCGAAATCGTCGCTGCATTGACTCCCCCTGCTGAACCTACTCTTCCGATCAGTGTTCCCGATTCATATGTTCATTTCCCTTGGCTAGGAGATGATGCTTCATCGGATCCATTGAAGGAGATATTTCCTTCTAATGAAACCATCATAGAGACCATGTCTCTTGAAGAGCTCCCTTGGTTGGATCATCACCACCGCTCTTCGTTTCTCCCTCCCCATTCGGAAATGATCGCATGTCTCGAGCGGTTTGCTTCATGTATCCCATCCCCACCCCTTCAAACACCTATTCAGCTTTACCAAGTGTCTTCTGAGGGCAATATGGGAAACATCACGCAAACCCAACCCATCAACATCTCTGTGAAACCAGGGATTGTTGAGTACAGTTACATAGGAGTCAGTTGTACTCCAGAGGAGGTTCAACTCTACACTACTCTATTTCGCGAATTCCATGATGTCTTCGCATGGTCCTATGAAGAAATGCCCGGCATCGACCCCAGTATCGTGGTGCACGAAATACCGACGTACCCAGGGGCTAAGCCTGTCCGTCAGTGCCTACGCCCTGTGCACCCCCGAAAGGCCGCAACCATCAAGGCTGAAGTCGAAAAGCTTCTCAAAGCCGGATTCATTTATCCCATTCTACTTACGGATTGGGTTTCTAATATAGTCCCTGTGAATAAAAAGCAGGGTACTATCCGAGTCTGTGTTGATTACCGTGATATCAATCATGCCTGTCCTAAGGATAACTTCCCTACACCCTTCATCGATCAGCTTATTAATGAGTGTGCAGGAAGTGAAATTTACTCGTTTATGGACGGCTTCTCTGGCTATAACCAGATCAACATTGCACCAGCATATCAACATAAGACGGCTTTTATCTGTCCTTAGGGCACTTTTTCCTATAAGAAGCTCCCTTTCGGTCTCAAGAATGCCGGCGCTACATTCCAACGTGTAATGTCCTATTCCTTTCATGATATTCGTCACATTGTACAGCCGTACCTAGATGACCTCCCAGCTCATTCAGTCAAGCGTCAGGACCATCCCTCTCATCTTCGCGAAATTTTTCTCCGCTGTCGACACTATCATATTAGGCTCAATCCTCATAAGTGTGTCTTCTGCGTGGAATCAGGCCGACTACTCGGGTTCATCGTCTCCCGAGAAGGCATCCATCTGGATCCCCTCAAAGTCGAGGCCATCCTAAATCTTCCTCCCCCTGCTTCTTTGCAGCAGTTGCAGAGCTTGCAGGGCAAAGAGAATTTTCTTAGACGATTCATTCTGAATTATGCCGAGGTGGCTAAGGGTTTCACACGGTTATTGAAGCAAGACACACCCTTTCATTGGGATGCTATCGCTCAGGAATCTTTCGAGCGACTCAAGGACCTCCTTGTCTCCGCTCCATTATTAAGACCTCCAAACTACCACCGTGATTATACTCTCTATCTGGCTGCCGCCGATACCACGATCGGCATGGTTCTAGTGCAGGATGATGACGACGGAAATGAGCACGTTATTTATTACCTTAGCCGCAACCTCTTGGATACGGAAACTCGCTACACTTATGTCGAGAAGTTGGCATTGGCTGCTGTCTGCGCCGTCCAACGTTTCCGGCACTATATCCTGTTGCGCACCACGACCGTGATTTCTGACTGCAACCCAATGACGTACATCTTGTCACGTCAGCTGGTGGGGGGCAAATACTCGAAATGGATCGTCATCCTCTAAGAGTTTGACTTGGAATTTATTGCTGCCAAGTCTAAGAAGTCTCTGGTCTTTGCAGAATTGCTCTATTCTTTGCCATCTCCTTCTGCACCATCTCGTTCGGAAGAGCATATCCCGGATGAAATGTTGTTTCTAATTAGTACCCTCGACCCTTGGTATGGGGACATCATCGTATATTTGCAGACGTCTTCATTCCGTCCCAATGTATCGAAAGATGCTCGACGGAGGATTTGTCACCAATCTCAACCCTATCACATTATTGGCGATACCCTGTACCGCCTCGGCACTGATTTTGTTCTCCACCGATGTTTGACTCTCGAGGAGGCTGAGCGGGTGTTGAATGACTGCCACTTCAGTGATTGTGGCGGCCACATGTCCGGATATGCCACCGCCCAGAAAATCCTCCGTGCTGGTTATTTCTAGCCTTCTATCTTCAAGGATTGCATCCTTGCCGTCCGTGCATGCCATGAATGCCAGATCTACCACCGGAAAATGTGTGCACCCCCTGCACCAGTACACCCTGTTGTTACCGTAGGTCCGTTTGCCAAATGGGGCATCGATTATACATCCTGTAACCCTCGTTCGGCCGGGGGGCATGGGTATATCATCGTTGCCGTCTATTATTTCACCAAATGGGCCGAAGCGATGCCTAAATTGAATGAGGACGGTCACACAACGATGCAGTTTTTGTTTAATCATGTCATTACTCGGTTTGGAGTCCCTCAGGCTATCGTCACGGATCACGGAAAACATTTCCGTAATCACATGATGACGGAACTAACGACCCAACTAGGCTTGCATCAAGATAGTTCGACGCCGTACTACCCTCAATCCAATGGCCAAGTTGAAGCCGTGAACAAAGTTTTGATCACAATGCTCCAATGTACCGTTGGTACACACAAGTATAATTGGCATATGATGTTGTTCCCTGCCTTGTGGGCCTACCGGACCTCTGTGAAGGACGCCACCGGTTTCACCCCTTTCCAGCTAGTTTATGGACTGGAGGCCACCCTTCCTATTGAATGTGAGATTCCTTCGTTAAAGTTAGCTGTCGAGTTGCTTCCCAACACCACTCTGGTGGAGGAACGACTTCTTTATTTAGAACGGCTAGACGAGACCCGTCGCTTAGCTTCTCTAGCTATCGAAGCACAGAAGAAGAGAGTTAAGGCTCACTTCGACAATACCATTTAACCTAGTTCCTTTGTTGAGGGAGATCTAGTACTGCTCTACGATCAAGCTAAGGATAAGCTAGGGGCAGGAAAACTCGAATCCATGTGGCTAGGCCCCTATATTGTGAACAGAGTTTTGCAGAAGGGGGCATATGAGCTGATTGACTACGAAGGAAATGCTCTTGATAAGCCCCGTAACGGGCTTTATTTGAAAAAATACTATGCATGATTTCGTGCACCTAGCTTGTACATACGTGTGTTTTTAGCAAGTGTGTTATGTGTGTATGATTTCACGTTTTTCTTTGGTGTGAAGGCGTCTTTTCCTCTTATTGTGTTTTCTGCTCCTTGTGCAGATGTCTAGTGCACCTTATGCTGGTTTCGCTGATGGCGCCTGCCGTAGCACTTGCAATTTGTCTTCTGTGGCATGGGCGATCTATGATCCTCACGGAGAGTTGCTAGACCTTCAAGGTGTGTGCTTGGGTCGTATCACTAACAATGTTGCCGAATACAGTGCTGTAATTGAGTTACTAGCCGAAGCAGTTGATCTCGGCATTCATGCATTGGTGGTGAACCTGGACTCTCAACTTGTCGTCCATCAACTCAACGGGCAATATTCCGTCAGAGACCAACGCATTCTAAGGTTGTATCTACGTGTAAGATTGTTAGAAAGGAATTTTTATTACATCACATATCAACACATTCCGAGACGATTAAACACATTAACTCATGCATTGGCAAACCATGTATTAGACAGACATTTGCGTAACAGATAAACATTATACAAGAAGACATAGAAAGCATAATAAGACCATAGAATAAGCATATGTATATAAATAAATCCTTTTCCAAGCATAGTTTGCATGTGTGTTGTCATGTGTTCTTTTAAGCTTGCATAAAAAGTTAAAATATGTGGGTCGCGTGTTATGCAACTGATACATTAGATCACATTTATTAGACATTTGCATAGCATATAAAAACATCATCACATGTAAAAGATCCATCCAAAATCAGTATATATATATAGATATATATATATATAGATATATATATATATATATATATATATCTATATATATATATATATATATATATATATCACGAGGTGCACCAAGGCGCTAAAAAATAAGTGTATATGTCTAGATAAGGCCGGTGTCCTCAGTACATCTGAGACGCGTGTCTCTCAAAAAACATCAGTGGGAAATAAGACCTAGATGTCTACTGTGGTGGGTTATGCTCTTTGTAGCATACAGCTGCCCGTGCCACCCGCCTCAAAAGGCGGTGCATCCTGGGTTCCACCCCCACTGTGTGGATCTGAGATGCTATGGGGACCTCCTCTATCCCCTGGTAATCTGGAACTCCCGCCAGTAAGCCCTCGAGGTTCTGTGTCACAGTCTCCATAGTATCAACTCCTGGAGGAGCCAGGGCTAGGGCTCCAGTGCCATGTGCCTCTCTCTCTGCCTCTGGGGCTAGACCAAGGGGTCTTGTGGGTCCCACATCTACATACCATAGCATTCATCGTAAAGACATGTACATGAAAAATTAAAAAAACATTACAAAAAATAAAAAATTAAAAAGAGATCAAGTGGCTTACCACCATCGTCCCAATGCTCTCCCGCACACAGTGGCATGTCTGGATCTCCGCGGAAGTCTATGCCAGCATATGGCCAGTCCTCTACAAAAATAACCTATCGATCCAGCCACTCTCGAAAATATACACCCCATGCCACTGGGCGGCCGCCACCTCCTCGCGGCATGACATGGCCCCATCGACTAGCCCTCGTCTCCCGGGGACCTTTGGGTGGATCCACGACCATGTCCTGTAGTTGTAAGGCCGGTACCCACTCTAGCATGAGCGGGAGTAAAAGCGACCCATAACCGAACTGCTTCGACTCACCACGTCGACAGTTGCTCAGTTGTCTCTTCATACTGGTTGTTACTGCTGCTGCCTAGTTGAATATGGTGGGTTGTAAACACTCGAGAGATAATAGTAGATGGGTCTTCAAGGCCTCGTGGTTGGCCAATCAGCCCACTGCCCGGGTCACCATGAAGAGTATGGTTCGAAGGACGATGTCCTCCACCGTCGGAATAGCTACCTTTCCACTCCGTGTTTTACGTGCCCGCGGGCACACTCGAGCCATCAGCATATCGAGGGTTTCACCACTGGGTCGTTGCCCCTCTAGAATGGGCATCTCACCTCGGCGTGATAACCCGGTTAAAAAATAGATATCCGTGTAATCGAACTCGATATCACGGCCTCGAATCGTAAACTTTCCATCAATAGGATTCCAGGCTCTGATTAGGAACTCGAGAAGATCGGGCTGTGCTCGCAGGCACGGAGTGAGGAAAAATTTGAGCAACCTGCATGCCCGCATTGCATTACGGCGCCCAGCATCGGCATAAGCTGCTATATCCTTGTTATCGTGAGCTCTCTCTTGCCAAACAAATACCATTTTGTCCTGCATGACCACAAAAAATCATTAGAGCCCTGACTGTTGAAATGTATACGTTCAAATTGATAAAAATTTAGTTTCACGGCGTCAGCGCGACTGTTTTTAAAACAGTCGCACTGATAATGGCGCCCTTTGTTTTTTTCCTTGGGTCAGCGCGGAAGCACACGTGTTTTCCGCGCTGATCCAGGGGTGGTGTGTGTAAAAATTATTCGATCAGCACGGACCCGATGAGGAAATCCGCGCTGACCGAGAGCGAATTGAAGCTCATAAAATTCGCCCAAACTACCACTTCCCACCTTGGAAATGCAGCTAAAATGACTCAAAATGAAGCGCAGGGGAAGGAGAACCTACTTGGAACAAATTGCAGGGTGATTGGTGTCCGCACGGGATGGAATTTGCTCCGTCAACCTCGGAGCTCCACAACGTTCTCCACGGCTCAAAATGGTAACAATGGTAAAAAACTTCTTTTACCCCCCTATTTATGGTAAAAAATTATAATTGACTATGATTTTTCATAAATGTGGGTTTTTGGTCATGTTTTTTACCATGTATTTAGTGCCAGTGTCATTGTGCTATGTTTTTATGCATGTTTTACTATGTTTTTAACATGTCGAACAGGTTTACGCGTGTAGTGTTCTTGTGCAGATTCTATTAACCGGCAGGGTCACGACGGTCCTATACACACTTGGTCCCAAAACATCGTCTTTAAGCTCTTTTTCGACGTAAAGCAAGAAAAGATGGCCGAGCTCCCTCTTGGCTCGTTAAAAGGAACGAGAGGTGGTCGCCTTTAAAGCTCTTTTTTCGACTGTTTAAACTAAAAAGATTGTCAGGTGTTTGTCGTTTCTCACCCATTATTGGCTCCAAAACGACTACTTCTGACCGCTTTTTTACTTTTTCGAGTCGAAGTCACTACTCATGAAAAGTACTCCTCGATCATACTGGTCGGGCGGTTCTTTCGAGCATTGTTTTATACTTTTTCGGGCTTGGGAGACACAACTTTACGAAAAAGGACCCTCCTGGAGTTTTCTTTTCTGCTGTCTTTTCAGACTCTCTAAATAGGAAAAGACGCTGAGTTCTTCCTTTGTCAGACTCGTTAAAACTTAATGACATCAGAAACCGTCGAAATGACGCTTTCCAAGCATATGCTATCCCCGTCAAGCTTGTCATCCAAAAATAATCAGGGTACCTGCCAAAAATGGTGGGGAAAATGGAACTGTAATTGTCGTGTCGGCAGTATGTCGCTCTTGAACATGGCACTAGTCTGCATTCATGTATGGGTGGGGTTTTTCTCATCTTGTTTTACACTAGCCTCCATGGGTTTGGGTTATCCTATTTTGACCTCTCATCTGCTCATTGCCTTGTCACCATGACCTTTGCTCATTTGATGTCAGATACTGCCAAATCTGCTATTGTACCGTCGATATGTTCAAGAGAAGTTGACCTCTGCAAGCTTACAATCTCCCTCTGATGTCTCACACAAAATATTTTATCCTTCTCTGTCTCGTGTCGATGATGTGGGAAACATTATGGCCCACCTTTGATCAAGGTTACTTCCTGTCGACTTCAGCTCATTATCCAGGAAAGTGACTTAGAGACTCCCTTCAGGTGCCTTAGAGCATGAATGCCTCAATGGCAGGTTCTTCGTGTTCGACGCGAGGTTTTCATCATTGGCCTCCGATCGAATGATTCTGCGGGTGTTCGACACTAGCTCATTGATTCACACGCCGTGGATTGTACCTATAAGTACCTTGAGGACCATTGTCATTATTGGTGGTACCTCTCGCGTCTGTTAACATTTTTCATTATTGGCTGGTAATCAGACGATGTTCATGCATGTTCGACTTCAGCTCATGTATTCACATGCTTGGACTTGTACTTTGTTCGGGTCGGGATGGAGCGCAAGACCCTGGTTTTTTGTCTGTTGCAAACCAGTTTGGATTTTTGTGGATTATTATTACATGACTCATTGATGGCTAGTTTCGCCCATACCTGAGTCTTTTTGGGATGGCTGCGACCATACCTTATTATCATCATGGTCTCTCCAGATGGGTGGCTACGTCCATACCATAGACCTTCTTCGTATGCCTTTTGGATGGCTGCGCCCACGCCTAGACTACATGTAATAGAGATATTAGTTGTACATATGTGTAGGTTCTTCCTGGTGGTGTTCCAGTTCAGCGAGTTTTGTAAAGCATTTCACCCCTCCCACTCTCTCAGGCTTCATGCTTTAGGGGGCATCTGTTACACAGTAATTTGTCACTGTCTCCTTATCAGTCTCCCTACTGTCTCATGAATTCAAAGTAATCATACTGGCCAAATGACCCACTTTGCCAAAGTTTTTTCCATCATCGTGACTGTTATTAAAATAACCGCGCTGACTGGCGCTTCATAATACAACTAATGCGCTGCCAGCGCGGAAGCACACGTGTTTTCTGTGCTGGTCGAATTTCATGAACTAACGCATCCTCTGTTTATATTGGGTCACGCTGACATAACCTTCTCTATTATTCAGCTGCGATGTTAGCGCTCCAGTGCAGTTACACACCCGCGCTGATCCAGTTTGGGCGAGTTTGTTCTAACAGCCAGCCTTCCAGATGACTCCAGACCTGGTTGTTGGTTTTGTAAATGTCGCCCTCCCTTCTATGGCATGTCTGTTCATCATTTGAGCCACCTTCCTTGGAGATAAGCTCATCCTCCCACCATTCATGGAGACTCCTTCTCCTATTTAAGCCTCTACCATTGCCATGAGTAGCTAGTTTGGATAGTGTGGAGTTGATAGTGCTTAGAATGCTGTTGCTAGTAGGTAGTTGGTGTGACAAGTGTGGGATTGCTAGAGAGCTTAAGGAAGGTTGTAAAGTGTTGCTTGTGTGAGAGAGAGTTCTTGTCTTGGGAGATTTACCTCCAAGGGTGAATGCTTAAGAGACTTGCTGGCTGGACCCTCTTGAGAAGGATCTGACGTCAGAACTTTGGTTGTACTCTTGTCTGTTATTGATTAATAATAGATGACTACTATTATGGTTCCACTCTCATTTGTCTTTGTAATGGTTAATGTGAGTTATGTCCTTTCTGACTGATGTATAATTGCCTTTATTAGATTTCACGCTTGTGTTTGTGTTTCTCTTCGTGTGTGCAGGTATCTATTCACGGGGATCGTGGAGGATCGTGACCGGCCAAAGTGAAGGAGCGAGAGCGACATCTCTTCATCAAACAACAGCATTGGAATCCAAGTAGTTGTTCATTGCCTACCTTTTATTTGCAATTAGGAACTTGCATAGTAGCATTGACTGATTGTTGCTAGACCCATTCTGGGCTAGTAGGGATCACCTCTATCCGTAGAGGGGATTTACCTCTCCAACACCTCATGATCTACATGTGTACTTGAACAAGCCAGGTACACATCCCCACCTTCATCTGAGGTGGTTTTCGCCTCTACAGAAGGAGCATCATCAGATCCCCTTCCTTTATCAGGAGCTTTAGATTTACAATCCCTTCTGAAGTGCCCTTCCTTTCCACATTTCTAGCACACCACCTTTGTAGGTTTTCCTGGAGATTTAGATCTCCCTCTAGATTTAGATCTCCCACTCGATGACTTATTTTTGTTTCTATTCTAGGACCGTCCTCGTACAGACAAGGCATCACGATTCTGGTTGTCTATATTTTTCTGTCTCATGTCCTCCGTCAGCAAGGCTGAGACTATTTCATCAAATTGCAAAGCAGTTGCATTGCTACCTATTGCAATAACCAGACTATCCCACGAATCTGGTAGAGAACACAACAGACTGATGCACTTATCTTCATCTGAAATTTTAATATCAACAGATAATAATTGACTTAATACATTATTAAACACATTCAGATGCTCTGTCACCGAGTTTCCATCTTTCATCCTCAGGTTATACAGCTTTTTCCGCATAAACATTTTATTCACCAGAGACTTAGATTGGTACAAATTCCCTAACTTGACCCACAATGCCTTTGCCGTAGCTTCTGCTGATACATTCAGCAATACTGAATCCGAGACACACAATCGTATTGTGCTCTTTGCCTTCCGATCCAACTTCTTCCATTCTTCATCGGTCACTCCCAATCGTTTAGTACCCGGATCTACCGTGATCCACTGATCTTTATCTACCAACAGATCCTCCATCTTGAGTTTCCACAACTCAAAATTCTGACCATTGAAACTTCTCAATCTTTATCTTTCCACTGCTCACCATCTTCTTTCACCACCAGAATCGATCTCGCAGATCTCCTACTGAACAGGGTCTACCACAGGCCCGAGCGAAACCCCTCAGCAACAAAGGCGTCCCCTTGAAGCCAAAATAGCTCTGATACCAAATGTAGGTTTTAACCCTGTACAGAAATTACCTGCATACGAATTCTTAAACAAAGAAAATAAACAATGCGAGATCATAACCCATAAAACACATATGCACAGAAATTTTCCCCTGGATCCCAAAACCGGGACTACCAGCTTTATTTTTCATTATTTTCCTTTCAATGTTACAATACATATTTATACATGCCGAAGCATCCAATACCATAGACCGAAAACCATCGCGTCCAATACCATGGACTAAAAACCATCGCGTCCAAAAAACATGTGCGAAAATCATGCACAAAACCATAGGTGGGTCCGCCCAACCTAACATATGGTCCAAAACCAAAATTTTCCGGGGCGCTGCCCCAGACCCCATAAAGTGGGGTTACGGGTGCCCTTCAAACCCCCTATTAACTACGTGGAAAGAATATAACAGAACCCAACACCCCAAATAGGTCAAACTTGAGATGTTTCCTTGCTTTTCTTGAGTAGATTTAGGAGCAAATATCTAGATATTTATGAGTCAATTCGCTCCTTTGACCTTTATAACTTCATTAGAATCCACTAACACTATTCCTTATCTAACAACTAGATTTAGTAGGGTCACTAACACACCCTTATGCTTAAATATATGCTTCATAAAGCAGGTTGTTAGTGTATAGCCAACATTAGTGTGGAAATAAGGCATGTGATCTTGGTCTTTACTTCAGCTATCATGTCTTTCCCCTTTGAGCTAATGAGGGGTCATTTTGTTGTATAACATATGCCCCCTAAAGTGTGAGATCAGAGGCTACGATGATGGCCTAAATACTTTAGTTAGCTGTAATTTTCCTTCTTCGACAAAAAGAGAGAGAGGATTAGAGCTTCAAGTGGTATGGGAAACCTGATACAACACACACATATATATAACTACTAAAATCATGTCCTAAGTCGGGCATTCCCATGCTCAGTAGCTATGTCAGAGTGATTTTCTCATAAAAGGGACATGATGATGTTGGCCGCCGATAAGCACAATGAAGATTTGGTGTCATAATAGGATCAATCTGATGAGTTGTCTCCAAAAAAAAATATACGCAACTTGGGAGAGGAATCAAGGCTGATTATGCACACCTCTACCCAAGTTCTTGATTTCTGCTTCACCGAACAACATAGATTGATACATGTGAATATATGCGTTGATGTCGAACATGCATGAAATAATCTAATTACCATTCCATAATGTAGACCGTTAACAAATGTGAGAAAGGCCATCAATAATTGTGATGGTCTCCAATATGCACAGTACAATCTAACGAGTGTGAAAGATGTTTTTGTCATCAAACACCTGTAGAATCGCTTAACCAGGAGCCAATAATGAGAACCCCTGATCAAACAAAAGGTGACATGTTACACAGTAATTTGTCACCATTTGTCACCGTCCCTGTTACCCCTCTCCTATACCTTGGAGGACTCATTCCGGGACTTGTGAGAAGTGACAATACTTGAAACCACTTGCATCATTCCCCTTTGAATATGAGCTTCACATGCCTTGAAGACATCTCCTGCAGCTTGCCCATAAAAATAGCCCTTTTTGCATTAGCATGGGTTCACTATGTACTTCCCGCGCCAATGGGGAAAATCCTCCAAAGAGAGCGTGCCAGTTGGCGCTCTGTCACAGAGTCGCAATCGCGCCAACCTACTTGGGCAAAGTTTTTAACAAATCAACTTCCGAAAGTTCTCTCCAACTCATTCACCAACTGAGTCTATGTTAGGCGAGGATGGTTTGGCTTCGAATCTCTTTGAATGGGAAGTAGTTTGCCACCCTTCAATGGAAGTTTCCAAGTGATAATGCCAAATCCATGATTAATGTGATTGATCTTATCTTTCCCTCCTTCATCTATAAAAGCTTGTCTCCATACCTTGAGCAAGCTAGTAGGAATGGTAGCGGTAATGTTGATGCTGTAAGGAAGATATCAAGAGATCAAGAAGAGTTGCAAGAGCTTTCCTTGTGTCCATAAGGCTTAATCTAAGTAAGGAGATCTTGTTACCAAAGAGAGAGAGAGGCTTGTTACCCATCCCCTCATGCTTTGCAAGACTTGTCTAGCTGAGCACCCAGCCAAAGGAGGACTCAACGTCAGAACATTGGTTGTATTCTCTTTTGTTGATTATCAATAATAGATGACTACTATTATGGTTCCACTCTCATTTGTCTTTGTAATGGTTAATGTGAGTTATATCCTTTCTGACTGATGTATAATTGCGTTTATTAGATTTCACGCTTGTGTTTGTGTTTCTCTTTGTGTGTGCAGGTGTCTATTCACGAAGATCGTGGAGGATTGTGACCGGCCAAAGCGAAGGAGCGAGGGTGACGTCTCTTCATCAAACATTAGCGTTGGAATCTAAGTAGGTTTTCATTGCCTACCTTTTATTTGCAATTAGGAACTTGCATGGTAGAATTGACTGATTGTTGCTAGACCCGTTCTGGGCTAGTAGGGATTGCCTCTATCCGTAGAGGGGATTTACCTCTCCAACAATTTGGCGACTCCGCTGGGGAGAGTCTTGTCTCTTTGGTTTTCTTGCTTGCTTCCTTAGATAGCTTTCTGGATTGAATCTCTTGCTGTCCCTTGCTTCCTGGCTTACCTAGGTACTGTAAACCGAGCTTAGGGTCATCTGTTTTTCTTTTTGATTAGGCAAACTTTATTAGCGCGACTTTTCCTCTGACAGTCACGCCAGTTGGTGCATGTTGCTAACTAACAACCCGCGCCAATACCTTTATATCTCTAGTTACAGCCTGACAGTCGCACCAGGCCTGTTAACCTTTCTAGTCCGCTTGTTTGCCTGCTTGGTTTGTATCTTGCCACGTCTTTTACAGTTGCTGGAGTGTGTTAGATCCCTGTTTGACTGGTTTTAACCCCCGTCCTCCGGGTGTTTGCTTTTCTCTATTGATTTCACACCTTAGCCCTAGGGCATCTAGTGGCCATGTGTGTCAAGCCTTCCGTAGGAGTCTTGGGTTTCTTGATTGTCCAGCCAACTTTGTGATTGCTTTTTACACTTGCTCAGCGATTGTTGAAGTGTTTTTGGTTGATTTCCAAGTGACTTGCTTCCTTCTTGCTTGGATTTTGTTTTGCCTTGTTGGGCTTAGATCACATAGCTCGTACAAGCCTTTGTTTTTCCTTTGATTTGGAAAACTGTTTTGGTGTCTTGGGAGCTTTGTTGTGTTTTTCTTTGAGTGATTTTATTTCTCTTTACTCGGTGTTGCTGTCTCTCAAAATTCATTTTAAGTGCATTGTGCCTTTGGAAAAAGAAATCGAACTAATATCTTTTGCATTCAATAGTTAATGGGAAAAATAGTGTTTCATTGATTTGTGTTCTCAAAAGAAAAAGTCTCATTTCCTTGCCATTAGCCGCATTAGATTGTTTGATTGATTGTGTTCGTTTTGTTTGATTGAAAATTCTTAACCCTCTCATAGTTAGAATTCATCGAACAAAATGGTATTCTTCGGCATGTAGTTTGCATCTAGGCAATTGTGAGAGATCATACGGTAAGACTTGAAACCGAAACTTAATTCAAGATCAACCATAAAATAAACTGAATAAACCTAAAAACACATTGAAACTTAATGCAAACATTTAGAGGTCTAGGCTAGAGACGTGTTCTGGCGTCTTTAAACATAGTCACTATTGTTTCACATTACGGTTGGGTGATTCCTCCTTCTGTGACTCGATAGTGGTCTAACACGGATTGTGCTCCCACGTACCGTCGCGTATATGGGGAGACCCCACTAGGCTTTTATCCTTGATCCATAGGAAGCCGAGTCTGCCGCCTTGCGAGCCGTAACGCACCGAACACAGCATTCGGGAAGATTGATTGTGGTACGGAATGTCCTTGGTTCTCATACAATTGCCAAGGTGTATAAGCAGTTTTACGAATTGCCTGGTAAACCCTTTGCCTAGAGTCTCCAGAGTAGTCACTTTTGATCCTTTTCGGACTCCTTAAAAGAAAAGGTGCCATTGAGCGTCTTGTCACTTCGTGCTCATTAAACATTCGAAGGAGACTAGAGTCACCTTTTCATCCTTTTCTCAACTCTTAAAACATGAAAAGGTCAAGTTTAGTTCTTGTGTCTTAAAAATTTATTCGGCCATGTTAACACCACCTGGTTAGATCTTGTGTGCGTTAGTTTGAGTAGGGTCCTTTATCGTTAGTCTCCCTTAGGTCTTGTTTGAAGTTTGTCATCCTGGCTGACCCGTCAACTCCCATTCCAAGTGATCAAGGCTCTCCATCTTCCGCTGCTCCTGAGGTACCAGTTGTAAGTGATACTCTTCCTGTTATCCTGAGTATCCAACCTATCAACTCTCGTGCCCCGGGCGATGAAGATTACGAAGTCGATTGGAACCCCATCTGGGAGCCTGACGAGGACGATATTCCTGTTACCCCCCCTGGTGTTTCGTCTCCAATGTCTACCTCCCACATGGATGAGACATCTCCTAGCACGAGTGACACACCTGTGGTGTCGAATATTGACACTCCCATCCCGGCTACTTCTCCACTCCCCCCGCGTTATCAGTCGTTGAGGGATAGGGTAGCTGCCAGGACTCCTGCTTCGACCATGTGGGATCCTCATGTCACTCCCACCACGGGACCTTTTGTTTCACAACCCCATAGTACACTTGTTACCTCAGTTCCGACGAATCCAACTGTTTGTGTAGCACATTCAAATCCGGCTGTTAGTGTCGTAAAAACATCTTCATCTTTGAACAGTGGTGCTAGTCCCCCTCACGGTCAAGTGAGTAGTGGCCAGCCAGAACTCTCGCCTAGAGTCGTCCACCCTGCACAAAGTGCTCCACCCTCTTCTGGTCCTATTCCAGGAGGGGGACCATATGATACCTATGAGCAAGCTGTTCAGGATCCGAACATGCAAGGTCCACTCTTTTATTACGATTCTACTGGTCAATACCTTCAACTCTCTCAACCCTTGCCTACTCAACCCTTCGTTGAGGTTTCAGTACCATTATCCATTGCTTGGGACCCTAGTACTCACTCTTTTCATGGAGGCCAAGCAATGCCTGCACAGCTTCAAGGACCGCCTAACCAAGGCCAGCCGCCTTATGTGCAAACCCCCCAAGGGCAGCCACATTATGGCCAGTCTTACCCAGGACAATCTGGGGGCCCACAAGGACAACCCTATCAGGGACAACCCTATCAGGGACAACCTTCGGCCGCTGGTGGTCCATCGTTTACCTATCTGAGTCAACCTTCTGGTTATCCGGGGAAACCTGGTACCCAGCAAGGTTACCCGTCTGGAAAACCAGGACAAGCTTACATCCAACAAGGCCAACCTGGTCTCCAGCAGGGTTATCCCTCTGGACAAGTTGGACAAACTTATATTCTACAAGGTCAATCGGCAGTCCAACAGGGGTATCTTTCTGGGCAAGGGGGGCAGCCTTACGTACAACAGGGCTAACCCACTGCTCAGTCTAGTCATCCTTCTGGGCAAGGGGGGCAGCCCTACGTACAGCAGGGCCAACCCACTGCTCAGTTTATGCATCCTTCTGGGCAAACGAGCCAGCTTTCTACGCAGCAAGGCCAACCCACTGCCCGGTTTAGTCATCCTTCTGGACAGGCTGGCCAACCTCAAGGTCAACCGCCTGTCCAGCCCGCTCAACCATCTGTTCCGCAAGGACAACCCTTGGTTGCTCAAGGACAACCTAGTACCCAGCAAGCACATCCTTCTAGGCAAATAGGTCCATCCCAAACCCAACCAGGCCAACCTTCCGGCCAGATGGTCCAAGCCCAACCTGTTCAAGGACATCTTTCTAGGCCCCAAACTCAAATTGGTTATCAAATCCAAGGTGGGCCACGGCCCCAACCTTCTTACCAAGCACAACCTTCTTATCAGGCTCGGTATGGAGCTCAGCAAATGTATGGCCACATTATGGCCAGTCTTACCCAGGACAATCTGGGGGCCCACAAGGACAACCCTATCAGGGACAACCTTCGGCCGCTGGTGGTCCATCGTTTACCTATCTGAGTCAACCTTCTGGTTATCCAGGGAAACCTGGTACCCAGCAAGGTTACCCGTCTGGACAACCAGGACAAGCTTACATCCAACAAGGCCAACCTGGTCTCCAGCAGGGTTATCCCTCTGGACAAGCTGGACAAACTTATATTCCACAAGGTCAATCGACAGTCCAACATGGGTATCTTTCTGGGCAAGGGGGGCAGCCTTACGTACAGCAGGGCCAACCCACTGCTCAGTCTAGTCATCCTTCTGGGCAAGGGGGGCAGCCCTACGTACAGCAGGGCCAACCCACTGCTCAGTCTATGCATCCTTCTGGGCAAACAGGCCAGCTTTCTACGCAGCAAGGCCAACCCACTGCCCGGTTTAGTCATCCTTCTAGACAGGCTTGCCAACCTCAAGGTCAACCGCCTGTCCAACCCGCTCAACCATCTGTTCCGCAAGGACAACCCTTGGTTGCTCAAGGACAACCTAGTACCCAGCAAGCACATCCTTTTGGGCAAACAGGTCCATCCCAAACCCAACCAGGCCAACCTTCCGGCCAGATGGTCCAAGCCCAACCTGTTCAAGGACATCTTTCTAGGCCCCAAACTCAAATTGGTTATCAAATCCAAGGTGGGCCACGGCCCCAACCTTCTTACCAAGCGCAACCTTCTTATCAGGCTCGGTAAGGAGCTCAGTAAATGTATGGCTACCAGCAACCCCAAGGGCAAACTCAGTTTACCCCTTATCAAAATTATCAACAGATGCAGGTCACTCCTTACCAGAATTATCAGTACGTTGCACCTGCAGGTCAAGTTGCTAATCCATGGGGTGCTGGGGGGCAGACCTAGGGTCAACTGTCTGCATATGGACATAATCCATATGGACAGAACCCCTATGGGAAAAATCCCTATGGGGAAGGCCCCTTCAGTCCAGGCCCATCCGGACAGAGTCCATGGGGGCAACCACCACCTGGTTGGAACCCTGGTACTACCTCTCTTCCACAGCCACAAATGTCCTTTAACCCTTAGTTGCCTTTCTTAGCGACGTTGGAACTTCTAGATGTGTCGAAGTTAATGAATGATCCCATTCTTCATAATCCATATTGGCCACCAGTTCCGACTAAAATACCCGGTGATTGCCCAAAATTTGATGGCAAAGCTGGTGAAGACCCTCAAGCTCACGTCATGACCTATCACCTTTGGTGCTCATCGAATTCATGGCTTGATGACTCCATCCGGCTCCGCCTCTTTCAAAGAACTCTCACCGGCTCAGCCGCTAAGTGGTATATTGAGCTCAATCGCGGAACATTTCAAGATTTCAACTTGCTGGCTATGGCATTCCTAACTTATTTTTAGTTACCCATTCGGTATGAGATAGGGACACATCTCCTTACGTCTCTCAAACAGGACACGGCTACGCATATATCCGATCATATACATGAAAGGAGAAGGCGTCGTCACTTGATCAAGTTTTGGATTCCTGATCAACTCCTGACCGATTGGTTCACAACTTCCTTTGTCCCTGCGATCGCGCGAGACATCGCCATGGGAGCTTGTGTAACTGAAGAGTAAGCTATCGCGCGTGCTCAGTACCTTCACTTAGTATAGTCTCAGTCGAGTACTTTATACGATTATTTGCCAGACGCCTCGAGGCCTAGACAATCCAAGGCTCTGCCAAAACCATCTATTGATGGAGTTATTGGCTCTGTAAACTCGTCATCAAAGAAATCGGCCGCGAACCCTGGGAAGAAAAAACAGAACGCTTCTAATGGAAATACTTCTCAGGGCCAATCTAATTCTGGAAGTACCTCCGAGGTAAACGCTATTCAGTCCACCACGACAGATAAATCCTCGAAAGGGAAAAAGAAAGGGAAATCCAAGAATAAATCCGAACAGCTCAAACAAGATTCCCCTAAGCCTCCACCCGAGGAAGGAGCCAAACGAAAACCTAAGTATCCTTGTCTTATCTGTGATGAGGATCACTATACTAAGGACTGCCCAAGGCGGTCCGAAGTTAGTCGATTATTGAAAGGTGTTCCTGGGACTCCTGCCGTGCTTAAAGAACCTTTCCCTTCCTAGCAAACTCAAATGGTGGCAGATCCATCGCAACCCTCTTCTTCATTCGGCTCTCAAGTCTTCATGGTTGGAACGATTCCCATCCATGTCACCACTCGAGTGAAAGAATATCCTTCTCCTGCCGGGAAAGAGCCGGAGGTCCCCTCCAGTGCTCCTTCGTCCAGTTCTGGTCCTCTCCACATCGAAAGGCTCAGCACTGAGACGATCCCCCAACCCCCTCCGAAAGGTGTACTCCGGAAGTCGTCTTACAACCCTAATGCTCGTACTGCCCAGCACTATAGCATTGTCGAGGACTTAGCTTAGGCTTCCTCTGCTATGTTCGCTTTAGAAGTCCTCCAGAGCTGCCCCTCCTAGAGGAAGTCCTTGCTATCGGCTATCGGTGGCATAGACCCGGATGATTCAGATTTGATTTCTTTCAATCTCGAGGGATTTACACCGAGACTGCCTCACCAAGTCGCTTTCCTTATCCAGGTCATCATCAATGGCAAAGCAATTCATCGTACAGTCATTGATGAAGGTGCCTCAACTTGCATCATGTCTATTGCTTGCTGGAAGGCTATTGGTTCTCCTACGTTAAGTCAGTCTCCTACGACGTTAGAAGCCTTTGATGGAAGAGAGTCCCGTCCTTACAGTATCCTCCAACTCTTGCCCATCTATTTGGAAGGGAAGACGGTAGAAGTGGAGGTAGAAGTCGTTGACGCTAATCTCACCTATAATCTCCTCCTCAGACGTAGCTGGACATATGCCATGCAAGCCATGGCCTCCTGCCTTTTCCGTGTCATTCGTTTCCCTCACCAGGGGAAGATTTTCATGGTGGACCATCTCTCCTTCTTCGCCTCTTCTTCTGAAGGTAATGTGCCATTTGTGGAGCATACCTCTAAGTCATTCGAGAGTGTGGGAGCCGGACTTTTCAAAGATCCCACTCTAATGGGAGTCTTTCCCCTTCCACCTCCGAATCTCGCCCCTATTAACATGATTTCCGTACGTTCTGATCCGTGGGTCCTTCCTCCCGCTAATCAGATAGACTCCTGGGGTGATATGATGCCATTGAGTCCTGCCGAGCTCAACTACGTCGAAATTGTTGCTGCATCAGCTTCCCCTCCCGAACCTGCTCTTTCGAGCGGTGTTCCCGATTCGTATGTTCATTTCCCTTGGCTTGGAGATGATGCTACGTCGGATCCATTAAAGGAAATATTTCCTTCCGATGAAGCCATCATAGAGACCATGTCTCTTGAAGAGCTCCCTTGGTCAGATCATCACCACCGCTCTTCCTTTCTCCCTGCCCATTAGGAAATGATCGCATGTCTCGAGTGGTTTGCTCCGTGTATCCCATCCTCGCCCCTCCAAACGCCTATTCAAATTTACCAAGTATCTTCTGAGGGCAATATGGGGAACATTACGCAAACCCAACCTATCGACATCTCTGTGAAATCAGGGATTGTCGAGCACATTCATATTGGAGTCACTTGCACTCCAGAGGAAGTTCAACTCTACACTGACCTATTTCGCGAATTTCGTGATGTCTTTGCTTGGTCCTATGAAGAAATGCCTGGCATCGACCCTAGTATAGTGGTGCACGAGATACCTACGTATCCAGGTGCTAAGCCTGTACGTCAGCTCCTACGCCCTGTGCACCCCCGAAAGGCCGCAGCCATCAAAGCAGAAGTCGAAAAGCTTCTCAAGGCTGGTTTCATTTACCCCATTCCACTGACGGATTGGGTTTCTAATATAGTCCCTGTGAACAAAAAGCAGGGCACTATCCGAGTCTGTGTTGATTACTGTGATGTCATTCGTGCCTGTCCTAAGGATAACTTCCCTACACCCTTCATCGATCAACTTATCGATGAGTGTGCAGGAAGCGAAATTTACTCATTTATGGACGGCTTCTCTGGATATAACCAGATCAACATTGCACCTGCTGATCAACATAAGACGGCTTTTATCTGTCCTTGGGGCACTTTTACCTATAAGAAGCTCCCTTTCGGCATAAAGAATGTCGGCGCTACGTTTCAGCGTACAATGTCCTATGCCTTTCATGACATTCATCACATTGTACAGCCGTACTTGGATGACCTCCCAGCTCATTCAGTCAAGCGTCAGGACCATCCCTCCCATCTTCACGAAATTTTTCTCCGCTGTCGACACTACCGTATTAGGCTCAATCCTCATAAGTGTGTCTTCTGCGTTGAATCAGGTCGACTACTCGGGTTTATCGTCTCCTAAGAAGGCATCCGTCTGGATCCCCTCAAATTCGAGGCCATTCTGAATCTTCCTCCCCCTGCTTCTTTGCAGCAGTTGTAGAGCTTGCAGGTCAAAGCAAATTTCCTTAGACGATTCATCCCGAATTATGCCGAGGTGGCTAAGGGTTTCACACGGTTGTTGAAGCAAGACACACCCTTTCATTGGGATGCTATAGCTCAGGAGTCTTTCGAGCGACTCAAGGGCCTCCTTGTCTTTGCTCCATTATTAAGACCTCCAAACTACCATCGTGATTATACTCTCTATCTGGCTGCCGCCGATACCACTATCGGCATGGTTCTAGTGCAGGATGATGATGACGGCAATGAGCACGTTATCTATTACCTCAGCCACAACCTCTTGGATACGGAAACTCGCTACGCTTACGTCGAGAAGTTGGCATTGGCTGTTGTCTGCGCCGTCCAACGTTTCCGGCATTATATCTTATTGCGCACCACGACCGTGATTTCTGACTGCAACCCAATGACGTACATTTTGTCGCGTCAGTTGCTGGGGGGCAAGTACTCGAAATGGATCATAATCCTCCAAGAGTTTAACTTGGAATTTACTGCTGCCAAGTCTAAGAAGTCTCTGGTCTTTGCTGAATTGCTCTGTTCTTTGCCATCTCCTTCTGCACCCTCTCTTTCGGAAGAGCATATCCCGGACGAAACGTTGTTTCCAATCAGCACCCTCGACCCTTGGTATGGGGACATCATAGTATATTTGCAGACGTCTTCCTTCCGTCCCAATGTATCAAAAGATGCTCGACAAAGGATTCGTCATCAATCTCAACCCTATCGCATTATTAGCGATACCCTTTGCCGCCTCGGCGCTGATTCTGTTCTCCGCCAATGTTTGACTCTCGAGGAGGCTGAGCGGGTGTTGAATGACTGCCACTCCAGTGCTTGTGGTGGTCACATGTCCGGATATGCCACCGCCCAGAAAATCCTCCGTGCTGGTTATTTCTGGGCTTCTATCTTCAAGGATTGCATCCTTGCCGTCCGTTCATGCCATGAATGCCAGATCTACCACCGGAAAATGCGCGCACCTCCTACACTACTGCACCCTGTTGTTACCGTAGGTCCTTTTGCCAAATGGGGCATCAATTATACATCCTGTAACCCTCGTTCAGCCGGGGGGCATGGGTATATCATCGTTTCCGTGGATTATTTCACCAAATGGGCCGAAGCAATGCCTACATTGAATGAAGATGGTTACACAGCAGTGCAGTTTTTGTTTAATCATGTCATTACACGGTTTGGAGTCCCTCAGGCTATCGTCACGGATAACGGAAAGCATTTCCGTAATCATATGATGACGGAACTAACGACCCAACTAGGCTTGCATCAAGATAGTTCGACGTCGTACTACCCTCAATCCAATGGCCAAGTTGAAGCCGTGAACAAAGTCTTGGTCACCATGCTCCAACGTACCGTTGGTACACACAAGTCTAATTGGCATTTGATGTTGTTCCCCGCCTTGTCGGCCTACCGGACCTTTGTGAAGGACGCCACCAGTTTCACCCCTTTTCAACTAGTTTATGGACTGAAGGCCACCCTTCCTATTGAATGTGAGATTCCTTTGTTAAAGTTAGCTGTCGAGTTGTTTCCCAACACCACTCCGGTGGAGGAACGACTTCTTTATCTAGAACGGCTAGATGAGACCCATCGCTTAGCTTCTCTAGCTATCGAAGCACAAAAGAAGAGAGTTAAGGCTCACTTCGACAATACCATTCAACCTCGTTCCTTTGTTGAGGGAGATCTAGTACTGCTCTATGATCAAGCTAAGGATAAGCTAGGGGTAGGTAAACTCAAACCCATGTGGCTAGGCCCCTATATTGTGAAGAGAGTTTTGCAAAAGGGGGCATATGAGCTGATTGACTACGAAGGAAATCCTCTCGATAAGCCCCATAATGGGCTTTATTTGAAAAAATACTATGCATGATTTCGTGCACCTAGTTTGTACATACGTGTGTTTTTAAAAAGTGTGTTATGTGTGTATGATTTCACGTTTTGCTTTGGTGTGAAGCCATGTTTTCCTCTTATTGTGCTTTCTGCTTCTTGTGCAGATGTCTAGTGCACCTTATGTTGGTTTCGCTGATGGTGCCTGCCGTAGCACTTGCAATTTGTCTTCTGCGGCGTGGGAGATCTATGATCCTCACGGAGAGTTGCTAGATCTTCAAGGTGTGTGCTTGGGTCATACCACTAACAATCTTGCCAAATACAGTGTTGTAATTGAGTTATTAGCCGAAGCAGTTGATCTCGGCGTTCGTGCATTGGTGGTGAACTTGGACTCTCAACTTGTCGTCCATCAACTCAACGGGCGATATTCCATCAGAGACCAACGCATTCTAAGGTTGTATTTACATGTAAGATTGTTAGAAAGGAATTTTGATTACATCACATATCAACATATTCCAAGACGATTAAACACATTAACTGATGCATTGGCAAACCATGTATTAGATAGACATTTGCGTAACAGATAAACATTATACAAGAAGACATAGAAAACGTAATAAGACCATAGGATAAGCATATGTATATATATATATGTATGTCATAATGTTTGCACCGTGTGCATCAAAAAATAAGTCCAAAAAATTAATACATGTTCGAATCTCATATGGCCGGAGATAACATGTCTCTCAAAAATATGCAAAAATGAAACCTAGGCGTCTAATCACGGTGATGCTCATGATAGCATGTCACCGCTCGCACCAAACGTCTCAACAGACGGTGGACGCGAGTCGGTACTCCCACTGTGTGCCTCTGGTACGCGAAGGGCACATCCGCCAATCTGGCATAGTCTAGAATCCCTCGAGTGAGTCCCTCAAGGTTCTGTACTAGCTCTTCACCCACACCACCCTCCACCTGAGGGTCGGCTGTGAGTTGTACCCTCCGTGCTATGTGGGACAGACCAACTGGTCGCTCTGCACCAACATCTTCTTACATATATATAGCTGTTGTCAGAGACATGCATGTATTATAAAAAAAATCAAATACATCAAAAACATCAAAAAACACAAAGAGTTCTTACCAAGCTCCTCATCCCAGTCTTCTCCCGCAGGCAATGGGAGATCTGGGTCTAGTAAAATCGGTTCCCGCATAGGGCCAATCCTCTATAGCAATCATCTGGTGACGAAGCCATATGAAGAACTCGGGCCTCCAGGCCATCTGCTGGCCCCCTCCTCCTCTGGGCATGAGTGCTGCCCATTGAGTCATCCTCGGTTCCCGTGGCACTGGATCTGCCACTATACCTCCCTGAATCCGGAAAATCGGCAGTCGCTCCAAGAAGAAGGATACCACAATAGATCCATACCCGAACTGTTTGTTGCCCCCACGCTTACACTTCATAAGCTGTCTCTTGATGTTAAGAGTCACATCTGTGGCCCAGTCAAACAGAGTAGGGTTGAGACACTCGGTTGCCAGCAGTAAATGATTCTTGCTGGCCTCATGGGGTGCCTGTACCCCCGCTGTCCGTGTAATAGTGAATAGTATCACCCGTAGCACTAGGTATGGAACTGTGATGATATCTACCTTGGCACTGTTCTGTCCAAACTGTGCCCGCGGACAAACCCGGTCCATCACCTCCCCTATCTTTTCTCCGGAAGGCCTACTTCCAGTCAAAATGGGTCGTGCACCTCTCCGCGATAACCAGTGATAAAATAGACATCGGAAACATCCAGCTCCAATGTCTGATCTCGCAAGCGGAATACCTGATCCTCTATGTCCCAAGCATCCACGATAAATCGTAGTAGCTCCGGTTGTGCACGCAAATAGGAGGTGAGGAAAAACTTCTTTAAGCCGCAATCCCTCAAGGCATCCATGCAGGCTTCATCCTCTAGTGCCAGAGCATCTATAACATCATGCTCTCTTTCTCTCCATTCTACAACCATTTTGACGAATCCATGCAACCATAAAGTCGAAAATACCATCATTAGATCACTGGTGAAACCATAATTCAAGGAAATTTGCAAAATTAACGGTAAAATACACGGGAAAATTAGGTCGCGCGGTTGGCGCAACTGTTTTCAAAACAGTCGCGCCAATGGTGCGCCCCCTTTTGGAAAATAATCCCATTAGTGTGGTCCCGAGTGGGAAACCCACGCCAATGGCGCAACCCTAAATTTTGCAAATCCCCTTGCAGGGGATCAATCTGTGGATGGAAAACCAAAAAAACGAAATGAAAATGAAGCTAAGGACAAGACCTCTTACCTTCTCCAGACGGCGGCTCGATTGATTTCCTGGATTGATCACAATCAACAGTTGAAGTTTGCACCCAAAGCCCTCCAATGGTAAACTCACAAGGTGAAAAGTAAAAAGTGAATTTGTTTTTTACCATTTCACTATTTTATAGCATTTTTTGACCTAAAATGCATTAAAAATATTATTTTTTGGGTATTTTTGAATATATTTATATCAAAATGGGTTTTACGTTGTTTTTGGTATGATGACAGGTGTGGTGCAACTCAAGCGACGAAACGAGCTCCTTTTTTCTACTTTTCCAAGCTCAGTAAAACATGTGAAAAGGTTACTTTGAGGTTCGCTTTCAGCTCTTTTCTGACCGTTTAAAGATGAAAAGATTGCCAAGTTACTCCTCTTGACTCGTTAAACGTTAATAAGAGGCAGTCGCTTTTAAAACTCTTTTTACGACCGTATAAACACAAAAAGATTGTCAGGCCTTTGTCGTTTCCAGCTCGTTAACGGTTAGGAAAACGACGTGATAACGATCGCTTTTTTACTTTTTCAGGTCGATGTCACTATTCATGAAAAGTACTCCTCGATCGTAATGGTCAGGCGGTTCTTTCGAGCATTGTTTTATACTTTTTCGGGCTCGAGAGACACAACTTTACGAAAAAGGACCCCCTGGAGTTTTCTTTTCTGCTGTCTTTTCAAACTCTCTAAACATGAAAAGACGCCAAGTTTTTCCTTTGTCGAACTCGTTAAACTCTGATGACATCGGATCTTCACAAGCATATGCTATCCCCGTCAAGCTTGTTAAAAATAACCGGGGTACTCGCCAGAAATGATGGGGAATGGAACCATAATCATTGTCGAGTTTTTAGTATGTCGCTCTTGAACATGGAACTTCTCTGCTTTCGTGTCTGGGTGGGAACATCTCATCTTGCATTTCACTGGCCTCTGTGGGTTTGGGTGATCCCGTTTTTGACCTCTCATCTGCTCATTGCCTCGTCACCATGATCTCTGATCCGTTGATGTCAAATACTACCAAATTGCATTGTCGTGTCGTCGATATGTTCAAGAGAAGTTGACCTCTACACGAATACAACCTTCCTCTGGTACCTCACATAATTTTGATTCACTACAACGTCTTTCCTCTGTCTCGTGTCAATGATGTGGGAAACATTATGGCCCACCGTTGATCAAGGTCACTTCCTGTCGACTTCAGCTCATTATCCAGGAAGCTGATCTAGAGACTCCCTACCGATGCCTTGGAGCCTGCATGCCTCAATGGCAAGTTCTTCGTGTTCGACGAGAGGTTTTCATCATTGGCCTCCGATCGAATGATTCTACGGGTGTTCGACGCCAGCTCATTGATTCACACGCCGTAGATTGTACCTATAGTACCTTGGGGACCATTGTCATTATTGGTGGTACCTCTCGCGTCTGTTAACAGTTTTCATCATCGACTGGTAATCAGACGATGTTCATGCATGTTCGACTACAACTCATATACTCACATGCTTGAACTTGTACTCTGTTCGGGTCAGGATGGAGCGCAAGACCCTGGGTTTTGTCTTTTAGAATCCAGGTTGCGATTTGTGGCTTGTTATGATTATTACATGACTCATTCACTGGATGGTTGCGACCATGCTTGAGTCTAATTTTCGATCCTCTCTGGATGGCTGCGTCCATGCCTTGGATCTAGATCATTATATAATCTCTTATGGATGGCTGCGCCCATACCACATACATCATGTACTTGAGATATCAGTTGTACTTCTTTACGTAGGTTCTCCAGCGGCCGTGTTTCAGTCACGCATGTTCTTGTAAAGCACTTCACCCCTCTCTCTCCCTCGGGCCTCATGCTTTAGGGGGCATCTGTTACACAGTGATTTGTCACCGTTTGTCACCGTCCCTGTTACCCCTCTCCTATACCTTGGAGGACTCAATCCGGGACTTGTGAGAAGTGACAAGACTTGAAACCACTTGCATCATTCCCCTCTGAATATGAGCTTCACATGCCCTGAAGACATCTCCTGCAGCTTGCCCATAAAAATAGCCATTTTTGCATTAGCGCGGGTTCCCTATGTACTGCCCGCACCAATGGGAAAATCCTCCAAAGAGAGCACGCCAGTTGGCGCTCTGTCACATATTCACAATCGTGCCAACCTACTTGGGCAAAGTTTTTAACAAATCAACTTCCGAAAGTTCTCTCCAACTCATTCACCAATTGAGTCTATGTTAGGCGAGGATGGTTTGGCTTCGAATCTCTTTGAATGGGAAGTAGTTTGCCACCCTTCAATGGAAGTTTCCAAGTGATAATGCCAAATCCATGATTAATGTGATTGATCTTATCTTTCCCTCCTTCATCTATAAAAGCTTGTCTCCATACCTTGAGCATGCTAGTAGGAATGGTAGCGGTAATGTTGATGTTGTAAGGAAGATATCAAGAGATCAAGAAGAGTTACAAGAGCTTTCCTTGTGTCCATAAGGCTTAATCTAAGTAAGGAGATCTTGTTACCAAAGAGAGAGAGAGGCTTGTTCCCCATCCCCTCATGCTTTGCAAGACTTGTGTAGCTGAGCACCCAGCCAAAGGAGGACTCAACGTCAGAACATTGGTTGTATTATCTTTTGTTGATTATCAATAATAGATGACTACTATTATGGTTCCACTCTCATTTGTCTTTGTAATGGTTAATGTGAGTTATATCCTTTCTGATTGATGTATAATTGCATTTATTAGATTTCACGCTTGTGTTTGTGTTTCTCTTTGTGTGTGCAGATGCCTATTCACGAAGATCGTGGAGGATTGTGACCGGCCAAAGCGAAGGAGCGAGGGTGACGTCTCTTCATCAAACATTAGCGTTGGAATCCAAGTAGGTTTTTATTGCCTACCTTTTATTTGCAATTAGGAACTTGCATGGTAGCATTGACTGATTGTTGCTAGACCCGTTCTGGGCTAGTAGGGATCGCCTCTATCCGTAGAGGGGATTTACCTCTCCAACATGACCTACCACTAATGTCTGCAAGTACCAAGGCACTAAATATGTTTCTAGGTTGTCTTCCTAGATAGAGTGTTGAATTCGATAGGAAGATACCCATCAAAAGGTAGGAAATAATGTGTCCTGTTAGTGCCTTGATCTACCTCAGGCTGAAGGAAGGCAGATCTAGGGTAACATCAAACCACGCTTAACCTGGTAGCTAGCCCTAACAAGTCAGGAGAGGTCTCTCTCCTTGTCAATCTCAATTAGAATATGGCAACTAGGGCTTGAGATGATTGAAATGAATGCTGATTTTAAGCTAGTTATAGTAGATTAGGGTTTCTAGTTTTGATTTTAGGTTTTGGTTGTTGGATCAATTGGAGAAGGCAGATTGGATCTGGGAAATCATCTCAGGGATACAATCATGTCCTATGGGGCAGGGTAGACAAGAGCTTATGTACTAGAAAAGGATTGATATGGTAGAGTAAGATTGCTGAGGAGTTGAGGAGGGCACAAGAAACTATGAATCCTCTTCAAACAGTGAAAACATTGAAAACTAAATGCAATCCCAAGACAAAGCACTGTAAATATAGTGTATTTTGTATATTCACCTTGATTCATTTATTTTTAGAAGAAAAAGAGAGATGTAGATACATATAAAACATAAAAAAAACTCATTACAAAGATGAAACAATACATAAAACTCACTGTCACAAGAATCCCACAAAAGTAGCTGTGAAACCTGGTTTTATTCCTTGCCAACTGCTAATACAAAATGTTCAGTGAGTCTAACCCTTCCGCCAAAGCAAAACCTTTACAAATGAATCAAAATGTACATGATATAGGCAAGGAAACTACTCAAGTTAACTATCATGGTCGAATCCATGAGAAATGGGGTGGTTTCAACCATATCTAAACTAGGAACAAGAATATAGGCAGTGGAATATATTTCCTCTAAAACCAAGGAAACCAATTCATTCAGTTCAAAACCACCTTTGACTTGATGTATCTAGCCTATTAAGTGTTTTACATCCATAATTACATCAAATTACATCATTTACCATGATAATTTCACCAAGAGAGCAAGAAAAAGTTAACTGCAGAGAGAACTAGGTGAAATATGGAAAATCAGGCAAAACATGCAAAATTCCTCCTATGCGCAGTGATTTTTCTAGGCCAATTTGGAAGGCTTTCCAGAGTCCAAATCAGGTGCAGGATAGCTCGTTGGAAAGGTTAGTGAGTCTTGTTGAGCTAATTTATTGACTAAATTAACACAAGTATTTAATTATCAATCCAGGTTTGTAAAACTTGGAGGCAAATCCACTGTATATGGACATCAGATATAATCAAGTTTATAAGATAAAATTTGAAGAATTAAGGAAGTACATATTACAAATATAAACCTATTTTAACAATTTCTACATTTATGTAATATATAAGAGAAGAGGCTCCTAACTTAGGAGAACCAGGTTGTCCTTCCCTACAATACTACTTTCATGAAGATGAATCTAAGAGCACTAATTAACAATGGTTTATGATCCAGAAGATGTAAAAGAAGAGGCTCCTAACTAAGGAGGTCCAAATCGTCTTTCTTCACGATCCTACTATATCACAATCACCATTGCTTCAAACCAGAAATGCAGAAATAACTTCAAATAAGAAATGGAGAATGAAATTCAGTTTTAGTTCAAGATCAAATAGAAGGGGAATTTAACTTAAATTCCTTTGTGTCCCTTCATAAGTAGATTAGAATTAAACCAATATTAATTCTACAATCATCACACATCTAAATACATTTGAAACAAGAACTAATCTATGAAAACTATGAAAATTGAACAAAGAAGTGTACTTAGCTTGGTGTGGGGGCCCTCCACCCTTGCCTTGCACACTTGAAGAAATCTCAGGTACAACAACTTCAGTAAATCAACCAAGCATGAAAAACAAATTGAAATGAAACAGGTTCTTCAAATTATCTCCCAACTCCAATTATACAAAAGTTACATATAAATTCCATTCCCATTACAAAAGCCATCAAAGTCTTGGCTTTAAATAGAGGTTTAATGAAACAAACTGATCTATATTATCTCTAACACTCATATCTATCATATACACCTATCTAAGTCGAACTCATCCAATTCATCCCAAGAAATATGGTCAATCCCATAAAATCTCAAAACTACCCTACTTCCTAGGGATTTTCTGGTGACTAGTCATGTTTGAAAAGCTTTGACCGGGCCTAATAAAGGTTGTTTTGGCCGAGCCAAGTGGAGTTAGCTTAGTCCTAGTTCCTAATCTATCCAACCATGCATCAAACTTGAGCCCAAGTGTCCTGCAAATATGTCATCCACATAGCTATTACGGGAATTTCTGATTCAGTCCAAAATTGCACTTGAAATTCAATTTTCATAAAAACTTCTAGAAATTGAAAAATTAAAATTAGACACCTGAATATGCATAAAATACATCAAAATGAGATGGATGTGATGGAAAATGGATGGAAAATATAATGATTAAGTAGGTTTCCCTAAGCAAAAATAGACCAAAACTGAGGGCCAACATCTCCCCCTTGCTGATCTTCAAACATGTCCTCATGCTTGTCTTTATCTCATTGATCTTCTACCTCTGTATGTTGACCTCCCTTGATGTTATACTAATGGCTCTTCCCCTTGAAGATGAAGCTTTCTCTTGACCTACCTGTAAAAGGATATCGATGCTTTCATGTACTTCTTCTCTTTTCTTGTGGATGACATTCTTTACCAATATATCATTCTGGATGAGCAGCTTCAGATGACAAATAAAACTTGAATTTTACAATACATTCCGACACAGGATTCATGTCCCTCTCAAATCAACAATTTTACTCAAAGCATCCAATATCCAGTTGCCCTTACATCTCATTAAAAGAAGCAAAATTTTTTATGTCTAGGCATTCACTTTCAATTTAGCCACTCATTTACCCATGAAATCTGCAAAATAGGGGTTAAAATAAGCATAAAAATATCTCAAATAGAAATGAATTTGAGAAAGTTGTTTTCATGGAGTCTAATTAGGCTCGTTCTGAAGAAAACCCATGTTTTCTTTTTTCAAATTTCATTTTCATTTGCCCAGAAAAAGCAATGAAAAATAGTAGCTTCTCAAAATTGAAATGCATTCCTGAGATTGAATGATCATTCAATTTGCAATCAATTTTTTTCTCTTCAAATTTTTTCTCCAGTATCCTACTTACCTCTTTTCTGATGCTCTTTTTAAAACAATTGAATTGAAATCTTGTTTAATTTCTGTCTCACGACAACAATAAGTCACTACTTTTTTAAAATCATTACCCTTTGTAGAAAAAAACAAACACCTCTTGTAAAAAAATTGAGCTCTGCTTTGAAATGGAAATACATAAGAAAAATATCTTAATGTAATCTCAAGATATTGCTCTTCTGCTCCTTGTATAATTCATCATGCAAGCCAAAATTCAATAACTAATCTTCAGCATTGTGTTAATAATCATAAAGAAACTTGTTGCTCACTGTTCAATGGTTTGTATCAACCCCTGCACTGTTTAAAAACTAAAGGATTTTCATCGTTAATAGATTTTCAAACAATCAGTGCATTTCCTACAAAAACTTAAATGACTCGTCCCTTTGAAAACCTCTGCTGCACAATATACTACCTCGATTGTCAATACAATCCAATCCCCTGCAGCAACCAAAATTCATTCATGTATATAGTATACGTTTTTGTTACACATTACAGTTCTCTTTTAATCAAATTCATGCAATATATATCCTTGTGTAGCAATGGAAACAAACGTATTGGCCATACAAATACTATGTCATGAAACAACACTAAAAAAAACGCATCCTCAGCTCTTAAACAGTAACACTCTGCCTCCTCTGCTATACAAGGTCATTGTTTACAAAAGCTTTGTTTCGACTGTGCAAAATACGCATATGATCCCATAGATATGTTAATGACGTGTTTTGCATGTGAAATATGGTTGGAATGCCGCATTTCTTTGCATAATTTTTGTGCCTTACTGAACGCCTTGATTGATGAACAAATCATGGTTCCTTATCACATAGCTATTTACTTCATTAATATTGTTGTTCATCTAACCCTTGTATTTATTAGTTTCTGGAATCAAGATGTAGTTTCGGCGTTTACCTGGCTATTGGTGAGTTCTGAGGACTGTTTAATGGTGCTCCATATCCCGGCGATCTTTAGAAAAATCCCCAGATTTCCTCATGAACCTATGTTGCATTTATTAAACATCCGATCTTACCTTATTTGCCTGCGCAATCCATGGGATTTAACTCAGCGGTAAAACTTATGTATAACTGCCTTATTTCTACGCTCCTTGCTTAGCTTTGCATTCCTCTCTGTGTTTTTTATGGCTCCAACTTCGTTCACGCGATGAAAGGCTCAATCACTGAGCTGGGTTGCATTTTAATTATGGAAAATAACATTACAGAGTTTGTTTAAATGTAGTTTGACCCTTTATTTTTACCTGCCAAGTCATTTTCTGTTCTACGTACCTGTAGCTGCCATGATTTCATCCTTCCTATGGCCACGTTCTCTGGATCCACAGTGTACATGCCTTTTTACGACTTCAATAGCTGAGAGAGTGTGTTTTGCATAGATGTAGCTTTGTTTAAAATGCACAGGGCTTTTGACCAAAACGTTTTTCACTTCAAAGCTTATACACTAATTTATTTTTCAATGCTTCATTGTTTTCTTTGAGCCTTCAAAATGGCTATGATGGCAACAAATTTATGGTTCTGAGCATCAAATGTTATGCTTCTCTGTTAATACGCACAGGGTTCATGTCAAAACGTTTTTACCTGTTGACTGTAGCTGTAGCTCTTGTTAAAAACGCACAGGGTATTTTTTACCAAAACGTTTTGACCATTCTACTGTTTGGTTGTGCTCTGACCAGAATGCAACGTAGCTTTTTTTCTGTGTTTTATTTAAAAACGTTTTGACCCATTTCCTATACGATGCTTCACATTGCTTGATCATACTTTCTAAAAAACATTTTTTTTTACCCATTTCCTATACTAGTATGTCGTGCATATATCAATCGATCTTCTGAATGGAACTGTGCCTAATTATTTTCATTGTGCTGTTGACACCATTCGGCATTCATACTTGACTTATTTGAAGCCGTCCTTCTGTTCTATCATGGCTATCCTCCTGCATACCGACTTATTTTGCTGTGACTATCATATATACATTTCCACGTATTCAGTTTGCAAACTCATTTGAATCATATCCCCCACCTAATATCATTTCATGCAAGCTTTAAATGAATTCAAAAACTATTGTTCCTTTCAATATGTTTCAATATAGCGCATATGTGCAACATATATTTGTTATATGCAAATGTTTTATTGCCTTTTGCGCATATATTTCCTATTTATTGAAATGATCTTACCCTTTACCATATGCTTGATATTGTTGCATATTTCCATAAGGTTTGCCATCATATCATATTCCATTTGCCATGCATCATTTCCTTAGACGATGATAAGGTTTAATCATTTCAACTTTGTTTGTTTGATGTTCCATATGTATTGCAATGATTTCCTTAATTTTAAAATGACCATTTTTAGGTCATATTTAAAATTGTTTTCATAGGATTAATGCTTTCTTTGTTTGTGCAGGTTCAACTTTTTCAATCCTCACTTTGACCCCTTTTGCTTTATGAAAAAATACTTAGGGTTAGGGTTATGAATTGAATATGGAATATATGAAGGGAATGTAGAATATAAGGATAATGACATATTAGGGTTATGGAATGAAAATTGGATTAGGTATAGGGTAAATGTAGTAGGATGGACATAGGCTAATGGGTATAGAATGAGGAAAATGTGATGAATATAAAATATGCATTCAGGTATTAACTCAATTTTAACAATGTCTAAAAATTTCTACAAAAATTTAAATTTGCAAGAACAAAATTGTGCACTTAAGATACTTGTACTTCCCTATAGTATTGGATGAATGTTGTTGTTCTTGAACAATATTGGATGAAGTTGTCTTGATCAAATATCGTAGATAGATAGAGCTTATTTATACATTCTGTTCTAGCATCCTTCATTGATTCGGGTCCATTGCTTGTTGATTTCGTTCAGGTCCCTTTGCAATTGATTCATGATAACTCAGGTCCCTTTTGTCATGGACATGTTTTTGCTAACATTTCAGGTCCCTCTGCAATTGATTTCAAAAATATTTTAGGTCCCAACTGCCAACAAGACAAGTTCCGTCATCAATTCAACTACACAACTAAGTTTATTTCTGCGAACCTTCCCCCTTACTGATGGGAAGACTTGTCCTCAAGTCTTATTTATTGTGGATGATGATTCCTGCAAACTCAAACTGAAGAAATGGTAAAACAAAATAGAGAATTCATATTGGCCAAACAAGTTGGTTTTCCGATATGAATTCGAGTTTGTATTGTGCCACTTTCATGGATTTTCACAACCAAACTCCTTTATTATTTTATCTTTTTCTATTTTTTAATTTTTTTCCTTTTCTGAATGGAGGTGGGGTGTAATGGAGTAGGGAAGCATGAAAAGCTTATGAAAATAGGTTATATCGAAGTCATGATATAGTAGTAAATCTGGAATTCAACATGCATGGTCATGGAGCTTAACATACAGTATGGATGATGGATCAAATCATGAACAATATGAATTCAATATGAAAGGCTTCTTTGAATATTGATGTGACTTGACATGGTACTGAACTTGACTGCTTCTTCTAATGAATGTCTTCATGTCTTTTTGTCTTGATCTCGATCATGTTGTAGGGTTTGTTGGTGTTGTTGGTCAACATTGAAGAGCAAGCTTCAAGAGTTTGAGTTTCATTGTATGAACTCAACATCAGGGGAATTTTCACTTTGCGTTGACTTGAACATTTGTATCCATATTCTAGAATATGAATTTGACTTTGAAAATTACTTCATCCATGGAGTTCACTCCTTCATTCTTCTTATGACCTGCAAAAACATAGCACTTGCCTGCAATAAAACATTAGATGATGGAGGAAGAGAGGTGTACAGTCTCTCTTCTTCCAATAAACATGTAAATCATTACAAGGATTGCTTAGAAAACAAGTCCAAATATGATAGACAAACATAATGCATTTATTTACCCCTTTGAGGAATGGTGGCCAGCCTAGACCTCCTAGCGGTATTTTGTTTACAAAATATTCGTTTGATATCCTATTAGAGTGATTCCAAAGCCAAGTTGAAGTGAATTCATATGGCTACCTCCAGTATAAACAAGTTTTCAAAATTGTTTAAAATGATATGGTAAATATTATAAGGAGTGCCATGTTTGATAGAGCTTCTTGTTAATTTTTAACTAGACCAACAGTCACTATTTGAAGTGTAACGTCTTTGATAAAGATCAGATCAATGTGATTCCACTTGGATATTAAAGTAGAATCAGTTTTTTATTTCCAGTACAAACAAGTTTTAAAAATTCTTAGGCTTGATATCACAAAATTGGTGATGAACAGGCCTAGGAGGCAGAGTTTTACTATATTGTTTCGAAGACATGCAGTCACTAAATGTGGCATAAATTTTTCATTTCACCTCCAAATGGGATCATTCAAATTGTGTCTTAAACTAAACCAGAATATATATCTCCCATATAAGCATGTTTTGAAAAGAAGATGATTTGGTATTTCAAATATGCCAATGAACAACCAAGACCTATAATTGTCACCATGCAGATTTTTCGACAAGCAGTTAGTATTTCAAGAATAACTTTTTCATATGATACCTGATTGAAGTGATTAAAATTGATTTAGAAACTAGATTCTAAGGGATATATTCCCTATGAATTTTAGATAAAAATGTTTCCATTAGACACTTCAAATATAGTTTGTACTAACTTTGTCCTTAACATGTCACTTGAGACCTAGTTTTGATTTTGATCACATTTTTATTTGTGATATAAATTGAGAACTTCAAAATGGATTCCAAAACTAGATTTCAAGAGATATGTAAAAAAAACATGATTTCATAATGATCCTATATGGTTACCCAAAATAGGCTTGTTCTTACTGCATTTTTCCATGTAGTCCTTTCAAATGAATATTGAACAATGATTTGAAGAAATTTTTTGAATCAA
Organism: Pinus tabuliformis; assembly: GCA_031772625.1. Taxonomy (NCBI): domain Eukaryota; kingdom Viridiplantae; phylum Streptophyta; class Pinopsida; order Pinales; family Pinaceae; genus Pinus; species Pinus tabuliformis. The sequence goes on from CM062809.1 coordinate 1,254,987,039, forward strand.
ATTTATTATGGAAGTCTTATTTTGAATTCATTATACTTGTTTATTTATTCTACTCTATCCTATTCTATTTTAGAAAAATAATTCATTCTCTCAAGTATAAGAGAATTTCCAGTGCATCAATTTTCGTAACAAGATCATAAGTAAACTCATATCCAAATTAAAAAAATATACATTAATGAATGTTTGGACATGAAAATTTATTTGATCATAAAGATTTGATGAGAAAGAATGTTGAAGAATGGAGTAGTGTTGTAACCTATTCTTTAACATCATTTTTAGATCTTGTCGCGTAAATGGATTTTGTAGTTTTGTTTTTTTTTTTGATTTTATGTTTTTGTTGGGGGGTTTTGTTTTGGAAACCTAATTTTAGGATCTCTATTTCTAGGCATAAAGAAATATAACTAAGAGAAATGTATACTAACTAAATTTTTAGTGTTTTTGTTTATCTTCTATTTGACTATGCTGATAATTTCCTCCCCGGCAATGGCACCAAAATGTTGAGCTAATTTATTGACTAAATTAACACAAGTATTTAATTATCAATCCGGGTTTATAAAACTTGGATGCAAATCCACTGTATATGGACATCAGAAGTTTAGAAGATAAAATTTGAAGAATTAAGGAAGTACATATTACAAATATAAACCCATTTTAACAATTTCTACTTCATTTATGTAATATATAAGAGAAGAGGCTCCTAACTTAGGAGAACCAGGTTGTCCTTCCCTACAATACTACTTTCATGAAGATGAATCTAAGAGCACTAATTAACAATGGTTTATGATCCAGAAGATGTAAAATAAGAGACTGCTAACTAAGGAGGTCCAAATCGTCCTTCTTCACAATCCTACTATATCACAATCACTATTGCTTCAAACCAGAAATGAAGAAATAACTTCAAATAAGAAATGGAGAATGAAATTCAGTTTTAGTTCAAGATCAAATAGAAGGGGAGTTTAACTCAAAATTCCTTTGTGTCCCTTCATAAGTAGATTAGAATTAAACCAATATTAATTCAACAATCATCACACGTCTAAATACATTTGAAACAAGAACTAATCTATGAAAACTATGAAAATTGAACGAAGAAGTGTACTTAGCTTGGTGTGGGGGCCCTCCACCCCAAGGATAATTTTAGGGGCGAATGTTCACCTTCTGGCGAAATTAAGGGGTTTTAAATTTTTAGTGGGCAAATATTTTGTATCATAGTACATTTTTACAAATCACCTCAAATAGCCCACCTTATTTTAAGGGAGAGGGTAAAAAAGGTAAATTTAGCCCTTGAAATTAGGACTTACAACCTTCCATTCGCACATTTTCAAGAATAGGTTTTATTTAAGTGAATCCTATGGGCCAAATACCAAATTTATAAAAGAGGTATGGTAAATTAATAAAAATATAAATAAATGAGAGGTATGGTAAATAAATAAAACGTTTTTTATATTGACTCCATAAGTCACCTTATATACATGTAAGGGTGTAAACAAATAAAAATATAAGTATAGTGGAGGTATGGTAAATAAATAAAATGTCTTTATATACTTACTCAAAAGGTATGGTAAATAAATAAAAATATAAATAAACTAGACGTATCGTAAATAAATAAAACCTCTTTTTATATTTAGTCCATAACCCTCGTTCTATTTATGAAGGCTCAAGAAAGAGGTTTTATTTAAGTGAATCCTATGGGCCAAATACCATATTTGTAAAAGAGGTATGGTAAATTAATAAAAATATAAATAAACGAGAGGTATGGTAAACAAATAAAACATTTTTTTTATATTTACTCCATAAGTCACCTTATATTTACGAACACTCAAAAAATGGGTTATATTTAGGTAAAACCTATGGCCAAAATACTATGGGACAAATACCATGGACTAGATTGTTATTAATACCATGCAAAAAACCATTATTAACCCTAATGTTAGAATTAATAAAAATAAAAATGGCACATGGTATTGACCCATGGTATTCACCAAAATGGCACATGGTATTGACCCATGGTATTCACTTGGAATGTAGCCTATTTAAATGGGGGAATTAAACCATCATGTAGCCTATGCTAAGATTCACTAGGACTTTACAAAGTTTTGTTATTTAGTGAAAGACTCGCCAAGATATTACAAGATTTTATAATTGAGTAAAATATTCGCCATGCCTGGTGAGAGATTCGCCAAAAAATTATATATACATATTATATTATTGATAAAATCGCCTTCCATTTTTTCTATATACCATGGAGATTCGCCCATTTATTATATTTATAAATTTAGGGGGGGTTCTTAAAATTTTCCCTGCTCCACCCTTTCCTTGCACACTTGAAGAAATCTCAGCTACAACAACTTCAGTAAATTGACCAAGCATGAACAACAAATTGAAATGAAACATGTTCTTCAAATTAGCTCCCAACTCCAACTATATAAAAGTTACATATAAATTCCATTCCCATTACAAAAGCCATCAAAGTCTTGGCTTTAAATAGAGGTTTAATGAAACAAAATAATCTATATTATCTCTAACACTCATATCTACTCATATACACCTATCTAAGCCGAACTCATCCAATTCATCCCAAGAAATATGGTCAATCCCATAAAATCTCAAAACTGCCCTATTTCCTAGGGATTTTCTGGTGACTAGTCATGTTTGACCAACCTTGACCGAGCCTAATAAAGCTTGTTCTGGCCGAACCAAGTGGAGTTAGCTTAGTCCTAGTTCCTAAGATATCCATCCATGCATCAAACTCGAGCCCAAGTGTCCTGCAAATATGTCATCCACATAGCTATTACGGGAATTTCTGATTCAGTCCAAAATTGCACTTGAAACTCAATTTTCATAAAAACTTCTAGAAATTGAAAAATTAAAATTAAACACCTGAATATGCATAAAATACATCAAAATGAGATGAATGTGATGGAAAATGGATGGAAAATATAAGGATTAAGTAGGTTTCCCTAAGCAAAAATAGACAAAAACTGAGGGCCAACAAGTCTAATTTCTAGAAAAACTTGAGTTTATGAATTTGGAGTCCATCAACCCCTCCAAAAATTGATTCTCCCAGGACTACTTCTTGTATAGCAAAAAAGTTGCAGAGAGGGCACTTTTTGGGTGTTTTTTGCCCTTTTGGAGACCTAGAACTTGTCCAAAATTCTCAGCCATTTCTAAGCTTCCACATTCTTCCATGCTGATTCCAAAAATATAAAAAATTTTGCAAGTGTCCCCAACAAAAGAGCAGCACCACCTATTGAAAAAGCCTGTTTTTACATTAAAAATTTCAAAATTGACAAAAATTTCTCCAAATTTCTTGAAATTTGGGATGATTGACCCTTGTTAAGTGCTTTGATGAGCCAATTATGCTTCATCCAGGATATTGAGTTTATCATGCTCTTTTTTTCTCCTTTTTGCTTCTCAAAGGCTTCCTCAACCTCGCTAATTCATGATGGGATTTTATCCTTTTTCACCATTTCACAAAAAGTAAACATGATTGATGTCTAAAACAAGAAAGGGTAAATGGGCAAGCTTGCAGCTCTCTCAAACTAGTAGGCTCCTCTCTGATATGTTTTCCTCCCTTATGCGGTCTTCTAACTTGAGTGTCTCTCTCTTTGGAACTGTCACTATGTGTCTCTTCTTCCATTTCATGCCCACTGTCCCTCTCCATTTATTGTACTACTGTTTGTCTTTATGGTCAATGAAGAGTGATGGAGTAATAAATAAGGGCATGATGAGTATGAAGATATTTTAGATAGGAATGTTAATGAGGGAGCACGAGAATGGGAGGTGTGTGGGAAAAGAGTGATTAATGAATGATGTAGGGTTTGGGATTATGATATGGTTTAAGGAATATGATATAGAGTTTGGGAATATGGTAGGGTTTAGGGTATATGTATGAAGTGGATGACTAGGGTTTTAATAATTGAGGGTATAGGGTTAGGGTATAGCGTTATGTATGTAAGTAGAGTTTTAGGGAAGTGTATATGAGGGAATGGGAATGGGAATGGGAATGTGTGTAGGGGTATATATGGAGGGTAGGGTTTTAGTATGTAGTGTTATGTATGTAAGTAGAGTTTTAGGGAAGTGTATATGAGGGAATGGGAATGGGAATGGGAATGTGTGTAGGGGTATATATGGAGGGTAGGGTTTTAGTATGTAGTGTATGAGGTTTTAGGAACTAGCAGCAAAGATAAAGGAGTGAAACTTGAACCATTATGGTGAATAGTGGATACTAGGGTTTCGTTTTTATGGGTAAAATACCAACAAGATTTCATGAAAGAACACTCTTCAACAAGGAGGATTATTATACCTACTTGTAAAGAGGAGGAAATTGGAGTTTTGAGGCAGCTTGAAGTGATTTGGAGAAATTTGAGTGTGTTTGATAGGTGCACATTGCCCTCACACAGGTGCACATTGCCTTTTGTATGTGTAGCACCAGTGTATTTTTAGACTGGAAACCCGCCACAGGTGCACAATGCCTTTTCTATGCACAACACCGGCTGCCAGGTGCGCGGCACCTTTTCTATACGCAGCACTAGCTGCCAGGTGCACAGTGCCTTTTTACAAACCACTTTTTGAGGCCTTACCGGTGTCCAAATTGGGCGTGTGATAGCTCGTTGGAAATCGTATCGAGTATTATTTCTAGAAAATCTTGAAGTTTCCAATTTGGAGGTCATTTGCCTTGTCAAAAGTCAAATTTCCCAAGACTAGTCAAAATGTGCAAAATGAGGTTGCCTAAATGCAGAGTGTTGTTGCAGTAAAATTTTTAATGTCTTCCTCAACTCCAAAGTGAGATAATGATAGCTCATTGGAAAGATCTTCATGTCTAGTTATCATTTTACTCATCAATCAAGTCATTTGGCCAACCACGCTAGGAGAAATATTGATGTTCCCAAGGTCACTTCATAGGTGCATTAACTCTCTTGAGGCAACTTGTACTTTTGACATTTCTCTAAAACCATGACACATATGTAAAAAATGAAGGAGGTTTGTCTTCCTTGGCCAATTATTAACAATAACCTCTCTCACTTTTCCCAAATTCATTTTTTCATGCTCAGAAACACAATTTGAAGAAAAACCATCGCTTATGTATAATGAATGGCTTGTTCCTTGGAATGACTTCTTGAAAAATGGTGGAGATCTGATGTTTGATGATATGAATTGGCCTCATACCTTCTAATATCCCTTATGTCTCCTATTCTTAGATATCTCTGATCCCATAGCAAACCCTAGCTCAGTCGGAGAGGAAATTAGGGTTTGTTCTCTTTTGCTTTTGTAGGCGAATTGGTGCTCAAGATGACTTGATTTTTGCAGTGGTAGGTGCTTGGCATTGTCATTAGGTGACCAAAAGTAGTATGTGATCATTTATTACATATAGAAACCATAAAATTACATCAAATTACATAAAAAATACCAATGCTTTGTTTTACCTCAAAACAAGTTTTGAGGTTAGAACTTCATTAAGTTTACAAATTAACAATTTTTGACTTCTTTTTTATCTTTATTAATGTCCTCATGTGTCTGCTGACCACTTTATTTATTCTGAATGACCATGATGAGAAACCCTAAGACCTAATGAAACTAAACCCTAGGACTGGTTAAAAATGAAATGGAACTGATTATGAACAACTGAAAAGATGTTTGAACAAGTGAGTAGGTATATGACATGAGGGAAACTGAAATGAAACCTCTACCATCAGATGATCCATGACCCAATAGAATGCAACTGATTGAATGAGACACCTAACATGCATGCAAAAAGAGAAATTTTGATCATTGATGGCAGTGTGAAGACACTGAAACTAACATTGGCTCCAATGGGGATGGTAGCTCCTTGGAGGTGCCAAGAACCATAGATCGTTGGGAGAGCAGACCAGTGGCTTATCCATTGGGCAATATGGAACCAACATCTTAGCAACAAAAAAATCAAAACTCAAGACTCAAGACTCAAGAATCAGGACTCATAACTAAATTGAAATTGACGCAATACTAAAACACAACTGACAAACTGGAAAATATGCTCAAAATGGAGCTTATTGAATAAAACCTACTCTACCTGTTCCATTCATCACCTAATCAAGTGAAATGAAACAACCAATGCAACCAAGTAAGAATTCTAGTTGTTGTTGGAATTCTTCGCAACTAATTTCTTATGAACAACAAGAAAGAACTACTGAAAGGCAACTCTGATGAAAACTTGTAAAGAAATCCAAATTTTCCCAAATTGAATAATAGGGATGCTCTATATGACTCCAAAAACACTGCATAAGGATCTTGAAATTCATGCACACTAGGACTTAGCTCATCCAATGGATTACTTTTCTTCTCCTCATACCATGAAGGCAAACTTTGATATGATCTTTGTGACAAGACTCCTGTTGAAAATGACAAAGAAATTGGCTACCGGATCAAGTTTGTATCAATACTTGTTTCAAGCTCATAGTTAGCTAATGGAGAAGGATTTTGGCTGCAGACATCATCCAACACATCAGCTATTGGATCGTTAAAAACTTGAAAAGATTGTTGTAACCCATTTTCTATTGGTTCTGATGAGATTACATGATTCCCTACAAGCTGCTCATTTGAACATATACTACGCAATTTTCCCTTCAAAAACTGAAATGATTAAAAATAAAATGGTATGGAATCATCTGGCATCATTTTATCATATATTCCAACTTCCAAGTCTTCATCTACATCCTGACTTTCAATGGCATTCGGGAGCTGCAAATTTGGATATGAGAAGTCTTGAACAAGGTTTTCATTGCCCTCAATATGGTGTAGATCAAGACTTGTTGACAATTTATTTCTGATTGCATGAAAGTTATCTCTGATGAAGCAAAAAAAAATGAAACTATCCTTCACTTACTTCAAAATTTGTTGCACTTTCCTCGTCATTTCCATAGCTGATATGTAACAGGTGATCACTGTACTAGAACTACTGAAAGTGAACTTCCTCCTTCCACAAACTAGCTGTTGGTTTTCTACAATATTAGCTTCTGTTTGGAGAACATAATCATCATCATACTGATCAAACTTATGGAATTAATTAGTATAAAACACATCATCAATCATACATGTCATATCAACAAATCTCTCTTCTCTATGATGATCTATAAAACAATCACTATCAGATTTATGACAACTGGGATAAGAAAGAAAATGTTTTGGATCAGCCACTTCTTCTTCTTCAATCAGTGATCCATGATCTTGAACATCATAATCATTCCTTGTGGTGATATTTTTCATCATCTCTTCCACTTCACTTACCAAAATGTCGAGTATTACCTCTAAAGACGTCAGTTCCTTTGGATCTATGTTTTTCATCTCTTCTTCCTTCAACTTTTCCCTTCTCATCAACAGATTAGCCTCTAAATCTGTTGCATTGTTCTGCATCTCTTCAAGTGTTGCAAGGTTCCTTTCCCTCATATGAAACTCCATTTCTAGATCAAAGGAATCTGGGTAGTGCAAGAGAGCAGATCCAATAGGAGGCCTTATATTAACCGGCATCGAAAAATAGACTTGGTTAAATCTGGCATAAAATTGTTGTACCATCTCCCATGGTAGTCTTTTCAGCTGGTTATACTCTTCCATAATCAAGAAAGGGTTTTTTCTGACCACCCACTTGTCGAGGAAAACTTTGACGAACTGTTGGAAATATGAGATGCTCACATTAGGCAGGGTTTTGAACCAACTCTTGACTTTGCCTTGCAAAGAAAGAGAAAAAAACCTAATATTGACATCCTTTTCATCAACTTCAAAAAGGTTGAGAAAAGACTCAAAATTCAATACATGTCTCTCAGTAGTGATGTTGTCGCGTTCACCATCAAATCTTGGTAGATATAGGTCATGATTTTTAAGGAAAACATGGGATATAGGAGGTAAAATCAGAGGTTTGTATCGATCTAGAATTTTACAAGGTATAGGAGTATATAAAAAAGGTGTAGAATTAGTCTTAGTCTCTTGAGGCTCATCAATTTGAAGACAGTCATCACAAGATTCAAAAGAAGGGTCTTGATCAAGATCAAAGGCATACAAATCTTTGGTATTCATAATCTTCAAAGGGAAAGAATCAAATGCTTGTTATAGACATTTTTGTGCCCTACAATCCCAAGCATGAAATGTTCATAAACCAAGGGCTCCTAAGTCCCTAAAAGTGTTTTTATAACCCCTAAAGGAACAAGGTCAACAGATTACAGCTTCTCCCAGAAGTTCTCCACCAGAAACTGCTCATAATTGGTCAAAACAGGATCATTGCAGTTGCTCCATTAGTTAAGTGCGTTGCATCTCACCTAAATACACTGTCAGGGTGCGTTGAATTTCAAAACTCCCTTCTGTGGGGTGCGATGGAGGATAAATGACAAATGGCAGTGTCATTCCGTGAGGTGGAGAGGCAATGGAAGCTTCCAGAATCTTCCCCTATGAAACTTACCTCACTGAATTCGACCAAGGATGAGTAAGAGGCCTTCAGTCTCCAAGTTGAAACAAGAACTATCAGAGAGAAGACACTAATCAAATCACAAGCTGACTCATCCCCCTTATAGATATCTATATATGGATCCCTCATCCCAGAGATCCGGGGGCTGGAATTTTGCATATTGTAAGGAATTGTTGTTGGTTTTTTGAGACAAACATCAAATTGTTGGGTGATCTATGCTTTGTTTGAGGTGAATAGGGGCTTCTTTACTAGGAGGTTGATGCTGGGTCAGAGCAACTGGTTGTAACTCCTCCTGGATCTTTTCTTGTTTATCAATAAAAGCTATTTGAGTTTTCCTCCATGCTTTTGTGTCATTGATGCTTGCTACATTTGTATGGTCAATTTACATCTGATCATATATTGTTTATGATTATAGATCCATGTCTTTGTATAGTGCTATGGTTCTGTGATCTTACAGGTACTTTTTCAAGCTGGGCGTGCAAGGGAGCAGGTAGCTGAGGACTATCAAAGAAGAGAGGGATTGAATCAAAGGATTAGTGCAAGACAGAGGTTGGTATTTTTGTTCCTCTCTATCTATAATTCATAAAGGAAAAACAAAAGTAGCTTTTCTCCGTTTGTTTCTAAGGCAGCTGTCACACCTTAGTGGGATAGAGCAGTTCTATATAGACACTTTTCCCTATAACAAAATGGCGACTCCACTGGGGAGCTAATTAGTTTGTTTTTTATCATTCTTTGTTGTTTGTTTCATAAACTTACAAGTAGCATTCGAACTGCATTTGCCATAACAAATGCAAAGTAGATAACTGTTTCTTCAATCCATTCACTGGATCTGTTTATGATTTAAACAGTTGATTCACAAAGTATCCGATTGCCCTTGTGATAGCTTTTAGATCCTCCTTAGATCTACCCCTGATTGTTGAATTACTGATTGCTTTTTACTCGGCCAAAAACCAAGAACTGAACTGCAAACTGTGACCCGGAACCCGAACAAAGTCTCGTTTCTGGCCCAGCGCAGGTACTGTTCAGTGATTCTAAATTTCAACGCACTTCCCAAGTGGACAACCTGCGTTGCATTTCATATTCTCTGTGTTACAGGTGCGCTGATCAGACTAGCTCTGTGCAGCTGTGGCTTCTGTGCTTCATTCTTTCCAGTTTTGTCCCTGAATTTTGCTGCCTATGATCAGTATATGTCTGTTTGAAACCCCTTTTCCTTGCTGTTATTCCGCCTCCTTTGTACAAAATAATTGTAGATGTTTTTGTGTGTTTGTTGAGTCATTTACAGTTCTCCTTTGCAAAAGTAGCATAATCGTCCTCTCTTCCTTTGATTTGAATCTGTCGCAAGTGTCGATTTCGATCGTAGTAAAAAGTTTGATTGCTATTGATGGTCAATTATCCTGTTACTATTGCTTTTGGTCTGAATTTGTAATTTTCTAGTGTCAAGAATGAGTGTTCATTTTAAAATCGTAAGGTATCATAATCATCTCTATTTTTGATTTCGAAAAGAAACTTGTTTATATTTGTCGCTTGAAAAGAAATTCAGATTTGTGCATCAACTTTCTTTTTAGCATCCATATACTAAGAAATTCGAAAACAAATACATGCATGTGCATTTGCATATAGACAGTCTGATTGGCTTGATTTAGGAAAGTGCATTTTAGAGTGTGCTCTTTTCTCTTTGTGAAAATATTTTGTCTTTCTCTTCCCTAGTAGCTAGGATTTTCATTGCATAAAAGAGATAAAAAGTTTGTTTATCATCTTAGATTGCATTTTAGGAATTACATCTACATCTTGTTGTGAACCCGAAAGGCAAACTTCATAAACAAGATCAACTTAAAATAAATTCAATGAATCTAACAACGCTTTGGAACTTAACGCACAACATTTAGAGGTATAGGCTAGAGACGTATTCTGGCGTCGTAAAGCCTGGTAACTATTGTTCTCACTGATGGTTGGGTGATTCCTCCACTTTGAGATGATAAGTGCCAGTACGGACTTCTGCTCCCACGTACCGTCGAGTATATTTTGGGAGACCCCTATAGGCTTAAATCCTTTATCCATAGGAAGCCATGTCTGGCGCCCTATCGATCGCAATGCACTGAACATTCGGGAAGATTGACTACCGTACCGTAAAAAGTATTCTGCAGTTTTGCGATTGGTTTGGTACTCCCTCTACCTAGATTTCCAGAGCAGTCCCTTTCGTTCCTTTTTAGACTCCTTAACGGAAAAGGTCCATCTGAGCACTTGTCACTTCAGGCTCATTAAAAATCGAAGGCGACTAGAGTCATCTTTTGTTTTTTCTCGACTCTTAAAAACTGAAAAAAAAAGTTGTGTCAAAGCGTCTAAAATTTATTTTAAACGGAATATTCATTACCCTTTCCTGCGTTGATATTGAGTTGAGAAAATGGAGTCTACCAACCAAGGAATTCCCCTTGGAGGAAATCCTAGTCCCTTCTCCTCTTGGGGAGATGTTGGTGCACCCCATATGGCCACATTGTCGCTTCCAGGACTAAAAATTGGTTTTCCTGTATGGCTCTTCTCAACCTCTGTCGTTCAGAACACCACTATTCCTGAACAATCAAATCAGCAATTAGATGAGTCCAGAGTTACCCACCAACCTTCTACTTCCTCTAATTCTTCCTCTCCTCCTTCCTCTTCGCTTGATGGGGCTGGTAAGCCAAAAGTCAAGTTCCTAAGGAGAAGAAGGAAAAGAAGAAGAAAGAGAAGAAGAAGAAGGAGCCAAAAGCGAATGGGGGCAAACGAGTGTCGTCTAACGAAAATCCACACTGCACCGACCAGGCCTAAATCGCCATGTGTCATTTGCAAGGGAGACCACTATCACAAAGATTGCCCTTGCATCCCTCGGATCTTAAGGGACTGGTCTCCTCGTTTGCACAACCCAGTGTCATCAACCTCTGATGATCATGTTGAAAACACACTGTCAACTAGTGAAAGTGAAGCCCTAGGACAAAAAGGAAAATATAGATTTCCTTGTAAACTGTGCGAAGGCGATCACGCCATCCATCGTTGTCCCTTCTTAGATGAGGCTAAAATAGTTTTGGACGATCGTCCGGTTTCACCGTTACAACTTCCTCCTGGATATAAAAAACTCTTGCCGAGTCCGTCACCAGTTGAAAATCCGGCTGGCCCGCTCAGGTGGTCGGCTGAAACATCTATCATTGAAGATAAACCATCTGAATCCATACCAGATGAAAGTCAAAAGGTCGAGGTGGCAGTTGACCCGGTTTTGCCTTCAGAGGTTCCATCTTCAGATGATACAATCACTGAAGAGAACAAGGATCACACCGTCCAAATTCTTTTCATAAGCACAAACTCCAATGAACATGGGGGCAATTTACCCGTTCCTTTACCGCAGGAAGGAAGTTCGTTAGAGTCGTACCCGGCCATCTATTCGGTCCCACCTCTAAGCAACCTAGCTGTCTCCTTCTACTGGAATCAACTAGGCAGACCCCGTTTACCAGCTAGTGTACCATTCTGAATTATTGTTCAAATATATAGAATGGTTATGGTTGGTACCATCATAGATGAGGGGGCTTCTGTGATTATCCTTTCCTCAACTGCTTGGAAAGCGCTTGGTTCGCCATCGCTTTTGCTTGAGATGAGAAATCTGACAGGCTTTGATAAAGGAACCAGTCGACCGTTAGGGATCCTTCCCAATGTGCCCATAACATTGAGAGGGAAAACCGTTCGCATGAACGTGATGGTAGTTCAAGGACCCCTGGATTACAATCTACTCCTTGGATGAGACTATATTTATTGCATGAGAGCCATTGTCTCATCACTCTTTAGAGTGATGTGTTTTCTGCACGAAGGAAGAGTGGTCAAGCTCGTAGACTAGCTTTCATTTCCTAGATCACGCATAGAAAATAGTCATATACCATCCCTAAATGGTCTTTTCACGCAAGAAATGTCACAATCTCCAGTCCGTCCACCCGATGAGCGCGAGTGATTCGGGGGGACATGACTGAAACCCAGGGGGCATGCACCCTGGTCTGCTTCGACAGGAAAACTTCGGGTATAAGGTAGGTTTCCGCGAGAGAATATGACTAGTCTGTACCCCCGTCCGTGATTGGAAGAGGGGGTTATTCTAGAACAAGATTCTCTTATCAAAGTTATGTGAGTTGGCGGGCATCGTCGCTCACCTTTGTTTGTTTCGATAGACATCGCTGAAGAAGTGTTTTGTTTGCGAGGCCTCTCTTGATAAAAAAAATGTTTTAATGGACTAAAGAAGGGGTAACCTTGAAACTCAGTTTTATACCTGGGGGCATGTAAACCTTTTGGAGTGCAAGCGAAGAGTGGCTGTTTATTTTTTTAAATTTATAGGACCTCTAACCCTTTAAACTCGTAGGATTGGTCGTTTCCTAACTTGCATAAAGAAAGGATGTGGGGAAAATCTCTAAAAGTTGCCATTTTTATATGAGACATTCTTATCACACGACTGGATTAATCGAGCAGTTTTAGCACATATTTCAAGCTCGTTAAAAAATAAACATAAGACATGAGCAAATGTTTCCACCCGTGTTTAAGCTCATTAGAAAATGAACTATTCCCCGGTAAATAACCATTGTGAATGTAGTACTTCAGCCATTAAAGCCTTGGTCGTGTTTGCACCGTCACCTCCACTTTTCATTGGCCGATCATTCACCTCCATTTGATTGTTTACCCATTTTGAGGAACAGCTGCGAAGAGTGATTTCACTAGCCATCCTTGTGACACTGCCATGATTGGAAAATTCCAAACCTTACTTGGAATAAGCTGCTACTCGTTTTATCACTCGTTCCTCAAAAGACGAGTCTCCTTTAAGCTCTTTTCAACTGACTCGTAAAATATGAAAAGATTGTCGAGCCATTGGCCTCTCCAGCTCGTTAAAGGGACAGGAAGTGTTATCCCTCCTCTAGATTTTAATCTTTTTGGACCCGAGGGATTATTACACAAAAAGATCGAGCACTTGTTTTGTTCGGCTCGTTAAAAGTATCGAAAATTCATCCCTTCTGTATTGTTTTATAATTTTTCGGACTTAAGGGATTAGATGAAAAAAAAGGAATTTTGGAGTTACCTTTACATTCCTTTTCAGACTCTCTAAAATTGAAAAGGACCGAGTTATCTTTGTTGTTAAACTCATTGAAAAGATTAATAGCGACAAACTCGTCTATAGACGAGAACGAGTTTCACTATTGCTAGGCTCGTTAAAACATAGCGATGGGTTTGCCCAAAGGGAAAATTATAGAACAAGCATATGTTATCCTCCTCAAGCTTGACAAAAATAAAGAGGTACTGGTCAGCAGTGACTGGGGAAAAATTGGGAATAAAACTCAAAGAAACTTTGTTGATAGCAATTCTCTCTTGAATATGACACTTCCACTCCGTGTCCGAGTCAGGTTGGGTTGTTTCATTCACCGGTCACATCACCATGGTCATGCCATACCATCCAAATTTGGGGTTAATGCTACCAATCCATCACATCAGTGTTGCCGATATGTTCAAGAGAAGTCATTCAGTGAATTCACCTGTGTCTCACCCACTACCATACATTATACTCCATTCTTTCATGACCGCCACTCTGAACCTTATATCACCAGATCGTTTTCACCTCCATTAAAATCATTTGCTCCGTTCCGTGTCATTGATGTGGGATTCATTAAGGCCCTCCTGTGACGGATCACTTCTTGTTGACATCAGCTCATTATCCAAGAAGTTGATCTAGGAACACCCCATTCAGTACTTTGAAGCTTGCATGCCTCAATGGCAAGTTTCTCACTTCCGGCGACAAGTTTACATCAATGGCCTTCGACCAAAAGATTTTGCATGGTTTTCGATGCCAAGTCCTTTATTCACACCACGTGAATTGTACTGTAGTACCTTGAGGGTCATTGTCATTATCGGTGATTCCTCTCGCGCTTGTTAACAGTTTACATCATTGACTGGTAATCAAGCGATGTCTTTCCATGTTTGACTTCAGAACATTTCTCACATGGATCGACTTGTACTTCGAGTGAAGATCAGACGAGATTGAAGACCCCGGATCTAGTTTCATCCAACTGGGCTGCGATATATATTCAGGGAAATAAAAACATTAAGTGTACATCATTGCAGCACAGATAATCATCCTACCAAAAGGATGATGGCTCTATCAGAATCATCAGTCTACACTCAAACGATTGTCTGTCCTATGTACATGAAAATGAATTTATAAAGCTGAGCATGGGAATGCCCACCTCAGCTAGATCATGAAAATATTATGAAGATAATGTATTGTATTGTATCTTATTACAGGTCTCCTCCCAGCATTGAAAGAACTTCGGATCCTCATAATAAAGCATTTCACCCGACACCAAAAGGTTAACGGCCTCACACTTTAGGGGGCAACTATTATAGATATTTTTGTGCCCTACAATCCCAAGCATGAAATTTCCATAAACCAAGGGCTCCTAAGTCACTAAAAGTGTTGTTCTAACCCCTAAAGGAACAAGGTCAACATATTACAGCTTCTCCCAGAAGTTCTCCACCAGATACTGCTCAGAATTGGTCAAAACAGGATCATTGTAGCTGCTCCATTGGCTAAGTGCATTGCATCTCACCTAAATACACTGTGAGGGTGTGTTGCATTTCAAAAGTCCCTTATGTGGGGTGCGATGGGTGAGAAATGAGAAATGGCAGTGTCATTCCGCGAGGTGGAGAGGCAATGGAAGCTTCCAAAATATTCCCCTGTGACACTTGCCTCACTGAATTCGACCAAGGATGAGTAAGAGGCCTTCAGTCTCCAAGTGGAAACAAGAAATATCATAGAGAAGACACTAATCAAATCACAAGCTAACTCATCCCCCTTACAGATATCTATATATGGATCCCTCATCCCAGAGATCCGGGGGCTGGAATTTTTCATATTGTAAGGAATTGTTGTTGGTTTTTTGAGACAAACATCAGATTGTTGGGCATTCTATGCTTTGTCTAAGGTGAAGAGGGGCTTCTTTGCTGGGAGGTTGATGCTGGGTCAGAACAACTGGTTGTAACTCCTCCTGGATATTTTCTTGTTTATCAATAAAAGCTATTTCAGTTTTCCTCCATGCTTTTGTGTCATTGATGCTTGCTACATTTGTATGGTCAATTTACATCTGATCCTAGATTGTTTATGATTATAGATCCATGTCTTTGTATAGTGCTATGCTTCTATGATCTTACAGGTACTTTGTCAAGCTGGGCGTGCAAGGGAGCAGGTAGCTGAGAACTATCAAAGAAGAGAGGGATCAAATCGAAGGATTAGCGCAAGACAGAGGTTGGTCTTTCTGTTCCTCTCTATCTATAATTCATAAAGGAAAAACAAAAGTAGCTTTTCTCTGTTTGTTTCTAAGGCAGCTGTCACACCTTAGTGGGATAGAGCAGTTCTATATAGACACTTTTCCCTGTAACAATGTTGGCCAAGGATCTTTTCTCAAATACAATATACTTCGCAAAGCCTTATTGAAATTCTCAGGAAAAGAGAAGAAATAATTAATAACAAAGAACATAATGTCTTGGATGAAATTCCAACCTGAATACCTGATCTTTCCATATTGTCCTTTCATGTTTCTGTTGGTCAGGTTCATCCTCTAGTGGAGTCCTTGGATCTGATCTCAAAACTGATTTAAAGTCACCAGGTGAATGATTTCAGCCTTACCGTGTTTGATCATTGTTCACCATCAACAATCAGATCTGAACTTGATCACATTTTACTTAGGAACACAAAACTATGTTCCCCAGTACGGTCGCCACTGTTACACAGTAATTTGTCACCGTTTGTCACCGTCCCTATTACCCCTCTCCTATACCTTGGAGGACTCATTCCGGGACTTGTGAGAAGTGACAAGACTTGAAACCACTTGCATCATTCCCCTCTGAATATGAGCTTCACATGCCCTGAAGACATCTCCTGCAGCTTGCCCATAAAAATAGCCCTTTTTGCATTAGCGCGGGTTCACTATGTACGGCCCGCGCCAATGGGGAAAATCCTCCAAAGAGAGCGCACCAGTTGGCGCTCTGTCACAGAGTCGCAATCGCGCCAACCTACTTGGGAAAAGTTTTTAACAAATCAACTTCCGAAAGTTCTCTCCAACTCATTCACCAACTGAGTCTATGTTAGGCGAGGATGGTTTGGCTTCGAATCTCTTTGAATGGGAAGTAGTTTGCCACCCTTCAATGGAAGTTTCCAAGTGATAATGCCAAATCCATGATTAATGTGATTGATCTTATCTTTCCCTCCTTCATCTATAAAAGCTTGTCTCCATACCTTGAGCAAGCTAGTAGGAATGGTAGCGATAATGTTGATGCTGTAAGGAAGATATCAAGAGATCAAGAAGAGTTGCAAGAGCTTTCCTTGTGTCAATAAGGCTTAATCTAAGTAAGAAGATCTTGTTACCAAAGAGAGAGAGAGGCTTGTTCCCCATCCCCTCATGCTTTGCAAGACTTGTGTAGCTGAGCACCCAGCCAAAGGAGGACTCAACGTCAGAACATTGGTTGTATTCTCTTTTGTTGATTATCAATAATAGATGACTACTATTATGGTTCCACTCTCATTTGTCTTTGTAATGGTTAATGTGAGTTATATCCTTTCTGACTGATGTATAATTGAATTTATTAGATTTCACGCTTGTGTTTGTGTTTCTCTTTGTGTGTGCAGGTGTCTATTCACGAGGATCGTGGAGGATTGTGACCGGCCAAAGCGAAGGAGCGAGGGTGACGTCTCTTCATCAAACATTAGCGTTGGAATCCAAGTAGGTTTTAATTGCCTACCTTTTATTTGCAATTAGGAACTTGCATGGTAGCATTGACTGATTGTTGCTAGACCCGTTCTGGGCTAGTAGGGATCACCTCTATCCGTAGAGGGGATTTACCTCTCCAACAGCCACTATGTTAGTGCCTTGATCTACCTCAGGCTGAAGGAAGGCAGGTCTAGGGTAACATCAAACCATGCTTAACTTAGTAGCTAGCCCTACTAGGTCGGGAGAGGGCTTTCTCCTTATCAATCTCAACTAGAATATGGCAACTATGGCTTGAGATGACTGAAACGAATGCTGATTTTAGGCTAGGTATAGTAGATTAGGGTTTCTAGTTTTGATTTTAGGTTTTGGTTGCTGGATCAATTGGAGAACGCAGATTGGATCCGAGAAATCAACTCAGGGATATAGTCATGTCTTGTGGGGTAGAGTAGACAAGGGCTTATGTACTAGAAAAGGATTGATATGGTAGAGTAATACTGTTGAGAAGTTGAGGAGGGCACAAGAAACTACGAATCCTCTTCAAACAGTGAAAACATTGAAAATTAAATGCAATCCCATTACAAAGCATATTCACCTTGATTCATTTAGTTTTATAAGAAAAAGAGAGATGTGGATACATATAAAACATCAGAAAAACTCATTACAAAGAAGAAATAATACATAAAACTCACTGTCACAAGAATCCCACAAAAATAGTTGTGAAACTTGGTTTTATTCCTTGTCAACTGCTGATACAAAATATTTTGTGAGTCCAACTCTTCTGCCAAAGTCAAACCTTTACAAATGAATAAAAAGTTACATGATATAGGCAAGGAAACTACTCAAGCTAGCTATCAGGGTCGAATCCATGAGAAAATGGGTTGTTTCAACCATATCTAAACTAGGAACAGGAATATAGGCAGTGGAACAACTTGCCTCTAAAACCAAGGAAACCAATTCATTCGGTTCAAAACCACCTTTGACTTGATGTAAGTAGCCTATTAAGTGTTTTACATCCATAATTACATCAAATTACATCATTTACCATGATAATTTCACCAAGAGAGCAAGAAAAAGTCAACTGTAGAGAAAACTAGGCGAAATCTGGAAAATCAGGCAAAACTGGCAAAATTCCTCCTATTTGTAGCGCTTTTTCTAGGCCAATTTTGGAAGGCATCCCGGAGTCTAAATCAAGTGCAATATAGATTGTTAAAATCTTGGTGAGTCTACTTTCTGGAACAACTTGAATTTCTGAATTAGGAGTCCATTTGCCCCTCTAAAATTTGATTCTCCCAATACTGCTTCCTATGTGGCAAAAAAGTGGTAGAGAGGGAAATTTTTTGGTGTTTTTTCCATTTTGGAGACCTAGAACTTGTCCAAAATTCTCAGCCATTTCTAAGCCTCCATATTTTCCCATGCTGATTCCAAAAATATAAACTTTTTTGCAAGAAAGTGTCCCCAAAAAAAGCCTGTTTTTTACATTAAAAATTTCAAAATTGACAAAAATTTCTCCAAATTTCTTGCAATTTGGCATGATTAACCCTTGTTAAGTGCTTTGATGAGCCAATGATGCTTCAGCCAAGATATTGATTTTATCATGCTCTTTTTTTCTCCTTTTTTCTTCTCAAAGCCTTCCTCAACCTTGCTAATTCATGATGGGATTTTACCCTTTTTCACAATTTCACAAAAAGTAAACATGATTGATGTCTTAAACAAGAAAGGGTAAATGGACAAGCTTGCAGCTCTCTCAAACTATTGGGCTCCTCTCTGATATGTTTTCCTCCCTTATGAGGTCTTCTGCCTTGAGTGTCTCTCTCTCTAGAACTGTCACTATGTGTCGCTTCCTCCATTTCATACCCATTGTCCCTCTCCATTTATTGTACTGCTGTTTGTCTTATGATCAATGAGGAGTGATGGAGTAATGAATGAGGGTATGGTGAGTATGAAGATATTTTAGATAGGAATTTTAATGAGGGTGCACAAGAATGGGATAGGTGTGTGGGAAAAGAGTGATTAATGAATGATGAAGGGTTTGGGATTATGATAGGGTTAAGAGGCATATGATATAGAGTTTGGGAATATGGTAGGGTTTAGGGTATATGCATGAAGTGGATGACTAGAGTTTTAAGAATTGAGGGTATAGGGTTATGTATGTGTTGATGCCCCGAAAATCGTTGTTTCAACATTGGGGGATAACCACCCGGTCCGGACCTTAATACAGCTCCTTTTCCGTTTGGAATGGTGGCTCCGACTGGGGATAATGGGACCAGTTTCCCAGGAATGAATAAATGGAATGAATGAATGATTGATTAACTAATCTAATGGTAGGAGAATAACTTAATTTATTAGCGAAATAAAAAGAATTACTACTAATCCCGGGAACTATTGTACTTTGAGGTGTAGCGCTTGATGATCTATGTTTATTAACAGGCATGTAGATGACTCCATCTAATAAACATGGACATTTACTCATTCAAAGATTACTTTTCTTAAATAGTTAAACAAAGTGATTAACGCAATATTGCTACACTCATCATTTATATCATCAATACATATATGATCAAAAGAAAAGCATTACCATAAACATTCAATGGTGAAGGGAATAATGAAATGCTGTTAAAACACATATATATATTCGATAATAGCAAAGGTGATCAAATAACAATTCATATAAAAAGAATGGATTCAGACATAGATAATAGTACCATATGAGCTGCGAGTCACTCTCCCACATCAATCGCTATTTAAAATTCTTCCTCTAACGCAGAAATACTTTCAAACAAAGACAGTAGTGCACATTTGCATAAAAGCTTCTTTTCCAAAATCAGAATGATTGGTCCAGTTTTATAAAAGAATATGCCTGAAGCACAGTAGTGCAACTTCACGTTTTAAGTAAAGTACAAAACTTTATGACCCTTTCTAAAAACATGAAAGGGTCTATAAATACTGAATTAAACTAACTATCTATGAAACTGAAATCCTACTTAATTGGTATCAAATGATTTTGAGTATCTCCTTCTTAGCAACCTGGCAGTCGGCGGCATGAATCATGAAGTAGGACGTTTGCCTTTAAACTTGAGCTGACTTATCGCAAGCATTGGCTCCACTTCGGGCGGTCTGTTGAGGCGAGAGTTAAGCTGGGCGGCATAGGTGGCATCCTGAATATCGGGGATAATATACCCAATTGCATATGTAAGGCATTTGAGGGCGGCTCTTTGACTGTGTGGTTTTACCAAGAAGAACCAATAGGTATCCCATGTTAAACTGTTAATTCCAGCAATTAATCTGCCCTTTTCCTCTAGATCTGGATAGCATGACTGCTCCAATGTTTTGACCGCTGTCAATTTACCTGGAGTGCATTGGGAAATCATGTTTGACAAGTAGAGAGTATTATTAACCAATGCAACCAAATTACTTGTGGTTGATTTGCACCTTGAAATTGCCCTCTCTGCTTTCATTAACTGGGACTACCATTCTGTAAACAATATATCTTTATGCGACTCTAAAATTCTTGGTAAATTTGTCGCTTGTCCCTGATCGGTATCTTGCCAGTCAAGAAATTCAGTTAACGTTTCTTCAGCTTGATCTAATTTTGTTCTAGCCTTTTCTATTTGTTTACTTATTGATGCCGTCAATTCGCATAGTGGCTCCGCCTAGGCGATTTGTTGACATAGAAGCTTGATTTGGGCTATTAATGCCTTATTTACCTGTAATGCTTCTAATTTGAATTCGGTTATTTGTGGGACGCCCTTTGTCTTCTCAAGCTGTGCTGATAGTTGAGCAATCTGCTCATCTTTTGTCTTCAGCATTTGTTCATTTGCTGCCCTCAGTTGTGCCAAGGCTTCAGACAACTCTTTCTGCTTCTGGATTGCGCTGTGATCAATCCTTTGTTTCTCTGCCTGCAATTGTTGAGTTAATTGATTATTTATTTGTTGTTGTGTTAACAATTGTTGTTCTGCCTGCTCCGCTTTCTGCTGTGCTTCTGTTAGCTGTGCCTGCAATAAAAATATTTCCTGGTCTTTTGTTTTTAATAAAAGACTCACCTCTGATGCCTTGTCTATTGTTGCTGCCGAATAGGCTCCAGCATATTGTGATAGTTTTGTTAGGTCATCAGAGGGTTCAAATTCCTCCTTCCAAACCACATTGCTAGTGACCGTCTGTTCTGGGAAAAGGGAAGGTTGATCAATCCTTCTTCTCTTCCTCTGTCGTTTTACTACAACTTTGTGCCTTGGGCTATAGAAGACATCCAAGGGAGGAATTTCTTCTACCTGCAAAATGATTTGATCAGAGGGGTCCTTTGGTATTATTTCTACTTCCTTTGAACTGGGTAGGCCGCTAGTTCCACTTGGAACCTATTGTGAAGTGGTTTCCTGTGTATCTGCTGCTTTCAAAGTTTCGGTGTCCTTTGAACATTCCAGACTACTGATAATAGAATCAAAAATGCTGCCATTCCTAGAGCAATTTTGGATCAATATGAGTATCCACATTCACTTCTATGTTGCTCTGTTTCTGCTCTTTAGTCTGGGTCTCCTCCCGCACTTTCTCCTGCTCTTTAGTCTGGGTCTCCTCCTGCGCTTTCTCTTGTTCTTTTGTTGTAACCGGAGGTTCCTTTGAATGTTGTTTTTCAGGCTCGCTTGGTCTTGTTGCTGGGGTTGTTGCTAACAGATCTAGAGGCAGCGTTTGCAACCTCTGTTCTCTAAGTCTGTTGAATTCAGTTAACCCTTCATCTTTGTATTGCATTATGGCCAGCGATCTAACCTGATCCATTGATTCATCTGAAGAGAACAGGTCATCAAACTGATCTTCTACATGATCAAACTTTGTTAATTTCGCCTGTTCAAGTGCATTATAGGCGACTTTGTTGGGATCAAATCACCTACTTGGGAGAGTTGCCAGAGTTAATGATTTTATTTTTGCAGCTTCTTTTTCTGCATGTTTGAAATCATGCAAAGTGTAGACACCACATCTCAGAGGAAAGGAGGGCCAGACCTGCTTCTTATTTTTCTTGAGAGTCTGTGTAACTCCCTCGGAAATGATCTGATAGGCTATCTCCCTTGCTAGCAGTTTGTCAGGTATGTACAAAGGAAGGACATGAGGTTCGGCTTGGCTGCCGAAAATTATTACATAAGTAAATTTCTCCTCTCCGAACCATCTTCCTATTGATGTTAAATCAATGCCTGCTTGGTAAGAAATTTGGGGAGCAGTTTTATTAAAAATAGAATAATGAATGGGTAACATGAAGCCGTTACAGACTTGGTACAAATGGTGCTTGTAGGAAGTCTTCCATAATTTTTGATAGTATATGTGAATAGGCGTGGGGTCTTGTGGAGTCCACCTCCAGCCGAGTACAGGAAACTCAGAATTAAAACACAGGGTATCTAGAATATAAGCACTGTAGTAGAATGGGGGAATAATCCTTTCTGAGACGGAAGTTTTAGTTCTAAAACTAAGAATTGTTTTCACTAGCTTATCTGGTAGTATGGTTGCCCAATCCATTATCTCGCTATTACATGCCGCTTCCATCAAGGGAACCATTTCTATAGTGAAGTTAGCGGAATCGTGCAACCCCCACAGTCTACACATCATTATCCCAGCATAACAATACGGAGAACAAAGGGAATCCACAGAGTACTTACCAGAAGTTTCATGCTTGTGTTTCGCTGGATTTTGCCTCCATTCCCGAATGGGTTCGGATTCAGTTTCGTTCTCATTTCGGAATTTCTCCATAAATGCCTTGTTGTATTTCTTCTCTGGCTCAGGCAAATGATACATTTGCCTTAAATCATTAGGCTTGAATGAACCGAAGATTCTCCCATCTTTGGTGCATAAAGTTCTGTCTGTAATTGGGATTTCCTCAATTGCCCACTTTACTACATCCGTATATGGGATAATTTGCTCCCGAGATGCTATCGAATGAAGGAAAGAGCCGGCCAAGTATTTCAAAGTACCATCAGATTTTCTACTGGAACCCGTTGTAGCTTGTACTCCCGTCACCTTTGGTTCTTCGGCTTCGATCAAATTATAGGTACTTTTCCAAGTGGTCTTGGCGAGTCCTAAGCATGTAGCATCAGATATTAATCCTTTCTTTTTATTTTCTAGATTAGCAACGGCTTGTCCTGTGGCTGGTGCAGTGGAATCGACTGTGGTTTTCTTAGACTTCTTCCCCATTCTGCTTGAATCTATTACTTCGGAAGAATTCTGCACAGAAGTGGAAATAAGCGTAACATAGAGAATTGGTAGCGAAAACCAAATATGAGTGAGATATATTGATCAATGCGTGATGAGAGATTAACTTTAAAGTGGCCGCGGATACAATCTATGAGAAGATTTTTAGACTTACTATTTCATTAAATGGCCGTTAAAACCTGCCAATCCTTTAAATGCCCATCATATCATTAATCGGCCGAATGATTAGTTTAAGCGTGCCTTGAATGTTTTTGCGGTTGAGCGTAGGTAAATCACTGTTTGAAATATAAGGCTTTTAATACGAATTAATCGTAATATCCCTCTGCCTTAACGACTTTTTGAAGTTTGCGCTTTTGGCTTTATCGCAATCGGGTGTCGGGGAAAACTTAAATCTTCATATTGACACATTTTGAATTCCCCGATCGCCAATGGCGATATCGCATCGCATCGCATTGGGAGTATGGGCACTTTAAAAAGCATGCATGGTATATCGCTGATCGCCGATATGCGATATCGCATCGCATCGGATCGAAAGACACTTTAAAAAGCATGCATAGTGTATCGCTGATCGCCGATAGCGATATCGCATCGCATTGGGTTGAAAGGCACTTTAATTATGGGAAATTATGATTGTCGATGTCCGATAAGCTATTACATGTTATCGCGTCAGAGCAAACCGATGGTTTTTTAAGTTATGCCTCCTTTTCCATTGCGATATGCGATCTTGCGATCGCTTTATCGCAATGATAAAAGATTGATTATTTATATTATAAGACCAAAATTGGTGTGTCGAAAAGGTCTTTTATAATTTTTTCATTTTGTTTTCGAACCTTTTTGAATAATACAAAGTTGGTACCAATCAAAACTAAAAGGGACCCATTTCATATGATAATTTTGTGAATAGAAATGATATGAAATGGGGGGTTGTTGTAGAGCACAACAGTATGTAAGTAGAGTTTTAGGGAAGTGTATATGAGGGAATGGGAATGTGTGTAGGGGGGGGTATATGGAGGGTAGGGTTTTAGTATGTAGTGTATGAGGTTTTAGGAATCAGCAACAAAGATAAACAAGTGAACCTTGAAACATTATGGTGAACACTGGATACTAGAGTTTTGTTTTAATGGGTTAAAGACCAACAAGATTTCATGCAAGAATACTCTTCAACAAGGAGGATCAATGTACTTGTAAAGAGGAGGAGATTGGAGTTTTGAGGCAACTTGAAGTGATTTGGAGCAATTTGAGTGTGTCTGACAGGTGCATAGTGCCCTCACACAGGTGTGCAGTGCCTTTTGTATGCACAGTGCCCGTGTAATTTTACACTGGAAACCTGCCAGATGTGCGCAACACCTTTTCTATGCTCAGCGCCCGCTTCCAGGTGTGCAACGCCTTTTCTATGCGCAACACTGGCTTCCAGGTGTGCAATTCCTTTTTATAGACCACTTTTGGAGGCCTTCCTGGTGTCCAAATTTGGCGCGTGATAGCTCGTTGGAAATCTAGTTGATTCTACTTTCTCGAAAATCTTGAATTTTCCAATTTGGGGGTCAGTTGCCCTGTAAAAAGTCAAAACTCCCAAGACTGGTCAAAATGTGCAAAGTGAGGCTTCCTAAATGGATAATTTTGTTGTAGTCAAATTTTTAAGGTCTTTCTCAACTCCGAAGTGAGATCATGATATCTCATTGGAAAGCTCCTTGTGTCTAGTTATCATTTGACTCATCAACAAAGTCATTTGGCCAACCAAGCTAGGAGAAATCTTGATTTTCCCAAGGTCACTTCAGAGGTGCATTAACTCTCTTGAGGCAATTTGTATTTTTTACATTTCTCTAAAAACATGACACCTATGTAAAAAATGAAGGACGTTTGTCTTCCTTGGCCTATTATGGACAATACCCTCTCTCACTTTTTCCAAATTCATTTTTTCACGCTCAAAAACATAGCTTGAAGAAAAATTGTCCCTTATGTATGATGAATAGCTTGTTCCTTGGAATGACTTCTCGAAAAAAGGTGGAGATCTGATGTTCAATTATATGAATTGGCATCATGCCTTCTAATATCCCTTATGCCTCCTTTGCTCAGATATCTCTGATCCCATAGCCAACCCTAGCTCAGTGGGAGAGGAAATTAGGGTTTGTTCTCTTTTTCTTTTGCAAGCGGATTGGTGCTCAAGATGACTTGATTTTTACAGTGGCAGGTGCTTGGCAATGTCATCAGGTGACCAGGAGAAGTATGTGATCATTTATTACATATAGAAACCATAAAACTACATCAAATTACATGAAAAATACCAATGCTCTGTTTTACCTCAAAACAAGTTTTGAGGTTAGAACTTCATTAAGTTTACAAATTAATAATTTTTTACTTTTTTTATCGTTATTAACCTCCTCATGTGTCTGTTGACCACTTTATATATTCTGAATGACCATGAAGACAAACCCTAATACCTAATGAAACTAAACCCTAGGACTGGTTAAAAATGAAATGGAACTAATTATGAACAACTGAAAAGATGTTTGAGCAAGTCAGCAGGTATATGACATGAGGGAAACTAAAATGAAACCTCTACCATTATATGATCCATGCCCTAATGGAATGTATCCGATTGAATGAGACACCTAACATGCATGCAAAAAGAGCAATTTTGATCATTGATGGTAGTGTGAAGGCACTGACACTAACATGTCCTACATCAATCAACATGAAACAGGACAAGAATGATTTTGTTTTTTGAGGAATCTTTGAGCATTGGGTCTAAACAACAGAGGGCATGATGAAAGGATATGCTTGATGGGTTGATGGAGGAAACAAAAGGTTAACCCTTGAACAATAGAAGGCATGACAATAGTTTTAACCATGCAACACTAGACTCATGAACACCAAAGAGTGTTATGATACAGAGATGCAAGAACATCGGGGTATTTAGGCTAAACTCATGGGATGGTAGGATTCATATTGAGAGGCCGTCACAAGGAAGTTTTATCTGAGGGAGTGCCATGTTCAAGCGAACGATTGTTTCCAAACCATGCTTTCTAATATTGAATGCATTTGTATTGTCTACTTTCCCCATCTGATTAGTTTAGTGAGTCCAAACGGGTAAACTCTTCGATCTTTTCATATTTTAAGAGTCTAAAAAGGACCGTGAAAAGAGTCACTCTGTGCCCTATATGATTAGTTTAATGAATCTAGACAGGCAAAATCATCGATCTTTTCATGTTTTGAGAGTCTGAAAAGGATTATCGGGTGCAACAAAAGGTTAATAGTATACCTAGATCGGTTACTTTTATGTGAGTTGATCTATTTAATCTGGATAAAGAGAAACCTGTGTTCAATAGATGTTGACCTCATTTTGTTACAAGTAAGAGAAGAAGGACTAAACTCATTCTTCGTCGTGAATTTTTAATGAGTCACGCGACAACAAACTCAATGCCTTCATCAAATTTTAACGAGTCAAACGAAGAAAAGTCAAGGTATCTTTTTCAATTTAGTGAGCAAGGAAAAAGAGGGAAAAGAACTGCCCATTCCTTCTTCGTAGATTTAACGAGCTCGAAGAAGGGAAAAAACTCGGGGATTTTTTGATTTAAGAGCGAGAAATGGTCCCAAAAAAGCAAGTGCTCTTGTTGCTGCCATAGATTTTTAATGAGCCCGAAGACAAAAACTCAAGATTTTTCAATTTAATGAGAGATAAAAGTACCGAAAAGAATGCTTGAGTTATATTTATAAATACTTAAAGAACCTAAAGAGAAAACTTGGGATTCAGTTTTATGAGCAAGAAAAAAATGCCTAAAAAAATTCTCTAATGGTCTTTTTTAGTTTAATGAGCTAGAAAAAGAACAAAAAAGTGTTGCTAAGACCGTCATCGTATGTGTTTAACGAGCCCGACGATGACAAACTCAAGGATTTTTCAGTTTTTTAGAGCGATAAAATATCCCATAAAAGAAAAGCGCTCCTTGAGAATTGCATGCAGCATTTATTGCTTTTTATTCCTGAAGGTACTTTCATCAAAAGCTAAAAAAGTATAAAAGGCAACAATTCCTATCCATATGGGTTCATGCATGATAAAAAATCATGGGGAATGGACTAATTTCTCTTTAATGATTTAAAAAAAAACATGTCTCCAAAAATAAATGTAAGGAAGTGTTTTGAGCTTTCACATTCACCATTTTTACTATTTGAGAATTGTGTGAGCATTTTGGAGCTAAAGAGGAGCAGATTTTCCACAGACCATTGCAGGAGATCTAGGCGACCACTCGATGTGCTATCAATCCTAGTTAGAGGCTAAAACCTTTCTCTATGCATTTCTTAACCTTTCTTGATAGTTTCAGGGGTGTACTTTTGCAGATCTGAGGTGCCCTAAAGCAGTGTTTGCACACTAGTGCCCTCTAGATGGCCTTGTTACACTAAAAAATGTCACCATGACTACTTGCAGTTATTATGGCTCCATCAACTGTCATACTATCCTCCTTGGCAAGTCTCATGCCTCTGCTTTCCATGTCAAAACTCCAAGAAAGAGAGAAAAGTCATTTAAAGTCAATTATCTCTGGGTACGCAGTTTCTCTCAGCCTTACCTACGTGTACACAACCCAAGTTCACAATACCTGCGTACTTGTATGCTCTGTCTGTAAAGCAATGGGTGCGTACTCCTGTAAAGGTCAAAAGGTGCAAGTTTCACTTCAAAAAAGTTACTTGTGGTCATTTCTAGAGCATTCTAGAAGCTTGTTTGACGTGTATGGAGCGCCTCCAAATGGTTCATGTATCCCTATGGAAGAGGAACTTATCCCATCAAGAGGGGAGCTAACCCACCCAAAAAGGGGCTTATCCCATTGATGGTGGACCTGATTAACTTCCTCTACAGCACTATAAATACATGCATTGGGTCAGAGGGAGGAGATGTTGAACGCTGAACATTCCTAAGGGTAGATGCTGCTGAGATTAGGACTTCCTTGTAGAAGCTTGTGAGGAGAGATCCCCATCCTTTCTTGTTTCATTTGGAAGTGGGTGAGCTGATCAAAGTAAAGGAAAACTCTTGCTGGACCCTGGGAGGAACTTGCACAACACCAAGGCTCAGGTTGTAATGGTTTCTTTTGTTTCCTATTAATACAAATAAGTCCATTCTTCTCAACAATTTGTTATTTATGAGTTGTTTCATATACTCCTTGGTCTATATGTTAAATATGTTTTACTTTATGAGATATTCAGGTGCTATTTAATCGTTTGATCGTTAGTGAAAGCAGGTTTCGAAGAGAAGGAGGAGCTCATCCGGATCGACGAGGTTGGACTACTACAACAGCGTTGGATTACAGGTAGGATCTAAACACTTGATTTCTTATATGGTAAATGCATATTTAGAGAAGGATTGTTCTTAATTGTCTTGTTTGTCACTAGAAAGCCTTAAGCTTCTAGGGAGGTTGGTTTTGTCCGCAAAATTGACTCTTTCTGCATGAAAAAATGGCGACTTCGCTGGGGAACTCCATTGATGTGAATGATTTTTCCTTTGTCTGCAACTTTGATCTGAGAAAAGTCTTTTTCTTTCTGGTTTTTGGTTGTCTGACTGTGTGTTTGGGTGGGCTAGCTTAGGGTTAAATTAGATTTTAGTTTTTCTTAGTTTTGCTAGAAGTACGCAGCCTCTGAGTTCAGCACAGTGCGTACCTGTACGCACTGCGGCTGTGTGCACAGAGCGTACCCACACCTGTGTAAACAGGTTGCCTGCGTACCCTATCAAAATTGAGAAAATTTCAATTTTCTCCTTTTTTCCTCTTAGATTTTGCTTTTAATTTGTTTTTTCCACCCAGATCCACTGGTTACCTACCAGAGATCTTCATCTGAACTTGTTTCGTCAGTGTCAAGTGTTTTAGTGGAATTCATAGAGATTTTGCCTTAGGGTTTGATTTTTACACTGGTCCTGTAGTGATTTTGGCTTTAGAAGTCGTAACACCTTGGATCTCCCTGGTATTTGCAGTCTACTTAGGAGTCGGATCTTTCATAGAATCTAACCTTGTGAGACATCTACCTTTGTTTTGTCTCTTTGCCGAATCTCGGAAGAGTTTGTTGATTGAACTATGAATTTCATTTTACAAAAAAAGAACAAAAGATTTTATGTTTGTTTTTGACTAGTTTTTGATTCTGCATTGACTAGTCCTTAGTTAAATCACGGCTGAGTAAAACATCCTGGGATCATACTTTGTAGGTTTTCGCCTCATTAGATTTGCTTATTAGGTGAATTTCTTTTGATTTGATTTTAAGTAGCTTTGATTTGATAGATTTGTAAAGGTTTGCTTTTTGATTTTTAAATGTTTTGTTAAGTAGGAAAAATCCAAAAATCTCTTTTGAAAGAAAAGTTTGCTTAGTGGCATTTGAGTCTTTGAATGAAAAGGGTATTTTCGCAAAATAATTAGTGGTCATGTGTTGCATGTTTTGAAAAGATAAAGAGATTGTTTCTTTGATTTTCATTGCCAAGAAAGTTGTCTTTATATAAATTTTGCATTCTCCAACTCTCTTAGCTAAGGAATTCATTGAAAAATAAAATTAGTATAAATCATCCTAAGTGCATCTTTTTAGTGCTTTGAGTCGAGTCTACACACCATCAGTTTCATCTCCGCTACCTTTTGTCTTAAAGAAAAGCCATAAAAATTAACGCTTAAAGTAAAATCAACTTAGTAACTTTTTATTTACTAGGGCTCTGAAACACCAATATAGATCAGGCTAGTGTCTTGGAGTAGGAGAGTAATTAACTCTCCAAGACAGCAAAACCAAACAAGTAGCTTATCTTGTGGTAGGATAAATCCAACTGTTTCATTTGTACTCTGGGAAAGCTCCTCTTAAAGGAGAAGCACGAGACCGTGTCCAAACCAGTGAGGGGATCAATCCTCCTTCATTGGGAAAGACGCCAGATACACACGTATTACAAACGGTAAACCTTGGATTATTTCGAGGAGCCTGGGGTCACTTGTCAGTAAACCTTGGATTATTGTTAAGGAGCCGGCAAGGGGAATGAGCTTGTTACTCTGCCCTTGCGTGCTATCGGGTCGTAGACTATTCCCCCAGGTATATTTGTTGCTGTTGGTAACCTTAGTGACCATTATCTTTAGGATTCTACCCGAGGTGACGGTGGAGGGAAGATCCCACTGTACCTGGAGCAGACGTCGGCTAGACTCACTTGGATTTTCCGGGGGGTTCACTTCACTCGAGACGGTTAAAGTGGAGGAACTTGTGCCGGTCTATTCATTAAGCAGGTTGCCAGGGTAACTGTTCCACCCACCACTTCTGTACTGAATTCAGCGATGTTGGGCTTCATCACCAACTAGTGTTTTCGGTCCGGAAGGCTACTGTTTGTGCATGGTTTGACGCCCTAGATTCTTTAGGCGTGTGATTCAAATTTGTTTGGTTCTTTAGAGACTTTAGGTGGTTTTCTTTGAGATTTTACTTTGTTTGCGTGTGAAGTAGTTAAAAGTTTTTAACTGTGGCGGAATTATCGGGACAGTCCTGTAGACTTCGGGGCCAGTCTCCTGAGATTGTTACCGTGGCCGATTTGTTGAGGAAATCCCGTAGACTTCGGGGTGAGCCTCCTCAAGACGTCCCGAGTCATTACGAAGGTTTGAAAGTCCTTGTGACTCCTCCTGGTGGCAGTAGAGTAGGTTCACCTGAAGAAGGAGAGTTTTCGTTGGTAGTCCATCCAGATTACCAAAGTCTAGAAACAGGTTATAATCCTGAAGCTGTTGTAGTTTCCGAGCTTGCTGGTAGTTTTTCATCTACTAGTGATATAGGCGAAGAACCTGAAATATCTGAACCTGTTACTCCAACTTCTAGTGTTCCTGATTCACCTAGGGTAGAAAGAGTCATCACCGAAAATATTCCTTCTGGTTTGATAGCTATTGAAGAACTTGCTCCGCAAGAAGAAGTAGGCGGCCCTATTCTTGAAGATCAACCTACTATTGATCTAAGAGAGCGTGAATCTATCTTTTACAGTCCACCTAGAAGTACTACTTGGTATCTTTCGTTAACTAATTACTTAGACAACTCAGGGATAAGTTTTTCTCCACCTCGTACTCCTTATCCACTCGGAGGTATTTATACTCCTGTAAATGTGTCTAGTCAGTCGTCTGTGTTTACTCAACCTCCTGAATCTTTCTTGTATGGTGGTCCTTCTATTCCTGCTAGGTATCAGTCACTTTCTGGTACTTTTGCAGGAGCATCTCCTCAACCCAATGGACATGGGTCATTAGCTGGAAACAATGGTAATAAACCGTTGGGTGTAGGAGACATTTATATGATGTCAGGTTCGATTCCCGGTTCTCAACCTCAAGGTGGTCAATTACCGCCTGGGGGGCAGCCTCAATTAATGCCTGGGGGGCAACCTCAAGGTACACAAATTGCGTTTGGGGGGCAACCTCAAGGACAGTATGTACCCATCGTACAGTACATTCCTCAAGGTCAACCTGTTATAGACATTTTTGTGCCTCACAGCATGGAGCATGAAATGTCAATAATCTGAGGGATCCAAAGTCCTCAAACATGTTGTTCTTACCCTTAGAGGAACAAGGTCAGCAAACCACAGCTCTGCAAATCAGTCTTCCACTGAAAAAACACTCAAAACAGGTCAATTTTGAATCAAAGCAGCTGCTCCAAAGGGTACCTGCGTTGCATAGCAGGTGCAACAAAGGCTACCTGCGTTGCAAAGCAGGTAGGACAAAGGCTACCTGCGTTGGGCGTAACTGGACATGTGGAGGAATCTTTTTCTCAAAGTGCCAGTGCCCAAGAAGCTTCCAGAAAGGCATGTGATCAAAAGATTCGCCTAATAATGAGTTAAGAGCTTCTAGAACTCCAAGTGGAAGGTAGAAACTCCAAGTGAAGGACTGAAGAACAACTGGAGTTGAAGAGCACAGCAAGTCACACATCAACATGACTTACCTTCACTCCAAAACTCTATATAAAGATCTCATCCCATGGGATCTAGAGGGCGGAATTCAGTGCAAAGAATCGCTGTTGGTTTGCAGTTGAGAGTATTGGGTGATTGCTTGAGGAAGGTGAAGAAGAGATTTCTCTCCGTCGGGAAGGTGATGCTGGATTGGACCTCTCATGGTTGTATCACCGCCTGAACCTTACTTCAATATATTAATAAAGCATTTGAGGTTCTTCTATTCGCATGTGTTTCAATGATGAATTGTTTTACTTGCGTCTTTGATTTATGCTAATCCTTGAATCATTTATGCATGCATGCCTCTTGTAGTTTCCTTTTCTTGTCTTATTTGCAGGATCTCGTGTAGCTGGGCCCGTGAAAAGACTTAGAGCTGGGAGCAAGCAGCAAACAAAGGAGATAGGATCGACCATTTGCGCAAGACATCGGTAAGTGGATCTATTCCTTTTATCTCTTGCATGTCATAAAGAAGAAACTTTAGATTGCTTTGCTTTCAGCTGTTGCTAAGGAACTGTCACCCTTAGAGTGGGTTAGGGTCATTCCGAGTTGGATACTTTCCCCCACAACAGACTGGCGACTCCACTGGGGATCGTGTCTTGTTGGTAGCTTGTGTATTCTTGCTATTCATCTCTTGAACAAAGGGGGTGCCGAATCGAACTGCATGCGAGTCCTTCGAATGCAAAGTAGAGGGTAGCTACTCCAGCCCAGTGCTGGGCATGTTCATGATTTGAAGAGCTGATCCACAAGGACTCTTTTGCTCTTTGTGATAGTGTTCATCTTCCTTAATCATCCTCTAGAGTATACTTGACTGATAGCCTCTGATTTGAGCAAAAACCGTTGATTTTTGAGCAAACTGTGACCCAGAATCTGGGAAGGACGAGAGTTGTCTCGTTCAGTGCATCTGCAACAAAGGCTACTTGCACTGCAACGCAGGTCCCGAAGGGGCTACCTGCGCTGCATCCCTGTTTGACAGTGCAGTACCTGCGCTGATCCAGTTTTGCCTTGAGCAACTGGGGTTCCCCACTGTCTGTTGCCCAGTTTTCAATATTGTTTTTGCAGCCTGCTGTCAACCTGTATACCCAGCTGAAACCACTTCTCTTTGCCTTCATTCCGCCTCAGTTGTATGTTGAAACCATGATTGTTATTATTGTATATCTTGCTGTCATTCACTGTTTCCCATAGCGAAAGAGAACTAGTCTTGCTATGACCTCTTGGATCTAGACCTGTGAGAAAGAGTCGTTACGATTCTAAGAGCTAGTTTATTGCTGTTCATAGCTGCTTGAGCATTTGCTTTCGTTATATGGTTCGAATTTCATTATTTCTTGTGTTGAAATGAGCGAATCTTAAGGTGTTCTTTTGATTATTGGACAAAACTTATTTGCTTATGCTTGAAATCGAATTCGAAATTATACAACAACTTTCTTTTTGTAATCATCAACATTAAGGAAGAAGAAAAGAAATACTTGCATTGTGCATGTGCATTTTGACAGTTTGCATGTCGATTTAGGGAAAGGTGCATTAGTGTGTGCTCCATGATCTGTTTGAAAAGATGATGTCTTTCTTTTCCTTCAGTAGTTAAGGTTTTCATAAGTTGAAAGAATTGAAAAAAGCTTGCTTATCATTCTTAGACTGCATTTAGGAGTTGTATATACATCACGTGGTGATCCATAAAGGCAAACTGCTAAGCAAGATCAACCTAAAAAGAACTGAATTTATCTAACAACACTTTGAAACATAACGAAACATAGTAGAGGTCTAGGTAGAGATGTGAACCGGCGTCGTTAAACATAGTGACTGTCGATCTCTACGAAAGTGGGTGATTCCTCCTGAGGGACGATAGCACTAATACGGACTTGAGCCCCCGCGTACCGTCGCGTATATTGGGGGACCCCTATAGGAACAAAGCCTTTATCCATAGGAAGCCGTGTCGACTGCCCTACTGATCGCGATGCAGTGAACACAGCATTCACGAAGATCGACCACTCGTACCGTAAAACGTATTCTGTGGTTTC
Source organism: Pinus tabuliformis (assembly GCA_031772625.1). Classification (NCBI taxonomy): domain Eukaryota; kingdom Viridiplantae; phylum Streptophyta; class Pinopsida; order Pinales; family Pinaceae; genus Pinus; species Pinus tabuliformis. The sequence goes on from CM062809.1 coordinate 1,255,021,323, forward strand.
GCGAAAGGTTTGGCACACCCTTGCCTAGAACTCCAGAGTAGTTTCTTTTGGCCTTTTTCAAACTCTATAACTGAAAAAGTCCATCCGAGCATTTGTCACTTCGGGCTCGTTAATACATCGAAGGAGACTAGAGTCATCTTTAGCTTTTTCTCGACTCTTAAAAAGTGAAAAAGCAAGTTGTGTCTAAAGCGTCGTCATAATAAAATTCATTCTAAACGGAACATAATCACCCCTGATTCCTACGTTGATCTTAAGGTTGAGAACATGGAACGCACCGACCAAGGGATTCCACATGATGGGAACCCTAGCCCTTTCTCCTCTTGGGGAGAAGTTGGTGCGCCCCACATGGCCACATTGTCGCTTCCAGGACTGACGATTGGCCTGCCAGTTTGGCTATTCTCAACCGCTGTAGTTCAGACCACCACGGTTCCTGAACAGTCGAGTCGACAGTTAGACCCGTCTAGAGCTACCCTCCAACCTTCCACTTCTTATACGCCTTCCTCCGATCCTTCTTCTTCGAGAGGTCAAGCCGCCAAAAGTGCAGCTCCCATAGAAAAGAAGAAGGAAAAGAAGAAGAAAGAAAAGAAGCAGAAGGAGCCAAAGGCGCCTGGGGGCAAGCAGAAGGTATCTAACGAAAACCCACGCACAGCACGGACCGGGCCCAAATCGTCCCGTGTCATATGTAGAGGGAACCACTTCCACAGAGATTGTCCCAGTATTCCCCGGATACTAAGGGACTGGTCCCCTCATTTGCACGATTCGGAAGCGTCAACCTCTGACAACCAGGTTGAATGCTTACCGTCGACCAGCGAAAGTGAAGGTTCTAGACAACGAAAGGGATTGAGATCCCCCTGCGAACTGTGTGAAGGAAATCACACCCTTCGCCGTTGTCCCTTTTTAGACGAAGCAAAGAGAGTTTTGGAAGATCAACCGGTGGCATCGGTGCTACTTCCTCCTCGATATCAAAAACTCGCGCCAAGTCCTTCGTTGGTCGAAAATATAGCTGCCCTGCTCATAGGGCCAGCTGAAGTGTCAGTCGCTGAAAGTGAACCTACTGAATCCGGACCGGACGAAAGTCCAAAGGTCGAAACGGCAGTTGACCCGGTTCTCCCTTCAGAAGTTTCATCTTCACATACCACAGTCACTGAGGATTCATCTTCAGTTGACACCCCTACCGAAGAGAGTAAGGATGACACCATCCAGGTCCTCTTCGTCAACACCGATTCTAATGAACATCAGGGCAATGTGCCCACTCCTTTATCGCAGGAAGGAGCGTCGTCAGGATCATATCCGGCCGTATATTCGGTCCCACCACCGAGCAACCTAGTTGTGTCCTTTGATTGGAACCAACTAGGAAGACCCCGGTTACCAGCCAGTATACCGTTTAGAATTATAGTCCAAATATACAAAATGGTGATGGCTAGAACTATCATCGATGAAGGGGCATCTGTGAGTATCCTGTCCTCTATTGCTTGGAAAGCACTGGGTTTCCCGGCGCTTTTGCCTGAGACAAGAAATATCTCGGGTTTTGACAGAGGAACCAGTCGACCATTAGGGATTCTACCTAATGTGCCTATTGCACTGAAAGGGAAGGCTGTCAAGATAGATTTGATGGTCGTCCAAGGACCCTTGGATTATAACCTACTCCTTGGACGAGACTATATATATTGCATGGAAGCAATAGTCTCCTCACTCTTTCGAATAATGTGTTTTCCATACGAAGGAAGAATGGTCAAGCTCGTAGACCAACTTTCACTCCCGGGATCACGCATCGCGAATAGCCACATACCTATCCTCAATGGTCTTTTCGATCAAGAAGGGTCTCTACCTCCGGTTCTTCTTCCTGATGAAGGCGAGTGATTCGGGAAAGGAAGGCCGGAACCCAGGGGGCATGCATCCTGGTCTGCTCTGGAGGCAGAAAAAACCTTGGGTGTAAAGTAGAATTTCCGCGGAAGAATATGACTAGTCCGTACCCCGTCCCCTCCTTCATCTTTGAAAATCTTCCTCTGAGCCATCTTCGTAGAGAAGAAGGACAAGAAGACAAAGAGAGACTGGGAATCTCAGAAGGGGCTGTTAGGAGTGGGGTTGTTCTAGAATAGGATTCTTCTGTCAAGGTTACTTGTTTGACAAAGGTCATTCACCTTTGTCTAGATATGTAGGCTCTACCGAAGAAGGGGATCCGTTTGCGGCAGCAAGTAGGTACCGTCTTTGGGTAAAAGGCCAGCCTCACCCATTAAAACAAATGTTTTAAAGGATAAGTAGGGGCAGCCCCAAAGAAAGAGATGCTATTTGCTGCAACAAATTGTAACCATCTTTGGATAACCTAATGATAAACATCGCCGAAGAAAGATTCTGTTTAAAAGAATTAACAGAACAATCTTTGGGTAACCAGAAAGAGGTAGGCCTCTCCCGGTAAAACAAATGTTTTACCTGCAAATTGAGGGGTAACCTTGAAATTAGACTTACACCTGGGGGCATGCAAACCTCTTAGAATGCAAGCACGAGCGGCTATTTTGTTTTTTAGTTTTTTAGGTCCTCCCTTTAAACCTGTAGGTCTAACCCATTAAACTCGTAGGATTAGCCGATACCCAGCTTGCATAAAGAGAGGATATGGAGCATAGCTTCGTGAGATAAAGCTCCATAAAAAATAGCTATCTCACACGAGACCTTCCTACTTTGTGACTGGTAAAATCGAGCAGTTTTAGCATAAAGTTCATGCTCGTTAAAAAATAAACGCAAGATCCGAGCAGTTTTAACGCGGAAATTCATGCTCGTTAAAAAATAAACAAAGCTTGTGAGCAAGCTTCCCCCAGAATTCAAGCTCATTCAGAAAAAATGAACCGGTAAATAACCATTTGAGACCGTAAATTCATCAGCCATAAAAGCCTTGGTCGTGTTTGTGCACCATCACCTCCACTTGTCATTTGGCCGATCATTCACATCCACTTGATTGTTTACCCATTTTGAGGAACAGCTGTGAAGAGTGATTTCACCTAGCCATCCTTGTAATACTGCCGTGATTGGAAAATTCCAACCTGTACCTGGAATCTGCTGCTATCCCTGTTTATCACTCGTTCCTCAAAAGACGAGTCTTCTTTGAGCTCTTTTCACTGACTCGTAAAATATGAAAAGTTTGCCGAGTTTTTGGCCTTCCATCTCGTTAAAAGGACCGGAGGAGCTATCCCTCCTCTAGATTTTAATCTTTTTGGACCTGAGGGATTATTGCACAAAAAGATCGAGCGCTTGTCTGGTTCGGCTCGATAAAGATATCGAACATTCATCCCTTCTGTATTGTTTTATACTTTTTCGGACTTAAGGGATTAGATGACGAAAAAGGACCTTTGGAGTCCACTTTATGTACCCTTTTCAGACTCTCTAAAAATGAAAAGGACCGAGCTGTCTTTGTCGCTGGGCTCGTTAAAAAGGGGTGATAAGTGACAAACTTGTCTATAGACGAGAACGAGTTTCCCTATCGCTCGGCTCATTAAAAACATAGCGATGGGCTTGCCCGAAGGGCAGGTTATAGATCAAGGATATGTTATCCTCCTCAAGCTTGTCAAAAATAAAGAGGTACTGGTCAGAAATGACTGGGGAAAAATTGGGAAGAACCTCAAAGCTTAATGGTAGCAAGTCGCTCTTGAACATGACACTTTTGCCTCCGTAAATATCGGGTTGGGTTATTATCATTCACCGGTCCCTTCACCATGGTCTCGCCATACCATCCATACATGGGGTAATGCTACCGATCCATCTCATCAGTGTCGTTATATGTTCAAGAGATGTCATTCAGAAAGTGTCAACCGGGTCCCATCCACTACCATACATCATCTTTCATCCTTCCATGACCGCCACCCTGAATCATATTTCACAGATCGTTTTCACCATCATCACCAGCTCCATTCCGTGTCACTGATGTGGGATTCATTAAGGCCCTCCTTTGACGGATCGCTTCTTGTCGACATCAGCTCACTATCCAAGAAGTTGATCTAGGAACACCCCCTCAGTACTTTGAAGCTTGCATGCCTCAATGGCAAGTTTCTCACTTCCGGCGATAGGTATACATTAATGACCTTCGACGGGGGACTTTGCGTGGTGTTCGACGTCAGATCCTATATTCACGCCACGTGAATTGTGCTGCAGTACCTTGAGGGTCATCATCATTATCGGTGATTCCTCTCGCGCTTGTTAACAGTTTACATTATTGACTGGTAATCAAGCGATGTCTTTCCATGTTCGACTTCAAGAAATTCTCACATGGATCGACTTGTACTTAGTGTGAAGATCGGAAGTTTGAAGACCCCGGATCTAGTTTCATCCATCCGGGCTGTGATATATATTCAGGAGATAAAAACATAGACATGTGCAGCAGATGATTATCCTACTGAAAGGATGATAATTAAAAGCAGAGAATTATCCGTCTCTTATCAGACGATCGTCTGTTTATGTACGGCAAATGTATTTATAAAGCTGAGCATGGGAAATGCCCGCCTCAGCTAGATCATGAAAAGAAAGTATGAAAAGATAATGTATTGTATTGTATTTTGTTACAAGTCACCTCCCGACGATTGAATGAACTTCGGATCCTCCTAATAAAGCATTTCACCCGATAAACGACCTCATACTTTAGGGGGCAACTGTTATAGACATTTTTGTGCCTCACAGCATGGAGCATGAAATGTCAATAATCTGAGGGATCCAAAGTCCTCAAACATGTTGTTCTTACCCTTAGAGGAACAAGGTCAGCAAACCACAGCTCTGCAAATCAGTCTTCCACTGAAAAAACACTCAAAACAGGTCAATTTTGAATCAAAGCAGCTGCTCCAAAGGGTACCTTACTACCTGCGTTGCATAGCAGGTGCAACAAAGGCTACCTGCGTTGCAAAGCAGGTAGGACAAAGGCTACCTGCGTTGGGCGTAACTGGACATGTGGAGGAATCTTTTTCTCAAAGTGCCAGTGCCCAGGAAGCTTCCAGAAAGGCATGTGATCAAAAGATTCGCCTAATAATGAGTTAAGAGCTTCTAGAACTCCAAGTGGAAGGTAGAAACTCCAAGTGAAGGACTGAAGAACAACTGGAGTTGAAGAGCACAGCAAGTCACACATCAACATGACTTACCTTCACTCCAAAACTCTATATAAAGATCTCATCCCATGGGATCTAGAGGGCGGAATTCAGTGCAAAGAATCACTGTTGGTTTGCAGTTGAGAGTATTGGGTGATTGCTTGAGGGAGGTGAAGAAGAGATTTCTCTCCGTCGGGAAGGTGATGCTGGATTGGACCTCTCATGGTTGTATCACCGCCTGAACCTTACTTCCATATATTAATAAAGCATTTGAGGTTCTTCTATTCGCATGTGTTTCAATGATGAATTGTTTTACTTGCGTCTTTGATTTATGCTAATCCTTGAATCATTTATGCATGCATGCCTCTTGTAGTTTCCTTTTCTTGTCTTATTTGCAGGATCTCGTGTAGCTGGGCCCGTGAAAAGACTTGGAGCTGGGAGCAAGCGGCAAACAAAGGAGATAGGATCGACCATTTGCGCAAGACATCGGTAAGTGGATCTATCCCTTTTATCTCTTGCATGTCATAAAGAAGAAACTTTAGATTGCTTTGCTTTCAGTTGTTGCTAAGGAACTGTCACCCTTAGAGTGGGTTAGGGTCATTCCAAGTTGGATACTTTCCCCCACAACACAACCCCAGCCTCAATATGTACCCCAAGGTCAACCTCAGTATCAATATATGCCTCAAGGTCAACCCCAGTATCAGTACTTACCTCAAGGGTATCTACCCCAAGGTCAATACTCGAGTCAAGGTTATCAACCACCTTAAGGTCAATCTTATGTTCAAGGTACGAGAAATGTACCTTTCAATTTTCAATCCTACCCTCAATCTGGTTATGGATCTCAATATCCTTAACCTGTCATGGGTCAATACCCCGGAATAAATGTAGTGTGGGATCCATCACAAGTTCAACAAGTGTTGCAGCCAAGCGTACAGTTGTCATCCCAAACTGGACAACCTGTGGTTACTGGTCAACCCCAGCAACTAGTCCGGTCTAATTTTCAAACTTTTGTACCTTCGGTAGTTACTCAGTCGCCAATTGCACCTAGTACTCCATCTCAAATGACTGTTGCAACTACCGCAACATCTGTTCCTTCCACCACACCTACTTCTGGAGTATCGACAGCTCTGGTTTCTACTGTCTCTGCCACTACTCCACAGACATATTTACCCTTGTCTAGATCTACGATTCAAACTACGGTTCAGATGCCTGTGGGGCAGCCAGGTTTAAGTACGGTTGTTACTACTCAACCACAATTTGTTTATCAACCGTACCAAGGACAGTACCAATACAGTCCTTCTGTCCAACAACCGATTTACCAGTATCAACCGTATCCTGGGTACACTTATCAACAACCACAGCAACCCCAGTACGGTCCGGTTAATCCTGGTTTTCCGGGAGGATACAATATCCCGAATGCGATTCCTATTCCAAGTTATCCTGGATATCCTCCTCCTGGGACTGGTCTTGTGACTCAGAGTTTTAGGGATCCTAATCGGCAATTGCCGTTTATCGCAACTTTGGATTTACCAGGCTTGACGCGCCTAACGAACGATCCAATAAATTATCTTCCGTTATGGCCGCCAATGCCAAATAAGTTGCCCAGTGACATACCTGTCACGCGGAAAGAGTCGACGGTGCGGACACAACCGACCTCCCTAGAAGCCTAAGACTTTCTAGTGACAAACAATACAAATAGGAGCAATCCTTCTCTAAATATGCATTTATACTATGTGAAATCAAGTATTTTAGATCTTACTTGTAACCCAACGCTGTTGTAGTAGTCCAGCTTTGTTGATCCGGATGAGCTCCTCCTTCTCTTCGAAACCTGCATTCACTAACAATCAAACGATTAAATAGCACCTGAATATCACATAAAATAAAACACATTTAACATATAGACCAAGGAGTATATGAAACAACTCATAAATAACAAATTGTTGAGAAGAATGGACTTATTTGTATTAAAAGGTAACAAAAGAAACCATTACAACCTGAGCCTTGGTGTTGTGAAAGTTCCTCCCAGGGTCCACAAGAGTCCTCCTTTGCTCTGATCAGCTCACCCACTTCCAAATACAACAAGTAAAGATGGTAATCTCTCCTCACAAGCTTATACAAGGAAGTCCTAATTCCAGCAGCATCTACCCTTAGGAATGTTCAGCTTTCAACCTCCCCTCCCTCTGGTCCAATGCATGTATTTATAGTGCTGTAGAGGAAGTTAATCAGGTCCACCATCAATGGGATAAGCCCCTCTTTTGGGTGGGTTAGCTCCCCTCTTGATGGGATAAGTTCCTCTTCTATAGGGATACATGAACCATCTGGAGGCGCCCCATACACGTCAAACAAGCTTCTAGAATGCTCTAGAAATAACCACAAGTAACTTTTTTGGAGTGAAACTTGCGCTTATTGACCTTTACAGGAGTACGCACCCATTTCTTTACAGACAGAGCGTACAAGTACGCAGGTATTGTGAACTTGGATTGCGTACCCGCAGGTAAGGTTGAGAGAAACTGCGTACCAGAGATAACTTGACTTTAAATGACTTTTCTCTCTTTCTTTGAGTTTGACATGGAAAGCAGAGGCATGAGACTTGCTAAGGAGGATAGTATGACAGGTGATGGAGCCATACAAACTGCAAATAGTCATGGTGACATTTTTTGGTGTAACAGATTGCCCCCTAAAGTGCAAAGCCTGAAGTAGATTAGGGTTTCAAAACATCTAGGAAGGGTGAAGTACTTTATCATTTCAAGGATTATCTTGTGGAGAGCCTGGTCAGAACCTGCAAATATTCAACACAAAATACATATATAAGATGATATCATCGCTGAGGTAGGCATTCCCATACTCAGATTGAAAACTTTAACTAACAATCTAACTACTGCTCTGATACAGGAATGATTTTGCAGTACATCACAATTATAGACTTTTGTAGACACAGTATGGACGCAGCCATCTGTTTATGATTAGTCTACTATATAACGAATACAAAACTCCTCGCAGCCTGGATGGTGGAAACTAGATCCAGGGTCTTCATTTCTACTTCCCGATTTGGTACGATTCTATCCATGCGAATAAATGAGTCGATGTCGAACATGGTAGAAACCACTTGATTACCAGTTGATGATGTAAACTGTTAACAAGTGTGAGAGAGACCACTTGTGATGTCAATGGTTCTCAAAGTACCCAGTACAATCCATGAAATGTGAATGAATGGGTTGTTGTCGAACACGTCACGGAGTCCTTTGATCGAAAGTCAATGATGTAAACTGTCGTCAAAGACAAGAAACTTGCCATTGATACATGCAGAACTCAAGGTACTGACGATCTCTAAGTCATCTTTCTAGATAATGTGCTGATGTCGATAGAAAGCGACCCGTTGCAGGCAAACCCACAACACGAAATCATTGTTCAAGTTGAAGAAATGTTGCTGTAAGGACTGACTCAGGGATGGTCAAAATGGATGACAAGTATTTTGCATATGAATGGTTTATTTGCAGAGAGCTCTTGAACATATAACGACACAACAGATGGCTTGGTGACGATTGACCCAAAGTTAATACCCGGAAACGGTTGAAGACTTTCAAAGTGGTTTGATCAACTTTAAGGCAAAGGATTTCCCAACCCAGGTGAATTAAAGAGTGTCGTGTTCAAGAGCGGTGATAAGGTTCTTCTGTAACAAAGGATAACAAATAGGTTCATTCTTCTCTCTTTTCCCCCACCATTTCTGGCAAGTACCTCTTTATTTTTTACAAGCTTGAGGAGGATAACATATGCTTGATTATAAGCTCATCCTTCGGATGAGTCCAACTTAGTTTAGATTCAAACCCTAAGAAGGAGTGGTCCGTTCCTGTTTGTAATCGAACAGGTCCTTTACTGTGAAATTTTAACGAGTCCAGTATAGGAGAAACTCGGCGTTTTTCAATTTTAAAGAGTCTGAAAAAACTAAAGAAGACTCCAAGGTGAACTTTTTCATAAATTTGTGTCTCCCAAGCCCGAAAAAGTATAAAATAATACCTGAGAGAACCGCTTGATCTTGCGACCAAGGAGTACTTTCATGTTTAGTGCCGTTGACCTGAAAAGTAAAAAGCGATCAAGGACACGTCGTTTTATTTCCAATATCGAGTTTGAAACGACAAAAACCCGGCAATCTTTTTGTGTTTTTATGGTCAGAAAAGGGCTATAAGAGGACCGTCTTTTAATTCCGTTTTAACGAGTGTAAAAGAAAAGCTCGGAAATCTTTTCATGTTTTAGGAGTCAGAAAAGGGCTTAAAATATGACTCTGATATCTTGGTTCGTGAAAAATGATAGTTTACCCTAAAGTCCCTTTGTCCTGCACAAAAACAACACATTACTCATACCTGTTTAAGATAGGCAAAAATACATTGAAAAATATCTCTTTATGGTGAAAAATAAACAAACCTAGCATTCACTTATCCAAAAAACCTATAAAAAGACTTTTTACCATGTCATTTTTACCATTTTACTGTTGAGGGAGAGAAAAGGGCTTTTGACAAGAAACTTCCCGTGGACTTTGCGGAGAATCCGACCGTCAGAATCGAACGTCGTCTCATTAGGTATTCTACAACATCCTTCTCTTAATTTCCATCCGTTTAGAATTCATTTTTAGGTTTTTATTTGATTTTTTGGAGGTCTTGGGGTTTCAAGATGCGCCCTTTGGGGTACGTAGGTCATGCACTGCTGACCTGCGTACCCCGATATTTTCTCAATGGGGAAAATATCGGGCATACGCACCTGGCCTTAAGGGCAGCTACGTACATACGCTCTGTTCCTAAAAGCCGGGGTGCGTACCCCACAAAACGCGTTTTGAAACCCTCATTTCTCCAAAATAGACCAAAATTTTAAAATTTTATGGACTCTAACAGATGTTTTATGATGTGCAGGGTGCACACCATGCTTGATTGACGTGAAAGAGAACACGAGGATGTTGATTTGGCCGCAATAGATAATCAACCCTCCATTGATGCTTTGAAGGCATGCGGTCTCTACAAATACTGGGCCATAACTGGCATGAGGGCCCAGGTGCCATTCTTAGAGTGGCTGGTTGAAAGGTGGAACATCCAGGAACAATTCTTTTACATTGGAGGGCACCAGCTCGAGATAGAGCCCTCTAACATATATTTTCTCACTGGTTTGCCTAATAGGGGCGAGCAACTGACTCTCTCCGGGACTAGGCCGGGTGGCCAATCCCTTGCTAGCCTCCGGCTAGAGTGGTGCAACAATCAGAACCAGGAGAGAGGGATAGAAATCAAATATATATCCCTGCCTGAACTTATGGTAATTTCCTTTACAGTTACCAGACTCTGCGGCGCAGCCGCCTTGCACATTGCCACCGGGTCCCAAATGCGGATGGCGATAGATTGCTACCGAGGCACCATTTTCAACTGGTGCGATGCTGTGTTGGCCAACATAAAGGGCCAACTGACTAGGGTAAAGAACGGGCAACTAAAGACCTTTGGGTATGGGCCTTTAGTTGTGAGCTTTGCCCTAGAGAGAGTTCCGATGCTTATCCCTCAGCATCTCACTGTTCCGGTTGGGCCACCTCGGGAGCCAAAGTTGATACAATGGGTTACGGTGATGGCCCGGCATCCTGATGAGGGAGCGGGAGTTGTTCGATTTCCTGCTGGTTACTTTCACTGGTTGGAGAACCAGGTCTTCACGATTCAGGACTTTCCTTATGCCGGAGTAGATTTTCGCGGTGATCCGGACATGGTTCTTCCACAACGAGAACAATGGGACGATAGAGGTATTTCATTTTTCACAAATTTTTGAAATTATTTACTTTTTATTTGTTTTTATATCATCTCAAAACTGACAGTGACAATTTTCAAGATGTAGATGTAGGCCCACAGCGTCCGGCCAATCTCCGGCCATTCGAGAGGAGAGTACCAGTTGCACCAGCACCGGTCCCACAGGATGCGGCCGTAGAGGCCTTAGCCGAGATGGAACAGGACCTAGAGCGTCTCACGGCGGACATACCAGAGACGACTATAGATGATATTCCTATTCGACTTCAGCGCTATGTGGTTGCAGTCCTAGGACCTATCAGGAGGTTCCTGTGTAGGGTAGCGTGGGCAGTGGTCTCGTATAGAGAGCACCACCAGTGATTGGCTAGTCACTTTTTGTAGACACATATGACTTTTTTGGTTTTTTGTACTTATCATTTTTGCCGATCATAAGGTGTTTTTCAACCTATGATCGAAGACGATGTATATTTTTGACACACTCCTATCTATATATATATCATTATTACTGGCTTATCTTGTTAAACATGTGTGATTAAATGTTAATGTTTTTTAAATTTACATATATGATTATCGCAAATGTCTGTCTAACATTCGAGAAGAAATTGCATATGCTAATGTATTAAAAGACCTTGGAATATGTTGATATTCAATGTAATCAAATTCACGTTCCAAAAGACGCACTCTCAAAAATAACCTTAATAACACTGGATTTCTAATGGCATAAACTCTATTAAGCTGTAATACAACGAGTTCAGAATCTAACCTCACTATCAAACTCCGAATTCCAAATGTAATGGATTCAGATAATAATTCAATCACTGCACTGTATTCTGCAATGTTGTTTGTTGTTTGACCGAGGCTCACCCCATGCATAGAAACTAACTCGTCAGAGGGCGAATAGATAACCCAAGATGCGGAAGAGATATTCCGTGTACTACGACAAGCACCATCAGCAAATCCAATGTACGTTTGGAGAGGCGTCGACATCTGCAATATCAAGAGTAAAACCAAGATAAGCCAGAATAATGACGAAAACCCACACTCTCTAAACTAGGCACACTTGTCTAAACTAAGCACACTTGTCTAAACTAAGCAAACGTACCAGCTAGAAGGAGAAAATTAACCTAACTACCCTAACAAAAATCTTCACACCCACCATTTAAGCATAGTACCTCTTTAGGTAAAGTCCACTTCTGGGTTTACCCAAAGAGTCCCCATCAAAATCAACCAGCTCATAGGCCCCTTTTGCTAGCTTTCGCTTAACAATGTAGGGTCCATGCCACATAGGAACGAATTTTCCAGCACCTAACTTATCATTAGCTTGATCATATAATAGCACTAGGTCTCCTTCCGAAAGATTTCGAGGGGTCACATTTCGATCGTATTGAGCTTTCATTCGTTTTGCATGAGTCTCGATTGCCAGTGCAGCATCACGTCGAGTCTCATCTAATTGAGCTAAATACAATAAACGCTTCTCCTCTTCGGAAGCAGCTGGAAGTAATTCGACAGCCATTTGAAGTGATGGGATTTTGCATTCAATGGGTAGCACGGCTTCCAAACCATAAACTAGTTGGAAAGGAGTGAACCCTGTTGATGTTTTCACTGAAGTTCGATATGCCCACAGCGCGGAAAATAACATGTTGTGCCAATTCGACCGATGAATGCCAATGATTCGCCAGATCATGATGACCAAAACTTTGTTGATGGACTCAACCAGACCGTTGGCTTGTGGATAATAAGGTGTTGAGCTATCGTGGCACAAACCAAGCTGGCCTGTAAGCTCTATCATCATAATGTTTTGAAAATGGTGCCCATGGTCAGTGATTATCGCTTGTGGGACACCAAACCTAGCAATAATGTGATTGAATACGAAAACTGCAACAGTCTTGCCGTCTGCCTCAAATGTAGGCATCGCCTCGGCCCACTTAGTAAAATAATCAACCACAAGGATGATATACGCATGCCCCCCAACCGAGTGAGGGTTACAAGTAATAAAATCGATACCCCATTTAGCAAAAGGACCAACGACAATTATAGGGTGGAGAGGAGCTGGTGGTGCGCGCATCTTGCGATCAAACACTTGACAGTTGTGGCATTTTCGGACCGCAATGATATAATCTTTAAACATGGATGGCCAGAAATAGCCAGCATGCAACACCTTCTAAGCTGTGGCATACCCAGACATATGACTGCCACATGCCCCATAGTGACAGTCATTCAAAACCATTTCTGCCTCTTCATGAGTTAAGCAACGTCGGAAAACCAAGTCTGCCCCACGACGATAAAGAGTATCTCCAATTATTTTGTATTGTTGGGACTGGAATCGAATTTTCCGACATTCTGTCTTAGAAGCTTCGGGCTGAAAGGATTGGGTTTGGAGATAAATGATTATATCCCCGTACCACGGATCTAAAGTGCTGATAAGAAACAAAGATTCGTCCACTATGGGTTCCTCTACCACTGTTTCCGTGTCAGCACGCAGGAAATCACACATTAACTCGGCAAAGACTAAGGATTTCTTAGATTTGGACTTTTCGAATTCCAAATCAAACTCCTGCAGGATAAAAATCCATTTGGAGTACTTGCCTCCTAGCAATTGTTTAGTTAGAATATAGATCATAGGGTTGCAATCTGAAATCACTATAGTTTTACGGAGAAGAATGTAGTGACGAAAACGCTGGATAGCTTGAACGACTGCCAGTGCCAACTTTTCCACATGTGAGTACTTTAGCTCAGTTGGATTTAACGTCCGACTAAGGTAATATATCACATGTTCCGTTCCGAATTCATCTTCCTGAACTAAGACCATTCCAATGGTGGAGTGGGAGGCGACGAGATACAAAAAGTAATCCTGGTTGTAGTTGGGAGGATGCATCAACGGTGCATGGGTCAACGCGTGCTTAAGTGCATCGAAAGATTGCTGAGCTATCTCATCCCAAGAGAATTGAGAATTTTGTTTTAACAACCGGGTGAAACCCTTTGTAACCTCGGCGTAGTTAGGAATGAATCGACGTAAAAAGTTTGCTTTCCCCTGCAAACTTTGGAGTTGGCGCAAACTCGAAGGAGGAGGCAATTTGATGATAGCTTCTACCTTCGAGGGATCGACGCGGATACCAGCTTTTGAAACGACAAATCCTAGCAATCATCCCACTTCTATGCAGAAGACACATTTGTGTGGGTTCAACCGAATTCGATAATGCCGACACCTCATAAAAATAGCTCGTAAGTGGACAAGGTGATCAGCTCGATGTAAAGAATGAGCAGGCAAATCATCGAGGTACGGCTGCACAATGTGCTTGATGTTGTGAAACGCATAAGACATTGCCCGTTGTAAAGTGGCTCCAGCATTCTTAAGTCCAAAAGGTAATTTTCAATAAGCAAATGTCCCCCAAGGACAAATGAAAGCCGTTTTTGGTTGATCGGCAGGTAGAATATTGATTTGGTTGTAACCGGAAAAACCGTCCATAAAGGAAAATATTTCACTGCCGACACAATCATCAATTATTTGATCGATATAGGGCGTGGGATAGTTGTCTTTTGGACAAGCACGATTAATATCCCTATAGTCGATGCAGATTCTTATTGTTCCCTGTTTCTTGTTAACTGGAACAATATTTGATACCCAATCCGTTAACGGGATCGGATAAATGAAACCTGCTTTCAACAGCTTCTCAACTTCTGCTTTAATTGCAGCCGCTTTCCTAGGGTGTATCTGACGCAGATGTTGCCGAATGGGCTTAGCGTCCGGGTAAGTCTTAATTTCATGAACAACAATAGAGGGATCAATTCCTGGCATTTCCTCATAGGACCAGGCAAACACGTTGCAGAATTCTTGAAATAGGGCCTTGTATGTTTGAATTTCGTCATTTGTACATGAGGCACCTATATGAATGTTCTCAATAATTCCAGTTTTGACTGAAATGTCAATGGCAATAGTTTGGGAAATGTTTCCCAAATTCAACTCTGAATCAGGATGTTTCATGGGATTCTGAGCGTCCTTAACATATTCAGCCGTAAAAATGGATGAAAAATCATTTTCAAAGCCATCACCCTCAGGTAAAAACGAAGATCTATTGTTGGATAGGTAAATCCCCTCTTCGGACAGAGGCGATCCCACTAGCCTACAACAGAACTAGCCACAATCAAACCACGCTGCCACGCAAGTTCCTAGTTGTACATTAAAGGTGAATTAAAAAGACCAACCTGAAATCCAACGCTGTAGTCGAAGCAGAGTTGATATTCCTGCTCCCTCGCTCCAGCAGATCATAAACGGACACCTGCACATGGAAAGGAAGGAACAGATACCAGCATAAAATCCACCAAGGCACAACTATATTTCAGTCAGAAAGGAAATAAATCACACATCACTATAATAGACAATGAGATTGGAACTATAATAGCAGTCGCATTAATTAATAATAGACAGGAAAAGTTACAACCAAGGTTCTGACGTTGAACCTCTCCTCTGGCTGGGCGAGAAACTATATGTGTCTTGCAATGTGTCTCCTCTCCGGCAGCATAACCTCTCTATGCTTCATTATCACTCATGATAATCACAACTATCATTCCTACAAGAACTCAAGAACTCAACAACTAGCACTAGCTTGTCTAATGCATGAGGACAAATATTTATAGATGGAGAAGGTAGAAAGATTCGATGAACCAGGACACCCATTGTGGATTGGCATTATCTCGGAAAAGCTACTGTGGATAGTTGTCAAGGATAGATGATGACTCTCGACCTCTATCCATTGGATTTTTCCCTCAAAAGGTTTCGTGATCTGAAGGGAAAAAATCGTATGGGCGTGCTTTTGGCAAAAATCATTACTAAACTGGGCTGGCGCGGGTGTTGTTCTGTGACAGAGCGCCAGTGGTCGCGCCCTCTTTTGAGGATATCAGTTATTGGCGCGGGTAAGATACTGTGGACCTGCGCCAATGGAAAAAGAGCACTTTTCAGGGATAATTTGCAGAAGGTGTCTTCAGGGAACATGAAGTACATACTCAGGGGAACATAATGCAAGTGTTTTTGGGTTATGTCACTGCTCACAGGTCCCAGAATGCGTCCTCCAATGTATGGAAACGGGGCGATAGGGACGGTGACCAATGGTGACAAATTACTGTGTAACAGATGCCCCCTAAAGCATGAAGTCCGAGAGGTAGAGAGAGGGGTGAAATGCTTTATGAGAACACACAAGAACACATATATAGAGCTGCCGCCGAGGATCTGTGTTAAGA
Organism: Pinus tabuliformis; assembly: GCA_031772625.1. Taxonomy (NCBI): domain Eukaryota; kingdom Viridiplantae; phylum Streptophyta; class Pinopsida; order Pinales; family Pinaceae; genus Pinus; species Pinus tabuliformis. The sequence continues at coordinate 1,255,037,383 of CM062809.1, forward strand.
GACACGGCTGATAGTTCAATTACATGATGTACGTGGTATGGTCGCAGCCATCCATAAGAGAGTACATAAATAATCTAGATCCACAGTATGGACGCAGCCATCTAGTTAGGATTAATGAATTGACTCAGGTATGGTCGCAACCATCCAGTGAATGAGTCAAGTATCAAGAATCACGCCTGGATTACAACAGACACAATCCAGGGTCTTGCGCTCCATCTCGACCCGTATAAGAGTACAAGTTCAAGCATGTGAATATATGAGCTGAAGTCGAACATGCATGAACATCGTCTGATTACCAGTCAATAGTGGAAACTGTTAACAGATGCGAGAGGTACCACCAATAATGAAAATGGCCCTCAAGGTACTATAGGTACAATCTACGGCGTGTGAATTAATGATCTGAAGTCGAACACCTGTAGAATCATTCGATCGGAGGCCAATGATGAAAACCTCACGTCGAACACGAAGAACCTTCCATTGAGGCATGCAGGCTCCAAGGCACCGGAAAGGAGTCTCTAGATCAACTTCCTGGATAATGAGTTGAAGTCGACAGGAAGTGACTTTGATCGAAGGTGGGCCATAATGTTTCCCACATCATCGACACGAGACAGAGAGATAATGTTGTGAATCAAGATTGTGCGAACTATCAGAGGGAGGTTGTTTCTTTGCAGAGGTCAACTTCTCTTGAACATATCAGCAACACATTAATGGAATCGGCGGTATTTGACATCAATGTATCAAAGGTCATGATGACGAGGCAATGAGTGGATGAGAGGTCAAATAAGGTACCCACGTCCATGGAAGCAAGTGAAAGATATGAGATGAGATATCCCCACCCTGGACACGAAAGCAAAAAAGTGCCATGTTCAAGAGCGACATACTGCCGTCACGGTAATAATTATGGTTCAAAAATTTTCTTTTCCCCCCGCCATTTCTGGCGAGTACCCTAGTTATTTTTAACAAGCTTGATGGGGATAACATATGCTTGTGGTGTGACAAAATCCGATGTCATCAATTTTTAACGAGTCTGACAAAGGAAGAACTCGGCGTCTTTTCATGTTTAGAGAGTTTGAAAAGACAGCAAAAAAGGAAACTCCAGGGATGTCCTTTTTCGTAAAGTTGTGTCTCTCGGGCCCGAAAAAGTATAAAATAATACCCGAAAGAACTGCCCGATCATTACGATCGAGGAGTACTTTTCATAATTAGTGATTTCGACCTGAAAAAGTAAAAAAGCGGTCAAAACCATGTCGTTTCATAACCATTAACAAGTTTGAAACGACAAAAACCCGGTAATCTTTTTATGTTTTAACGGTCGACAAAAAGAACTTAAAACGACCACCCCTTATTAACATTTAACGAGTCAAGAGGAGCGACTCGACAATCTTTTCCTCTTTAAATGGTCAGAAAAGAGCTGAAAGCAGACCTCCATTTTTATTTTCTTTAACGAGTCAAAAAGGAAAAATACTCGGCAATCTTTTCATATTTTACGAGTCAGAAAAGAGCGTAAAGGCGACTCGTCCTGAAGGAACGAGTGGTATAAAGGGTAGCAACTGGTTCCGTTAATGGTGGAACTTGCTCGAAACATGTAAAGGTCAAGAGGCTGGCTAATAAAACCACTCATCGCTGCAGTTCCTCAGGAAAGGATAAACAACCAGGTGAAAGCATATAATCGGCCAAAGAGATGGTGGCGATGGAATGAAACAACCAAGGCTCATCTAGCAGAATTTAGCAGATAAAAGGTAATCACGGGATGTAAATCAGGTATGGGTTCATTTTTTCCACAAGCTTGAACCATGGAGAACTCTGCTTGGATTCAGTTTCATGTTTACACAAGCTTGAAACGAAAAACTATGCTTATTAAATTTTTGCATGCCCCCAGCATGATAATGCAAAATCGAGGTACATGCCCCCCAAGCTTCATGGCATTCACGGAGTGGATGGAATGAAGGTTTACTTGGAAAGACTCGATTTTGAAGGAGGATGCATGCCCCCCCGGGCCTCAGTCACGCGCCCGGGTCAACTGCCGTCATCAGAATGACGGAGTGGATGTTGAGGCATTTCCTGTGGAAATAACACCATTTAATGAAAACCATGTTTGGAACTAAGGGAGGGTGATAAGTACTATTCTTATTATTAGTCATAAGGGGGGCTAGCAGTCCTATTATCAGATTGAGCGAGGATGCTCCTCTTCTTGTTGTTTTGTCCCTTGGTTGCGCAGACGAAATAGCTGATGCGAGTGATTCAACTGCTTCTGTTGATGCAATTGATTCAGTTGATTCGGCTTGCTCGGCGAATGCATTGGGCCTCTTAGAGTTCCCATGGGGATTTGCAGGTAGATGACTATATGTGAAGTGTGAACCGGGGAATGAAAGTTGGTCTACGACCTTGATCGTCCTTCCTTCGTGCGGAAAACACATCACTCTGAAGAGTGAGGACACAATTGCACGTATGCGATAAATATAGTCTCGTCCAAGGAGTAAATTGTAATCTAACGGACCTTGGACTACCATGATGCCCATTTGAACAGTCTTCCCTTCTAATGTGATAGGTACATTGGGAAGAATTCCTAAAGGTCGAGTTGTTTCTCGATGGAAACCTGTAAGGTTTCTTATCTCAGGCAGAAGCAGTGGGGAACCAAGTGCTTCCCAAGCTGTTGAAGAAAGGATACTCACAGGAGATCCCTCATCAATAATTGTACCGGCCATAACCATGCGGTAGACTTGGACTATAATTCGAAATGGTATGGAGGCTGGTAACCGAGGATTGCCTAGTTGATCCCAATTGAAGGAAACAACTAGGTTGCTTGGAGGTGGGACTGGATAGACGGCCGGATATGATTCTGATGGACTTTCTTCCTAGTGCGAAGGAATGAGAGGGATGCTCACTTGATCATTAGAGTCTATGTTGATGAATAGAATTTGGACGGTGGGGTCTTCATTCTTTGCAGTGATAACATCATCTGAGGAGGGAACTTCTGAAGGCAAAACCGGGTCACTTGTAAGCTGGACCTTTTGACTTTTGTCTGGTTTGGATTCAGATGTAAGATCATCTAAGGATGGAACTTCTGAAGGAAAAACCGGGTCACTTGTAAGCTGGACCTTTTGACTTTTGTCTGGTTTGGATTCAGATGTAAGATCATCTAAGGATGGAACTTCTGTAGGCAAAACCGGGTCACTTGTAAGCTGGACCTTTTGAAAGACCGGGTCAACTGTAATCTGGAACTTTGGACTTTCGTTTGGTTTGGACTCAGGTGGTTCATCTTTGATGATAAAGTGGTGCATAGATGATGAATGTAAATCAACACTCGTTCCGACCAGGGACTGGTCTGGAACAGGCGGAGCACAGCTAGGTTCGGGAAGAGAGGGTTGGACCAAAGAGGAATCATGCTTGATCACTTGGTTAGCGGAGAGATGATCTGCAATTGCACAAAGACGCTGATATCCAGCGGGTAGTTGGGGTAAGGGAGCTGACAGACTTTCCAAAAGACGGGAGGCTTCATCCATAAGTGGACAAAGGCGAAGGAGATGATTACCTTCACAAAGTCGACAAGGGAAACGAACCTTCCCTTTTCTCTTACCAACTGATAAGGTATCGTCGATCTGCGATGACAAGGGGCGAGTCGGGTCACGGGACCATATATCTAGGATCCTAGGAATACCAGGACAATCAGAAAGAAAATGGTCCTCCTTGCATAATCGACAAGGAGACTTAGCCTTCCGCGGAGGAGCAGAAGGTGGTTCTACTTCAGATATATTCGTGGTAGATGCGACCTTTCCCTTAGGAGACTTCTTCTTTTTGGTCTTCTTCTTCTTCTTCTTAGCCACCTGGTTACTGAAATCCAAGGTTTCACCAGGCGAAGTAGAAGATGAGGACGCAGCAATGGGCGAAGAAGGGGAGGGGTCTACCTTAGAATCAACATGGTGTTGTTCGGGTGGAGGAGGTGGTGGCGGAACAGGAGTTATCACACTCGAGACCACCGAGTTTGAAAACAACCATACAGGTAAACCAATGGTCAACCCAGGCAAAGAAAATGTTGTGATATACTGAACACCGACATTTCCAATAGAAGGAAATGGACGAGGGTTCCCATCAGGAGGAATACCTTGGCCGGTGGGCGCCGGGAAGGCTGCCATTGAAGGAGAAATAATCCTACTCAAGCTAACGCAAACAAAATCTAATTGGGTAGATGTTATCGTGGCCAATAAATTTTAAGACACTAAACTTGACCTTTTCATATTTTAAGAGTCGAGAAAAGGATAAAATATGACTCTAGTCTCCTTCGAATATTTAATGAGCACGAAGTGACAAGACGCTCACAGGCACCTTTTCTTTTAGGGAGTCCGAAAAGGATCAAAAGTGACTACTCTGGAGACTCTAGGTAAAAGGTTTACCAAACAATCCGTAAAACTGCTTATACACCTTGGAAATTACATGAAAACCAAGGACTTCCCGTACTACAGTCAATCTTCCCGAATGCTGTGTTCAGTGCATTACAGCTTGTAAGGCGGCAGACTCGGCTTCCTATGGATAAAGGATAATAGCCTAGTGGGGTTTCCCGTATATACGCGACGGTACGTGGGAGCTCAGTCCGTATTGGCACCTATCGTTTCACTGTGGAGGAATCACCCAACCACTCGACGATAAACTACCAGGTTTAAAGACGCCGGAACACGTCTCTAACCTAGACCTCTAGAGTATTTGTGTTATGTTCCAATGCGTTGTTATGTTCATTGAGTTTATTTTAAAGTTTATCTTCGATTATGTTTCAGTTTTTTGGTCCTACCGTATGTGATATCTCAAAAACTTCTTAAATGCAAACTATATGCCAAAACTATATCATTTGATTCGGTGAATTCTATCTAAAGGAGGGTTGAGATCTTTACACAAATGAAATGATCACTCAACAAACAACAAAGATCCTAATGCAGCTAATAACAAGAAATGAAATTTTTTCTTTTTCTTTTTAATAGCAACAAATAACAATAAACGCTAACTAATATGATGCAAAAGATATTTTGTTTTTCTTTCCTTTAAGATGGCATGATGCATTTAAACAAATCTTAAGAGATATGCACAATCCAAGTTCACTTAATGAAATAGAACCAACTCTGAAACACCAAAATGAACTATGCAAGCAAGGAAAAACACAAAGACTTTCAATGAACCATGTAATCTAAGTTCGAATGAAGTCAAGTAAAATCCAAAGAGGCTAGAAGTGAATCACTCAGAGTATAGAAGATCAAGCTTTAAAAAATCACTGGATAGGTGCAGAACACAAACAACAAGTTGACTGGATAATCAAGAGACCGAAACTTCCCACAGAAGGCTAGACATACAAAGTCACTAGATGTTCTAGGGCTGAGACGAAAATCAATAGAAACAAGCAAACAACTGAAGGATAAAGGCTAAAACCAGTCAAACAGAGGTTCAACACACTTCCAGAGGCTGTAAGAGATATAAAAAGAGGCTGAAAGAGCTTTCCACCCACACACAAGAAAAATTTACAGGGCTGGCGCGACTGTCAGCCTGCAACTTGCGCTACCAAAGGATTGGCGCGAGTTGCTTTTGAGCAACATGCTCCAACTGGCGCGACTGTTAGAGTAATAACTGCGCCAATTAAGCTTACCGGCTAGAAAAATAAATAACACGACCTCAGGTCGGGCTGACAGTGCTCAGATGGATCAAACAGTAAAGAATAAACTCAAAACTGACCCAGGAAGCTCATTCACTCAAGCAAGCAAGAGAAAATTAACATGCAAGACAAACTCCAAATAGCTTATCCCCAGTGGAGTCGCCAAATTGTTGGATAGGTAAATCCCCTCTGCGAACAGAGGCGATCCCACTAGCCTAAAACAGAACTAGCCACAATCAAACCACGCTGCCACACAAGTTCCTAGTTGTACATTAAAGGTGAATTAAAAAGACCAACCTGAAATCCAACGCTGTAGTCGAAGCAGAGTTGATATTCCCGCTCCCTCGCTCCAGCAGATCATAAACGGACACCTGCACATGCAAAGGAAGGAACAGATACCAGCATAAAATCCACCAAGGCACAACTATATTTCAGTCAGAAAGGAAATAAATCACACATCACTATAATAGACAATGAGATTGGAACTATAATAGTAGTCGCTCATTAATTAATAATAGACAAGAAAAGTTACAACCAAGGTTCTGACGTTGAACCTCTCCTCTGGCTGGGCGAGCAACTATATGTGTCTTGCAATGTGTCTCCTCTCCGGCAGCATAACCTCTCTATGCTTCATTATCACTCATGATAATCACAACTAGCATTCCTCCAAGAACTCAACAACTAGCACTAGCTTGTCTAATGCATGAGGACAAATATTTATAGATGGATAAGGTAGAAAGATTCGATGAACCAGGACACCCATTGTGGATTGGAATTATCTCGGAAAAGCTACTGTGGATAGTTGTCAAGGATAGATGATGACGCTCGACCTCTATCCACTGGATTTTTCCCTCAAAAGGTTTCGTGATCTGAAGGGAAAAAATCATATGGGCGTGCTTTTGGCAAAAATCATTACTAAACTGGGCTGGCGCGAGTGTTGTTCTGTGACAGAGCGCCAGTGGTCGCGCCCTCTTTTGAGGATCTCATTTATTGGCGCGGGTAAGATATTGTGGACCTGCGCCAATGGAAAAAGAGCACTTTTCAGGGATAATTTGCAGAAGGTGTCTTCAGGGAACATGAAGTACATACTCAGGGGAACATAATGCAAGTGTTTTTGGGTTATGTCACTGCTCACAGGTCCCGGAATGCGTCCTCCAATGTATGGAAACAGGGCGATAGGGACGGTGACCAATGGTGACAAATTACTGTGTAACATCTATGATGGAGATCTTCCCATGGTAGATCATCTACACTTAGGATTTCGCGAAGTTGCTCGTCAGATGACACAACTTCGGGAAACGTTATCCGTTCTGAGGTTGATGTGAAAAGTGATTCCTCACGGACCACATTCATTTGGTCGATTTGGGTTGAACACGGGTCGGTAAAAGACTGCACGGCTTCATAAGCAATTTCATATGGACTCAAAGGCAAAGCATCACCGAATGAGTCTATCTCAGTTCAGGATTGTAACCTGTTTCTAGACTTTGGTAATCTGGATGGACTACCAACGAAGACTCTCCTTCTTCAGGTGAACCTACTCTACTGCCACTAGGAGGAGTTACAAGGACTTTCAAACCTTCCAGATTACTCGGGTCGTCTCGAGGAGGTTCACCCCGAAGTCTACAGGATCTCCTCAACAATTCGGCCACGGAAACAATCTCAGGAGATTGGCCCCGAAGTCTACGGGACTGTCTCGGTAATTCCGCCACAGTTAAAAGTTTTTAACTACTGCACATGCAAACAAAGTAAAATCTCAAAGCAAACCACCTAAAGTCTCTAAAGAACCAAACAAATTTGAATCACACGCCTAAAGAATTTAGGGCGTCAAACCATGCACAAACAGTAGCCTTCCGGACCGAAAACATTAGTTGGTGATGAAGCCCAACATTGCCGAATTCAGTACAAAAGTGGTGGGTGGAACAGTTACCCCGACAACCTGCTTAATGAATAGACCGGCACAAGTTCCTCCACTTTAACCGTCTCGAGTGAAGTGAACCCCCCGGAAAATCCAAGTGAGTCTAGGCGACGTCTGCTCCAGGTACAGTGGGATCTTCCCTCCACCGTCACCTCGGGTAGAATCCTAAAGATAATGGTCACTAAGGTTACCAAAAGCAACAAATACACCTGGGGGAACAGTCTACACTCCGACAGCACGCAAGGGCAGAGTATCAAGCTCAATCCCCTTGCCGGCTCCTTGACAATAATCCAAGGTTTACCGACAAGTGACCCCTGGCTCCTTGACAATGGTTAATCCGAGGTTTACTGTTTGTAATACGTGCGTGTCTGGCGTCGTTCCCAACGAGGGAGGATTGATCCCCTCACTGGTTCGGACACGAGCTCGTGCTTCTCCTTTAAGAGGAGCTTTCCCATAGTATAAATGAAATAGTTGCATTTATCCTACCACAAGATCAGCTACTTGTTTGGTTTTGTTGTCTTGGAGCGTTAATTACTCTCCTACTCCAATACACTAGCCTGATCTATATTGGTGTTTCAGAGCCCTAGTAAATAAAAAGTTACTAAGTTGATTTTACTTTAAGCGTTAATTTTATGGTTTTTCTTTAAGACAAAAGGTAGTGGAGATGAAACCGGTGGTGTGTAGACTCGACTCTCAACCACTACAAAGATGCACCTAAGATGATTTACACTACTTTCCTTTTTCCATGAATCTCCTAGCTAAGAGAGTTGAGAGAATGCAAACTTTATAGAAAATAACTTTCTTAACAAAGACAATCAAAGAAACAATTCTCTTTATCTTTTCAAAACATGCAACTCATGACCACTAATTATTCACAAAATTTCCTTTTCTTCAAAAGACTACAAATGCTACCAAAGCAAACTTGTTTTCAAAGAAGATTTTGTATTTTTCCTATATTAATCAAGCATGTAAAACTATTTATCGAAAATCAAATTTAACAAATCTAAGGCAATCAAACCAAAATCACTCAAAAGCAAATTAAAGGGAAATTCACCTAAAAGTAAAACTAATGAAGAAAAAAGCCTACAAGGATGATTCCCGGATGTTTTACTCAGTCAAAATGTAACTAAGGATTAGTTCATGCAGAATCATAAACTGATCATAAAAAACAAAATTGAAATCTTTTTGTTCTTTTAAAAAAAAAAAAAATCAAAGTTCAATGAATAAACGTTTTCGAGATTCGCAAAGAGAAGACACAAAGGTAGGTCTCTCACAAGGGTGAATTTGATAACAGGCCCGACTCCTTAGAGGGTTGAACAAAACCAGGGAGATCCAAAGTTTGACAACCTCTAATGCCAAAGTCACTACAGGACCAGTTAAAAATCAAACCCTAAGGAAAAATCCCTATGAATTCTACCAAAACTCTCGACACTAATGGAACAAGTCTAGGTGAAGATCTCTGATAGTAAACTAATGGATCTGGGCAGTAAAAGCAAATTAAAAAAAAAAATCTAAAGAGCAAAAAGCAAAAATTGAGATTTTCTCAAATTTGACAGGGGTACGCAGGTGACCTGTTTACATAGGTGAGGGTACGCTCTGTGCACACAGTCACAGTGCGTACAAGTACGCACTGTGTTGAACTCAAAGCCTGCGTACTGCTGGCAAAGCTAAGAAAACTGAAAATCTAATTTAACCCTAAGCTAACCCACCCAAACACACAGTTAGACAGCCAAAAATCAGAAAGCAAGCGCTTTTTCTCAGACCAAAATATTAAATCAAAATGAACTCAAGCACATTCATGGATTCCCCAGTGGAGTCGCCATTTTGTCACGCGGAAAGAGTCGACGGTGCGGACACAACCGACCTCCCTAGAAGCCTAAGACTTTCTAGTGACAAACAAGACAAATAGGAGCAATCCTTCTCTAAATATGCATTTATACTATGTGAAATCAAGTATTTTAGATCTTACTTGTAACCCAACGCTGTTGTAGTAGTCCAGCTTCGTTGATCCGGATGAGCTCCTCCTTCTCTTCGAAACCTACATTCACTAACAATCAAACGATTAAATAGCACCTGAATATCACATAAAATAAAACACATTTAACATATAGACCAAGGAGTATATGAAACAACTCATAAATAACAAATTGTTGAGAAGAATGGACTTATTTGTATTAAAAGGTAACAAAAGAAACCATTACAACCTGAGCCTTGGTGTTGTGCAAGTTCCTCCCAGGGTCCACAAGAGTCCTCCTTTACTCTGATCAGCTCACCCACTTCCAAATACAACAAGTAAAGATGGTAATCTCTCCTCACAAGCTTATACAAGGAAGTCCTAATTCCAGTAGCATCTACCCTTAGGAATGTTCAGCTTTCAACCTCCCCTCCCTCTGGTCCAATGCATGTATTTATAGTGCTGTAGAGGAAGTTAATCAGGTCCACCATCAATGGGATAAGCCCCTCTTTTGGGTGGGTTAGCTCCCCTCTTGATGGGATAAGTTCCTCTTCTATAGGGATACATGAACCATCTGGAGGCGCCCCATACACGTCAAACAAGCTTCTAGAATGCTCTAGAAATAACCACAAGTAACTTTTTTGGAGTGAAACTTGTGCTTATTGACCTTTACAGGAGTATGCACCCATTGCTTTACAGACAGAGCGTACAAGTACGCAGGTATTGTGAACTTGGATTGCGTACCCGCAGGTAAGGTTGAGAGAAACTGCGTACCAAAGATAACTTGACTTTAAATGACTTTTCTCTCTTTCTTTGAGTTTGACATGGAAAGCAGAGGCATGAGACTTGCTAAGGAGGATAGTATGACAGGTGATGGAGCCATACAAACTGCAAATAGTCATGGTGACATTTTTTGGTGTAACAATACCCAAGTTCAAAGGTAAGTCTGGAGAGGATCCATCAAATCACGTGATGACTTACCACCTCTGGTGTGCTTCAAATTCTATCTCGGATGATTTGATCCATTTACGTCTTTTTCAGCGTACGCTCATTAGTCTCGCGGCCAAGTGGTACATTGAGTTACCACGAGCCTCTTTTTATAATTTTAGTCAGTTAGCTACCTCGTTCTTAACACATTTTCAGTTGCCGGTCAGATATGATAATGGCACCGAGTTATTAACTTCATTAAAACAGTCGACATCCACTTATATTTCCGACCATATTCATGAATGGAGACGTCGAAGGCGTTTAGTGAAAGTTTTTATCCCGGACCAAATCTTAGCTGAATGGTTTGTTAAATCATTATTACCGAAGATTACTAAAGACGTAGCTAAGGCCGGAGTGGTTACTGAAGAGCAAGTCATTGCTCAGGCATAGTACCTTGACTTAGTTTATACTCAGTCAGGTGCGTTACACGAAAAGATCCCAGATCTTCCAAAGTCGAATCAAATCGTTTCTGCTCCTTCGGGATCTCATGCTGCTGATGGCATGATTGGTATGGTGAATACTAAAAGCAAGAATAAGTCTTCAAAGAATTCTTCACCCACTATCACCTTACCAGACTCCCCAACAGAAGAGTCTTCTGCTAAAGTTTCTGCTGATATACACGCTGTAGAGTCATCTACGGCTAAATCAAAAAACGGTGGGAAGAAGAAAGGCAAGAAGAAGAATAAAGTAGACAAAGCTCCAAAGGAGAAAACAGAAAAGTCGGAAACCAATGACGAAAAGCGCAAGCCGCGTTATCCTTGTCTTATTTGTGAAGAAGATCATTTTACAAGAGATTGCCCTCATCAGGCCGAGGTTGCGAAACTAGTCAAAGGTTCCCAAATTCCTTCTGTCTTGAAGGATCCATTTCTGAAAGATAGCAAAATGATAGGTTCTTCCTCGAGTGCCGTCAAAGAACCCATATTGATGATGTCTCATGTAAGGATTGCGACTCGGTCACACGATTATGGTAGTAAAAGTCCTGTTGATGGATCGAAAGAAGCAGAATCTTCTCAGTCAAATCCATCAACCTCAGCTCCCGGTTCCGATCCACTACAGATCGAGAAACCTAACCTTGACTTAGTAATTAAACCGCCCACCAAGGGTGTACTTCGAAGGTCTGCTTTCAATCCACATGCGAGAGCGGCCCAGAATTACAACATTGTTGAGGATTTAGCTGTTTCACCCTCAGCAATGTCGGCTTTAGAAGTGCTGCAATCATGCCCAGAACAACAAAAATTACTTTTGTCGGCTATAGGAGTTGTTGATGTTCAGGACCCGAACCTGATAATCTTTAATCTAGAAAATAGTACACCGCGTTTACCTCATCAGATGGCTTTCCAGATTCTAGTGATAGTAAAAATCAGGCCTATTCATCGGTCTGTAATTGATGAGGGAGCTTCCACATGTATTATGTCGATTCAGTGTTGGAGATCGCTTGGTTCTCCTTCACTTAACCAATCCCCGACAATTCTTAAAGCCTTTGATGGCCGTGGGTTCCATCCGTTTGGCATTCTACAGGATTTGCCTATAGGGGTTGAAGGAAAAACCGTTAGTCTGGATGTGGAGGTGGTTGATACCCCTCTAGACTACAACCTTCTCTTGGGTCGAAGTTGGTCTTACGCTATGACAACGGTCGTCTCATCGGTCTTCAGAGTAATAAAATTTCCACATAATGGCAAGATCGTGACCATAGACCAGCTGGCTTATTTTTCATCCGACCCAGCCTCTTCAGAGAGTATCCAGCATGTCGGTAAAATGACTATCCCTTATAAGGATGTTGGTGTAGGATTAGTTAAAGATGTCAGTTTACTGGGAACTTTTCCTTTTCCTCCAATCAACGCCGTGTCTTCGTTCGCATCCATTCATATGATTACATCAGATACCATTGTTTACAACGATCCTTGGATCGTTCCTTCTGAATCTGAAATAGACTCATTTGGTGATGCTATGCCTTTGAGTCCGTATGAAATTGCTTACGAAGTCGTGCAGTCTTTTACCGACTCGCGTTCAACCAAAATCGACCAAATGAATGTGGTCCGTGAGGAATCACTTTTCACTTCAACCTCGGAGTTAATAGTGTTTCTCGAAGTTGTGTCATCTGACGAACAACTTTGTGAAATCCTGTGTGTAGACGATTTACCATGGGAAGATCTCCATCATAGATCTTCGTTTTTACCTGAGGATGATCACTTTGAAAACGATTTCTCATCAGTTTTTACAGCTGAATATGTCAAAGAAGCTCAGAATCCAATGAAACATCCTGATTCAGAGCTGAATTTGGGAAACATCTCTCGCACTATTCCCATTGACATTTCAGTCAAGCCCAGAATCACTGAAAACATTCATATAGGTGCCTCGTGTTCAGATGACGAGATTCAAACCTACAAGGCCCTATTTCAAGAATTCCGCGACGTGTTTGCCTGGTCCTATGAGGAAATGCCAGGAATTGATCCCGCAATTGTTGTCCATGAGATTAAGACTTACCTGCACGCTAAACCCGTTCGGCAACATTTGCGTCAGATTCACCCTCGAAAAGCGGCTGCAATTAAAGTAGAAGTCGAGAAGCTGTTGAAAGCAGGTTTCATTTATCCAATCCCCTTAACGGATTGGGTATTGAATATTGTTCCGGTTAACAAAAAACAAGGAACAATAAGAATATGTATCGACTATAGGGATATCAATCGTGCTTGTCCCAAAGACAACTATCCAACACCCTATATCGATCAAATAATTGATGATTGTGTCGGCAGTGAAATATTTTCCTTTATGGACGGTTTTTCCGGTTACAATCAAATCAATATTCTACCTGCCGATCAACCAAAAACGGCTTTCATTTGTCCATGGGGGACATTTGCTTATTGCAAATTACCTTTTGGGCTTAAGAATGCCGGATCCACTTTTCAAAGGGCGATGTCTTATGCGTTTCATGACATCAAACACATTGTGCAACCGTACCTCGATGATTTGTCTGCTCATTCATTACATCGAGCTGATCACCTTGTCGATTTACGAGCAATTTTCATGAGGTGTAGGCATTATCGTATACGTTTGAACCCACACAAATGTGTCTTCTATATAGAAGTGGGACGATTGCTAGGATTTGTAGTTTCAAAAGTCGGCATTCGCATCGATCCCTCGAAGGTCGAAGCTATCATCAAATTGCCTCCCCGTTCGAGTCTTCGCCAACTCCAAAGTTTGCAAGGGAAAGCAAACTTTCTACGCCGATTCATTCCCAACTACGCCGAAGTTACAAAAGGTTTTACACGCTTGTTGAAACAGAACGCTCAATTCGCTTGGGATGAGATAGCTCAGCAATCTTTTGATGCACTCAAACATGCGTTGACCCATGCACCATTGTTGCATCCTCCCAACTACAACCAAGACTACTTTTTGTACCTCGCTGCCTCTCATTCCACGATTGGGATGGTGTTAGTTCAGGAAGACGAATTCACAACGGAACATGTGATATATTATCTTAGTAGAACATTAAATCCCACTGAGCTAAAATATTCGCATGTGGAGAAATTAGCCCTGGCAGCCGTTCAGGCTGTCCAACGTTTTCGTCATTACATTCTTCTCCATGAAACTACAGTCATTTCGGATTGCAACCCTATGATCTACATTTTGACTAAACAATTGCTAGGGGGAAATTACTCTAAATGGATCGTTATCTTGCAAGAGTTCGACTTAGAGTTTGAAAAATCTAAGTCTAAGAAATCTTTAGTCTTTGCAGAGTTGATGTGTGACTTCTCGCATGCTGACACGGAAACTGTGGCAGAGGAGCCCATTGCGGACGAATCTCTGTTTCTCATCAGCACTTTAGATCCGTGGTATGGGGATATAATCATCTATCTCCAAACCCAATCCTTTCGGCCCGAAGCTTCAAAGTCAGAACGTCGGAAAATTCGATTCTAGTCCCAACAGTACAAAATTATTGGAGATACTCTTTATCGCCGTGGGGCAGACTTGGTTTTCCGACGTTGCTTAACTCACAAAGAGGCAGAAAGGGTTTTGAATGACTATCACTCTGGGGCGTGTGGCGGTCATATGTCTGGGTATGCCACAGCTCAGAAGGTGTTGCGTGCTGGCTATTTCTGGCCGTCCATGTTTAAAGATTGTATCATTGCGGTTCGAAAATGCCACAATTGTCAAGTGTTTGATCGCAAGATGCGCGCACCACCAACTCCTCTCCACCCTATAATTGCCGTTGGTCCTTTTGCCAAATGGGGTATCGACTTTATTACATGTAACCCTCACTCGGCCGGGGGGCATGCGTATATCATCCTTGCAGTTGATTATTTTACTAAGTGGGCCGAGGCGATGCCTACATTCGAGGCAGATGGCAAGACCGCTGCAATTTTCGTATTCAATCACATTATTGCTAGGTTCGGTGTCCCACAAGCGATAATCACTGACCATGGGCGCCATTTTCGAAACATTATGATGACAGAACTTACAGGCCAGCTTGGTTTGCGTCACGATATCTCAACTCATTATCCACAAGCCAACAGTCTAGTTGAGTCCATCAACAAAGTTTTGGTCATCATGATCCGACGAATCATTGGGATTCATCGGTCGAATTGGCACAACATGTTATTTTCCGCGCTTTGGGCATATCGAACTTCAGTGAAAACATCAACAGGGTTCACTCCTTTCCAACTAGTTTATGGTTTGGAAGCCGTGCTACCCATTGAATGCGAAATCCCATCACTTCAAATGGCTGTCGAATTACTTCCAGATACTTCTGAAGAGGATAAGCATTTATTATACTTAGCTCAATTAGATGAGACTCGACGCGATGCTGCACTAGCAATCGAGACTCATGCAAAACGAATGAAAGCTCAGTATGATCGAAATGTGACCCCTCGAAATTTTTCGGAAGGAGACCTAGTGCTATTATATGATCAAGCTAACGATAAATTAGGTGTTGGAAAATTCGTTCCTATGTGGCATGGACCCTACATTGTTAAGCAGAAGCTAGCAAAAGGGGCCTATGAGCTGGTTGACTTTGACGGGGACTCTTTGGGTAAACCCAGAAATGGACTTTACCTAAAGAGGTACTATGCTTAAATGGTGGGTGTGAAGATTTTCGTTAGGTTAGTTAAGTTAATTTTTCTTTCTAGCTAGTGTGTTTGTTAGTATAGACAGTGTGCTTAGCTTAGAAAGTGTGTTTTTCGTCGTTATTCTGCTTATCCTGGTTTTACCCTTGATGATTGCAGATGTCGATGCCTCTCCAAACGTATATTGGATTTGCTGATGGTGCTATTCGTAGTACATGGAATATCTCTTCCACAGCTTGGGTTATCTATTCGCCCTCTGACGAGTTAGTTTCTATGCATGGGGTGAGCCTCGGTCAAACAACAAACAACATTGCAGAATACAGTGCAATGATTGAGTTATTATCTGAATCCATTTCATTCGGGATTCGGAGTTTGATAGTGAGGTTAGATTCTGAACTCGTTGTATTACAGCTTAATAGAGTTTATGCCATTAGAAATCCAGTGTTATTACGGTTATTTTTGAGAGTGTGTCTTTTAGAACGTGAATTTGATTACATCAAATATCAACATATTCCAAGGTCTTTTAATACATTAGCAGATGCAATTGCTTCTCGAATGTTAGACAGACATTTGCGATAATCATACATGTAAATTTAAAAACATTAACATTTAGTCACACATGTTTAACAAGATAAGCCGTTAATAATGATATATATAGATAGGAGTGTGTCAAAAAATACATCGTCTTCGATCATAGGTTGCAAAACACCTTATGATCGGCAAAAATGATAAGTACAAAAAACCAAAATGTCACATGTGTCTAAAAATGTGACCATCCAATCACTGGTGGTGCTCCCTATATGACACCACTGCACGGGCTACCCTACATAAGAACCTCCTAAAAGGTCCTGGGACTGCGACTACATAGCGCTGAAGTCTGATAGGAATATCATCTATAGTAGTCTCTGGTATATCCACCGTCAGACACTCTAGATCCTGCTCCAACTCAGCTAAGGTCTCTGCAGCCGCATCCTGTGGGACCGGTGCCGGTGCAACTTGTTGTCTCCTCTCGAAAGGCCGGAGATTGGCTGGACGTCGTGGACCTACATCTGCATTTTGAAAATTTTTACTGTCAGTTTTGAGACGATATATAAAAACAAAAAAAATAGATAATTTAAAAATTTGTGAAAAATGAAGTACCTCTATCGTCCCATTGTTCTCCCTGTGGAAGAACCATGTCCGGATCACTGCAAAAATCCACTCCGGCATACGGAAAATCCTAGATCGCAAAGACCTGGTCCTCCAACCAGTGAAAGTAACCCGCAGGAAATCAGACAACTCCCGCTCCCTCATCAGGATGCCGGGCCATCACCGCAACCCATCGCATCAACTTTGGCTCCCGAGGTGGCCCAACTGCAACAGTGAGATGCTGGGGGATCAGCATCGGAACTCTCTCTAGGGAAAGGCTCACAACTAAATGCCCATACCCAAAGGTCTTTAATTGCTCGTTCTTTGCCCTAGTCAGTTGGCCCTTCATATTGGCCAATACAGCATCGCACCAGTTGAAAATGGTGCCTCGGAAGCAATCAATCGCCATCCGCATTTGGGACCCGGTGGCAATGTGCAAAGCGGCCGCACCGCAGAGTCTGGTAACCGTAAAGGCAATTACCATAAGTTCAGGTCGGGATATGTATTTGATTTCTATCCCCTTCTCCTAGTTTTGATTGTTGCACCACTCTAGCCAGAGACTAGCAAGGGATTGGCCACCCCGCCTAGTCCCGAACACAGACATTTGCTCGCCCCTATTAGGCAAACCAGTGAGAAAATATATGTCTGAGGGCTCAATCTCGAGCTGTTGCCCTCTGATGTAAAAGCATTGTTCCTAGACATTCCACCTTTCAACCAGCCACTCTAAGAATGGCACCTAGGCCCTCATGCCAGGTATGGCCCAGTATTTGTAGAGACCGCATGCCTTCAAAGCATCAATGGAGGGTTGATGATCTATTGCGGCCAAATCGACATCTTCGTGTTCTCTTTCGTGCCAATCAAGCATGGTGGGCAATCTACACACCAGAAAGCACCCATTAGAATTCATTAAATAAAAAATTAATGGTTTAGTTTTGAGATTTGGGGTTTTAAAATTGCTTTGCGCGGAGTACGCACCCCGCGTTCAGAAATAGAGCGTCGGTACGCAGCTGTTTTGAAGGTAGGCTGCGTACTCCTGCCATTTTCCCGTTAACGAAAATGTCGGGGTACGCAGGTCGCCCATGGGGCACCTGCATACCCCGAGAAGCGTATCTTGAAACCCCAAAGCCCCCAAAAAATCAAACTAGGGCTTAAAATGAAATTCTAAACAGATGAAAACAAAGAGGAGGATGTTGTGGAATACCTGAAAGAGACGGCACTCGATTCCGACGGTCGAATTCTCCGCAAAGTCCACGGGAAGTTTCTTGCCAAAAGCCCTTTTCTCTCCCTCAACAGTAAAATGGTAAAAATGACATGGTAAAAAGTCTTTTTATAGGTTTTTTGGATAAATGAATGCTAGGTTTGTTTGTTTTTCATGATGGAGAGATATTTTTCAATGTATTTTTGCCTATCTTAAACAGGTATGAGTAATGTGTTGTTTTTGTGCAGGACAAAAGTACTTTCAGAGAAAATTATCATTTTTCACAAACCAAAATATCAGAGTCATCTTTTAAGCCCTTTTCTGACTCCTAAAACATGAAAAGATTTCCGAGCGTTTCTTTTACACTCGTTAAAACGGAATTAAAAGACGGTCCCCTTATAGCCCTTTTCTGACTGTAAAAACAAGAAAAGATTGCCGAGTTTTTGTCGTTTCAAACTCGATACTGGAAATAAAACGACGTGTCCTTGATCGCTTTTTACTTTTCAGGTCAAAGGCACTAATCATGAAAGTACTCCTTGGTCGCAAGATCAAGCGGTTCTCTCAGGTATTATTTTATACTTTTTCGGGCTTGGGAGACACAAATTTACGAAAAAGTTCAACCCTGGAGTCTTCTTTAGTTTTTTCAGACTCTCTAAAATTGAAAAACGCTGAGTTTCTCCTATACTGGACTCGTTAAAATTTCACAGTAGAGGACCTATTCGATTACAAACAGGAACGGACCACTCCTTCTTAGGGTTTGAATCTAAACTAAGTTGGACTCATCCGAAGGATGAGCTTATAATCAAGCATATGTTATCCTCCTCAAGCTTGTTAAAAATAAAGAGGTACTTGCCAGAAATGGTGGGGGAAAAGAGAGAAGAATGAGCCTATTTGTTATCCTTTGTCACAGAAAAACTTATTACCACTCTTGAACACGACACTTTTTCATTCACCTGGGTTGGGAAATCCTTTGTCTTAAATTTGATTAAACCACTTTGAAAGTCTTCAACCATTTCTGGGTATTAACTTTGGGTCAATTGTCGCCAAGCCATCTGTCGTGTCGTTATGTGTTCAAGAGGTCTCTGCAAATAAACCATTCATATGAAAAATACTTGTCATCCATTTTGACCATCCCTGAGTCAGTCCTTACAGCAATATTTCTTCAACTTGAACTATGATTTCATGTTGTGGGCTTGCCTGCAACGGGTCGCTTTCTATCGACATCAGCACATTATCTAGAGAGATGACTTAGAAATCGTTAGTACCTTGAAGTCTGCATGCATCAATGGCAGGTTTCTCGCCTTTGACGGCAGTTTACATCATTGACTTTCGATCGAAGGATTCCGTGACATGTTCGACATCAACCCATTCATTCAGATCTCATGGATTGTACTGGGTACTTTGAGAACCATTGACATCACTGGTGGTCTCTCTCACACTTGTTAACAGTTTACATCATTAACTGGTAATCAAGTGGTTTCTACCATGTTTGACATCAACTCATTTATTCGCATGGATAGAATCGTACCAATTCGGGAAGTAGAAATCAAGACCCTGGATCTAGTTTCCACCATGCAGGCTGCGAGGAGTTTTGTATTTATTATATAGTAGACTAATCATAAACAGATGGTTGCGTCCATACTGTGTCTACATGTGTCTATGATTGTGATGTACTGCAAAATCATTCCTGTATCAGAGCAGTAGTTAGATTGTTAGTTAAAGTTTTCAATCTGAGTATGGGAATGCCTACCTCAGCGATGATATCATCTTATATATGTATTTTGTGTTGAATATTTGCAGGTTCTGACCAGGCTCTCCACAAGATAATCCTTGAAATGATAAAGTACTTCACCCTTCCTAGATGATTTGAAACCCTAAATCTACTTCAGGCTTCGCACTTTAGGGGGCAATCTGTTACACTAAAAAATGTCACCATGACTATTTGCAGTTAGTATGGCTCCATCAACTGTCATACTATCCTCCTTGGCAAGTGTCATGCCTCTGCTTTCCATGTCAAAACTCCAAGAAAGAGAGAAAAGTCATTTAAAGTCAATTATCTCTGGGTACGTAGTTTCTCTCAGCCTTACCTGCGTGTATGCAACCCAAGTTCACAATACCTGCGTACTTGTACGCTCTGTCTGTAAAGCAATGGGTGCGTACTCCTGTAAAGGTCAAAAGGTGCAAGTTTCACTTCAAAAAAGTTACTTGTGGTCATTTCTAGAGCATTCTAGAAGCTTGTTTGATGTGTATGGAGCGCCTCCAGATGGTTCATGTATCCCTATGGAAGAGGAACTTATCCCATCAAGAGGGGAGCTAACCCACCCAAAAAGGGGCTTATCCCATTGATGGTGGACCTGATTAATTTCCTCTACAGCACTATAAATACATGCATTGGGCCAGAGGGAGGAGAGGTTGAAATCTGAACATTCCTAAGGGTAGATGCTGCTGAGATTAGGACTTCCTTGTAGAAGCTTGTGAGGAGAGATCCCCATCCTTTCTTGTTTCATTTGGAAGTGGGTGAGATGATCAAAGTAAAGGAAAACTCTTGCTGGACCCTGGGAGGAACTTGCACAACACCAAGGCTCAGGTTGTAATGGTTTCTTTTGTTTCCTATTTATACAAATAAGTCCATTCTTCTCAACAATTTGTTATTTATGAGTTGTTTCATATACTCCTTGTTCTGTATGTTAAATATGTTTTACTTTATGAGATATTCAGGTGCTATTTAATCGTTTGATTGTTAGTGAATGCATGTTTCGAAGAGAAGGAGGAGCTCATCCGGATCGATGAGGCTGGACTACTACAACAGCGTTGGATTACAGGTAGGATCTAAACACTTGATTTCTTATATGGTAAATGCATATTTAGAGAAGGATTGTTCTTAATTGTCTTGTTTGTCATTAGAAAGCCTTAAGCTTCTAGGGAGGTTGGTTTTGTCCACAAAATTGACTCTTTCCACATGACATGCCTGTATGGAGCGTTAAACACCCTGTACGACCTATTGGAGGGTGTTAATCCTCCCTGTGTACTACTAGGGGGAGTGTTAGAGCTTAAGTACGCAGTTTAAAACCTCATGTAACGATTCCTAAAGCTTTTTTGCCCCATTTGGACTGTTTTTAGGGTCATTTTGTGTAGGTTTCAGGCCATAATGACTAGTCTATGGAGAGAATGGGCCCATGATAACTAGGAATTGCTGATGTGAAACAATACAACATGCATACTTGCATTGCGCCGCTACCGTTTACTAAAGTATGCAAAGTTGGAGCTGATGAAAGGGAAGGAGGATTTATTAATATGGATTATCCAGCGCTGGGATGAACACGAGAAAGTGTTTAGGATTGGAGATCAGGATCTGGATATTTACTACGATGACATATACTTTTTAACTGGTCTGTCATGAAGTGGGGCACATGAAAACCTCACCGAGGGTAGGCCAGATCCACGATCTACCCTAGAGCTGGTGCAATCCTACTGCATCCATGAGAGCATACTAGTCAACAACAGAGTCCCCATAGAGAGGATAAGGTCCACGTCTATGAGGGCAATTTTATGTTTGATTGTGTAGTTGGCGAGGTCAAAGAGTCCCCATGTTGAAACAAAGTCCCAACTGTCGCTTGCATTTGATTGTGTCCAGCCACAAATGTTCAAATCATGTGAAGCAATGCTATGCCAGTTGAAGGCAGAGTTAACGACACGAAAGACTCGTACCCAACACAACTTTGGGTATGGTACTCTCATAGTTTCATCCATTCTTGAGAGGGTACCTATTATGCGCCCAAGGATGAGATTAGGTCCCTTTGATCTGAGGGAGCTGAGGTAAGAGTGATGGTCATCACTCGATCCTCACATAGGAGGAGGACTGATCCTACATTTCTTCGAGGAGGATTTCTCCCAGTGGCTTCATGGCCAAATTGTGATCATTGATGACTATGCTTATGAGGGCATGGAATTCACCGGCGTCCCTGACTTGATGCTGCTGCCCGAGACCAACTGGCGTCCTCAAGGTGAGAATGATTTTTGAAAGTACCTCAAGTATTTTTTAGCTTTTTAATGTTTATGTAATGTTTTTATAGGTGAAATAAGTACTAACATGAAGCTTTATGCTTAACACAGATATGGCGCCATTATGACCTGCAGGCAAACCCTGCCATATGCGATGAGGAGGCCAACTACCTGCTAGTGGGGGTGATGCTGACAGTCTTCGCAAGGTTTTGAGGAACCTAGAGGGCTTTAGCATGGGTGCCCCCCCCCACCTTCCTATGAGGGATATTCCCGCTCATATGAAACGACACACAGTTGGTGTACCTAAGCGGTTTCTGGTTCCTCTTCGAAGGATAGCTATAGCGGTTTTAGCATTTCAAGAGTAGTAGGTTCTTTTTAGCAAGTGTTTTGGTGTAGCCAATGGGTGTTTTTAGCTGGGCTTAGTAGCCATTTTGTACTTAAAACATCCAAGTTTTGAATATTTCGATGTAAAATACTGGATTTTGATATATATATATATATATATATATATATATATATATATATATATATATATACAGACATTTTGGTATTTTGATGGCGTAAATGTTTTTTAAATGTTTTTGTAAAATTTTTAACTCAGTAAATTTTTACTTTTCATGCATGCTTCTATAGTGAATGAGATAGATGCCAATAAAATACATAGTTAGCTAATGAATTAGAAATCGCATTAAATTCTATAGGAAGGTGTTCATATGTGATTATTTCAAATTTTCGTTCCAAGAGTCGTACCCTTAAATAATGACGTAACAATGTTGGATTACGAATGCGATAATGATTTGTCAATTGCATAACAACTAGCTAGGAGTCTATACTGACCACCAAATTGGATATGTCCCTTGATGACGCTTCTATGAGAAGTGAAATTACAGACATGTACTTGGCAATATTGTTGGTGGCAATACCAAGAAAGACTCTTTTGGAACAAAATAGTTATAACTCAGCTGTGTAGATGACCCAAGCAGCTGATGTAATGTATTGTGTATGACTATTGGCACCATTCGTGTATCCTATGTATGCTAAGGGTAATGAAGACATCTGCATTGCGAGAAGGATGTATGAGACAAACACTCCAATAAATATCAAAAGAATCCAATCACACCAAAAAAGGAAGCAAAACTTATAAATACATAAAATTACAAAGCACATGCCTAGTGCAATACTAGGAATAACACTTTTTTAGATAGAGCCCATTTTTAGGCTCGACAAGCGGGATTCCTTCCCAGTCCTAAAGTTCATATGCCCCTTTTGAGAGGGATTTCTTGATGACATAGGGACCTAGCCATAAGGTTTGAAGTGTTACTGCCCCCAAGAGGTCATGTTTTTTATCATAGGGCAAAACAAGATCTCCCTCTTGGTAAGAATAAGGCTTGACCTTTTTGCCATATTGGGTTTTTACCCGATGCTTGTGAGACTCGAGTGCCAATTTGGCATCTCAATGGGTTTCGTTGAGTTGATTGAGGTATAGTAAGTGTTCTTCTTCGATAGTAGTGTCGGTCATGAGTTCAATGGCTATTTGCAGGAAAGGGATCTGACACTCGATGGGTAAAACTGCTTCCAAGTCATAAGCTAGTTAGAAAGGTGTAAAGCCCATGGAATTTTTTACTGAAGTTCGATATGCCCATAGCGCCGAATATAACATTTGGTGCCAATTGTTTTTATGATTTCCTACCAACCTAAAGATCATGGTTTTTAAGACACCATTAATGACCTCTACTTGACCATTATCTTGGGAGTAGTAGGAGGATGATTGATCATGATGAAAATCAAGAAGCGATGTTAAATTAGACATCATATGGTTTTGGAAATGAGATCCATGGTCTGTAACGATTTTGCGGGGTACAGCAAAATGATAGATAACCTGATTAAACAAGAATAGTGCCATGGTTTCTCCATCGGCTCTGTAGGTGGGAAGGGCTTCGACCCATTTCGTGAAATAGTCCACAGCTACCATGATATAGTTGTGTCCAGTATAGGAAACGAGATTGCAGGTTATGAAGTCTATCCCCCATTTGGAAAAGGGGCCAATGGAGATCACCGAGTGCAGTAGGGAAAGAGGAGCACATATTTTCTTGGTGAACACTTGACAAGGATGGGATTTCTGGATGGCCTTGACACAATCTTTGAATAAGGTTGGCCAGTAATAGCCTGTGCACAAGATTTTATGTGCAGTAGATATGCCATAAATATGACCACCACGTGCCCCAACATGGCAGTCATTTAAAACATGTTCTTCCTCTTCATGAGAGAGGCAATGTCGAAGAACTGCATCCGCACCACGAAGATATAATGTATCATTAATCACTAGATTGTGTCGTGCTTGGTGGCAGATGCAATCATGGTTGCCTGTCAATAGTTTGGGGCAGAACCATTGTGCTTGGAGGTAGACAAGAATGTCACTGTACCAAGGGTTAGTGGTGTTGATAAGATAGATAGCCTCATCTGAAAGAGGATCGTGGGCTATCTTGTTAGGATTGACGATGGGGAGGTCCATCAAAAGTTCAATGAAGACTAAGGAGTTATTCGCCTTGGCAGCTATGAAAACCAGATCAAATTGTTGGAGGTTCACGATCCATTTTGAATATTTTCCTCCAATTACTTGACGAGACAAAATATTTCTCATGGGATTCTCCAAGGTGATCACAGTAGTCTATTGCAGCAAGATGTAGTGTCAGAATCAGCTGACATCAAAGACAACAACCAATGACCGTTTTTCCACATGTGAATATTTGAGTTCGGGACCAACCAAGCCTTTTGACAGATAATAGATCACATGTTCACTCCGATCATAATGAGTCTGAACCAAGACCATTCCAAGAGAGGATGGCGAGGCTGCCAGGTATAGAAGAAATTCACGACCATAGTCGAGAGTGCTAAAGAGTGGGGCTGATATAAATGCCTTTTTCAAGGCATCAAATGATCATTGAGCTTGATCATCCCACAGATATGAAACTCCCTTCTTAAGTAGGTGCATAAAGCCTTTCATCAACTCAACATAATTTACAATGAACCATCATAAAAAAATTTCTTTCCCTTGCAAACGTTGGAGTTGTAGGATGGATTGTGGTTTGAGAAATTGAGTAATTTCCTTTACCTTATCAGGATCAACCCTAATCCCATACTTGGAGACTATGAATCCAAGTAAGCATCCAAACTCGACAAAGAAAACACATTTATGTAGATTTAGGCAGATGTTGTAAAACTAACACCTAAGAAAGATGGCTCTTAAGTGGTTTAGGTGTTGTGTTCGTTGCTTGGAATGGACTAGAGGGTCATCCAAGTAAGCTTCAATGATATGCCTGATATCGTGAAATGTGTAGTCCATGGCTCTTTGAAAATTTGCTCTGCCATTCTTTAAAATGAATGGGAGTTTACGATAGGCAAAGAAGCCTCATGGGTAGACGAAGGCGGTTTTGTGCTGGTCTTTGGGTTTTATAGCAATCTTGTTGTAACCTGAGAATTCATCCATGAATGAAAATGATTCAGAATTGGTGCAGTCATCGATGATTTGATCGATGAGTGGTGTAAGATAATTATTCTTGGGACACATGGTGTTCAAGTCTCGATATTCGACACATACGTGGATGGTTCCTTGTTTTTTATCAACGGGAACCAGATTGGAAACCCATTTTGTTAAAGGAATAGGATAGACAAAACCAGCATGTAACAATTTTTATACTTCATTTTTTATGGCTGCTATTTTGTGAGGAAGGACCTGTCGAAGCCTTTGATGGACAAGTTTAGAATTGTCATAAAGCTTGATCCCATGCTCGACAATAGATGGATCTATGCCAGGAATTTCCTCATAAGACCAGGTGAATACATCACGAAATTCTTTAAAAAGGCAAGCAAAGCTTGCGATTTCCTCAGGATTGCAATCTGATCCAATTTGGATGTTTCCATGATGCCTATCTTGACAAAAATATTGATGAGCAATGTCTTTGAAATATTCTCCATGTTTCATTCCACCTCCAAAGTTTGGATGGTCGTATAGGGTCAGCAAACAATTTCTAGTTTGTCAGGGATAAGATTTGAAGAGGCATCATGTCTGAATCAGATATAGAAACATGATGGCGCAAATCCTCCCAAGGCCTCTCTTCTAAACTCATGATTTCTCGAATAGCTTCATCCATAGGTAGGACTTGATTGAGTGGATTGAAAGAAGGAGCATTTATTGTTGTGTGTGGAGCATGATTTTTCAGAGGTCTTTGTTTCAGCCGGATGTATACCCGAGGATGTTTTGTACACCCCTCCACGCGGGGGGGTGCGGGGGGGACTTGTCCCCCCTGCGGGGGTTCGGGGGGGCCCATCCCCCCCGGCTGGGGGGTCCGGGGGCCAGCGGTCCCCCGACGGGGGCTCGGGGCAGCGCCCCCGAAGCCAAAAATAAATGTAAAATTGCCTTGTAAAAGTATAGTAATTTCTAGTCAATCTGGGTCGTTCATTAGGCGGATGATCTGACGGTAGAACTTATGTTTGTTTAGGGTTTTTTGCCCTAGAAGGCAACCCCTCTCTTTGTATGAGGGTATTGTATTTGAGGCTGTGTGATAGATGTGTATTCTTATTGAGAATGAAATTAACTCAGAAAATATGTAAAGCACACATAATAACGAGACACAAAATATTGACCGAAAAAGCTTCAGCGTCATGCTTCCTCAGGTATTCTCTCTCATTTTCATTCATTAAAAAAATTGAATATAGTGTTACAAATAAATAGATGAGAGATAGTGTTCTCAAGATAGTGCGTGCTATCGTAGACACTTTTGGTTGAGATAATTTCTCCTTTGGT
Organism: Pinus tabuliformis; assembly: GCA_031772625.1. Classification (NCBI taxonomy): domain Eukaryota; kingdom Viridiplantae; phylum Streptophyta; class Pinopsida; order Pinales; family Pinaceae; genus Pinus; species Pinus tabuliformis. The sequence goes on from CM062809.1 coordinate 1,255,064,063, forward strand.
TGAGATAATTTCTCACCAGACACACACCAATATAGGAGTTACCTAAACTAACTCCTATCTTAGAGGAACAACCCAAGAGTTAGGCACAAATTCCTAGGTTGGAATATTTAATTTATTTATTTATTTTTGGATTTATTATTGTTTTGTGAGAGAAGCTAACAATTCTGTGTGAGCGAGAAACAGAGAGGTGAGACTGTGAGAGAAAACAAAGGATATTACAACGGATTTGTTGTAGGTTGTGTCTCTTCATTTTGCTGGATAATAGAAAGGAAGGACTGGCTGTTCGGGGTGGACGTAGCCCAAACTGGGTGAACCACGTATATCTGTGTCTCTCTTGTTTTGTGCATTTTCTGTGTTTATATTTCTGCAATATTTTATGTGTTCCATTGCTCCGTAATATATAATTTTCTAACATTTATGGGAGGGGTAGTGGTACCATTGGCTATAAACAAAGTGAACGGAGATGCGGATGTAGATTGAATGGCTTGGTAGGCCAATTCAGATGGTGTAGCAGCATTTGTTCTCTGTATGTGTAAATGTCTAAATATAAGAAAGCATATTGACTGTTTATGAAACATGGGGCGGATAAAGAAGGAAACAACCCATGAAGGAAGAAGCCTTCAGTAGATTGGTACCGATACTAATTATTGGCTTATATGGGCTTGACCCGGGTTCAGAAGAATTATTTAGCCAAGCAAATCCCACAGCTATCGACCCTTTCGGTAATAGCCCATGGAGCGCGAACTGAGGTCTCACCCGAGGTAGCAGGCGAGGGTGCTGGAACCAGGTTTCCACACCCTTGGGATGTCTAGATGTGGTTTGGAGGTTTTGCGCACCTTTCTGCAGCTTCACACTGCTCTGGACTCGTTCAGATCCAGACCCAAAATAACTTCTACTTCCTATTATCACGCGGTTTACAAATCTAATCTATTTGATGAAGTATTGTAAATCAGATCTAATTAGCATGGTCTTTAGGAAAACATTTAACAGATTTAACCATTTCAGGCAGTTACAATAAACTTAGATTTGCATGCATCTATAACATAATCATATATATCAAAAAAATATATGAACCATAATGTTAGATCCGTGATACCCAGATTTAACACAGAAATTATAGAAACTTATCTTTATTTCCACTTTATCACTAATACATTCAGATCTTCCTTGTGAAATCAGCTACAGGGGTCCGCGCACCCAGCTACGGACTCTTCCAAGCCTCTGTGCACATAACTACAAAGCTTTTATCCACTACCCAAACACTCGACTCAAAATCATAGATGCTTTCAGACTCTTCTCCTCAAGAACCCATTACAATTTAGATCCAAGATTATACTCCAAAAAGAACTGCCTTTCCCTCATAGAGCTGCGCTCTATTTATACCTTCCTATGGTTCACGGACCGACTTATTTCCTATTATTCTATATTATTTCTTTAGCAGACAACCCTTGACTAGACCTTTTACATTTCGCACTCTGCATATTCCAGAGGTTTATAATATTTTGATCCTACTTTCTAGGCTATCAGACCCAAAACGGTTACGCGGGACCTTCGCTACCCAACAGTCCCCTAACACAATCATCATGACTCATCCTGAGTCACTCGTTGGTGCGGTGAGATATGCTGCCCCGGCTTTATGATTCACCTTCCTCTAAGTGATGCTCGTTGTCCTACCACTTCTTCGTTGTCTCCTACAATGCTTCGTCAGGCTCCTGCTTCATTGTTTCTACCAATTCTTGTGATAGATAATGCTCATTCTGCTCTACTCAATTAACACTGGACAACCCCTCGTAGGATTTTAGCTCTAGAGGGGAGCCGCATATGGGACCTCCTTATGCCACCACAACCATTTTTGACCTTCACATATATTCTTTACATGGTCTATTGCAGCTTGTGTTGCAATTTTGTAAGACCTGTGCTACGATCGCGAGATCCCAATCCTCAAGGTCCTTCAGAGACAACTTATCAACTTTGTTTCTACTGATGGTCTCCATTTTTCCATCATTTTTCCTTTTTGTTGTGGTTCTCCAACCTGCCCTTGGGTGATGTGACCACATCTGGACCAATTCTACTTCGTGTCTCCCATTTTCCAGTACATCCCCTACTGCTGATGCTACACGCCGCGAGACACCTGCAGCTACCACCACCATGTTCCTTAGCGAATCTTGTTTCTTCATCGGCCATATCACCACCCTCGGGCTGACTCCTGGTGTAGAGATAATGAAAAGCTCCATATCAATAACCAGCAGGTGTTTTTTAGAAGTGTATATCGTCTAGTGGATGCCTCTCGGTGATTTATAAGCAATTCAAATTTCAAATTCATTGGTTCCCGCCTATTCTAGCATCCTTGTGTAAAATCTGTGGTAGCTCATTCCATATCTAGCTCGTACTCCCTCTCTTAAATGCCTTCCGTCCACTCCCTTTCGCAATAATGCAAACATCTTGTCATGAATAGTGAGAGGAACAGTCACCTCTCTTCTTAGCAACGCATCAGTGCACTTCTTACCGTGCAACTGCGATCTTTTTGATGAGCCAAATTGATGCATAGCCTAGTACTCACGCCTCTTTCCCCCAGATTGCTTTACCATCCCACACTATCTTTCAAATAGCTAGAGCAGTGAGACTATCCCTTGAATGGTTATTCAGGTGACCAGCCCGCCCATGTAGAGCTTCGGGAAATCACTCGACCTAGGAAGGGGTCTCCATTGAGTTTGGAAAGTTGAACCACGCCCCCATCGGTAACTTATTTGACAACATAGGGTCCCAACCAATGCATTCTGATTTTTCCAGGGAATTTTTTGAACTTACTGTCATATAGAAATACTAAATCATTCTCCTTCAAGGTGCGCACCTTGATATGGCGATCATGCAATGCTTTCTCGCATTGTTTTTTCACTTGCTGATGGAATCCAGCAAAAAACTATTCCTCCTCCAGTTCCTCTAGCTGCGTTAACCTTTCCTCCAAAGCCTCGCATTCTGCCATACCTGTGATTTTCATCATTTGCAGACTAGGCACAATATATTCCATAGGAATAATGGCCTCCTTCCCATAGACTAGTCAAAAAGGTGTCTGGCCCGTCAGCTTCTTGCACGTGGTTCGGTATGCCCACAGCACATCAGGGATGTGCAAGTCCCAGTAATTTCGCTGCACATTACAAACCTTAGTCAACACAGTCTCCAAGATTTTATTGAATGCCTCAACGGTCCCATTCGCTTGCGGGTGGTATGGCGTACTCTGTTGGTGATATATCTAGAATTCCTCAGTGAGTGCGTTGATTGTTTCATTCAGGAAATGTGTTCCCTGATCACTGATGAGATTTTGGGACATCTAAACCTTGTCAGTATGTTCTCGAACAAAAGCTTCGTAGCTATCGTAGCCGTGTAGTCCTTAACCAGTTGTGCCTCTACCCATCAGGTCAAATATTCGATTGCCGTGATGATATAGCATGCACGCGTCTTCCCTCGTGGCTCGATAGGTCCCACAAATTCGCTTTCCCACTTCTCAAATGGATGTAGCATAATCTATGGCTGGAGTAGCATTTCATCTCTCCGTGATGGTTTCCCCATCCATTGACATACGTTGCAGGCTCAATAGTGTGCTTTCGAATCCTGATGCAAAGTGGGCCACCACAATCCTATGTGAAGAATATTTTGGGCTATGGCATGACCTGCATAATGTCCGCTAGTAACACTCGCATGTGCTTTGGCCAGGATCTGTCCTCGCTCGAACTTCTAGACATACCTACGCAATATTTCGTCGTTGCCCATTTTGTAGAGATGTCCTGCAATCATGGTGAAGTCTATTGCACGTATCACCAATTCCTTCTTCTACTGAACAGAATATCCCTACGGTGTGGTTCCTATAGTGAAGAAATGGATTATATCCTCAAAATGGCCATCTGCTATGCGCACCGCATATAGCTATACATCCAGGAGTCTGTCCTCTAGATTTGTAGGTTCTTCGCCAGTCTTAATTCAGGACAGGTGATCTAGGCCTGCGTTTAGATGTCTCAGCTTTATAACGACCTCAAATTCATATTATTGGAATAACAACAACCACCTACAAATGTGTGCCCCCAGCACAAGCTTGCTCACTAGGTATTTTAACATCAAGTGATCGGTATACATCTTAAAGTGGCCTCCAAGCAGATAGTGGTAGAATTTTTGAAGTGTGTATACCATCACTAAGCCCTCATGCTCGGTAGTGGAGTAATTCTTCTCAGCTTTTGACAACTAGCAACTCGCGAACATAATCTGATGGTCAATTCCCTCCGCTCCTGGTTGAGTAAGTATCACCCCTTGTTGGAGAGGTAAATCCCCTCTACGGATAGAGGCGATCCCTACTAGCTTAGCAGGGGTCTAGCAACAATCACACAATGCTGCTACGCATGCTCCTAATTACGATTAAACAAGAGGTAAAGAGCACCTACTTGGATTCCTGCGCTGTCATTTGACGAAGAGATGTTGCCTTCGCTCCTTCGCCTCGGTTGGTCACGATCCTCCGCGATCTCCGCGAATGGATACCTGCACACACGAAGAGGAAACAAACGCAAGCGTGAAATCTAGTAAAAGAAACCATACATCAGTCAGAAAAGATGTAATTCACATTTAACCATAGCATAGACAAATGAGAATGGAACAATAATAGCAATCATCTATTATTCATCAGAATAGAGAAGAGTACAACCAAGTGTTCTGACGTCGGTAACCTTCTCAGGAGGGGCCAGTCAGCATGTATCTCAAGCATTCACCTTTGAGGATGATTCTCCCAAGACCAACAACTCTCTCTCACACACAAGTAACACAACACATCCTTCCCTAAGCAATCAATCACTTCCACACCTAGCACACCAAACCTATAGTAGCAGCAATCTGAGCACTACAAGCTCTGCACAATCCAAGCTATTCCAAGCTATATCTAACTAGCTACTCATGGTAATGGTGAGAGTTTATATAGGAGAAGGAGCCTCCTAAAAGGGTGGAAGGATGAGCTTATCTTCAAGGGAAGTGGTTGCAAAGGGTCGAACAGACATGCCATAGAAGGGAGTCGACATTCACAAAGCTAACAACCAAGCCTGGAGTTATCTGGAAGGCTGGTTGTTTGAACAAATTCGCCCAAACTGGATCAGTGCAGATTATTAGGAAACTATCGCGCTGTCGCCGCGTCTAAATAACTGGGACAGACATGTCAGCGCGGAAGTACACGGGAAAGGCGTGTTGTGGACCAGCGCGGAAATGTGATGTGCTTCCGCGCTGGCAGTGCACAGAATACACTACAGGGCGCCAGTCATCGCGGTTATTTCAGGAACAGACGCGCTGATGAACAAAACTTTGGAAAAATGGGTTTTTGAGCCAGTTCAGGAAGCAGGAACTTGGTGATTGTGAATTCTGGGCACAGCAGGGTGACTGACAGGAAGGCAGTGACAAATTACTGTGTAACAGATGCCCCCTAAAGCATGAAGACCGAGAGAGTGGGAGGGGTGAAATGCTTTACAACACACGCCGAACTGGAACACCACCAGGAAGGACCGAAAATCTCTGACAATCAAGTTCATGCAGTCTAGGCATGGGCGCAGCCATCCAAAAGACATGCGGAAATGGTCTGTGGAATGGACGGAGCCACCCAGCTAAGAGACCAAGACAATGATAAGGTATGGTCGCAGCCATCCATGAAGACTCAGGTATGGGCGCAGCCATCCATCAATGAGTCATGTAATGATCATCCACAAAATCGCAGCCTGGACCGTAACAGACAGGGATCCAGGGTCTTGCGCTCCATCTCGACCCGAACAAAGTACAAGTTCAAACATGTGAATACAGGAGTTGAAGTCGAACATGCATGAACATCGTCTGATTACCAGTCAATGATGGAAACTGTTAACAGACGCGAGAGGTACCACCAATAATGACAATGGCCCTCAAGGTACTATAGGTACAATCCGCGGCGTGTGAATCAATGAGCTAGCGTCGAACACCCACGGAATCATTCGATCGAAGGCCAGTGATGTAAGCCTTACGTCGAACATGAGGAACCTGCCATTGAGGCATGCAGGCTCCAAGGCACCTGAAGGGAGTCTCTAAGTCCCCTTCCCGGATAATGAGTTGGAGTCGACGGGAAAGGACCTTGATCGAAGGTGGGCCATGATGTTTCCCACATCATCGACGCGAGACAGAGGTAAAATAATTTGTGTGAGATAGCAGACGAGGTTGTATTGTTGCAGAGGTCAACTTCTCTTGAACACATGGCGGCACTAAGACGGGTTTGGCAGTACTTGACATCAAATGAGCAGAGGATATGGTGATGACGGCAATGAGCAAATGAGAGGCCAAATAGGATATCCCAAACCCATGGAGGCTAGTGAAAACAAGATGAGATGACCCCACCCAGACACGAAGTAGCGGAGTGCCATGTTCAAGAGCGACGTACTGCCGACACGACTGTAATCATAGTTCCATTTTCCCCACCATTCCTGGCAGGTACCCCGATTATTTTTGGATGACAAGCTTGACGGGGATAGCATATGCTTGATGTGCGTCATTTCGACAATTCCCGATGTCATTAAGTGTTTAACGAGCCTGACAAAGGAAAAACTCGGCATCTTTTCTTGTTTCGAGAGTCTGAAAAGATCGCGGAAAAGGAGACTCCAGGGGGGCCCTTTTTCGTATAGTTGTGTCTCTCGAGCCCGAAAAAGTATAAAACTATGCTCGAAAGAACCGCCCGACCATTACGACCGAGGAGTACTTTTCGTGGATAGTGCCTTCGACCCGAAAAAGTAAAAAAGCGGTCGAAAACACGTCGTTTTAGAGCCGATATCGAGTGCGAAATGACAAACACCCGGCAATCTTTTTAAGTTCAACGGTCGAAAAAGAGCTTAAAATGACCGCCTTTCGTTCTTTTTAACGAGCTGAAGGGAAGCCCGGCTATCTTCTCTCGTTTAATGTCAGAAAAGAGCTTAGAGACGACATATTGGGGATCACATGCACGGAGAATCGTCATGACCAAGCTGTTTTATCTGAACCTGCACAAGAGCACTACCCGCATAAATCCATTCGATATGTGCAAAAAACATATTAAAACATGCATCCGACAAATTTAGGGCTAAAGTCATGGCTAAAAATGGTAAAAACCCAAAAAATATGGCCATTTTATGAGTTTTTACTATAAATAGGGGGAGTAAGAAATCATTTTTACCATTTTACCATTTTGGGACGTGAAGGACGTGGAGAAGCCAGAAAGTTGACGGAGTGATTTCCAGCCCGTACGGACACCATTTCTCGAACCGTTTCTTCCAGGTAGGTTCTCTCTTCCTTGCCCTGCATTTTGATCATGTTTAGTAGGTTTTTAGCGGTCGGATTTGCCCAATTGGGTGAATTTTTGGCGCATGGATGCGCTCTCGGTCAGCGCGGAAATCCCACGCGGGTCCGCGCTGGCCGAATTAAGACAGAACGCGGCCAACTTCGGGTCAGCGCGGAAAACCCGTGTTCTTCCGCGCTGACCTCGAAAAATAACAAAGGGCTGCCATGGCCAGCGCGGCTGTTTTTAAAACAGCCGCGCTGGCGCGGAAAAATTTTTTTGTTTCAATTTTGAACGTGAAAATTTCTATGCCAGCACTTCTAATTTGTTTTCATGGCTTGTGCAGGACATAATGGCTTTCCAATGGCAGGAAAGAGTGCACGATGTTGAAGATATTGCTGCTTGGGCCAATGTGGATTGCTGCAATGCCATGCGGGCTTGCGGTTTTATGAAATTTTTTCTCACACCTCGCCTAAGGGCTCAGCATGATCTTCTTGAGCTGCTGATCAGGGCATGGAACCCAGTGGACATGAAATTCACTATTCGGGGCCAAGATATCGAATTTGACCACATGGATATCTTCTTTCTAACTGGGTTGTCACGCCGGGGTGCGAGGCCCATCATAGAGGGACAGCGACCTGGCGGCGGTCCTTTAGATGACCTCATGGCTCGAGTATGTCCGAAAGCTGAGAAGACGAGGAGTGGGAAAGTAGCAATCCCCACAGTGGGAAACATAGTCCTTCGCACCATCCTGTTCATGGTGACCCGGGCAGCGGGAAGCATGGCCAACCACGAGGCCTCAAAGACCCACCTCATGCTAGCTCTTGATTGCCTTGAGCCTACAGTGTTTGATTGGTGCACAACAGTGACCAACAACATGAAGAGGCAGTTGAGCAACTGTCGTCGCGGGGAGACGAAACAATTCGGCTACGGGTCTATCCTAGTCCCACTCATTCTAGAGCGAGTGCCAGCCATGCGGCTGCAGACGATGGCCGTGGATGCTCCTAGGGATCCTCGGGAGACGAGGGCCTCACGATGGGCTCGTATCATGCCACGTGGAGGTGGCGGCCGGCCACATAGCTAGGGAGCATTCTTCCGGGACTGGCTAGATCAGCAGGTTATCTTCGTGGAGGACTGGCCATACGCGGCCATGGATTTCCGCAATGACCCTGACCTGGTGCTGCCCCCAGGCGAACAGTGGGATGATGCAGGTATAACACTTTGACTTTTGAGTTTTGCAATGTTTTTGAATTTTTTATGTACATGTCCTAATAAATGTCATGGTATGCAGATGTGGGGCCTACTAGACCGATTGGCCTAGCTGCCACGGCACGGAGAGAAGGACAGGGAGCTAGGGATTTGGCCTTAGTCCCTCCAGGGGTTGACACGTCAGAGACTGTGGCTCGCAACCTTGAGGGGTTGTTGGAGGGAGTGCCTGACTACCAGGGGGTCGAAGAGGTCCCCTTACAGCATCAGATCCATACAGTGGGGGTGGAACCCAGGGTGCACCGCCTTCTGAGGCGGGTAGCACGAGCAGCTGTGTACTACAGAGAGCATCATCCAGCTGACTAGTTAACTAGGTTTTATTTCCACTGTTGTTTTGAGACACATGACTCAGATGTACTGAGATTTTGGACATGCACACTTATTTTTGAGCGCCTTAGTGCGCCACACGATATATATATATATATACATACCGGCTTTTTGGATGGATCATTGTTACATGTGATGATGTCTTGTTTATGTTATGCAATTTTTCAGTACAATTGTGATCTTATGTATGAATTTGCATGACACATGACCCATGGATTTTATATTTTTTAATGCAAGCTTAAAAGCACACATATGTAAACTATGCTTGAAATGATTTATTTACATATGCTCATGGTCTTACTATGCTATCTATGTTTTCCTGTATGATGTTTATCTGTTACGCAAATGTCTATCTAACGCATGATTTGCCAATGCATCAGTCAATGTATTTAATCGTCTGGGAATGTGTTGATAAGTAATGAAATCAAAATTCCGTTCCAACAATCTTACACGTAGGTATAACCTTAGTATGCGCTGGTCTCTAACGGAATATCGCCCGTTGAGTTGATGGACGACCAGCTGGGAGTCCAGGTTCACCACTAGTTCTCGGATGCCGAGGTCAACTGCTTCGGCAAGTAATTCAATTACAGCGCTGTACTCGGCAACGTTGTTAGTGGTACGACCTAGGCAGACACCCTGAAGGTCTAACAACTCTCCGTGAGGATCGTAGATCACCCACGCCGCAGAAGACAAATTACAAGTGCTGCGGCAGGCGCCATCAGCGAAACCAACATAAGGTGTACTAGACATCTGCACAGGAAAAAGAAAACATAATAAGAGGCAAACACGCCTTTATACCAAAGCAAAAACGAAACTCATGCATGAAAAACACAAAACACACGTATATACAAAGTGAGTGCGTGAAGTTATGCATAATATTTCTTCAGATACAGCCCGTTGCGGGGCTTGTCAAGAGGATTTCCTTCATAATCAATCAACTCATATGCGCCCTTTTGTAAAACTCTTTTCACGATGTAGGGACCTAACCACATAGATTCGAGTTTCCCTGCCCCCAGCTTATCCTTAGCTTGATCGTAGAGCAGTACTAAATCTCCCTCAACAAAGGAACGGGGATGAATATTCTGGTCGAAGTGAGCCTTGACTCTCTTCTTCTGCGCTTCGATAGCCAGAGAAGCCAAACGACGAGTCTCGTCTAACCGTTCTAGGTAAAGAAGCCGTTCCTCCACCGGAGTGGTGTTGGGAAGCAACTCGACAGCTAATTTTAATGAAGGAATCTCGCATTCGACAGGAAGGGTAGCCTCCAGTCCATAGACCAGTTGAAACGGGGTGAAACCGGTGGCATCCTTCACAGAAGTCCGGTAGGCCCACAAGGCTAGGAAAAGCATAAGATGCCAGTTAGACTTGTGCGTGTTGACGGTGCGTTGAAGCATGGTGATCAAAACTTTGTTCACGGCTTCGACTTGACCGTTAGATTGTGGATAGTATGGTGACGAACTATCTTGGCGCAGGCCTAGCTGGGTCGTTAACTCCGTCATCATATGATTTCGGAAATGCTTTCCGTGATATGTAACAATAGCCTGAGGGACTCTGAAATGAGTGATAACATGATTGAATAAAAACTGCGCCGCTGTGTGACCGTCTTCGTTTAATGTAGGCATCGCTTCGGCCCACTTGGTGAAATAATCCACAACAACGATAATGTACCCATGCCCCCGGCCGAACGAGGGTTACAGGACGTATAATCGATGCCCCATTTGGCAAATGGACCTACGGTTACGACAGGGTGCAGTGGTGCAACAGGTGCACGCATCTTCCGGTGGTAGACCTGGCACTCGTGACATGCACGTACAGCAAGGATGCAATCCTTGAAGATAGAAGGCCAGAAATAACCAGCACGGAGGATCTTCTGAGCGGTAGCGTATCCGGACATATGGCCGCCACAAGCGCCGGAGTGGCAGTCATTCAAGACTCGCTCAGCCTCCTCGAGGGTTAAGCATCGGCGAAGAACAGAATCGACGCCGAGGCGGTACAGGGTATCGCCCAAAATGCGATATGGTTGAGCTTGGTGACGAATTCGTCGTCGAGCATCTTTCGATGTGTTGGGACGAAATGAAGACGTTTGTAAATATACGATAATGTCCCCGTACCACGGGTCGAGAGTGCTGATGAGAAATAGCGTTTCATCCAGAATATGCTCCTCTGAGTGAGATGGTGCGGACTGAGATGGTAAGGAACAGAGCAGTTCAGCAAAGACCAGAGATTTCTTAGACTTGGCTGCAGTGAATTCCAAGTCGAACTCTTGGAGGATTACGATCCACTTCGAGTATTTGCCCCCCAGAAACTGCCGTGACAAAATGTAGGTCATGGGGTTGCAATCAGATATCACGGTCGTCGTGCGCAACAAGATATAGTGACGGAATCGTTGGACGGCATAGACAGCTGCCAATGCCAACTTCTCGACATATGCATAGCGAGTTTCCGTATCCAGAAGGTTGCGGCTAAGATAATATATAACATGCTCGGTGCCATCATCATCGTCTTGCACTAAAACCATGCCGATGGTGGTATCGGCGGCAGCTAGATAAAGGGTGTAGTCATGGTGGTAATTTGGAGGTCTTAGGAGCGGAGTTGAGACCAAAAGGTCTTTAAGACGCTCAAAAGATTGTTGAGCGATAGCGTCCCAGCGAAAGGGCGTGTCTCGCTTTAATAATCGTGTGAAACCCTTAGCCACCTCGGCATAATTTGGGATGAATCGTCTGAGAAAATTAGCTTTCCCCTGCAAGCTCTGTAACTGCTGTAGAGAGGCAGGGGGAGGAAGATTCAAAATGGCCTCGACCTTAAGGGGATCCAGACGGATACCTTCCCGGGAGACGATGAACCCGAGCAGTCGGCCAGATTCTACGCAGAAGACACACTTATGCGGATTGAGTCGAATACGGTAGTGTCGACAGCGGAGAAAGATTTCGCGTAAATGAGATGGATGGTCTTGACGTTTAGCTGAATGAGCTGGAAGGTCATCCAGGTAAGGCTGTACAATGTGTCGGATATCATGAAAAGCATACGACATTGCACGCTGGAAAGTGGCGCCGGCATTTTTAAGACCGAAAGGTAGCTTCTTGTAAGCGAAGGTGCCCCAAGGACAAATGAAAGCAGTCTTATGCTGGTCTGCGGGGGCTATGTTGATCTGGTTGTAACCAGAGAAGCCGTCCATAAATGAATAAATTTTGTTTCCTGCGCAGTCATCAATAAGCTGATCAATAAAAGGCGTAGGAAAGTTATCTTTTGGACAGGCGCGATTGATGTCGCGATAGTCAACACAGACCCGAATAGTACCCTGCTTTTTTTTCACAGGGACTATATTGGATACCCACTCCGTGAGAGGAATGGCATAGATGAAACCAGCTCGAAGGAGTTTTTCAACTTCGGCCTTGATGGCTGCAGCCTTTCGAGGGTGCACTGGGCGTAAACGCTGACGAACAGGCTTAGCGCCGGGATAAGTAGGGATTTCGTGCTCCACAATACTGGGGTCAATGCTGGGCATTTCCTCATAAGACCATGCGAAAACATCACGGAATTCACGAAATAAAGCGGTATAAAGTTGAATTTCCTCAGGAGTGCATGTGACTCCAATGAAAATATTCTCGACAATCCCTGTTTTGACAGAGATGTCGATAGCCAGGGTTTGCGTAATGTTACCCATATTTCCTTCCGAAGACACTTGATATAACTGAACAGGCGTTTGGAGAGGGATAGATGGGACACATGAAGCAAACCGCTCGAGACATGTGACCATTTCCGAATGAGGAGGGAGAAACGAAGAGCGATGGTGGTAATCTAACCAAGGGAGTTCCTCGAGAGACATAGTCTCAATGATAGCCTCGTCGGAGGGAAATGATTCCTTCAGGGGATCCGAAGTGGCCTCTTCTCCCAACCAAGGGAAGTGGTCATATGAATCGGGAACACTGCTTGGAAAAGCAGGTTCAAGAGGTGGAGCCGATGCAGCGACAATCTCGATGTAGTTGAGCTCGGCAGGACTCAACGGCATCATCTCGCCCCAAGAGTCTTCCTGATTCAAGGGAGGGAGAACCCATGGATCAGAACGTACTGTAATCATGTTAACGGAGGCGAGATTCGGAGGTGGGAGGGGAAAGACTCCCATCAAGGAGGGATCTTTGAATAATCTAGCACCCACACTCACTAGCGACTTGGAGGTATGCTCTACGAATGGCACATTCCCTTCAGAAGAGGAAGCAAAAAAGGACAGCTGGTCCACCGTGACGATTTTCCCTTGATGGGGAAAGCGAACGACACGGAACAAGGAGGAAGCCACGGCTTGCATGGCATATGTCCAGCTTCGTCCAAGGAGGAGGTTGTAAGTGAGATTAGCGTCGACGACTTCAACCTCTACTTCTACTGTTTTCCCTTCTAAAGAGATAGGCAATCGCGGGAGGATACCATACGGACGAGATTCTCTTCCATCGAAAGCCTCCAGGGTCGTAGGAGACTGGCTCAGAGCAGGAGAACCAATAGCCTTCCAGCAAGCAACCGACATGATGCAGGTTGAGGCACCTTCATCAATGACTGTACGATGGATCGTTTTGCCGTTGATGAGAACCTGTATAAGGAAGGCCACCTGGTGAGGCAGTCTCTGCGTGAAACCCTCGAGATCAAAAGAAATTAAATCCGAATCTGCCGGGTCTATGCCACCAATCGCTGATAGTAAGGACTTCCTCTGGGAGGGGCAGCTCTGGAGGACTTCTAACGCGGACATAGCAGACGGAGCCTGAGCTAAGTCCTCCACAATGCTATAATGCTGGGCAGCACGAGCATTGGGGTTATAAGATGACTTCCTGAGTACACCTTTGGGAGGGGGTCGGGGGATCGTCTCGGTGCTGGGCCGTTCGATATGAAGGGGACTAGAACTGGACGGAGGAGCGCTGGAGGGAACCTCCGGCTCTTTCCCGGCTGAAGATGGATAATCTTTCGCTCGAGTTGAAACATGGATGGGGATGGTTCCAGCCATGAACACCTGAGAACCGAACGAGGAAGAGGATTGAGAAGGGTCTGCCACCTGATGCGTCTGCTGGGATGGGAAAGGCTCTTTAAGCACAGCAGGAGACCCTGGAGCACCTTTCAAAAGCCGACTAACCTCGGACCGCCTAGGGCAATCTTTGGTGTAGTGATCCTCCTCGCAGATGAGACAAGGATACTTAGGCTTCCGTTTGGCTCCTTCCTCGGAGGGAGGTTTAGGAGGGTTCTGCTTGGGCTGTCCAGATTTATCTTTGGCCTTCCCTTTCTTTTTGCCTTTCGAGGATTTGTCTGCCACGGTGGACTGGACGGCATTTACCTCGGAGGTATTCCCAGAAATAGATTGGCCCTGAGGAGCATTCTCTTGAGAGGCGCTCTGTTTCTGCTTCCCAGGGTTCGCGGCCGATTTCTTAGATGATGAATTTACAGAACCAATAACTCCATCAACAGAAGGCTTTGGTGGAGCTTTGGGTTGTCCAGGCCTCGGGGCATCTGGCAAATACTCATACAAAGTACCTGACTGAGAATACACTAAGTCGAGGTACTGAGCTCGCGCGATTGCTTGCTCTTCAGTTACACACGCCCCCATTGCGATATCTTTGGCAATTTTAGGGACAAAGGACGTGGTAAACCAGTCGGTCAGGAGTTGATCAGGAATCCAAAATTTAATCAAGCGACGACGCCTTCTCCATTCATGTATATGATCAGAGATGTGCGTAGCCGTATCCTGTTTGAGAGACGTGAGCAGATGGGTCCCAGTCTCGTACCGAATGGGTAACTGAAAATGAGTTAAAAAGGCCATAGCCAACGAGTTGAAATCTGAAAACATGCCGCGATTGAGTTCGATGTACCATTTAGCAGCTGAACCAGTGAGATTCCTCTGGAAGAGGCGAAGTCGGATAGAATCATCAAGCCATGAGTTAGATGAGCACCAAAGGTGATAAGTCATTACATGGGCCTGAGGGTCCTTGCCGGCTTTGCCGTCAAAATTTGGACAGTCACCTGGTATTTTGGTTGGAACCGGTGGCCAATATGGATTATGCAAAATAGGGTCATTTGTTAACTTGGACACATCAGGTAGTTCCAACGTTGCCAAAAATGGTAGCTGCGGGTTGAAGGACATCTGTGGCTGCGGATTCGAGGCAACATTAGGGTTCCACCCAGATGGTGGTTGCCCCCACGAACTCTTTCCGGACGGACCTGGCCCAAAAGGGTCTGGCGCGTAAGAATTTTGTCCCGATGGACCTGGCCCAAAAGGGCCTGGTGCATAGGGAGTTTGTCCGTAGGGGTTTTGTCCGTATGGATTTTGGCCATATGCGGACGGCTGTCCCTGTGTCTGCCCCCCAGCTCCCCATGTACTAGCAGCTTGCCCGGCAGGTGCACCATATTGGTAATTTTGATAAGGGGTGACCTGTGGTTGCTGGTAATTTTGATAAGGAGCAAACTGATTTTGCCCCTGGGGTTACTGGTAGCCATATGACTGCTGGGCCCCATACGGAGCCTGATAGGCAGGCTGCGTTTGGTAAGAAGGTTGATAACCTGTTTGAGTTTGAGGCCCAGGGTAATGTCCTTGAACCGGCTGGGGTTGAACCATATGTCCCGAAGATTGACTTGGTCGGATTTGAGATGGACCTAGTTGGCCAGTAGGATAGCCCTGCTGGGCACCAGGTTGTCCATGCGCCACCAAGGGTCGTCCTTGCGGAACGGATGACTGAACTGGTTGGATAGCTAGTTGACGTCGAGGTTGGCCAGCTTGTCCAGGTTGACGATTGAGGCGGACAACGGGTTGACCTTGCTGTATAGACGGTTGGCCCGTTTGCCCCCCAACGTGAACGGATTGAGAAGAGGGCTGGGCTTGCTGCATGGCAGGCTGCCCCCCTTGGTTTATAGGCTGAGCAGAGGGTTGGCCTTGCTGTATAGCAGGTTGCCCCCCTTGCCCAGAAGGATTCGTGAATTGAGCGGTAGGTTGGCCCTGTTGAACGTAGGGTTGTCCACCCTGCCCAGGGAGATGACCAAACTGGGCGGTAGGTTGGCCCTGTTGTACATAGGGTTGTCCACCCTGCCCAAGAGGATACCCTTGTTGGACCACTGGTTGATTTTGAGGATTGTAAACTGACCCAGTTTGTCCAGATGGGTACCCTTGCTGGAAACCGAGTTGGCCTTGCTGAATGGAAGGTTGCTCCGGTTGTCCAGTAGGTTGATTTTGATGTGGATATGGCGGACCTCCAATGCCCATGGGTTGTCCCTGGTAAGGTTGACCCTGTGGGCCCCCAGATTGTCCTGGGTCAGGCGGGCCATAAAGTGGTTGCCCCTGGGGGGTTTGCACATAGAGTGGCTGGCCTTGATTGGGTGGTCCTATGGGCTGTCTGGGAGGATCCCGGTTCCCAAGAAAAGTGTGAGTAGCGGGATCATACGTAACATTCAACGGTTCCTCGTTTTCTTCGAAAGGGCGATGAGGAAGAACTGAAATGCTCTCGAGGTACTCACCGTTTTCATCATAGTAAAAGAGGGGACCTTCGTAATCTGGGTCCGTTATGGGTTCCCCAAAAGCATCATACGGCCCTGACCCTGGAATGCCACCAGAAAAGGGACCAGCTTGAGGGTTTGCAGATGAGGAAACTGGTACAGCACTGACAACCGGAGTCGAACGTGCTACACAGACAGTAGGTTGAGTGGGAACTGAGGTAACGGGCGTGTTAAGCCCTGTCGTAAGGGGTGTACTAAGGGGTTGCGAAACAAAGGGCCCGGTGGAGGCAACAAGACTAGGATCCCATATAGTTGTAGAAGTCGTTCTAGCGGCATACCTATCCCTCACTGATTGGTATCGTGGAGGGAGGGGAGAGGAAGCCGGGATCGGGGTCTCAATGTCTGTCACTACGGGCGTCTCACTGGTGCTGGAAGCTGTCTCATCCATGTGGGAAGAAGACATTGGAGACGACATACCGAGAGGGGTACGAGGGGTACGGGGGGTATAATCGGGCTCCCAGATAGGATTCCAATCCTCTATGTAATATTCGTCGCCTGGGGCACGTACGTTGATAGGCTAGATACTCGGAACAATGGGAAGAGTACCGCTTACAACTGGTACCTCTGGAGCAACAGAGGATGGAGAACCTTGATCACTTGGACCGGGAGTTGATGGGTCAGCCAGGATGACCAGACCCCTTAGAAAACCTAAAGGAAACTAACGATAAAACCCTACTCAAAACTATCGCACACAAGATCTAAAACAGGTGATGTTATCGTGGCCAAATTAATTTTAAGACACAAGAACCAAACTTGACCTTTTCATGTTTCAGGAGTCGAGAAAAGGATGAAAAGATGACTCCAGTCTCCTTCGAATGTTTAATGAGCACGAAGTGACAAGACGCTCACAGGCACCTTTTCATTTAGGGAGTCCGAAAAGGATCAAAAGTGACTACTCTGGAGACTCTAGGTATAAGGTTTACCAAGCAACCCGTAAAACTGCTTATACACCTCAGCAATCGTATGAGAGCCAAGGACTTTCCGTACTGCAGTCAATCTTCCCGAATGCTGTGTTCGGTGCGTTACGGTTCAGAAGGCGGCAGAATCGGCTTCCTATGGATAAAGGATAAGAGCCTAATGGGGTCTCCCTATATACGCAACGGTACGTGGGAGCGCAGTCCGTGTTAGACCACTATCGAGTCACAGAAGGAGGAATCACCCAACCTAATGTGAAACAACAGTGACTATGTTTTAAGACGCCGGAACACGTCTCTAACCTAGACCTCTAGATGTTTGCGTTCAGTTCCAATGCGTTTTTAGATTCATTTGGTTCATTTTACAGTTGATCTTGAGATCAAGTTTCGATTTCAAGCTCTATCGTATGTTCCCTCACAATTACCTAGATGCAAGCTACATGCCAAAGAATTCCATTTTGTTCGATGAATTCTAGCTATGAGAGGGCAAAGAATTTTAACCAAACAAAACCAATATAAGCAAACAAGCAACTTGATGCAACTAAAGCGAGGAAAGGAAACTTTTTCTTTTGAAGATGCAAATCAACGAAATGTTCTTTTCCTTTTCAATTTTTAAAGCAAAGTTACTAGTTTGATTTCCTTTCAATGACACAAAGCATCTAAATGAATTTGGAGGAACCGAAACACCAAGCAAACTACTTAATGAAAGCACACAAAGTTCCCAAAGCACTCAACCAAAGCTTCCAAATCAAAGGAAAACTAAGTTTTGCACGAGCTATGTGATCTAAGCTCGGCAAGACAAGCAAGGATTGCAAGCAAGGAGGAAGCGAAAAACCACTCGGAAACACAAACCAAAACACTCCAACAATCACTGAACAAGTGCATAAACAAATCTGAAATCGGCTGGTCAAACAAGCAAACAAGATTCCTACGGTAGGCTTGACACACACACGGCCACTAGATGCCCTAGGGCTAGAGTGCGAAATCAATGGAGAAAAGCGAACACCCGAAGGATAAGAGTCGCAACCAGTCAATTAGAGACCCAACACAATCCAGCAATTGTAAAAGTAATGATGAAAACACGAACCAAGCAGCGAAAGCAAAAGGGAAGGTATTCACAAAATTAGAAAACTGAACTAAAACGGAACCCTATGGAACCAAGCTCCGCAATCAAGCAACTCAGAGTTTAGACAGTGAAAAGCAAGTCATCAAACAGGTGGAGAGAAGAAGGGATAGTCACAGCAAAAAGTTTAGGAGGCCAATTTGGTCAAAAATGAACTTTACAAGATCAGCGCGGGTAGCCTTCAGCAACTCGGCGCTGACAGGAGGAGGCCTGTAGCAACTTTGCGACGTCAGCGCGGAAGGACAGGGATAAAGCACGCTGTCTCAGAAAAACGAGGTCAGCGCGGAAAGAAGCCACACAGACGCGATGACAAAAATCACAAAGAAACGGGGCGCGATGTCAGCGCGGAAGGACACGCATAAAGCGCGCTGTCTCTGAAAACGAGGTCAGCGCGACTGTTAGACGTACATGCGTGATGGAAAGAGTACCAAAGGAACAGGGTCGCGATGTCAGCGCGACTGTTCTAAATTAAAACGCGCTGAGAGCAAAAAACAAGCAAGGCCAAAACAAAAACTTCCCAAACCAAAGGCAAGAGCCTTTTAACAATTAAGACACTTCCCAGGAGTGCCCAGAAAGTTTATAAGCACAGAGACAATCCCAAAAAATCGGAAAAGAGACCAATCAAAGTCAAACACAAAAGTGGACCCAAAAGACAAAAAGGTTGATCCCCAGCGGAGTCTGCCAAATTGTTGGAGAGGTAAATCCCCTCTACGGATAGAGGCGATCCCTACTAGCCCAGTAGGGGTCTAGCAACAATCACACAATGCTGCTACGCATGCTCCTAATTATGATTAAACAAGAGGTAAAGAGCACCTACTTGGATTCCTGCGCTGTCGTTTGACGAAGAGATGTTGCCTTCGCTCCTTCGCCTCGGCTGGTCACGATCCTCCGCGATCTCCGCGAATGGATACCTGCACACACGAAGAGGAAACAAACGCAAGCGTGAAATCTAGTAAAAGCAACCATACATCAGTCAGAAAAGATGTAATTCACATTTAACCATAGCATAGACAAATGAGAATGGAACAATAATAGCAGTCATCTATTATTAATCAGAATAGAGAAGAGTACAACCAAATGTTCTGACGTCGGTAACCTTCTCAGGAGGGGCCAGTCAGCATGTATCTCAAGCATTCACCTTTGAGGATGATTCTCCCAAGACAAACAACTCTCTCTCACACACAAGTAACACAAAACATCCTTCCCTAAGCAATCAATCACTTCCACACCTAGCACACCAAACCTATAGTAGCAGCAATCTGAGCACTACAAGCTCTGCACAATCCAAGCTATTCCAAGCTATGTCTAACTAGCTGCTCATGGTAATGGTGAGAGTTTATATAGGAGAAGGAGCCTCCTAAAAGGGTGGAAGGATGAGCTTATCTTCAAGGGAAGTGGTTGCAAAGGGTCGAACAGACATGCCATAGAAGGGAGTCGACATTCACAAAGCTAACAACCAAGCCTGGAGTTATCTGGAAGGCTGGTTGTTTGAACAAATTCGCCCAAACTGGATCAGCGCGGATTATTAGGAAACTGTCGCGCTGTCGCCGCGTCTCAATAACTGGGACAGACATGTCAGCGCGGAAGTACACGGGAAAGGCGCGCTGTGGACCAGCGCGGAAAAGTGATGTGCTTCCGCGCTGGCAGCGCACGGAATACACTACAGGGCGCCAGTCATCGCGGTTATTTTAGGAACAGACGCGCTGATGAACAAAACTTTGGAAAAATGGGTTTTTGAGACAGTTCAGGAAGCAGGAACTTGGTGATTGTGAATTCTGGGCACAGCAGGGTGACTGACAGAAAGGCAGTGACAAATTACTGTGTAACACCCCTAGCGCGATACATGACACATCGACATGCACATTAAACTCGACGTCCCATTTCAGAAAGATCAATATAGGGGCTGAAGCCATCTTCTCCTTAAGTGTCTCCAGGCTTTTATTTCATTTCTCATTCTAGTAATAAGTACCATCCTTCTTCAGCAACTATTCCATCGGAGCTATGATCTTGGCGTAGCTTTTGATGAACTTTCGATAGTAGCCCATGTGTCCCAGTGTGGCGCGTAGTTGTTTGACGCTCCACAGTGCTTGTAGATTGAGTATGACAACGATATTTGTCGAATCTATCATTAGGCCTTTCTTACAGACCACATGGCCCAGCAGGTTCGCAAATGGGACAAGGAAAGTACACTTCTTTAGAATTAGCACAATCTGGTGTCGGCAGCAAGTATCCAGTATTAACCGTAAGCTCGCTACATGCTTCTTAACCAATCCAAACACTGTCCAATCATCAATATATACCTCTAAGAATTTGTGTATAAATTCTTTGAATGTCGCTACCACTATTCGTGAAAATATCGCCAGCGCATTCTTTAGTCCAAAGGGAACCATCGTGTACTGAAAGAAACCCCATTCAGTGGAAAACATTGTTTTACTTCTGACTTCAGGTGCGATCTTGATCTAGTGGTATCCTAAGAACCCATCCGTGAAGGATTAGGCTTCCTTGCCCCCCACATTTTCTAGTACTTCATCTGTAAATGGTGTTTGAAATGGATTGTTAATGCAGGCATCATTGAGCTTCATGAGATCCATGCAGATGCAAATCTCACCCTTTTGTTTTTTCTCCTACACAACCATCGAACTTACCCAGTTGAACTCCTCGACTAGTTCAATGATTCCTACTGCCAGCATCTTATCCAGTTCTTCGCAAACCTTTGCTTTATATTTTGGATTCAATCGGTAGGGTCACTGATTTACTGGTGTTGTGTTTAGATTCAACATTATCTTCATCATTATCAAGTCTGCTAGGATCCCTTTTATCTCGGGGATTTTTGTTGGGAACAAATCTCGATATTCCCAAAGAAATTCAACGACCTTCTCCACTATGGCGTCATCCCAATAGTCCTCAACTGTAGCATACTTTAGGTCTTCTTTGGTTCCGATATTGACTTGTTTCATTTTCAATGGCACCATGATATCTAGATCTTCGATTTTGGGTCTGTGCACCTCCCAGCTCCCCTTGGATTCTGAATTATTGACATTTTTTGGATCGTCCTTATAATATTCTACCTGGAAATTATAGAGTTCGAGGGCCTGGCACAGTTGCCGCGACTAGTTGTGCTACACAATTTCTTCTGGTTCTAGTGGCATCTTGAAAATGTCGGCCGTTACTAGTTGTAATGCTTTGTCCATGGGATCCATCCATCCATGGTGTGAAGGATGCCATAAACCAAGTGTAGTGCTACGCATCTGTTAATGTCATGTTAGCCTCGCAAATAATACTTTTTAGTCTTTGGTCTAAATCCCATAGGGTTTCCCCAGGCATCATTGCGATCTCATTGAACCCTTTGATCAATTGTGTTTCTAACTTCAGCCAGCTAAACTCATTCGTTAATTCACTCTGGATTTCTATTGGCCCCGCCTTTGGGTGATCGCTTGAGTATTTTATGTACAATGTCAATGCTCGGTCCTGTAGCACGCTGATTAAGGTAGCCTTTCTAATATTATCATTTGCAATTCACTGCGCTTTCCATACTAATTTTAACACGAACTAGTATTGTTTCGGGTCTTCGCCTCCTGCTCCTTGGAATACCGATAACTAGATCACGCTCGTCATTGTTACAATTGAACTACTACTATTCATGGTCCCTTCGATCCTTCAATTCTTTTCTCTATAGATTCCCCGCATCTCACATTAGAAACCCTTTAGGCAGATCTCAGTCCCAACAACAGAACCATTTGTTGGCTTATATGGGCTTGACCCAGGTTCGGAAGAATTATTTAGCCAAGAAAATCCCGCAGCTACCGACCCTTTCAGCAACAGCCCGTGGAGCGCAGATTAAGGTCTCAACTCAGATAGTAGGGGACGATGTTGGAACCAGGTTTTCTCACCCTTAGGATGTCTAGATGTGGTTTGGAGGTTTTGCACACCTTTCTATAGCTTCACGCTACTCTGGACTCATGCAGATCCAAACCCAAAATAACTTCTACATTCTATTATCAAGTGGTTTATAGATCTAATCTATTTGATGAAGTATTGTAAATCAGATATAATTAGCAAGGTCTTTAAGAAAACATTTAACAGATTTAACCATTTTGTGCACTTAGAATAAACTTAGATTCGCATGCATATATAACATAAGCATATAGATCAAACAGATATATTAACCATAATGTCAGATCCGTGATACCCAGATTTAATACATAATTTATAGAAACTTATCTTTATTTCCCCTTTATCACCAATACTTCCAGATCTGCCCTACACACTCAGCTATAGGGGCCCACACACCCAGCTACAGACTCTTCTAGGCCTCTATGCAGACAGCTGCAGAGCATCTATCCACTACCCAAACACTCAACTCAGACTCACAGATGCCTTCGGAATCTTCTCCTCAAGAACCCATTACAATTCAGATCCAAGATTATACTCCAAAAAGAACTACCTTTCCCTCATAGATCCACGCTCTATTTATACCTTCCTATGGTCTGTAGACCGACTTACTTCCTATTATTCTATATTATTTCTTAGGCAGACAACCCTTTGATTCGACCTTTTACATTTTGCGTTCCTCATATTCCAGAGGTTTACAATATTTTTATCCTACCTTCTAGGCTATCAAACCCAAAATTGTTACGCGGGACATCCACTACCCAACATTGACATAAGAGTTAGGTACACCACCTACTAGGGTTACAGAGCTGCTTGGCAACATGGAATAATAAGTGGTGAAGAAAGATAGCTGGTCCACTGTAACTACCTTTCCATCCAATGGAAATAGGATGATGCGAAAGATAGTAAATATGATGGATATCATGGCATATGTCCAACTGCGACCCAGTAAGAGATAGTCGAGTTTTTTATCTATGACTTCTATGTCCATTGTGACCACACCACCTAAAGTGACATCTTTAGAGATTTGCGGGAGTAGGGACTTGCAGATACAGTTCGCTAAGAGATAGTCTGGGAGGGGAGCTTTGACTAACCTCTGCCTACGTCTCCATTCATGTATATGATCAGAGATGTGGGTGGCGATATCCTAACGTAATGAAGTGAGGAGCTATGTCCCAATCTCATAACGGATGGGTAGCTGGAAGTGCTTTAATAATTCCATCGCTAGAGTGTCGAAGGTATCTACTGACATTCATGGTAACTCAATGTACCACTTAGCTCTATTACCAATGAGGGTTTGGGGAAAAATATGTAACTGGACACTATCATCCACCATGGAGTTAGAGACACAACAAATATGATAGGTTGTGATATGGGTGCCTGGATCCTCCCTTTTTTTCCCTTGAAACTTGGGGATGTTTGTTAGTATTTTATGTGGGTTTGGCGGCAAAAGTAAGTTTTGATAGATGGGGTAATTTGTAAATTTGTACAAGTCGGGGATATCCAACATTGCCAAGAAAGGCAGAGTGTGTGGTGCCCCTGACTTGGACCAAGGTGATGACATATGACTTGAGGATCTTTCCGGTCCTCCCATCATTTGAGTCCAAATATTATACATAGGCTACGTGGTATAGTAGTTGGCTTGGGGTATGGCATTGTAGTGTGTATTTCAATGGGGAATGTGATGTTGGAGTATAGAATTTCCCCTAGGATAAGTAGTGCCCCCTTGACTCATTTTAATTTGAGAGTAGGGTACCCCCATGGATTAGTTGGTACTTCCTTGAGGATTCCCGCCCGCCACAGAACTAACCATATGTCCTTGATTGACATAAGGAACACTCATGTCAATCAATGACTGACTATGCATGCTTGAGAATGGAGGGGGCACTGTTACGTTCCCAACTAGTATGTGCATATTGGGAATGCTCCCAGATACTTTAATCTGGGGGTTTGAACTATACAAATGGTTTTCGTCCATATTGTTGGTGGACAGGAACCGCACTAGCAGTGCTATATTGAGTGTTATAAGGAGCGTTGTATGTAGCACTTGTTGAAGGTATACATTTTGACACTAAAAGGGTGGAACCTGACATTGGCTGGGTTTTACTCGTGGAGGGTGTCATGTGAGTGTTTGTACCTAGGACAAATGGGATAGAAGGGTTCCCCATTAATGGTTTGGTGGTGACTATTGACTAGGGAAGTGGTGGAGGACTAAAAGTGTCCACAAAGTTCCACAACTTGTTAGTCATTGACGGGATGTATGGAAATGTTCCTACTAAAGAGACAAGGAGTACAGGTGCCACGGGAACCAAGAGTGGGTCCAATAGATTCGTAAGCAGAGGGTTAAAGGGAGGAAGAAATCCTTCGGTAAAGAAATCCTTCGACAAACTTGAATCGTCGGTTGTCCAAATAGATTTCGTGTGAGATCTAGGAGACTGATTCCCTGAAGATGGGGAATCCAGCTTACTAGAGCTCAATAGATCTTCCATAATGAGTGGAGGAAGTCCTAACAATCATCTAGATTGGCGACGAGGGTCAGATGTAGCCATGGTGACCATTAATTTGTATCAATAAATTTTATCGTGATATTTGTTAAAGTCTCAATGATAGCACACGAGTACCTAAAAAATATAAAAAATAAACTAAGTTGATCAATCAGCAAATAGAGGGAAATGACCCTATCTGATAAGCACCAACCACTGGAGATGAAACCCAATACGATAATGAATAATAGAGAGGGCTGGCCAATTGTACAGTTATAGTTACTCTAGAGCTTTGTCCGAACCTCAGATTGAGGGTCCAAGTACTCTCGTGAAGATAAGTGCCCTCCCAAAAATTAAAGACAGAGTAGGTCCTTCTATGTTAGGTTCCACAACAGCCTACCCTAGTCAGCTTGTCTAAGTCCCTAAAATATTGGCCACTAAGGATACCTCAGATCATAGACACTAGTGGGGGGGACAAAGTTGCAATTAGTACACTATGTGGGCAGGATACTTGAGTCCCCGAATCAGCTCTGAAATCCCGGAAGGGATCCCTGATACACAGAATACCCAATGGAGTTGCAAGAGAAGGTGAGCTACCTTCACTTACAGTCCGATGTTGTCTTGTATTTAGCTCCACTTTGACTGGAGTGGTCCTGGTAGTATGAGTGCAGAAGTAATTTTCACTCTTTTAATGACACTAGTTTTCATTTCTGATCTTGGCCAGTTTACTCACACTTCCTATCCCAAGATCCTAGCTTGAACTATTGTTTGTTTACTCAATAAATAGTTACTAATTAATTTTAGGTAAATTTTATGTGTATTTTTTTTAGTGTCTTCGGTAGGGCGTTGACGTATGAAATGTGATGGGACTCTGACCCAAAAATCATGCACAAGGCAATGCTTAAAAAATATTCAATTCAATGAAAACAAGTTGTATTCTACAGGTTAGAGTATTCACATATTCATATTTGTTTCATGCATCCTAGTCATTATAACACATGCATAACCAACATAAATATTCCCAATGCTTTCCTAACAACTATTTGAAAACAAAATAAAGCAAATTTTAACCAGCAAAGCAGAAGAATGAATAAAATATGTGGATCCTTCTTTCATAAAAAATGTTTTAATGAAGAAAAAAATTTATTTCCTAAAAAAAAAAATCTTTCAAGACAGTGATCTTGCTAACAAAATGCAATTGCAGATCCCTTTCATTCCATGAGCAGGCTTCCCATCCCTTTGAGTTTACAAACACAGCTATATGTCAAGATTTGGGGGACTAACACTATGTAGCAGTGGCCACAGAGAGTTATTGCATCCACCGACACCCTATGTGTGCAAACACATAGCTTTATAAAGCACTGTGTAGTATACTAACCTATGTTAGTGTGGGAAAATAGCTCAAAACATGGATTTTAGGATCAGATTCAAGGATGAATCTATGAAGTCAGAATGCAACAAGGTTTTGGTGGGTCAGAAAGGGATTGCAGAAATATAGGGAGGTCTTAGAAGGAGGAGGAAACTGAGAATTGTCTGGGTAAACTGGGAACTAGATGTATAGTCCCCAGCAGAGTCACCAATTCTGCTATAGGATAAAATGCATGATGTATGGAGAATGGAGATACCTTGAAAGGTCTTCTTGAGACCTTCGACAGACTGTAAGATTATCTGTAATAGTCACAAAGTTACATGCATGTCCATAAACATTAACTAACTATCAAAGAAAAATAGATGGATTACCTCAAGCCTCTATGTAGATTTGCTAGGGAGCACAATACATCTAGGTGGAAGTCCCCTGAGCTGGCTCCAGATCAAGTCCTGCACATAGAAGAGACAAGTATAATCACAACATACAACCTTGGTAACTAATACATGAATACATAAAATAAATCTAGTTACATATAACTAAGCTACTCATGCTAGAAGGTATTGGATAAACAAGTAAATGAATGATAGTACCAACACCATGGGATAGATAGTACAACTGTAGTTCTATATTAATGTCAGAAGAGTGATTACAACCATCTATTGCGTCAGCCTTCCTTTACCCCTCCAGCTTATCTATCTCTCTCCCTTATTACCAACTTCTTATCCTTAGATTTGAGATTATGCTCAACAATCAAGTAAGTTATCCTTTCAAATTATCTGACCCCTATCACCATAGCCATAGCTTTAATTATGTAGCAATTGAGTTAGGGTTTCCATTTTCCTCCATGAGTTCCTTAAGGTAAAAGCAATGAAGTTGCCATGCTTTTCAACTCTTTCTCATTTGCCTCCTTCATTAGGATTAGAAATCCCCCAAATAGGTCGAACTTGAGATGTTTCCTTGCTTTTCTTCCGTATATTTAGGAGCAAATATATAGATATTTATGAGTCAATTCACTCCTTTGCCCTTTAGAACTTCATTAGGATCCACTAAAGTTGTTCCCGAACTAACAACTAGAGTTAGTAGGGTTAGTTAGGCTTACAGAGAAGATTTGTAAAGCATGTTGTCAGTGTATAGCCAATGTTAGTGTTGAAACAATGCATGTGATCTTGGTCCTTGCTTCAGCTATCATGTCTTTCCCCTCTGAGCTGATGAGGGGGTCATTTTGCTATATAACAACCTTGGAGAGTTAACTCTCCACTCACCTAATCCAAGGCCCTAATGAACCTAAACTTGTTGGTGTTTTTTAATGACAACAATAAAATTTCTAGTTCATTTTATTAATCACTTGATTTTATATAGAATTTCTTTAAGTCAGGGGAATTACGAGAGTGAAATGATGATGTTTTTATGACGCAAAAGAAATCAATAGAAAACTAACTATATGAATACTGTCATTTTCTTCGATGAAGAGTGATCTCTACTTGGGTTCTATGAAAACTTACATATAAGACAAATATTTTTCGTTTCTTTTCTAAAACAATCCACACACACCCAAAAACTAAAAAGGCTAAGAATGCCTTAAAATGAAAACTAACCTAATGCAAATTACAATGATGATGAAATATCCTAAATAACACTCATAAACAAATGCAACTCTTTATAGAGACAATAAGCCAACTTAAAATGAAGAGGGAAAAAATTTGAAGCCAAATCTCTCTTCAAAGCAAGTAGAGCAAATTGCAAAAGATCACAAATCACTTTTCAACACTTAAACAAAAGAAACCAAAAACCAAAAACTTGGAAAAAGAAAAACAAAAGAATTTTTTTTTAGAATTTTCTTTTAAGGGGACAAAACAACTTCTTGAGGTCACAAAAGTACCACTAAAACTTAAAAGATCAATACATAAGCACAATGAGTCTTTCAATATCACAAGTTATAAACTCGAAAATGAACGAAACTTGAACAAGAAAGACTACAAAATTGTACAAACTAACCCAAATAGTAGCAAAATATTTCGACAAAATGACAAAAAAATCAAGAAAGAAATACTTCCAAACTTGTCAAAAAGACTCTCAAAAAGCAAGAAAATCAACAAGTCCACCAAACAAGGGAAAGAAAAGCAAGAGAACTACAAACTTGCTTAAGAAGCAATCCTAGGCCAAATCGTTTCAGTCAAAAGGAGATAATGAAAACAAAAGTCTACAGAAAAAATGAATTCTCCAGACAGTAGATAACCATATAGCAGCATAAACCACCAGGTAGTAGACCTAACTAGGCAGGAATATTTGAAAAAACAATCCAAAAACTTGCATATGCGGCTATTTAAAGACACAGAATCATGCACATGCATTTCTAATACAGGAAACTCATATATACGGGAGTCAGATTTAAAGAAACCTACATGTACATGCTATTTTCATCAAAGAAAACAATGTATACAAAGATTCATTAGGAAAAACAAAAATCAAGGTCTAATCAAGAAGATCAGACTTGATGCTTGGGACACTAATGGACCAAACAATACTATAAAAGCAAGCAATCAAGAAACTGAACCTTGATTAAGAAGAAACAACCCAAACCAGGAATAACAAGATTGTTATCCCCGGTGGAGTCACCAATTCTATTGTGGGTGAAAGCACCCTAGGGCTTTGGTTTGAGAACCCCAATAGGGCAGAGAGAAAACCACAACAAGAAATGCTGAAGCAATGAACAAAAGTGTTTATTCTACTAAACTGTGTAGGAGTGTCCTTACCCGGATGTCCTTAATTTGGGTAGAACCCACAGGGTGCAAACCCTCAGCCTCTCCCAATGTTATTGAAACCTGAAAATGATCTAAATGGAACATACATAGGAGTACAAACATAAAACATGTTCACGATATTAACTTTAAATCATATAAATGAATGACTAATTATACATCAATATAAGATTCATAAATGAATTACAACATAATTTGATGCATAAACACATTTAATATCTAAAATAGAACATCATTCCTTTTATTGAAGTTAGCTACAATTAAAGTGGAGAAATATGACTTGAGTCCTTCTCTTGCTCCAAGCAGAACCTTCCTACGGATTCGTCCTTTCCTAACCTTCAACAATCTTCCTCCATCACCAACACAAGGACATCTCAAGCAAGATGGAGGATATATATAACAAGGAAAAAAGTGTTTCCTAAAGCTTTGGGGAGTGCAGGAGGCACAGGGATTTTTCAGACTCGATCAGGGATAATCTTACTATAGTATCAATATCTCATATCTTCTCCCTTAAGGCCTTCCCATGGAGGTTTATTTATACTTCTCCAAATTAGTTTTTTCAGTTGGAAAATAGTTGGGCCACAGGCAATGGGAGGTGAGTAATAGGTAAAACCCATGAACTGAGCCCGATATTAAGGAAATGTAGGTTTTAACCCTATACAGAAATTACCTGCATACGAATTCTTAAACAAAGAAAATAAACAATGCGAGAGCATAACCCATAAAACACATATGCACAGAGATTTTTCCCTGGATCCCAAAACCGGGACTACTAGCTTGATTTTTCATTATGTTCCTTTCAATGTTACAATACATATTTATACATGCCGAAGCATCCAATACCATGGACCGAAAAACCATCGCGTCCAATACCATGTGCGAAAAACATGCACAAAACCATAGGTAGGTTCGCCCAACCTAATATAGGGTCCAAAAAACAATTTCCTCAAACCCCCCCGACAGGGGGGGCTTCTGCCCCCCCTGTGACCCCCCCACTGTGCAATCGACGCAACGAAGGGGGGCTACCGCCCCCCTCTAACCCCCCGTTTAACTATGTAGGTTAGTTTTGGAAAGAATATAACACAACCCAACAATCTCCCACTTGTTGTTTTCTTTCCACAGGGGGCCACAGGAGAGCTTAGTCATTTTTCCAGCCCTGAAACACCCATTGTTTCTCTACACCAAGAGAACTTCTCAGAGCTCACAAATTTTGTCAATGCATCTGCATTATTCTTCAAAGTGTCCACCTTTACCAGCAACACCTTTTTGTCTTCTATCATATCCCTCACAAAGTGATACTGAACATCAATGTGCTTTGTCTTCGAATGATAAGCAGGGTTCTTTGCCAAAAAAATTGCACTTTGGCTGTCACAGTCTATTCTTATAGCTCCCTGTACTAACCCCATACTTGAACACAATCTCTGCAACCAAACTGCTTCCTTGCTTGCATGAGTGGCTGCCATGTATTCTGCCTCTGTAGTTGATAGTGCCACTACAGATTGTTTCTTACTCATCCAACTGACGGCACCTCCAAATAGGTTAAACACATACCCACTTGTAGATCTTCTCTGATCCAGATCTCCAGCCCAGTCTGCATCAAGAAAACCATGAATATCCAACACTCTGTCCAATCCTGGTCTTCCTTGGTAGCACAAACCATAATCACTAGTGCCACGCAAATACCTGAAAACCCGCTTCACTGTTGTCCAGTGCTCCTTCCCAGGTTTTGACATAAACCTGCTCAATACTCCCACTGCATGTGCAATGTATGGTCTAGTACAGACCATTGCATACATCAGGCTACCGACTGCACTTGCATATGGAACACGGGACATGTCCTCTTCCTCTTCTTATGTCTTGGGACACTGTTCAGCAGATAACCTCACACCTACAGGAATAGGAACCTTCACCGGTTTACTATCCTGCATATTAAACCTCTGCAGTATTGTCTCGACATACTTCCTCTGGTTTAACCAGAGCTTCCTCCTTGCCCGATATCTTTTAATTTCCATGCCCAAAATATAGTTTGCAGCACCAAGATCTTTCATGTCAAATTTGGAGGAAAATTGGGTCTTCAAATCCTGGATAATTTCTTTGTCATTTCCAACCAGCAGCATATCATCCACATACAAGACCAAATAAATAACATGGTCACCAATTAATTTAAAATACACACAATGATCTGCTTTGCTTCTGGTGAAGCCAAGTCCCCGTATAAATGTATCAAATTTCTGATACCACATCCTTGGTGACTGTTTTAACCCATACAGAGACTTCTTTAACTTGCATACCAGTTCTTTCTTACCCTTCACCACAAAGCCTTCAGGTTGCTTCATGTAGATTTCCTCTTCCAAATCCCCGTGAAGAAATGCTGTCTTCACATCCATCTGTTCTACCTCAAAATCAAAAGCACCAACAACAGATAAAAGTAATCTAATAGAAGCTACCTTGGCAACAGGAGAAAAAATATCACCAAAATCAATTCCTGGCACCTGGGAATAACCTTTTGCTACCAACCGAGCTTTCTATTTCTCAACCTTTCCTTCTGCATTAGTCTTCTTCTTGAACACCCATTTGCTGCCAATGGGTTTCCTTCCAGCCGGCAACTCTACCAGATCCCAAGCCTCATTTTTGTGCAAAGATGCCATTTCATCAACCATGGCCTCTTTCCAGAGTTTTCCATCCTCTGAATCCACTGCTTCCTTCACAGTTCTGGGATCATCATCAGTAACAGACAAAGCAAAATTTGAACTGAAAGCAGATGGACTATACCTTTCTGGCTGCCTTCTTTCTCGACCTGATCTTCTCACAGTCGGAGTTAGTGGCTCTTCATCTTCTGATTCCTCCTCTGCTGCAGAGTCTGATTCTTCCTCCTCTGGCTCAAACTCTATCTTCTCAGGTTCCTTTGGTTGGACTTCATGTTGAATAACATCTTTTACCTCTCTGAACACCACATCTCGGCTGTACACAACCTTCCGTGTGACTGGGTTCGAAAGCTTATAACCCTTTAAACCATCCTTATACCCAATAAATATGCACTTTTCAGATTTACTATCCAACTTGGTTCGTTTCTCCTTTGGAACATGTACATATGCAACACATCCAAATACCCTCAGATGTGAAAGAGAGGGTTTCTTACCAGTCCATACTTCTTGTGGAGTCTTATCCTCCAATGCTGATGAAGGTGATCCGTTGATCAGGTAACATGCAGTATCCACCGCCTTTGCCCAGAATTCTTGTCCTAACCCGGCACCACTGAGCATGCTTCTTGCCCTTTCCATGAACATCTTGTTCATTCTTTCTGTGACTCCATTTTGCTGAAGTGTATATGGAGTAGTCTTCTGCCGTGCTATACCACACTTCTTACAAAATTCTTCAAATTCCTTGCTGCAAAATTCTCCACCATTATCTGTCCTCAGCACCTTTATCTTCTTCTCTATTTGATTTTCCACCAGAGCCTTAAATTCTTTAAACCTGTCAAAGACTTCAGATTTCTTCTTAAGGAAATATATCCATGTATTCCTTGAGAAGTCATCTATGAATGATACATAGTACACAGACTTACCCAGTGATGGAACCTTCACAGGTTCAAACACATCACTATGCACAAGCTCTAATATCTGTTTCGTCCTCTTACCACCAGAGGGGAAACTCACTCGATTCTCCTTCCCATACACACAATTTTCACAGAAATCAAAATCCAGAGAGATATCATTCATACCTTCTACCATACCTTTACCATGAAGTATTCGAAAGCCCTTCTCTCCAATATGTCCAAGCCTTTGATGCCACAACATGGTCTTCTCTCCAGAGACCACTAGATTTTCTACTCCATTTTCAGGAACCATAGAACTATTGCACCCATCAACAATAGTGCTACCTTGCAGTTTGTACAGAGTTCCAATCCGAACTCCCCGCATCAATATCAGTGCTCCTCGAACCATCTTGCGAGTATCTTTCTCGAACACCGTCTTTACACCTGAATCATCCAACTTGCTTACAGAAATCAGATTTCTGGCCAATGCAGGAATATGTAGAACACCCGGAAGTGTTCTAACCCTTCCACCTTGCAACTTCAACTTTTCTTTTCCCCGACCAATGATTCTAGCCTTCCTATCATCTCCTAAGAAGACATCACCACCATCGTATTTCTCATACTCGCAGAACCACTCTCTATGGGGAGTGAAGTGAAAGGATGCACCTGATTCAATCAACCATGCCTCATGATCTACATGTGTACTTGAAGAAGCCAAGTACACATCCCCACCTTCATCTGAGGTGGTTTTCGCCTCTGCGGAAGGAGCATCATCAGATCCCTTTCCTTTATTAGGAGCTTTAGATTTACAATCCCTTCTGAAGTGTCCTTCCTTTCCGCATTTCCAGCACACCACCTTTGTAGGTTTTCCTGGAGATTTAGATCTCCCTCTAGATTTATATCTCCCACTCGATGACTTATTTTTGTTTCTGTTCTGGGACCGTCCTCGTACAGACAAGGCATCACCATTCTAGTTGTCCATATTCTTCCGTCTCATCTCCTCCGTCAGCAAGGCTGAGACTATTTCATCAAACTGAAAAGCAGTTGCATTGCTACCTATTGCAATAACCAGACTATCCCACGAATCTGGTAGAGAACACAATAGACTGATGCACCTATCTTCATCTGAAATTTTAATTTCAACAGATAATAACTGACTTACCACAGTATTAAACACATTCAGATGCTCTGTCACCGAGTCTCCATCTTTCATCCTCAGGTTATACAACTTTTTCCGCAGGAACAATTTATTCACCAGAGACTTAGATTGGTACAAAGTCCCTAACTTGACCCACAAAGACTTCGCCGTAGCTTCCCCTGATACATTCAACAATACTGAATCTGAGACACACAATCATATTGTGCTCTTTGCCTTCCGATCCAACTTCTTCCATTCTTCATTGGTCACTCCCGATGGTTTAGTACCCGGATCTACCGCGATCCACTGATCTTTATCCACCAACAGATCCTCCATCTTGAGTTTCCACAACTCAAAATTCTGACCATTGAACTTCTCAATCTCGATCTTTCCACTGCTCGCCATCTTCTTTCACCACCAGAATCGATCTCGCAGATCTCCCACTGAACAGGGTCTACCACAGGCCCGAGCGAAACCCCTCAGCAACAAAGGCGTCCCCTTGAAGCCAAAACAGCTCTGATACCAAATGTAGGTTTTAACCCTATACAGAAATTACCTGCATAGGAATTCTTAAACAAAGAAAATAAACAATGCGAGAGCATAACCCATAAAACACATATGCACAGAGATTTTTCCCTGAATCCCAAAATCGGGACTACTAGCTTGATTTTTCATTATGTTCCTTTCAATGTTATAATACATATTTATACATGCCGAAGCATCCAATACCATGGACCGAAAAACCATCGCGTCCAATACCATGTGCGAAAAACATGCACAAAACCATAGGTAGGTTCGCCCAACCTAATATAGGGTCCAAAAATATTTTTCCCGGGGCGCTGCCCCGGACCCCGTAGAGGGGGGCTACCCGCCCCCCTCAAACCCCCCTGTGACCCCCCCACTACGCAATCGGCGCAATGAAGGGGGGATACCGCCCCCCTCTAACCCCCGTTTAACTACGCGGGTTAGTCGTGGAAAGTGTTGGATACCTATAGTAATAGGTTTCATATTTCATGATTGACAAGAGAAAAGCCAAATATGCTCTGCTTTGGTATCCCAAAGATCCCATATTTCCTAGAAAGCAAGAGCTGGGTAAGTGTTTCAAGCATTGAGGGCCTTATTTCAATTTTTGTGGATGATTCAACAGTCTAATCTGGATCATGCCATGTTTCAATTTTGAGTTGTAGAATAGAGAAAGAGGTCTGTCCAAACAGCTTAATCTTGGCAGACAAGTAGCTCAGGTAGAGAAGCAAAGGTTCCCAAAAGTTTAATCTGGGACCTTGGAGGACATAAGGGTAGAAGTAGATAGAGAAAAAGAGGAAAAAGCCAAAGAAAAGAAAAGGCAATTGAGGGTCGCAAGTTCAAGTGCCCCTCCAAGAAGAAACAAAAAATGCTAGGCAAAATAGTTGGGTAGGCAGTTGTGGTTGCAGAAAGAATATGATCACCATTACACAAGTATCCATAGGTCTCTTGCCAAGGCAATCGATCTGTCAGCAAGCAAAGTGGTGAAGTTCATGAAATTACAGCAAAGAGCATCACTAACTTCCTCTCTTTCCCTCTCTACTCCATCACTAACACCCCCTTTCTAAATTCCCCTCATTCATTCATATTAACTCCTAATTCTACTATATAACCTCCCTTATCTTACCCCTACCCCTAATAGTATTAACACTAAGGTGTATAAAACCCCAAATCTTATGTATATTCCCTCCCCTAGGCATAATAGCCGTGTATTTTTCAAAAAAAGGGGCCAAATGGCATCTGGCCACTTTGGTGAACCTTTTCCACCCATTTCCCTTTTGCTGCAAGACAATTTGCCTTCAAATCACCTCTGCATTGCTAAAACCCACTTTCCAAACCCATTTTGCCTATAAAACCTTTGCAAAGGTCAAATGCCCGCCTCTGGCACGTTTCCCAATCCTACCGCATTGTGGTTTAATCAAAACATTTGAAAAAACCCACATAAAACCCACAAATTTTGATTTTTCCGCCCATAATATCAAAGGCACATGTTACCCCTCCGCCAGCCGTCGGATCAAGCCCACCAGATCCGACGGCTTACAGCAATATCGGAGCGCCTCCCGTGACCGCACGTTAACTTCCGGGGAAGTGACGTTGCGCCTTGTCACGCCTCCTCCACGCGTCGGGCGTTAAACCATCTCGGAGCCCGCTCTGACATCCTCCGCGCCGTACCTTAACCGCCCCGGGAGACTGCGACGGTTAAGGCCTTAACCGTGACCGTTGCACGTTAACCGCCACCTACCCGCCGCTAATTCACCGCCACGTCGTTGCCTGCCCGTACCCGCTTATGTTATTGGCCTACCTCACTGCTGACTGGGCTTCCACCTCGCCTCACCTTTGACCAGTCGCCCACTGCCACGTCGCCCGATGACGTCAGCAGAAAAAAGCGCCAAATGGTAAAATGACCCATATTTACCAAATTTTCCCGTGTTTTTACCATTTTCACTGTGTTTTTACTGAGCGCTCTGCTTGACCGTTTGAGCTCGAATTTTCGCCAACCAGTCGATTAGCCCGGGCGACCTCCTCAGAAAGCACCTGTGCACCTGTGTCTCAACCTCTGCTCGTCGAATTACAGGTATTTAGACCATTTCGCCCTCCATACGACCTTCATTAAGCTCAAAATTGCTCACAGGGATAATAGAACCACAAAGACTAGATTTACACCGTTCATTCCCCTTCATTCATCCAGCATTGTCACTGTGAGGGCCAAGAAACATTGGCAGAGCCCTATAAAACCTGCAATTCCCATTAAACCTCTGTAATTCTGCGTTTTCCCGGCAGAATTGCTAATAGACATATTTCACCCTGTTAGAAAGTTCAGTCACACCACAGAGAGGTTCTATCACTAGACTCCAGTAGTATTTCAATTGCTACTGAGAGAATTCCCCTTGAATACTCAAAACCTCAACTGTTTCCACAGAAGACTGTCTCCAGACTGTGTTTTCACCATTTCACCTGTCTATTTGCAATTTTGGTACCCTGAACAGCTATGGAGACCCCTATTGCACTAAACATTAAGCCCATCAATGCACCTCACCAGGAACTAGCATGGAAAGCCCTGGGAGACATGGACTACCAAATGCTGGATTGGTTTCCCATGGGAACCAAGTATAATGTGTTAATGCTGAATGAACTAAGAGCCCAGCACCTCAGTGGAGCAGATATCTTGGGGATTTGGGAGTCAAATTTGCCCATATACAACCTTCCCCAAGTCAATCCAATGCCAGAGCTCATTTACAGCTGCCAGGAATGCTATGACCCCAGCCAAAGGGCAGTCATAAGCCCCACAGGCCTAGTCCTATTCCAGATAACCCCAGAGAGCATAAACCAGATGCTGCACTTCAATACAGCCAAGAAATTGACCCCTCTGTCCATGCAGAATCTGATTAACACAGGGATCAAGCTGTCCAGTGACCAGATTATCAAAATCAACCAACTGTTTGTCATATCAGGCTCTGAAACAGTCAGAACCCCTCCTATTGGGTACCATTGTCTGAATGAGTTGGGCAGAATGCTGGTGGACCTAATTAGCTATGTCCTAGGGTTCAGGGGGCTGGAAGATGTAGATGAAAGTATAATGGCAATGCTGTCCATGTTTGCCCCTGGTAAGCCTCCAGCTGTGCAATATGATTATGCAACTTACATAGCAGAGAAAATCCATGATCAGTTCATGAATTTGAAAAGGGAGAGACTGTTTAGGTACTCCTCATATATCTATCATTTATTTCTTTTCTATCAGCCAGCTACCTTCTCAGTTCCTTTGAGGCCACTCAATGCCCAAGGAAGCCCAAGATCAGTTGTTTTCTGGACCTCTGTGTTTCATTTTACCTCAGTATCACCCTATACATACTGTGAGTTCATTGATCTATTTGTTCATCCGGCCCTAACAGTTCTGCAAGGTACTCCTCCTCCTAGATTAACCGATGAAATGAGGAGGATTCTACATCTGAACAAATCCTACAATATTGGCAACTGGTACTTCTACCAGAACCACACAGTCATTAGGATATATGGCTGTGAATTGAACCCATTTAGATTGCCAAGGTATGTCCCCATGAGGCTTTTTGCCCTGGAGTATTTCAGGCAGTTTGGGAACTCAGATTACCTTCACTTTCAGAGTAGAAACAAGAAGTCACAATTGAAGGTAAGAAGTCAGCTAGGTTCCTTCCTGTATAACAAGAAAGAGGAAGGATGGAAAGAGGCACACAGCATGCTGGAAGGCCTCAGATTGCAGACCAGTTTTGAGTGGATTCCTTATGACCCCAATCATAGTATTTCCCTCAGGAGAATTAGATACAGACTGGGCAACTATGCACATAAAAGACAACCGGAAATAGAAAAGTATGCCAATGCACTAGATTGGGAAGAGGGTACACTAATAGAACAACTCACTGAGGTAGAATTGCTTGAGAAAGAAGCCAGGAATGTACAAAAGGAAACTGACTTGGAAACTTGTGCACAGGTGCCCCACTCCTACAGAAAGCAAAGTGGAACAGCTGCTGGATCTTCAGCAGCACAGCAGCAAACCACTGAGAAGACATCCCAGGCAGCAAGCAAAGACAAAGGTAAACAGGTGGAACAGCCACCTGTATTGACAGAGGAACAAGTGGACACCTTGCTACAGCAGCAAGAAGAAATGGAACAGCAGGAACTGGGGCAGCAACAAGAAAAGGCACAATCCAGTGAACAACCCTTGCAGCAGGAAAAGGGGACAGATCAACCTGGCAATACTGAGCAGCAGCCTCAAACAAATGTGCCTCCCAGGACAGACACCAATATAGACACATCAGTCCTCCAAACACCACAAAAGGAGGATGTGACAAGGAAAAGAGAGAGAGAGACCCCCCACACCTCATCTTTCATCAGGGGTGAGAAGAGACAGAGACTGAATGACTCCCAAGAGGAGGACATAGCAGTAAGGCAAGCCATGGGCATGGGCCCACCCAGTGGAGAACTTTCGGCCAGCTCATCCCAGCGAGGACATGACATGACAATGGGAGGAGAGGTCAGCTCCTCCGGTCAAACAAGAAAGGGGCAGTCAAGTATAAAACAGCAATTCATTGACATAAAAAGGAGGAGTGATCCAATAAAAGTGCAACTGTACGATCACTTGTTGAACCTAGCTCCTAGCAACCAGCAGAGACTCATGTCTGCTTTCGATGTGAGCGAAGGCAAAATGATAATGAGCCACTTCATGCCTACAACTTTGCAGCCTCAGTCCACCTCAGACTATCTAAGAACCAACATGGAGGTTCTTGCCAAAGACATACACCCCATGGACAAGATTGAACTACATAAGCAGACTGGTGAAATGGTGTACGCCTCCCTGGCAGATGAGACATTGGAGAATTATAAATTAAAGAGCAGCCTGGACAACACAGCTTCTCAGCTGGAGTTAGAAAGAGCTTCATCACAAGCCAAGGACAATAGGATCAAGTCCTTGGAAGAGGTAATTATAGAGATAGGGCATGATCCTAAAGATGTCAAAGGCATCCAAGAGCTCCTGAAGATAAGGGATGCAGACATGGCAGCCCTAAGAAAGAAAATCAAACTCCCGGCCACCATCCATCCACAAACAGATGAAGTTGCCCAGCAAAGGCAAGAAAAGGATGCTACAGATCTGTTGGTATCCCTATACAAAGAGCTGGTCAGGACTCAGGACCAGCTAGGACAAACTGAAGCTGCAAAGGCAGCACTACAGGAAACACTGAAGCAAAGAGAAGAGGGCCAACCCTCCCAGCCTCCTCCTGTCATAATAAATCTTGAGGAAATCCCTCCAAAGACTACTCCTCCTCCTCAGCAAACAGAAACTACAGCACCATCCACAGCAGCAACAACTACAACATCAGAACAGGCTGCTAGCTTAGACATGCAAAAGCTGCAAGCTGAGATCCAAGCCATGGAATCTCAAATCAAAGAGCTGGATGAGCTTAAGAAAACCTTGACTAAGGTAAATGAAAGGTTTGACAAGAGCAAACAGAATGAGGCAGCCAAGGACAGAGAGGTAAAAGCTCTTAAGAGAAGAATTGCTGAACTAGAGAAGGAGCTTGCACTGGAAAAGGTGACAGCTGAAATGAAAGCAGTGCTATGGAGCAACATTGGAAGGTCCATTGCCAAACAGTGGCAATATATTGAGACCATGGATGAGCAAATGGTGCTCATCACTAAAGCAAACAAAGAAATACAGAGAGCCAGGGCGAGCCTTGGACACATGCCAGAAGCTGCTACAAGGATAATCAACACTCTGAACTATAAGACTAGCTCTCAATTAGCTGTCATGGGAATCACTAACAGGACAGAAGCAATTGCTGTAGCAAAGAGAGTCGTTACATTGAGGAACTTGGTTGGAACACTGGAGAGGAGAACACAGGATATGCAAACTGAAATCAACAGATTCCTGGAGAAATTCGTGGCACTACAGAACAGAGGCCTCCCCAGCATTTTAAGCAGTGTAGGAAGACTGCTCACCCTAGAGAATTACAACAAGAGAATTGATGCCCAGGCAGTAGCAGAGATTGCACAACCGCCCAGCACTTCAGCAGAACCAGGGCCAGCCACCGGGCAGAGTATGTATGACAGAGTGGAGAACCTGTTTTTCCTCATGAATGAAGTTGACCATTTGTTTGATACACCACCTAACTTCTTCAAATTTACAGAAGCAGATGAAACTCTGGGTGCAATCTTAGCACACCAGCTGCCCACACAGGATGCCTGGAGAAATTTGACACAAACAGTTCTGTCAGGCCAGAATCAGTAATGCTATTTCTACAGGCAAATAAGCATACATGCGCAGGCACAGTTTTGAGGAAAGATAGATACAGGGAAGAAGCAGAGGCTAAGCCAACTCAGCTGGACCATTGACTCACCACAAGCAACAGTCACAGTCACAGGTGACAAGTCCAAAGCACAGCGTACAAAGCATTAAAGACAGATGTTCCAGCATTTACTCAGAATATTTCGACCGACTTAGCTGTCTCCAAAGGCTAAAATATCTTCTGACAGAGCATTAAAATGCCTGTACTCTGTAGTCAATGCTGCATTAGATTTTGGCCATAATATCTTAAGTAGTTGGTAAGAAAGTAAAATCTGAGATAACTCATGACTCAGATATTTTGTAAATGACCGCAAGTATATATTCACCCTTCACAGCAGTGAAAGGGGTTGTTGTTATTTTCTTTGAAAAAAGCTCTAGCTCATTGTAATATTTTCAGAGAATTAATACAAAGGAAGAATGGAATTTCCAAGGCTTGGTGTTCTTTGATGTATGGTGGTGAAAGATGAATGTTACAGGATTCCAGGGTGTTGCATAAAACAACAAGTATTCTCAAATCTCTTTGTTATGTGTTTTTGAGTCTTTTGTTCTCTTTTGTTGTTCAAATGTTTTTACACTTGATAGCAAGGTGAAAGGATAGTCCCAGGATTTAACAATGTTTACCCTGGACTCAAACTGAGCTATTATACATGTTTTCCTCAGATACAGTGACAGAATTGTAATTCTTAATTGCTGCATTTCAAAACTGTGTCTTTTACTGTGACAGTCATTCTCAGGGACTCAATTTTGCCCCTAAGACCTCTGTTTTCTCCTCTTAAAGCTGTCTGTTGGGAACATATAGATAACAAGTGAAAATTCTTAAATGCTTTCACTGTTGTATTACCTGTTTCCAGTAATTTAATCAAAAAACCTGTTCTATTAAAGCACTCTAATGGCCCTGTAAGTTCCATCTTTCATCTCAAAGTTTCAAACACTTATAGCCACAGACTCCATTGCCCAATGGTACTCAACCTCTCTGAAAACTACATCAATAGAATCTAAAAGGAGTTTCATCAACCAAAACATAAACAAAGAATCAGTACATAATAGCTAGCCTAAAACCCTATTACAAACAGTTGCAAATCATAAAGAGAGAGCCCTCTCTGATCACAGTTTGGCTAGGAACAGTGATCCAAAGATTGGTTAGTGGTTACCCCGGCCGTATTCCCTTGGGAGTCATAGGGAACAACCTGGGTGTTAACAGAAAGAATATAACACAACCCAACAGGAAATTTAATATTTTTAAGTGTTTTAAGATATGTACGTGGGTTGGATAAATCTTGATCCGCATGTACACGCTTTTATCACAGGGCAAAGAAGTGTATAGGGAATAAAACATTGTTTTTTAGATTTTGGACCAAGTCTGGAAGGATGGGTTTCCCTAGGTCATAATTAGAGCATCAGATCCACCAAGAGTGGTAAATGGTGCTATGGTAGTTTCCCAATGGTGGTAGAGGCATTTAGGAGGGCGGAGGTTGCAATTTCGAATCCTTGCCCCTCCAAAAAATGGTGCGTGTATGATTTTGTTTTATTTCAAAAATTAAAGTTTTGTTATAACTGCATATGATTGGCAATTAATTGGAACTGTTGTGTGTTAAAAGGTGTGACGATTTAGATTGGGCCACCCGTGGAGTTGGTCGGCCACGTGGTCAAGCAGGTTAGATTCCCACTGGCCCATAACTATTATATGTTATGTTTGTTAGAGGGTCCGACGAGGTCATGGACATTGACCCTTTTAATGTATTTTCTTTTAATATGAATGCGGTGGGGGATTATGGGGGTCATGGCCTATCAACCCATTAAATTTTTTTTTTTTGTTAATATATAACTTGGGGTCCAATGGAGGTGGCGGGGGTCATGGCCCGCCACCTAATTTAATATATTTTTTTATTTTCTTATAATAGTGGGCCATTTTTTTATTTTGTCTAATATAAGGGATATTGGATAAATTAAAGAGGCAACAATTTCATCCGTTCTCGGGAGCTAAGTTTCATGTCAGTTGATAGTGCATTTGTAGGACACTTAAACCTATCCCACTACCCAACTTTGACTAAAAATTTGACTAGATATTTCTCCCTCATACGAGCTCAAATTTGAATCTGACAGATGATGCGCTACAAAGAGTAAAAGTAGCTATCTTCAAAATATCCCAGGAGCCAATGGAGGAACTTCAGCTAGAATGGGTGACACAGCTGAGCTGCACGCTAGAGTGTTACAACATAGATGTTGAGGAGGATGATAAGCACCCACAAAACATTAATATTCTAGAAATAGAAGGTTGTTGTGAGGTTCGAGGACCATCTATTGAGGACCCCAACATACAGCGCCTGGAAATAGAGGCGTGCGAGCTTCAAGAGCAATATGATAGTGTAAGGGGAACTACATAGATAGTCGTCCTCACTCAATGGCTAGAAAAGATGCAGCAAGCAAGGGCATAAAAAGAGCAGGTGAATGTCGCAAGACAAAAAGAGGCACTTCTCAAAGCGCGCATCTAGCCATGGATTGATGAGGCCTTCACCACTATGGAAGATATCGAGGGCAAGCTCACAAAGATGCAGGGGATCTATGCGCTAAGACAGGAATTTGATCTCACAAAGAAGCATTGAAATAGCGCATGTAGCAAGTCCAACAAACTACATAATAGTGCACCACGGACCTCCGAGCAATATGGGACCAGTTGGAGGGACTTCATGCCAAGATCTCCGCGCCAACAGAGTGACTCGAGGATGAGTCACAATGATTGTGTTGGGGACCTGTTGGGCATGGAATCCCCCCACAACATGTTTTAGGGCTGAATGCCCAAGTTTTGGTCAAATGTATTGTAAGACTCCGTGAATTGCAGGCATGGAGTGTGAAGTATAGGTTAAGTCATTGGGCTATCTGCCCTAAGTGTTGTAAGATAATGTAATGTCATCTCGGCCTACCCATGGTCTGTAGACCATGGGATTGTATAAATAGAGTGAGACTCTAAGTTATAAAGATAGTGAATTAGAGAGATAGATGAATACGAATGGTTCGCGCATAGAGTAAGAGTCTAAGCGTATTGGGTCGTAGTGGTAGGAAGAGGCTCTACAACTAAGTGCGCAGAGGCCTAGTAGAGTCTGCAGCTGAGTGTGCGGAACCCTGTAGTTGAGTGCGTAGGATGTTGTCAAGTCTGTAATCTTGAACAAGGAATAATAAAGAGAAGTTGATTCCAATTTTTGTGCATTTGTTTGAGTATTGTCTTCTTTATATTTATATTGTTTTTTTATCATGCACACTTATATGATTTCTAGATATACTATTAATTATCACTAATCTTACACAAATAAGTTAAGTAATCAGGTAATAATAGGGTAAATAGTAAATAACTTGGGTATAATATGGATTGCGCCCCGAGTAAGGGTACACATAGGCAGCATCGTATGTTGCGAGGGACTAGTAGGTGAACGTACTGATGTGCATGTAGGGTCAAATTGCGGACCACTAGAAGCTCATCAGACATCCCCAGGGTCCAAAAACCTGGTTCTAGCACCCTCCCAAACCACTTTAGGTGAGACCTTAGTCCGCGCTCAGCGGGCTGTTGCCAAAATGGCCAGTAGTACCGGTATTTTCTTGGCTAAATCACTTCTGAACCTGGGTCAGGCCCATACAAGCCAACATACCTGTATACGGAGATCTAAGAAATATTTTTTGTGTCCTTTCCTACTGAGCTATATGAGTGGATCATGAAGCTAGTAG
This sequence comes from Pinus tabuliformis, assembly GCA_031772625.1. NCBI lineage: Eukaryota > Viridiplantae > Streptophyta > Pinopsida > Pinales > Pinaceae > Pinus > Pinus tabuliformis. The sequence continues at coordinate 1,255,108,229 of CM062809.1, forward strand.
ATAGCCAAGGAAGGTTTAGTCCTATTGTGTGGACTCCAGAGCTAGTGCGAAGGTTTGAAGCGTAGGAGGATAAGATTGTGCACATCATCAATCATTGGCTCTATTGTATTATAGGAGCATCTGTTACTGAGTTCACATTTGACACCTCAGTTAGCTACAACGAGGCAGAGCGATGCTTTCTCAAAGGACCACGAGGTAAGTACATAAATTCTTTGAATACTTGAATTGAAATGTTGTTGTGCGAAAAGTAGTTTATGCAGTTACCTCGATGTTCAGGGCTACGCGAAGTGGAAAGGTTTACAGGAACGAAGGAAATAAGGGTCTAGAAAATAGCCCCTTGATTTCACCTCCTAGAGGGGATGAGGAAGAGCTCATGAAGGTCTCTCCGTGAAATGCTATTCATATGGTAAGGCAAAGAATTCCGTGAATCCCACCTCTGCCCACACCACCACTAGCTTCACCTCCATTACCTCCATATTCACCCATACCACCTCCATGTTATAGACATTTTTGTGCCTTGCAGCCTGAAGCATGAAATGTCCATAATCTAAGGGATCCAAAGTCCCTAAACATGTTGTTCCTACCCCTAGAGGAACAAGGTCAACAAACCACAACACTGAATAACAGTTCTCCACCTGAAAACACTCAAAAACAAGGCAATTCTGGATCATGTCAACTGCTCCACTGAGCATCTGCGCTGAATGTCAATTGCTCCACTGTCTACCTGCGCTGAATGTCAACTGCAAAGAAGGCTACCTGCGCTGAGCGAATTGGGACATGTGGCACAGTCATTCCTCAAGGTGTCAATGCCCAGGAAGCTTCCAAAATGACACTTGAATCAGAGAATTCGACTGGTGATGAGTAAGAGGGTCTAGATCTCCAAGTGGAAGCAAGAACCTCCAAGTGGACTCAAGAACTAAAGAATAACTGAAGTGAGAGAGGACACTAGTCAGCTTCATGCCAGCCTCAAGCTGACTCATCCTTTCTCCAAAACTCCTATATATAGATCTCTCTCATGAAGTCTAAGGAGGCTGGAATTTGGTGAATGTAAGGAAGTGCTGTCGGTTTGGGTATAGAACTATTGGGTGATTTGCTTTGAAGGAGGTGAAGGGGAGATTTCTTTCTGCTGGGAGGTGATGCTAGATTGGGCCTTTTATGGTTGTATCACTTCCTGAACTTTACTTCTTCCATTAATAAAGCATTTGAGGTTCTTCTATATGCATGTGTCTCAATGATGTGTTGTTATACTTGTGTATTTGATTTATTCTAATCCTTGAATCAATTATGAATGTATGCTTCTTGTAGTTTCCCTCTCTTGTTATTTTGCAGGATCTTGGTGTAGCTGGGCCAGTGAAAGAGCAAGGAGCTGGGAGCAAGCAGCAAGGAGAGAAGATTGGATCAATCATTAGCAGAAGACATCGGTTAGTGGATCTCTTTCTCCCCTCTCTTACATCTCATAAAGAAGTAATCTCAAATAGCTTTGCTTTGATTGTTGCTGAGGTACTATCACCCTTAGAGTGGGATAGGGTCATTTCGTATTGGATACTTTTCCCAACAACACTCCACCACCACCATGATTCAGTATGGCAAGCACACTGAAGTTGCCTTTGTTAAAAGGCTTGGGAAATGAGTACCCAGACCAATTATAGTTCATAGTGAAGGTTGTACGGGAAGCTCAAGTTGTCACAGATGACCATATAAAGAAAACAACACTGGTTAGCACTCTGCAGGATCATACGCTGACCTGGTATATTAATTAGTCCAACGATAACTGAATGCAAGAGTAGCAGACATCGAAGCAACACTAAATAGGGAATTTAGCAGGCCTAAATTTGAAGCACAATCTATTATTGGATTCAAAGAAATCATGATGCTACTAGGCAAGACACCCTGGAACTAGATCAGAGGCTGAAATGTACGATTCATGAAGCAAATATGAATATGATAGATTGATAGCATCGCGAGTGGTTTGTAGCTTTGCTACTACCACACCTAAGGAGTGCATTGTCACAGCAGAAGATAAAAACTCAGCCAAAGGCCCTAGAGATTGCCATGAGACTACATGAGACCCCAATGCAAGATCCTAATCTGGGATTTCAGTAGATTCACACGCAGCTGAAGAATGTGTGCCTTGAGATGCAAACCTTGAAGCAAGATAGAACGGTTCGACCAGAAGTGCTTGAAGAAGTATCTTTTGTGAAATGAAAGAATCAGGGTCATGACAAAGACCACTTCCCAGTCTTCACAAATTACCTTGCAGGAGGTGGACCAATGCCTCTAAGGATGGAAGCTCAAGCAGGACCTAGCGCAACGCCTGCTTTGTGATGCACTAGTTGTCAAGTAGACGGAAAGCATACCACGAACAACTAACACTTGTTACCGAAGTATACACAAACTCTACAATAACTATTTTTTAACTTTTGTAGGTCAATGGGACATGATGAGCATACTTGTGGGAGCTATGAATTGAGGATGGATAGAACTCCTGCCTATAGAGTTCAAGCCAAAATGTGGCCCCTTGACCAAAATGCAGAAATGGCATGGATAGGATTTTAGGGGCATGGAAGAGGCCGAGGAGGAGGAGGACTTGGTATAGGTCACAGACAATTGATTTGCTACATTGCGGAGGGCTAGGACACTATGCCCGTGATTGCATTAATCCAACGCACCCGTCATGCAAGTATTGCATGTTCTTTGATCATAAGGAAAAATATTGTCCTACAGTGGTAGCTAGGATCTGTGACAAAGGAGCGCAACCCCCTTCCTCGACTCAGAACCTACAGATGATGAGGTATAAGCTGCGCGAGGAATATCTAAATGAATATTGTGCTCCGAAGTGGAATCACGACAGGAGATGACAAGGGGAAACAGCTGGAACACAGTACCTGGGTTCATAAAGCCCCGACAAAAGAAGATGAGTTTTATTTGGTGTGCTCGAGAAACCTTCATGGAATCTAAGAAGAGCTTCGTTGAGGACTCCACATCAGGGAGAAAAGATCAGCCTAAGTTGAAAATGGATCCCTCCATGCTCACAACGTTCTTGGAAATTTGTATGAATCTACTATGCTACAATAAGGCTATAAAGGGGCTACAAGAACTCATCAATAGATGTGTTGCAACCACGCTAGGTGAACTGCACGTAGTCCACAAGATCGGAAAGCATAAGATAAGGACGGGGCGTGAAATGAAACTAACCATGCAAACTGGAAAATATGAGATGGACCAAGTCATTCTGGATTTGGGATTAGACGTGAATGTTATATCGAAATAAACATGGGAGCGAATGGGGAGACATTTGTTGTAATGGTCTTCGATTCTGTTGGTGTTGGGCGCGAGATCCCCCAAGGGAAGTTTTCGGGTTTAGAGCCCAGATTTTGGTCAATTTTGTAATTCCAATGTAAATACTCTATAGTTTGTGGGTGCAGAGTGCATAATTGTAAAAGAGCCATAGGGTTGTCTGCCCTTATTTTGATAATGTAATGTCAATTGTAGAAGATATATTGTTGGGTGCAGGATCCCCTAAGGGAAGCTTTGCGGCTTAAAGCCCAAATTTTGGTCAGAATTTGTAACTCTAATGTAAATACTCTGTATTCTATGGGTGCAGAGTGTGTAGCTTATAGATGACTCATAGAGTTGTCCGCCATCAATTTTGTAATGTAAGGTTGGCTATAGAGATCTACCCATGGTCCGCGAACCATGGGATTATATAAGTAGAGAGAGGCTCTAAGTTGTAAAAGAATCAATCTAAGAATCTAAGGATGAAGAGGTGAGTCATATCTAAAGTGTAAACTCTAGTTTTGGGTCATAGAGTAGGAGAAGGCTCTACAGCTGAGTGCGCAGACCCCTACAGCTAAGTGCGCAGGGTGAGTTGAGTCTGTAATAGTTGGAAGCATTAATAAAGAAAAGTTTTGCATCATTCCTATGTATTTATTTACTATTTTCTGCATTGAATGTATTCAGCATGAATTTCATTTCTATTGCTATATGATGCGTGAACATATGTGACTGTGATAATTAAGTGAATGTGAGATAAAGTTTCTATTTATGTGAATTTAACTAAGACTTTTAAGAATATAAGTAAGGTCTGTGGTATAGTTTAGGGAAATAGTGCAGATCACTGCCATAGTAGTGGGAAAGCACCTTAGCCTCGACTGTGTTAAGGTGATTATAACAGATCACAAAGGTCTCATAGGTCAGCACAACATGTGAAGGTAGGCACAATTGGACTAAATCGACACTTCAAACATCTCAAGGTTGTGGAAACTTGGTTCCAGTATCCCCCCATACTACTTCGGGTTAGACTTTAGTCTGTGCTCCGCGGGCTAATGCTGAAAGGGCTAGTAGTGTAGGGATTTAGTTGGCTAATTAAATCCGAACCTAGGTTAGGCCTGGTCAAGCCAACAAATGGTTCTGTTGCTGGGACCAGAATCTTCATAGAGATGTCTAATGTTATATCATTGGAATCCAACTAAGAAGGAAATTGATGGCTGGTTGGACAGAAGAATTCATGAGTTTGCGACGCAGGAGAACATGAACCTACAACTTATAAAAGAAGAGTGGTTAGACTGCTACCTATACACTGAGATCCATGAAATCTTATTCGGGTATTTCCTATTGTGTGGGCCCCAGAGTTAGTGAGAGGTTGGAAGCATCGAAGGAAAAGATCATACGTGCCATTGACCATTAGTTCGATCAGATTATAGGAGGATTCATTACTGAGTTCGCAGTTGACACCTTAGTGAACTACAGCGAGGTAGAGGAACACCTTCTCAAGGGATTGCGAGGTAATTACATAAAGTCTTTGAATACTTGGATTAAAATGCTATTGTGCGAAAAGAGGGTTATGCAGTTACCTTGATGTTCGGGACTATGCAAAGTGGAAAAACTTGCAGGAATGAAGGAAATAAGGGACCAGAAACTAGCCCCTTGATTTCACCTCCATGAGGGGACAAGGAAGAGCTCTCAAAGGTCTCGTCATGAGTGCGATCATCTGATAAGTAAAATAATTCCTTAAATACTACACCCACCCACACCACCACTAGCTTCACTGCCATCACCTCCATCTTCACCCGTACCACCTCTGCCACCACCACGATTCAATATGGCAAGCACAGTGAAGGTGTATGTGTTCAAGTGTTTGGGAAATGAGGATCCAGACCAATTCTAGTTTGTGGTAAGGGCTATATGGGAAGCACAAGGAGTTACAAATGAAAATATAAAGAAACCAACACTAGTTAGCGCCCTACAGGACCGCATGCCAACTGGTATATGTTGGGTATGGAATCCCCCCACAGCATGTTTTGGGGATCAAATCGCAAGTTTTAGTCAAAGGTTTTGTAAGACTCCACAATTTGTGGGCGCAGAGCACAAAGTATAGGTTAATTCATAGGGTTGTCTGCAGACCATGGGAGTGTATAAATAGAGCGAGGCTCTAAGTTGTAAAGATGGCAAAGGAAGAAGAGAAAAAGAATATGAATGGTTCAAGCTTAGAGTACGAGGCTAAGTGTATTGGGTTGTGGTAGTAGGAAGAGTCTCTGCAGCTGAGTGCGCAGAGGCCTAGTAAAGTCCACAACTAAGTGCACAGACCCCTACAGCTGAGTGCGTAGTACATTGTCGAGTTTGTAATCAAGATTGAAGATTAATAAAGAGAAGTTGATTCCTATTTTTTTGTATCTGTTGTGCATTACTATTGGCTTATTGGGGCCTGACCCAGGTTCGAAAATGATTTAGCCAAACAAATCCCAAAACTATCAGCCCTTTCGGCAACAATCCATGGAGTGCAGACTGAGGACTCACTTGAGGTAGTATGGGAGGGTGTTGGAACCAATTTTCTACACCTTAGGGATGTCTTGATGAGGTTTGGAAAGTTCACAAACTAATATTGTACACTTGTACTGTCCCGCACAGCTGTCCGACCTTCGTGTAGCTCTTGTATTGAGGGCGAAGAGCCATTCTCTAGATCACTTACCCTTACTATGTTATTATTATAGATCTGAATTAATTTTGTGGGCCCAGGAGTCTTTATCAATTATTCAATATTCATAACAAGTGCACACAAACATAAACTATAAAGAGACACATAACAATATAACAGAAGCATAAACACACAGATCTACGAGTAGATGCACAATACTTTCAGATCAACTTATCTTTTATTAAAATTTTGTTATGTTACAACCTTAATTCCACCCTACGCACTCAGCTACAAGGGTCCATGCACACAGCTGCAGACTCTACTAGGCCTCTATGCACATAACTGCAGAGCCTCCACTCACTATTACAAACCACGACTTGGACTTACAGACTCAAGAAAAATTCCTTAATCAGAAACCCATAACACTTAAGATCAAAACTAGCAAAAACTGACTTCTACACATAGAGCCCCGCTCTAATTATACATTCCCATGGTTCGTATACCATGGGTAGGCCAACACATTCTATATTAAATTACAATATTTTAGGGCAGACTACCCTAGAATCTCACGCTCCGCACCCGCATTTTGTGGGGTCTTACATTACATTGACCCAAAATTTGTCTTTAAGCCTTAAAAACCCACTATTAGGGGATCCACTACCTAACAGGCCCCCAACACAATCATCGTGACTCATCCCAAGTCATTCGGCTAGTTTGGTGATCTTCACGTGAAGTTCATCTAGTTGTGCCTATGCATCGTGAAAGTCTGTTATGAAACCAGCTCAAGAAAAGATAGAAAAGATAGATCAACGCCATAGAATTCAGCCTCTTCGAGGGGGCAACCTCCTTTACATTACATAAATGAACAATTATTGGATGATACAAATGACAATACCTCCTTTCTATATATAGGAGTCTAAGGAGTCACAATATAATCCAGCCGACCTAACAATAATAATATAAAGCCACAAAAATAACAATAGAGGGATTCTATGGGGCACAGAAGTAACAATATGGGGGTAATAGGGGCACAAAAATATAAATAAGAGGTATAACTACAATAGTAATGGGGTAATCACTAGTATTATAGGGACCCAACATGCCCCTCTCCTTCAAAAAAGTGTTGTCCTCAACGCTTGAGTAGTTTTGGATACTTCTGCATAAAATTCTCATCCTCCCATGTGGAATGTTCAGTGGATAAGTTCTTCCACTTGATAAGATACTCTAAAATTGATCGATTTCGTAGCTATCGAGTTCTTGTTTCTGTGACTGTTTTCGGTTCCAATATAATTTTCATTCCTCCTCAAGTTCTGGCAATATTGTTTGAATTGGGAGCTTGATATTGCCTCTGATGTATCTCTGTACTTTCCAATCATCTAGTTCTGAATTTGTGACCTGTAGTAGCTCTCTGTGTCCTCTTTCCAATTCCACTAGTCTGATCCAAATTGGATTCTCCAAGAAAGCATTATGCACAATCTCCCAAGATGACCGGATTATAGACCTTTCCAGAAGAGCGAACTTGTATGAAGTGCCACGTCTACAATTTTCGATCTTTGGTTCTAAACAATATATACAAGAAACTAAAGTCCGTCCTCTTTCTATACCTTCTTATGAAATTTAAATTTGATTCCCAGAGAGAAAGTTATGACGATTTTCCCCAAGTCACCTATTTTGAATATAATTCAGGAGTCTGCAAAAAGACCAACTTCCTCAGATCATATCTCCACAAATATCATGCGAAAAGCTCTGAAATGCGGACCCAATGTTCAGTGTGATTTCTTCTCAAACGGGTTTTTTTTACAACTTCTGAAACGTCACAGAAAAAAATTTATAGCGAAAATACCACGATGACCTGTTTGGAGCAGCAAAACCCTAGAATCCAAAGCTCTAATACCAAATGTTATGAAACCAGCTCAAGGAAAGATAGAAAAGATAGATCAACGCCTTAGAATTCAGCCTCTTTGAGGGGGTAACCTCCTTTACACTACATAAATGAACAATTATTGGATGATACAAATGAAAAAACCTCCTTTCTATATATAGGAGTCTAAGGAGTCACAATATAATCCAGCCGACCTAACAATAATAATATAAAGCCACAAAAATAAGAATAGAGGGATTCTATGGGGCACAAAAATAACAATATGGGGGTAATAGGGGCACAAAAATATAAATAAGGGGTATAAATACAATAGTAATGGGGTAATCACTAGTATTATAGGGACCCAACAAAGTCTGCAACTCCCCATGTTGTCGTTGTCTGGATTTTCTCCCTGACTACTTCGGAATTATCTGCATTTGACTTGATTCTCTACTATGAGGCCAGTTTCTCGTACCAATGTTTATAGTTCCACACCACTGTCCATCTCCTCGGGTCACGAAGATTGTACCTCAATCGGTTAGTCAGGCAGCTAGCCCACCCATGTAGGGCTTCAGGCAACTTCCATTTACTTTTCCTGGGAAGGGCTCTCCATTAAGTTTGACTAGCTGTACCGCGCCTCTTTCTATGACCTCCTTTACCAGATTTGGTCCCAACCAATGCATTCTAAATTTTCCAGGAAGTTTTTTGAACTTTCTGTCATACAGAAACACTAAATCGTTTACCTTGAATGTGTGCAACCTGATATGGCGATCATGCCAAGCATTCTCGCATTGTTTCTGTACCTGTTGATGGAATCCTGCTAGAAACCATTCTTCCTCAAGTTCTTCCAATTGCACGAGCCTCTCTTCCAAGGCTTAACGGTCTGCCATATCTGTCATCGCTGCTATCCGCAAACTGGGTACAATCTATTCCTTTAGCATGACTGCTTCTGTGTCGTAGACTAACCTAAAAGGTGTTTGTCCCATCAATTTCTTGCATGTGGTTCTGTATGCCCATAATATGCTAGGCATGTGCAAGTCCCAGTCGTTTCACTGCGTGTTACATATTTTGGTCAACACAATCTCCAGAATCTTGTTGAATGCTTCTATTGTCCCATTAGCTTGTGATGGTACAATGTACTTTGCTAATGATACACATGGAACTCATCGGTGAGTGCGCTGATAGTTTCATTGAGGAAGTGCTTTACACAATCACTCATTAAAATTTTCAAGCATCCAAACCATGTCAACACGATGTCAAATAAAAATTTTGTAGATGTGGCAGCCATGCAGTCCTTAACAAGTTGTGCTTCTGCCCATCTAGTAAAATACTCTATTGCGGTGATGATGTAGTGCACACCAATTTTCCCCTAAGGTTTGATTGGTCCCACAAAATATATTGCCCACATTTCGAATGGTTGCAGTGTCATCTATGGATTGAGAAGGCATCTCATCCCTTCGTGATGGTTTCCCAGTTCTTTGACATACGTCGCATTCCCGACAGTATCCTTTCAAATCTTGATGTAGGGTTGGCCACCATAGCCCAACGTGAAGAGTATTATGTGCCATTGCTCATCCTACATAGTGTCCTCCTACAACCCCGCTATGTGCTTCCATGAGGATCTGTCCTCGTTCAAATTCAGATACATATCTTCGTAATGTCTCATCATTTCCCATTTTGTAGAGGTGCCCCGTGATGACAGAAAAGTCCACCATGCGTACTACCAATTCCTTCTTCTGCTGGATTGAATATTCCAGTGGTGGAATCCCTATAGTTAACAAATGGATAATGTCTTTGAAGTGGTCGTCCACGACACGCACTACATAGACCTGTGCATCAGGTAGTCCTTCCAAATTTGTTGGTTCCTCACCGGTCTTAATTCGTGATAGGGGATCTGGTCCTACATTTAGGCATCCCGAATTTAAGATGACCTTGATGTCATATTCCTGAAATAATAACAACCATCTTCATATGTGCCCCCCAAACACAGGCTTGTTCACCAAGTATTTCAACACGAAGTGATTGGTATACATCTTGAAGTTCCCACCAAGTAGATAGTGGTGGTACTTTTGGAGCACGTATACCATCGCCAATCCTTCATGCTCTATAGTAGAATAGTTCTTTTCGGCTTTGGACAGCCATTGACTTACAAATGCAATTGGGTGATCCACGCCTTCCATGCCATCCTACATAAGCACAGTGCCCAACGCGATACATGATGCATCAACATGTACATGAAATTCGATGTCCCATTTTTGGAAGACCAAAATGGGAGCGGATGCCATATTTTTCCTTGAGAACATCCAAACTTTTCTTACAATCATCATTCCAAAAATATGTAACATCCTTTTTCAACAACTGTTCCATTAGTGTCATGATTTGTGCATAACTCTTAATAAACTTTCTATAGTAACCAATGTGCCCCAGTGCTTCCAGGTTGAGAATAATGACAATATTTGCAGGGCCAACCATCAGGCCTTGCTTGTAGACCACATGGCCAAGCAGATTCTCAAAGGGGTGAGGAAGGTGCACTTCTTGAGATTTAGTGCAATCTGGTGTTGTCGGTAAGTATCTAGCATCAACCGTAAGCTTTCTATATGGTTTTTAACCAACCCAAATATAGTCTAATCATCCAGATAGACCTCCAAAAATTTATGGATGAATTTCTTGAACGCAGCCACCGCTATGCAGGAAAATATCACTGGAGCATTCTTCAGTCCAAGAGGCATAACAATGTATTGAAAATAGCCCCATTCGGTTGTGAAGGTTGTCTTGATCCTATCTTCCGGCGTGATCTTGATCTGATGGCACCCTAAGAACCCATCCATGAATGATAAATCTTCCTATCTGCCAACATTTTCCAATACTTCATCTGTAAACGATGTCGGGAATGGATCATGGACACAGGCATCGTTAAGCTTCCTAAGGTCCACACAAATTCGAATTTCACCCTTCTGTTTTTTCTCCTGCACTACCATAGGACTCACCTAGTTGGATTCTTCCACTGGTTCAATAATTGCTGCTGCAAGAATTTTGTCCAACTCTTCACAGACCTTTTCTTTATACTTTGGATTCAAATGGTAAGGTCGCTGCTTAACTAGCTTCACATCCGGTTTCAAATTAATCTTCATCATCCCTAAGTCGCCAATGATCCCCTTTAAATATGTGATTTTGGGCACGAAAAAATCTTGATATTCGCAAAGTAACTTGGAGATCTTATCCACCTTAGCATCATCCCAATAGTCCCCAAGCATCATGTACTTTGGCTCTGCATTCGTGCCAATGTTTGCCTGTTTTGTTTTCAATGGCGCAGTGATGTCAGGGTCATTGATTGATGGTCCTCAAACTTCATGACTCCCTTCAATTTCTAGAATATTAATATTTCGGGGTTCGTCATCATCTTCATCTACTTGTACGATATAACATTCTAGGGCATGGCTTAATTGGGTTGACCATACTAGTTGAACTACTTCCCATGGTTACTATGGTATTTTGAAGATGGTGGCTTTCACGGCTTGCAGCTTGTCATCAACAGTATCCAACCATGGGACTTCAAATGTGAATGTTAATAAGAATCCCTCGCACAAGACATCCCATTCGCCCGTACCATGTTGAAGTTCTATCTCAGTATACCAATTCCTAGGTATGACATCTAGGGTATGGTAGAATAAGTGTACCCATTTAGGCTGAGGTTCTTCTCAATAGGCCTTGGTCCATTTTTCGAGGTGCATGCATGGGTCATCGCGTCCATCGTATTTGTCTGCTATTCGTAGTTCTAGTTTCCCAAACCATAGCCACATCATCCTCCTACAGCCATGCTAGTTTTAAAAATTTCCTTGATGTGTTCCCCACCAACGCGTAGGTGTCACACATAGCACCCACTTCAACGCTTCGAACTACTGTTGCTTCAGTACTATGCTCTCAAACTTGCTCAAGAATTCATCCACTGCTATCAATCCATCATATGTCAGTATATCTTGGGCCTGGGCTATTATGCAATGCAATGATTTAGTCATCATGTTGCAATTCAACGTTGTCACTTCATTCAATCGATTGTGTCAATGTTCATATTCTTCATCTGAATCTGAAGTGTAGGAACCCACGCGCTCCCATGAGACCCTTCCATCTGCAGTCAGATTCACCCACTCCTGATCTCGCGTAGTTATCTTGTAGATACAATCCAAATCAACGTCACTTCTATGGTCACACACGGGTTCAGTGTAGCGCTCTCCTTCAGCTGGGTCTAGTAGAATTACTACGCGTAGAGACCTTTTTTAGAATATCATCTTCCGCTTCTTCAGGTTGATGACTCCATTCATGTCAATGGCCTAGTCTATACCTAGCAACGTAGGATAAGGATTGTTGTCATCAACAATCTCTATTACTTCAAAGTCCATTTTTGTGCTCGCGCCTTCGATATCCACTGTTACCCCTTTCAATCTCCCCATGGGTAAGATCTTTTGTTGGTTCACCATCCATAATTGAATAAGAGACCTCTGTAACGCCGGCTTGCCCATGCATTCCCATGTATGCTTTGGTAACACATTCGCATCTGAACCCAAGTCTACGATTACCTGATCCTTTTCATACTCGCCAATATGCGTCGTCAATGTCATTTCCCTCCCGGTGCACAATGCATGATTTCCCATATTTCGGACTACGTGTGGTTCACTCAACCTTGTGCACCTAGTGATTAGCTCGTGTAGTGCTTTAACTGCCTTATTGCCATGCAGTAACTTCATGCATGTTGTTAGGCCAGGTGGTAACTCCACAAAACAAAAACTGATTCGTATATTATTCCATAGGTAGGTCATTGTTATATATAATAGGAGTGATTGTTCAGTTCATCTCCCAATGACTGTTCACATTCCTAATTTATTTATTTACACAAAATTCCCCCAATCATGAAGATTAGGTGTCAACATTCCCCCCCTTAATCTGAAGGGATGTTGGTGAGTCCAAGCATCATTCTGAATCGTTCAAGCTTTTCCCTTCCAAGTGCTTTGGTTAAGATGTCTGCAATTTTCTCATTTGTGGAACAATGACGGAGATGGATTGTTTTGGCCTCAACATGATGTCGAATCAAATGATATTTAGTATTGATATGCTTTGTTCGATCATGGAACTTTGGGTTCTTGGCCAACTTTATTGCAGAGGTGTTGTCAATCATGAGTGGAGTTGATTGTACTTGTTTTACCTGCAAATCTTCAAGAATTCTCCTAAGCCACACAATTTCTTTCGGTGCTTCAGCTACTGCCACATATTCTGCTTCTGTTGTGGAATCTGTTGGAACTGATTGTTTGCATGATCTCCAGGAGACAACTCCTGATCCAAGACTCATAGCATATCCTGAAGTAGAAACCCCAGTTTCTTTGTCTCCATCGAAGTCTGAATCAGAGTATCCAATCAAGCTGAAGTCGTCCACCTGTGTATACTTGATTCCAAGGTCTTGCGTTCCCTTCAAGTACCTTAGAACTATTTTTTTAGCAGACCAATGTCCCTCACAAGGCTTTTTCATAAACCTGGAGAGGATTCCAACAACAAATGAAATGTCTGGTCTCGTAGTAGTGAGGTAGATGAGACTTCCTACAAGCTGTCTATACTTTGTTGCATCCTCAAATTCCTTTCCTTCAATAGATGTGAGCTTTAAGTTTTGTTCCATTGGAGTAGTAAGAGGATTGCACTCTATCATGCCAAACCTGTTCAACAAATCTCCAATGTATTTCTTTTGAGAAAGAAATATGGACTTTGGATGTTGGGTTATTTCAATGCCAAGATAGTAATGAACATAGCCCAAATCAGTCATTTCAAAACTTTTCCCCAATTCCTTCTTTATGGATGCAATGTAGATTTCATTTTTCCCTGTTATTAAAAGATCATCTACATATACCACAAGCTATACAACTGTTTTGCCAACTTTCTTGACAAATAAAGTTGCATCATCAAGATCAAAATGATTGAAGTTGAGTTTCAGAAGATGCTCAGTTAGTTTTTCATACCAGGCTCATGATGCTTGTTTGAGGCCATACAAGGACTTCACAAGTTTGCATACTTTATGTTCATGTCCTTTTACAGCAAATCCTTCAGGCTGGGACATAAAAACATTCTCTTTTAGATCTCCATTCAAGAAGGCAGGTTTTACATCCATTTGATGGACTTTCCAACCGTTCTGAGCTGCTAGTGCAAAGAGTGTCCGGATGGTGCATTTTGCTGTGGGGGAAAAAGTTTCCTCATAATCGACCCCTTCCTTCTGTGCAAAACCTTTTTCCACAAGCCTAGCTTTGTGCTTGTCAAGTGAGCCATCATCTTTGTACTTGTTCTTGTAGACCCACTTGCAGCCAATTGGTTTGGTTCCAAATGGAGGATCAACCAGCTTCCAAGTGTCGTTCTTTATGAGGGCATCATACTCCCTTTCCATCGCTTCTTTCCATTCATCATGAGAAGAAGCTTCTTTAAAGGAAGTTGGTTCAAAATCTGTAGACAAGTTCAATTCACAATCATAAGAAACATCCATATCAACAGGTGAATTAGAGTCATCTACATCACCTCCATTTTGTCGGTTTGAATTTCTGGTTCCTGTTTTTCCAATTTCATCAGGATGAACACTTTCAAGTGTCTTCGTCAACCACTTTGGGGGACCTTTCTGAGATGGTCCAGGCTGCTCTGTTGATTGATTTGGGAGTGAATCAAGATTGAGTCTCCCAATTATATCAATTACATCACTTAAAGCATCATCCGTTGTCGGAGTTTCAGTCGGGGGAGAGTGTTCTTCACAAGAAGATTCCACATGTTGATCTAGAATAGGAATTCCCCCTTCAAGATGTGGAATCTGATCATCAAATTCTTGAAATGATTTTGTTTTTGCGAGTCTATCCAAACAATCAAGTTTCCGCTCAACAACATTGTAAGATTTGGATGATTCAAGAAAAATTACATCTCTAGATACAATAAACTTTTTATTTACTTCATCATAGAGGCAGTATGCTTTGGAGGTGTTTGAATACCCCAAGAAGATACACTTACAACTTCTAGCACCAATTTTGTTTCTATGTACCTTTGGTATCAAAGCATAACAGGTGGAACCAAAGATCCTGAGATGTTTTATCGAAGGAACATGTCCATACCATAATTCATAAGGAGTCTTGTTTCTTATAGCATTAAATGGACATCTATTCTTTATATATGTAGCACATAGAACAACATCATCCCAAAACATTATCTTTACATTTTTGAAGAAAAACATAGATCGTACCATATTCAAGATTGTTCTATTCATTCTTTCAGCTACACCATTCTGTTGGGGATTATAAGGCACATTTGTTTGATGTTTGATCCCATGTTGGCGAAGATAGTTTTCAAATTCATTTGATGTATATTCTTTTCCATTATCAGTGTGAATACACCCAATATGAGATTGTGCATCATTTCAATCCATTTATGAAAATTCTTGAATGTTTGAAAAGTATAGATTTGTTCTTCAATAAATAAACCCAACACATTCTGGTGTAGTCATCAATAAATGTCATGATATATTTATTTCCATTTGCAGAAGGAATAGGCATTGGACCGCATAAATCTTAATGAATGAGTTCAAGCTTCCTATGTGCTCTTGAATGTGAATCATGAGAAGACTGTTTGCTATGCTTTCCTAGAATGCAAGCATCACATTGCTTATGTTTCCTAGGAATTGTAGGCAAACCAACAACACCATTTTTCTTCAATAAGCAGAGACTATCATAGTTTAAATGTCCAAATCTAGCATGCCATAATAAACTTCATGGAAGTGTACTTTCTTCATGATGAGAAATATATGAGAAATGTTGTGCATGAGCAGAGGTTCCTTGTAGTTTGAGAAGCCTTTCTTCTTCTATTCCCCTCATGACAAGTGAGTGGTCAGAAGCTTTTCTTACCTCAAGCTTGCCATCAAACATATGAATGGAGTGACCTTGCTAGCGGATGTGGACCAAGGACAACAAGTTTCTCTTGAGCTATGGGAGATATAGAACATGATCCAGAAGAAAGTTTGGAAGACCAGGCAGTTTAAGCCTGATTGTGCCAAACCCTGATGGCTTGATTTTTCACTGATCTGCAAAGTATACTGCTCCATCAAAATTGTTAGTGAAATCTTCAAAAAAATCTTTTCTATAAGTCATGTGACAGGTTGCTCCTGAATCAAGCAATCAATCATTTTTCGAAGAAGCAAGTGAAGCATTAAACAAATCTTCATTTACTCCAATGTTACATCATGCCTCAATATAGTGAGCGGATTCAGGTGCTTTACCTTTGTCTGTATTATCAGCTTTACCTTTCTATTGGTTTCTTTTCTTCTCAATTTTGTCCCATGGTAGCTTGCATGTAGAGGCATCATGTGATCCATTTCTTTTGCAACGAATGCAGTGCAGATCCGCCTTTTCTCCTTGAGAATGTCTGCCCCCCCTACCTCTGAAATATCTTCCTCTTCCTCTTCGTCCACCTCTTCCTCTTGTAGAATCTTGAGCAGGATGCTTTTCTTTATGAGCAAGGCACATAGTCTCTTCAGAAGATTTAGGGGTTGTCTTCTTTCCAAAGGCTTTCTCACTTTCAACAAACTTTTTCACAAGAGAGTCATAGGTTATATCTTTAAGGTTTCCATTTGCTTGTAAAGACTCAAGATAATTGGAGTAAGTAGGATAGAGTGCCTTGAAAAAAGCAATAAGAGGGATATCCAACTCAACCTTAGTGGATTTGATATCATGCATTATATAATTTACTTCATATGCAAGAGCAAGAAGATCATTATTTTTCAGTTCAAGAGTGAAGAGTTTAATCATGAGCTGAACAACTTCAAGTGAAGAATGTGAGTCATAGAGTTCTTTCAACTTTTGTAAAGCTTTAAAGGTAGTTGAATATGATGAAATATGGCGACTCACCTCTTTATTTATAGATGTTGCGATTAATACATAGGCTTTGTTGTTCTTGTTTTCCCAAATGAAGAGCTCTTTGTCTGAGGTAGGCTGTACTGGGTCATTGTCTCCTTCTCCGACACACACTCCTTTCCACAACTCATTGAAGATGAGGGTGTGTTTTATCATCCGGGACCATTCAGGATAGTTCTCCTTGCCAGTGAGAACTATTCCTACCATAGAGATGATTGAATGCATTCTGTAAAAAAATACTTCTGCTGATATACAGTGAAATTGTACTCAAAAGGGCATTCTCAAAAGATTTCAAATCTCTTCCTCATACCAATATGTACATCAATACTTCAAGCTACAACTTTATGCAACCTATTTTCTCCAAAATTATTTTCTTCAAATCCCAACAATGTTTGATATAAAAGCATCCAGCATTTCAAATATTACGTATTACATATCACTTCAACGTTTTAAATGTAATATACGCCCATTACATTTACATATTACATATCACTTCAATGCTTTAAATGTAATATATGCCCATTACATTTACATATTACATATCACTTCAACGCTTTAAATGTAATATATGACCATTACATTTCACTTCAACGTTTTAAATGTAATATAGGCCCATTAAAAAATGTTACATATTACTTCAACGCTTTAAATGTAATATATGCCCATTACATTTCACTTCAACGTTTTAAATTTAATATACGCCCATTACAAAATATTACATATTACATTACCATACAATGAAGCACGCAGGCATGATGATTTCTCACGGGTGAGGAGCAGCGGTGTGTGGTCTCTTAAGATTGTGTAGTGGCAGTGCTTCTTCCTTCGGGAGCTCGGCCTCTTTGGATGCGCCTTATATCGTTTAGCCACACAACAATGGCGTTCGAACGCAAGTCTCCAGGAAGAAGGATTATGGAAAGGGAAAAACGATAGTCGCAGGAATCGAAAAATATAGCGGTTCTTTACATAGGTAAAAATAGAAGTTCGTTAAATGAGGGGACTCTCGAAATATTTATTAACATCTCAAGCGACGCTAGAAAGATTATGCAATTGTAGCGTTTCTAGAGCCAACGTATATGCTTTCAAAACAGTGTGACATCGTTTCAAAACAGCCATAGTACAAGCGTTGGTTAAAACGCAAGACCTCTGTGTAGTTTTGAACAGTCAAGGAGACACAACACATGGAGTTGTTGCAAGGTCAAGGTGGACATAGCAGCGTATGAGCATATGGGAGCCAAACACAGCAGAGTAACGTAGCAGCAGTCAATGGAGTATTTAGGTTTGACAGAAAATATCAGGCAACTGACATCAACGAATATATGGGCAGCGTACTATATGGAGCAGGGCACATGTAATGCAATATGGAGCAGAGTGCAGGCACTCAGTCAGACAAGGGAGTTACAAGGCACAAGAGCTAAAAAAGGAGCTGGCTCTGATACCATGTCAGGCCAGGCGGTAACTCCACAAAACAAAAACTAATTCGTATATTATTCCATAGGTAGTTAATTGTTATATACAATAGGAGTGATTGTTTAGTTCATCTCCCGATGACTGTTCACATTCCTCATTTATTTATTTACACAAAATTCCCCCAATCATGAAGATTAGGTGTCAACACATGTCTGTAAAAAGGTGTAAACATAGAAGGATCCATTCCTGGCTCTAGTTGATCCTTACTACCTAGAGTAGAGGCCTTCGTGAAGCTCTTCCTAGCTTCTATAAACATCTCCCTTGTGCGTTCCAAGTCAAACTTAGGTTCCTTTGTAAGAGCCTTGCGAACCCATGTATCTACGTCAGGCTGCTTCCCCTTATCTTCCCCTGCGGTCGCACTGCTTCTGAGCACCATGTTCATGTTGGGGTCTTCTTCGAATGGTTCAGACCTCATAATTTGGATATTCTAGGTCGGAGTAGGCTATAGTATCCCCTTCTCACGCATCTATGCGACCAACATAGGAAAATATACCATTTCATGATCAAACTGCTCACAGTACGAATAAGATATTCTCGTTGGGTTGGTACAATCATGAGTGTAGTGCCCTGGTCCTACGCAATTGTAACAGATTAATTATCCACAGCACCTTCCTAGCCCCATTCCTCCTTGTCCTTGACCTTGGCCTTGAAATCCAACACATGCCATCCCTATGGTTGGGTCGAGGCCTCGTGTTTCCATCTGCATTCTATATGCTGGGATCCAATCCATCATTAACTCGTTGCTTCGACAAGTACGCTCATCGTGGCCCACCGATCTATAAATTTCAAAACATATGCAGGTGTTATGTGTATATTTTTGCAACAAATGACAATTTTTTTGTCGTGTTCTTTCCTCCCACTTGATAGATCGTGCACCAGAGTGCGAGTGCCACACTTGGCTCTGCTTGTGCCTCTAGTCTCAATGGCATTGGTCCCCATCCTGCCAAGTAGTTCGCGAATACTGGATAGTGATCTTTGTAATGGCCCTAGCCTTTTCATTTTACGCACCATACTTCTTCGCATGCCTCTGGCTGCAATGCCCTATCTTGCTTCAAACTCTACATCTCCATGCATAGTTCTTGCAGTTGCATGTGGATTTGTTGGACTCCCATTCCCAGATCCTGTACTGGTGTTTCATGCAACCTCATTTCCATTTCCAACGCTTCTACCTGGGTTGTGTTATCACTCAGATTTTCCTTGAAGTTGTTGGGAAGAGGAAAGGGATCAGAGGTAACCACAAACCAACTTTTAGGTACAGAATCTAACCAATCTGTATCGAGAGAGGGCTCTCTCTTTAAGTTTTAGCTTTGTTTTTAAAGATATTAGGCTAGTTATGAGATTTTTGGGAATTTTTTTTTATTTTTTTGGTGGAATTAAGGAAACATATGGGCAGAGCAGGTATTCAGGCCATTGGGCTATGGAGTCAAGTAGGAAAGGTTTAACAGGATTTGATTAATCACTGAGGTAGGAGTTCACAAGGTAAGCTAGCATAGTAAGGACAAATCTGAAGATTTCAATGGATGAAAATATTAACCAGGGCCAAGGGCAATGAAGAATCCTTAAGATGGATTAAGATGAAGCAGGGAGGTTTGGAAAATAGCAAGCACAATTAAGAATCTTGTACTAAGGGCCAATAGAAGGAATGAATACAGAAGTAAGGGAGCAATTAAGAATTCCTAGACTTAAGCAATTTAGTAGAAAACATTAAATAAGCAAACAGTTAAATCAGAGACCACTTAAGCTAATACTGATAGTATTATTCCTTGTTTGCTTTTAAGAATTATAAGAAAAACATATCAATAATTCATAACATCAAGATAATACAATATTTAAACATGAGAAAATGATACTTATTTGTTCCAATTGTGCACAAGAACCGAGTGAAATGTCCTCAGCTTTATTTAATCCAGTAAACTAGTCCAACCTTGATTACAATAGCTCCTTTAGCTCCAAACAAAAAATTTCTATAGAAATGATTTTTAATCCACCCAAAATACTTCAAATGAAGAAGTATTTATACTAATTGTAAACTAAAATATCTTGAAAAGATATCAAGATTAGTTTCACAAATATCTCCAACTGTTTACATTAATAGAACTTAAATAAAGGACATTCAAAACTAATGAATCTATTTGGCACTATTTCTATGGATTAATGGTGACAAAGAAGATAAATTCAAATTTGATAGCAACTCTTAGTTGATGATGAGGCATCCCAGTCACTAACTACATCCTTCCTTTCTGCATTCTACCCCAGAAATTCTGCAAACTTAGGGTCCAATGATATGCTTGTATATCTCAATCCATGATAGATATGTAAAAAGTGAAAGAGATTTTGTATATAGGAATGTTTTTGAGATAAACCTGTCTCATTTTCCCAAAATGCATCCCAAGATGTTCACAATATTCTTTGCAAAAATATGTCAAAAACAGGACTTTGCACAAACTAAAAAATACGCTATGAAGACATGCACTTATCTCCATTTTGGTAATACCTGTGTAAAAAGTGAGATAGGTTTTTGTATATTGGCCTGCTAGGAACCAAAATTTCCTCCAATTTCTTGAAATACTTCTTGGATTGGCCACAATAATTTCTGCAAAACTATGACTTAAATAGGAAATTTATGAAGAATGTACCATTTTTGCTCTAATTTCATCTTTTAACCTTAAATTTCTTTTGATTGTTTTTCACTTTTACTTTGGATAAACTTCATTGTAGCTGGTAAAAGTGTTCTCATATTTGTTTAACCCTTAACGTGTTCATGTTTACTTTTACTTTTTACTTTTACTGCTCTGTTTTTTCATTTGTCTTCACTTTGACATGAATTTGTATGCTATGCTTTGTAACTGTCTTCTTTGTTGTTTATCTTCATGCTAGCTGATTTACTTGACTTGGTATTCAATATGATACTCTTTAATCCTGATACACTTTGACTGTTCTTTACTGTGTCCTTTTACCTTCAATGTGTAGTTTAGGTTTTTAATGTTTGTTTCAACAATAAATCCTTTTAATTCCATGTTTCCTTTGCTTGTCTTTTAACTATATGTTTTATTTTCCATCTCTGTTTGAATAGATTTGATAAAAATCTTGAAGTAAACAGGGCTTATTACTAGTACTAAGACTGTTTATCCAAGGCTGTGGTCTTCTGATCACCTGTAAAACAAAACAAATTGTTAAGAGAGCATTGGTTTGCAGGGGAGGTCGAAAAGGTTTCATTTTATCTTGAGAGGTCCGTGGAGTGAGTCCAGAATGCTTTTCGGGAGGCAAACCATTCTTGAATCAGTTAACAGAGGCTTCAGGTGACACAGATGGGTTACATAGGGTTTTACTACACAATCAGGTGAAAACGAGAAAAACTGGGGTTTTTGTGTTTAAACGGGTAAATGGTTGATAATGGCGGGTGAATGAAAATGACAATTAGTGGCAACTGAATGACGAGACATTTTGTCATTAAGTGGAGGTGGTAAGTGGTTTCTATTGCACCTCTTATGGGGAAAGGTGGTATTTAGCATTGGGCTAGCAATTCCATGGAGCATTCGATGCATGGCGGAGGTACTGTGCAAAAACCGCTTTGTGATCGTGTGCTAACGTGCGGTCACCAAGGGTCGCGCGATATGCATAATAGTTGTTAGATATCGGAGACCTAATCGGACGACCGTCAGGGCTCTGAAGTGATGGGGATATAGTTGAGGTAGGTTCGATAAATTTAAGGATTAATTAATTATATCAGGGTTGACGCGATTGGACGGGGAGGCTGTTAATTAACCGTGAGGGTTAATTAATCCTTCATTAATGCAGCAGAGGATTTAGGGCTATTAATTAGTTACTGATTAACTAATTAATCTCAATCAAGGATGTATTATGGTTATAACTAACCAAGTGGTGTGATATATAGAAATTCGGGGTTTTATATAGTTAAATAATACGGGAGTGGGTTAATTTTTATAGGGGAGTTATATAATAAAACATTAGTGGTTAATATGACCAAAATGAATGGGAAAGTGCTAAGTCCAATGTTTTTTGAAAATGCATTTCATCATACAACACTTATACCTTAGGCTAGAGATATATGAGGGTTTCATGTAGATAGAATGTTTTTAACTTTCCTAAGTGAAATAGGATTTTACTTAGGAAAAACTTTATAAAGGGAATGAGTGACTTTATGAAGGGGTGAATATTGATGAAGGGGATTTAAGTGCTTTAGGTATTATAAATTATTGGGCCAAGGGTCCAGTCGCTCCAAAAGTCAGAGAAATGCTCTAAGCCCCCCTAACTTGTTTAGGCACTTTTAGCACTTAGGGGAATTAGTGAAAATTTTAGGGGAAATAAGTAGGGAGGTTAATTATTTTGGACTTAAATGGCTAATTGTATGCTACAATCTAAAGGACTTGGTCTTAGTTTTTGGGCAGAAGCAATTAACTGTGCAAATTACATAATAAATCGCACTCCTACTAAGGCTTTAAAGAATATCACTCCAGAAGAAGCATGGAGCTCAATCAAACCAGATGTAAATCACTTTCGTGTTTTTGGAAGTGAAGCGTGGGCCCATATTCCAGATGAAAAGCATAAAGCTTTAGAACCTAAAAGTGAAAAATGTACTTTTGTTGGATATTCTGAAGATGTCAAAGGCTATAGACTTATTCCATTTAAGTCCAAAAATGTTATCATTAGAAGAGATGTAAAATTTGATGAAAATATATCGGCCTGCGAGCCTAGTCCGGCGGATGTGCCACCTCTCCCTATCTCTTCTACCTTTGAAAACATTTCTTCTTCAGATGATGAAAGTGAGGATGACAATCCTCCCCCACCATCTCAGGATCCTCCTTCAGCTCCTGAGCTTCCAAAATGGGTTCGTGCTACTCAAGATGCAGCAGGTGATGTTGCCGGTGATCCTATAGATCAGCGACGCACACGTTCTCAGTTCGAGAGAGCCTCTTCTTTACTGGCTCAACCTCCAGTAAATTATGATACTGACACCTTTGCAGAAGCTTCATGCCATCCAGATTGGGAAGCGGCTATGAATGAAGAATATCATTCATTATTGGCAAATGATACATGGGATCTTGTTCCTTTACCAAAGGGACGAAAACTTGTTAGATGCAAATGGGTTTACAGAACCAAGTATGGACCAGATGGGAAAGTTGATAAACATAAAGCTCGTCTTGTTGCTAAGGGCTTTTCACAGGTTGAAGGCATTGACTACACTGAAACCTTCTCCCCTATTGCCAAAATGAACTCTATCCGCCTTGTTCTTTCCCTTGCTGCCTCTTTCAAATGGGAAGTCCATCAGATGGATGTTAAATCTGCCTTCTTGCATGGGGACTTGCATGAAGAAATCTATATGGAACAACCCATTGGCTTCATACAAACAGACTCCAGCCTGATTTTTCGACTTAAGAAATCCCTTTATGGTCTCAAGCAAGCTCCTCGGGCTTGGTATGCCAAAATGGATAGCTTTCTTTTAGAATCTGCTTTTCTAGGTGTCATTCTGACAATACTGTCTACACCAAGAAAGTGGGCAACTCTCTTATCATCCTTGTTCTTTATGTCGATGATCTTATCCTTACTGGTAGTGATCCCAACCTTATAAACCATGTGAAGTCTAGCCTCAAAAGGAAATTTGAAATGACAGACTTAGGACACTTACACTATTTTCTCGGTCTTCAAGTCTTGCAATCTGTTATCACTTAGAACTAAAAATTTGATGCATATAATTCTCTGTCCTAGTTCGATAACAAAGGTCTGTGTTAAGTTGATTTCATTTTATTTTTCCTCACTTAGGATTTGGAGTTTTAAAGTTTTAAACTCAAACCATACTCGACTCCTATTGGTTCTCCTCCACCCATCATTGTTCCATAGCCATGTCTTGTCTCATCCAAGTCACCGTGTCTTTTAATGATTTCGCAGCGTAATCCCATTTGCCAGTTTCGCAGCGCAATTATGGATTAAGCAATTTCGCAGCGCGTTTTCTCTTCTAATTTTTAGATTAAATTCTACATCTAAAGCCATGTTTTGCATCTATTCTTGTGTTGATGGGTTTCTTTCTATTTGATGAAATTCTATCTCTGAATCAAATTCTCTTGGGTAACACAAAAGAGCTGAACCAGGCGGAGGTCTTATATTTAATGGCATTGAATAATAGGCTTGATTAAATCTATCTGAAAATTGTTGTATTGTTTCATCCGGCTGTCTTTTTAACTGATTATATTCTTCTATGATCACAAGAAGGTTGACTTTAATTATCCATCTATCAAGGAAGAGTTTGAGAAACTTCTCGAGATTTGAGATGTTTGCCTCAGGTAGGGTTTTGAACCAACTATTGACTTTGTCTTGCAAAGAAAGAGCAAAAAGCCTAATACTAACATCCTTTTCATCTACTTCAAATAAGTTAAGATAATCCTCAAAATTTTGAATATGTTTTTGGGTAGTAATACCATTCTATCCATCAAACCTAGGGAGGTGCTTGAGATAATCATTAGGGAAAGCATGGAGTATAGGAGGAAAAATGAGTGGTTTATATCTATTAGGAACTTTATGAGGTACTGGAATATGTACAGGGATTGTATGATTAGTCTTCATTTTTTGATTCTCCTTAATTAGAAAATGATCTTCATAAGAATTAGAAGACTACTGTTCAAATGTCTAAGGAGACTTTATATCTACATTTTTCAAAGGAAAATAATAAAAATTTAATCTAAAATCATCTCTAAAATACAATATACATTGAAAAACTTTATCAATGAGAAAGAACATAATGTCTTGGATAAAAATCCAAGCTAAAACCCTGATCTTTTCACACAGTTCTTTCAGGTTCATTTCTCCAGTGGAGTCTTTATTGTAGATTTGATTTTGGAGTCGCCAGGTGGATGATTTTAACCTGTGTGTCTGATCCCTATCCACCATCATAGATTAGATCTAAACTTGTAAAACAATTCTGAAGAAAAAGTTAGTTCTCCAGGCTGCAAAATTTTTAGTATTTTATGATTATTTTTCTTTTTTATGAATTTTCAAAACAACTTCTATGATTTCTTTAAGAGGCTTTAGATATGAGATTTAAAATTTATTAAATAGTTATTTGACATGAGGAACTAATTGAATGTTTGGAAATTAGATGTTCAGTTCATAAAATAAACCAGAGATAGACTGAAGCAACATTTATCTAGTATAAACTTGTAAAACAATTCTGAAGAAAACGTTAGTTCTCCAGGCTGCAAAATTTTGAGTATTTTATGATTATTTTTCTTTTTTATGAATTTTCAAAACAAATTCTATGATTTCTTTAAGAGGCTTTAGATATGAGATTTAAACTTCATTAAATAGTTATTTGACATGAGGAACTAATTGAATGTTTGGAAATTAGATGTTCAGTTCATAAACTAAATCGAAGATAGACTGAAGCAACATTCATCTAGTATGCACTTGCAAAGCAAGAGTAGTTCAAAGGCTACCTGGCTAACTTCAGGCTCCATCTATAGTTTATAAACCAAACAGTAATAACAAACAAACAAACATTTGATCCCCGTGGAGTAGCCACTATGTTATCACTCATATTTTCCTTGAAGTTGTTGGGAAGAGGAAAGGGGTCCGAGGTAACCAAAAACCAACTTTTAGGTACAGAATCTAGCCAATCTGAACCCAGAGAGGGCTCCCTCTTTAAGTTTTAGCTTTGTTTTAAAAGATATTAGGCTAGTTATGAAAGTTTAGGGATTTTTTTTTATTTCTTTGGTGGAATTAAGGAAACAAATGGGCAGAGCAGGTATTCAGGCCATTGGGCTATGGAGTCAAGTAGGAAAGTTTTAACAGGATTTGATTAATCACCGAGGTAGGAGTTCACAAGGCAAGCTAGCATAGTAAGGACAAATCTGAAGATTTCAATGGATGAAAATCTCAACCAAGGCCAAGGGAAATGAAGAATATTTAACAAGGATTAAGATGAAGTAGGGAGGTTTGGCAAATAGCAAGGGAAATTAAGAATCCTGTACTAAGGGCCAATAGAAGGAATGAACTATAGAAGTAAGGGAGCAATTAAGAATTCCCAGACTTAAGCAATTTAGTAGAAAACATTAAATAAGAAAATAGTTAAAACAGAGAGCAGCTAAGTTAATTCTGATAGTATTATTCCTTGTTTTCTTTTAAGAATTATAAGAAACACATATTAATAATTCATAACATAATAGAATAAAGTATTTAAACATGAGAAAATGATACTTATTTGTTCCAATTGTGCACAAGAATCATGTGAAATGTCCTCAACTTTATTTAATCCAGTAAACTAGTCCAGCCTTGATTACAATAGCTCCTTTATCTCCAAACAAAAAAATTCTGCAGAAATTCTTTTTAATCCACCCAAAATACTTCAGATGAAGAAGTATTTATACTAATTGTAAACTGAAATATCTTGAAAAAATATCAAGATTAGTTCCACAAATATCTCCAACTGTTTACATTAATAGAACTTAAATAAAGGACATTCAAAACTAATGAATCCATTTGGCACTATTTCTATGGATTAATGGTGAAAAAGAAGAGAAATTCGAATTTGATAGCAACTCTTAGTTGATGATGAGGCATCCTAGTCACTAACTGCATCCTTCCTTTGTTAATTCTGCCCCAGAAATTCTGCAAACGTAGGGTCCAATGATACGCTTGTATATCTCAATCCGTGATAGATATGTAAAAAGTGAAAGAGATGTTTGTAGATAGGAATTTTTTTGAGATAAACCTCTCTCATTTTCCCAAAATTCATCTCCATATGTTCACATTATTCTCTGCAAAAAGATGTCAAAAAGAGGACTTTGCACAAACTGAAAAATATGCTGTGAAGAAATGCACTTATCTCCCTTTTGGTAATACCTGTGTACAAAGTGAGATAGGTTTTTGTATATTTGCCTTTTAGGAACAAAAATTTCCTCCAGTTTCTTGAAATACTTCTTGGATTGGCCACAATAATTTCTGCAATACTATGACTTAAACAGGAAATTTCTAAAGAATGTACCATGTTTGCTCTAATTTCATCTTTTAACCTTAAAATTCTTTTGACTGTTTTTCACTTTTACTTTGGATAAAATTCATTGTAGCTGGTAAAAGTGTTTTCATATTTGTTTAACCCTTAATGTCTTCATGTTTACTTTTACTTTTTAATGTTTACTTTTTACTTTTACCGCTTTGTTTTTTCATCTGTCTTCACTTTGACATGAATTTGTATGCTATGCTTTGTAACTGTCTTCTTTGTTGTTTATCTTCATGCTAACTGATTTAATTGACTTGGTCTTCAATATGATACTCTTTAATCCTGATACACTTTGACTATTCTTTACTGTGTCCTTTTACCTTCAATGTGTAGTTTAGGTTTTTACTGTCTGTTTCAACAGTAAATCCTTTTAATTCCATGTTTCCTCTGCTTGTCTTTTAACTATATGTTTTATTTTCCATCTCTGTTTGAATGGATTTGATAACAATCTTGAAGTAAAAAGGTCTTATGACTAGTATTAAGACTGTTTATCCAAGGTTGTGGCCTTCTGATCACCTGTAAAACAAAACAAATTGTTATGAAAGCATTGGTTTGCAGGGGAGGTCAAAAAGGTTTCATTTTAGCTTGAGAGGTCTGTGGAGTGAGTCCAAAATGCTTTTTGGGAGGTAAACCATGCTTGAATTGGTTAACATGGGCTTTAGGTGGCACGTATGGGTTACATAGGGTTTTACTGCACAATCAGGTGAAAACGAACAAAACTGGGGTTCTTGTGTGTAAATGGGTAAATGGTTGATATTGGCGGGTGAACGAAAATGATAATTGGTGGCAACTGAATGATGAGACATTTTGTCATTTATTGGAGGTGGTAAGTGGTTTCTATCGCACCGCTTATGGGGAAAGGTGGTATTTAGTTTTGGGCTAGCGATTCCATGTAGCATTTGACTCGTGGCAAAGGCACTGTGCAAAAACCGCTTTGTGATCCTGTGCTAACACGCGGTCACCAAGGGTCATACGATATGCATAATAGCCGTTAGATCTCGGGGACCTGATTGGACAACTGTCAGGGCTCTGAAATGATGGGGATATAATGGAGGCGGGCTCGATACATTTAAGGATTAATTAATTATATCGGGGTTGATGGGATTGGACGGGGAGGTTGTTAATTAACCGTGAGGGTTAATTAATCTTTCATTAATGCCGCGGGGGATTAAGGGTTGTTAATTAGTTATTGATTAACTAATTAATCCCAATCAAGGATGTATTATGGTTATAACTAACCAAGTGGCGGGATATATAGAAATTGGGGGTTTTATATAGTTAAATAATACGAGAGTGGGTTAATTTTTATAGGGGAATTATATAATAAAACATTAGTGGTTAATATGACCAAAATGAATGGGAAAGTGCTAAGTCCAATGTTTTCCAAAAATGAATTTCATCATACAACACTTATACCTTAGATTATTGATATATGAGGGTTTCATGTAGATAGGATGTTTTTAATTTTCCTAAGTAAAGTAGGATTTTACTTAGGAAAATATTTATAAAGGAAATGAGTGACTTTATGAAGGGATGAATATTGATGAAGGGGATTTAAGAGCTTCAGGTATTATAAATTATTTGGCCGAGGGTCCGATCCCTCCAAAAGTCAGAGAAATGCTCTAAGCCCCCCTAACTTATTTAGGTACTTTTAGCACTTAGGGGAATTAGTGAAAATTTTAGGGGAAATGAGTAGGGAGGTTAATTATTTTTGACTTTGAGTGTTGATGTGATGTCTTCAATGTGAGTTATGCTTTGTCCAAGTGATGAAAGAAAAATATTTAAGCATTAAACTTAACCATTCATCACACATTTGTTCTACAACCAATCATCTACTTACCCTACCTACTTTAACCTAGTATTTCTGCTTCTTTATTTGGGTGCACTTAGATTGGCAAACCCTTATCAAAATTTTCTTTTCTTTTACATGGAAATATCTATCTAAGTCTACACTTATTACATCCAAGGGCTCAGATTAAATTGTTGAGCTCCTTCTTTCACTCTACCTATCTACTTATCTGCCAAGATTACACTGTTTGGCCAAATCTTTATTCTCTATTTCTACAACATAAAATTGAAAAATGAACTAGCCAAGTTTAAATTGTTTGACTATTCATAAATTGTGGCATAGGAGACAAATTGCACACAATTCTTTATTATACATAAATTAAATAGTAGTGGAATTTAGGCTTGCACACTTTCCTTGGTCTTTATTTTTGTTGTTTGGGGTTCATTTTCTTTAATTTTTTGACCATCTTTTATTCTTTTTACCCTTTGATATTTCTTTTAGGGTATACCCTCTTTACATTTTTTATTTTTTTTATTTTTTTACAAATATGGAAAACCTTTGCAACAAGTAAAGGCATGAACATATTACATAGCTCATCAAGTCAATCATGATATATGACACCTATTGATATAGGAGCATAACAAGTTGAAAGCTTCTGCTGTGACAGCGTCGTCCTCAAGTGTGGTGTCAAAGAAGCCACAAACCATACGTGGTGTTGTGCATCCATTAGTGTCATATTGGCCTCGTGGATTGTACTTTTAAGCCTCTGATCCAAATCCCCAGGGGTCTCGCCTGGAAGCATCACGATCTCTTTAAACCCGATGATTGACTATGTCTCTGATTTCGGACAGCTAAATTCTTTGTTTAGCGCATTTTGGATCTTCGCTATTCCTGCATTTGGGTGATCATTCAAGTGCTTAACGTACCATGTCAACATGTGATCTTGTAGTGCACTTACCAATGTGGCCTTCTTAATGTTGTCATCGTGATGTCTTCTTTGCGTGTTCTAAGTCAAACTCAGGTTCCTTTGTAGGAGCCTTACGAACCCATGTATCTTCCTTGAGTGGCTTCCCCTTATCCTCCCCTGTGGTCACACCCCTTCTGAGCATCATGTTTACATTTGGCTCTTCTTCGCATGGTTCAGACCTCATCATTTGGATATTTTGAGTCGAAGGAGACTGGAGTACTCCTTTCTCGCACATCTGTGCGATCAACGTAGGAAAATCTACCATTTCATGATCAAACTGAGCACAGTATGAACATGATATTCTCGTTGGGTTGGTACAATCGCGATCATAGTGCCTTGGTCCTTCGTAATTGTAACAAATTAACATTCTACGGTCCCTTCCTGGTCCCATTCCTCCTCATCCTCGACCTCGCCCTTGAAATCTAGTGTGTGCCATCCCTGCAACTGGGTCGAGGGCTCACATTTCTATTGACATCCTACATGCTAGGGTCCAATCCATGATTAGCTTGTAGCTGCGACAAGTATGCTCATCGTGGCCTACTAACCTACAAAAATTACAAAACAACTGTCAGGGAGTCTGTGTATACCTCTGCAGCAAATGATAATTATATGTTGTGTGTTTTCCTCCTATCTAACAAATCACGCACCATAACATGGGTGTCGTAGTTGGCCCTTCTTATGTCTCTGGTCTCAACGGCATTGGTTCCCCTCCTACCAAGTAGTTCGTGAATATTGGACAGTGGTCCTAGTCATGGCCCTGGTCTTTGCATTTTATGCACCACACTTCCTCACGTGCTTCTGGACGTTGTGTCCTGTCCCACTTGAAGATCTACATTTCTAGGCAGAGATTCTATAATTTCACATGGATTTGTTGAACTCCCAACCCCAGATCATGTATCGGTGTCTTATGCAACCTCATCGCAATTTCCA
This sequence comes from Pinus tabuliformis, assembly GCA_031772625.1. NCBI lineage: Eukaryota > Viridiplantae > Streptophyta > Pinopsida > Pinales > Pinaceae > Pinus > Pinus tabuliformis. The sequence goes on from CM062809.1 coordinate 1,255,139,085, forward strand.
ACGCTTAGGCCAGGGTAGAAAGTTTCTGTTGCGACAGCGCCATCCTTAGGTGCGGTGTTAGAGATGCCACAAACCATGCATGATGTTGCACATCTATGAGCATCATATTAGCCTTGTGGATCGTACTCTTCAGTCGCTAATGTAGATCCCAAGGGGTCTCGCCTATAAGAATCCTGATCTCTTTAAACCCGATGATTGACTGTGTCTCTGATTTCGGCCGGCCAAATTCTTTGTTCAGCACATTCTGGATCTCTGCTATTCCTGCATTTGGGAGATAATTAGAGTGCTTGATATACCATGTCAATGCACGATCCTGTAGCACACTCACCAATGTAGCCTTCTTAATTTTGTCATCCATGACCCCTTGCGCTTCCCACACTACTCTTACCATGAACCAGAACTAGTCCAGATCCTCATTCCCTACTCTGAATATGTGTAGCTTGATCATGCTCACCATGCTGAACTGCGGGTTTGGTTGAGGTGGGGTGGTTGAAGATGGAGGTGAAGTAGGCGAAGTGGATGATGGCATAAGTGAAGGTGATAACTATAGAATGTGCTGCCTTATCAAACTAACCACACTTCTCAGAGAAACCCGAGCACACTCTTCCTCTCTTTCTCGCAGATGGGAAATTAAAGGACTGTTTCCTAATCCTTCGATACCTTTGTAGGTCTTTCCACTATGTGTCATTCCCACCATCAATGTATTTGCATAAGCTACTTTTGAAATATCAACATCTTAATCCAGGTATTCAGGGATTTGATGTACCTACCTCGTGGTCCCTTGAGAAAATGTCATTGTGCTTCGCTACGGCTCATGGTCGTATCTACCATCAACTCGGTGATAAATCCCCCTATTATCCAATTGATTCAATGGTCCACGACCTGCCCAATATTATCTTCTGATGCCTCTAGTCTGTACACTAACTCCAGAGTCCACACTATCGGTTGATAGAGCTTATACCTTCTCTAGCTGTTGGCTAACCTCACGATCCAATCATATAGTTCAAAAGAGAAGGATGCAAAGAAGATCTCATGGATTTCTATATATATGTACCGATCCAACCACCTCTTCTCAGATATTTTCGGAGTTCTATTCTCCTGTGTCATGAACTCGTGAAGCTTCTGATCCAAACAATCTTAAATTTCCTTCTTCATGCGGTTCCCGTGTTCTGACATCAGACATCTCTTAGGAAAATCCCACTCCCAGTAATGGAACCATTTTTTGGCTTATTGGGGCCTGACCTAGGTTCAAAAATGATTTAGCCAAACAAATCCCAAAATTACTGGCCCTTTCAGCAACAGTCCACAGAGCGCGGACTGAGGTCTCACTCGAGGTAGTATGGGAGGGTTCTGGAACCAGGTTTCCGCACCCTAGGGATGTCTTAATGAGGTCTGGGAAGTTTGAGAACCGATATTGCACACTTTTACTATTCCACACAACTATTCGACCTTCACGTAGCTCTTGTACCGAGTGCAAAGAGGTGATGTCTAGATCCATTACCCTTATTGTGTTATTATTATAGATCTAACTTAATTTTGTGGGCCCAGGAGTCTTTATCAATTATTCAATATTCATAACAAGTGCGTGCAAACATAAACTATAAAGAGACGCATAAGGATATAACAAAAGCATAAACACATAGATCTGTGAGCAGATGCTCAATACTGTTGGCATTATGTTTTCTGGTATGACTGTATGTTACAGATGTTGTACTTGATGGCAACTCCAGTGGTAAGGCTCTCAGTTTGATGAAAATTAAGAAGGACGCATGCAATCGGTTCAGAAAGTGCGCCCCCGCAGGTATACCATGCAGAAACCACGTCCAGGGACGCCGGCCGGCCGTTTAGGGGGTGCGTCCACCCAGTGCACACATTTCAAGGCAGAGAAAAGCACGTGGGGGTTTCTTGTGTGGTATCTAGCCGACGGTTTTGTGTTTCTATGGTGTCGGCTCGTGGTATTGTTCCATGTTTTGGGGAGAAGCTTGCCTATATAAAGCAAAGGAGTTCATTTGGATTGAGCAATTGTCTTGGGTTGAATATCTTATTTGGTGAGATCTAGTCCAGATCTAAAAAGGCGAATCTTCTAATGGACTGTGATCTCTATGGCGCATGAACAGATCGATAGATCTGACTGTTTGGGTTTGTTCTGAAGTCTTCATATCATTTATATCTGAAGGGTCGCAGGTTCAGTGAAGGGAAAGTGCGCCGGGACGCAGGTACTGTAAAGGGCAAGTGCGCCAAGACGCAGTACAGTAGAGAGAGACCTGCGTGGGGACGCAGGGCGATCAAGGTTCAGGTGCGTCTCTGAAGCAGAAGGACGCGGCGCGATAGTGTTTTCAAGTGTGTCTCTGTAGCGAAAGAAGCAGCGCGATAGTATCCTTGGGTGCGTCCCTGAAGCAACAGAACGCAGAACAGTCAAAGGAACAGTGCGTGGGCACGCAGCGAAGCAGAAGGATATCTGCGGGTGGACGCAGAGTAGCAGAAGGTTAACAGCGCCTGGTCGCAGGCCACAGAAAAGAAAACTGCGTCTCTGTTTTAAGATGTTCTGTTGATTGAATTTCTCTATTGATAAGGTGTTCTGGGTTAGTTCTGTTGTTGCTGATCTGATATCTGTAGTGATCTATATCTGTTATGTACTTGTTGATCATCTGATGCTTTATGAAAAGAAGTAGGGGGTTGTAGCTCCCTTCCAGGAGTAGACTGGAAAACAAGAGAGAGAGAGAGAGTTGCAGCTCTCTGCAGGTTGCAGCCTGCGTACTGGTAAAGGACTGCACCAGTACAAAATCATTGTAAAAGAAGTTTCTAAATTGAAAGAAGATAGAGACATATTGCAGCAGGTGGTTTTCACCCACATTGGGTTTCCACCTTACATCTTGTGTTCTTTGGTGTGACTATCTGTTTTTCATGCTCATTATTTTATGGTACTGACATGCTAAAATAATTCAAAGATCAAATAAGTAAGATTTATTTAATTGCTAGATAATACTAATTCACCCCCCCTCTCAGTATTATTTCCAACAATTGGTATCAGAGCAGGTCCTTCAGAGAAGCTTGATCGCTTGAAGGTAGATCGTTCATCATGAGCAACTACGAGAGAGAAGCATCAATCAGGCCACCGATTTTTGATGGGACAAACTTCAATTATTGGAAGGTAAGAGTTACTGCATATCTTCAATCTCTTGGTACAGAAGTTTGGGACATTGTAGAAACAGGCTATGCTTTTCCTTCAGCTACTCCTACAGATCCAGCTGAGAAAAAGAAGTATGAAACAAATGCAAAAGCAGTCAGTACTCTATTAGGAAGTATATCCCAAACAGAATTCATGAAGGTCATGCACTTCAAATCAGCAAAAGAGATATGGGACAAAATGATCACTAGCTATGAAGGAGATGAACAGGTAAAACAAGCTAAACTTCAAACTCTCAGGATTCAATATGAGACTCTCAAGATGTATAATGATGAAAGTGTGGCTAATTATTTTCTTCGGGTAGATGAGATTGTTAATTGTATGAAAAATTTGGGTGAAGAAATAAAAGAGACTATAGTAGTTCAAAAGATTCTAAGATCATTATCCCCCAAGTTTGAATCTAAAGTATCTGCAATAGAAGAAAAGGAAAATCTCCGTGTTCTCACTATGTCTCAGCTACATGGAATTCTAACTGCTTATGAAATGAGAAAGGGAGGTCCATCAGACAGAAGGGAAGCTGCTTTTAAGGCATCAGGCAAAGAAGATTACTATGAAGCAAGCCATGTTCCAGAAGAAGAGGAAGAAGAGTCAAATTTTGTCAGAAGTCTTCAAAGGGGTTCTGGAAGGTTCAGAGGTAAGCTACCTTTCAAATGCTTTGCTTGTGGAAGAGTAGGTCATTATGCTGCAAAATGTCCTTATAAGGATAAAGGAAAAGAACCTGCTAGATGGAACAAGAAACAAAGTGCAAATAAGAAAAGCTACTACACCCATGAAGATAGTGATGGCTTATCAAACAGTGATGAAGATGAACAAGGTAATAAATATAAGCTGTCAATGGCATTTGAAGATGATGATTATGAGGATGCTGTAGATGTGGATAATCTCTATGATGAAATTACTAGACTCAAGAGATGCATAGAAGAAAAGAATGTGATCATTGATACTTTGCAATTTCAAATTGATGAAAAGGAAAAACATCTTGAAAAACTAGAAGGTGAAATTGTTGGTCTCAGAAAAGAAATAGAGAAAACAAAAGCTATTAATCTTAAGTTTGTCAAAGGATCTGAAACTTTGGATGAGATTATCAATGTGCAGCGGTCTCCTCCAAACAAGACAGGTTTGGGCTATAATGGAGAAACCTCTCAAGCATCCACCTCAAAAAGTTATCTTGATGCAGCAAGAAGAAATGAGCAGAAGAACAATGAAGATAATCAGGTAAAGCAGGGACGAATTACAAACAGAAACTATCAGGGACAATCCATCTTAAGGGTGAACAAAAGCTACAACCAGCCACAGGTAAAATCTTCTCAGTTTGGTTCAAGAATAGATGAAAATAGAAATTATAATCAGTTGGCTGGTAGATTCAATAACCGCAGAAGCTTCTTCAATGGACAATGCTTTTCTTGCCATAACTTTGGTCACAAAGCAGCTCAATGTGTTGCATATAAAACAATCATGACTAGGGAAGCTCAAAAACAAAGAAGTATGACAGGGATTACAAAAAGGACCTATAACAACTTTTCGGTTCTTGAAAATGAAGTTGAATGTTCTATTTGCAATAATTTTGGTCATGAAGACTCTGAATGTAGGAGCAGGTTTCAGGAGAAAAAGGAACAAGCCACAAGCACCAAAACATGGAGAATAAAGGAACCTCAAACAGAAAGATGTGGGATAGCATTTTTATGCAGAAGGATAGGAAAATCTATGGTACATTGACAGTGGATGTTCGAAACATATGACAGGTGATAAAGAAAAACTTGAATCTTATTCTACTTTAGAAAAGGGAAAGAAAGTTTCTTTTGGAAATGATACTCCTGCAACTATAAAAGGAAAAGGTATTGCTCCTTTAAAAGAAAAGGTCAAGGCTGGAAATGTTCTGTATGTTGATGGATTGAAGCATAATCTACTAAGTGTCAGCCAGATGTGTGATAAAAAAACCGAGGTTATTTTCAGATCGAATGGATGTCTTGTTCGTGATCTTGATACAGGTAAAACAGTACTCAAAGGCAAAAGAACTCCAAATAATCTGTACATATTTGAAGAAGGACAACAACAATGCTATCTTAGCAAGGATGAAGAGCACTGGTTATGGCATCGAAGGTTGGGACATCTAAGCTTCTCACAAATAAGGAAAGCATGCAAATATCAGGCAGTTCGCGATCTTCCAGATATCAAAATTCCTGACAACACCATATGCAGATCATGTCAGTTTGGAAAACAAACCAGGACTAACTTTCCAGAGAAAGAGGGATCAGCTAGCATGCCTCTTGAGCTAGTACATACAGATACATGTGGCCCATTCAGGAAAAGAACACCTAGAGGAGAGGAATACTTGATATTATTTATTGACGATTTCTCCAGGTTTGTCTGGTTAGGACTTATGAAGCACAAAGATGAAGCATTCGAAAAATTCAAGACCTTCAAAGCCTTGGTTGAAAATGAATCAGGTCACAAAATTAAGTGCCTCAGATCCGACAGAGGTGGGGAATTTACTTCAAATGAATTTTTTCGATTTCTGTGATGAACATGGGATAAGGAGAGAATTCTCTACAGCTAGAACTCCTCAGCAAAATGGAGTTGTTGAAAGAATGAACAGAACAATCCAACAAATGGCTCGTGCTATGCTTGATGAATCAGGAACTCCCGCAACTTTCTGGGGTGAAGCTGCACATGTTGCGGTTATTATTCTCAACAAGACAAATGTCCGGGTAAACAGCACTCAAACTCCTCATGAGCTCTGGAGTGGTAAAACTCCTTCGGTAAAGCACTTCAAAATCTTTGGGAGCAAATGCTATATCAAGAATACTGATGAGCAGATTGGCAAACTTGAACCTAGAGCAGATGAAGGCATTCTTCTTGGCTATTCTCCACACAGCAAAGCATACAAATGCTACAATAAAAGACTTGGCAGAATTGTTGATAGCATTGATGTAGTGGTTGATGAGAAGGGATATATTCCTAGGCAAGTACATCATTAAGATATAGAAGAAGATGAAGGCTACCCTCAAAGACAGAATAATGAAGAAGAAGAACCCCAAGGAGAACTTCAAGAAGAACCAGAGGAGCAGACAAGAATAGAAGAGAAAACTCCATCCAGATATGTTCAGAAGAATCATCCAGAATCTCAGATTGTGGGGCAGAAAGAAGCAGGTGTACAAACAAGAAGAACAGCTGCAGAAGCCTCAAGCTATTTGGCATTACTCTCCTCTACTGAACCACAAAATGTGAAAGAAGCATGCAAAGATGAATGTTGGGTGAAAGAAATGGATGAAGAACTTGAGCAAATCGAAAAGAACAACACTTGGGAGCTGGTTCCTAGACCAAAGGATAAGAATGTTATCGGAACAAAATGGGTCTTCAAAAATAAATTGAATGAAAGTGGAGAAGTAATTAGAAACAAAGCCAGACTTGTTTGTAAAGGGTATGCGCAGCAAGAAGGAATAGACTTTGAAGAAACTTTTGCTCCTGTTGCAAGACTTGAGGCCATCCGAATGTTCCTTGCTCTCTCAAGTTTTCAAAACTTTAAAGTATTTCAAATGGACGTGAAATCAGCCTTTCTGAATGGAGACTTGGAAGAAGAAGTGTACATTGAACAGCCAGATGGGTTCATTCTTGGAAATGATCCAAACCTTGTATGCCGATTGAAAAAGGCTCTCTATGGTCTCAAACAAGCTCCAAGGGCTTGGTACTACCGGTTGGACAAATATCTTCATCAACAAGGTTTCTCAAAAGGTTCAGCAGATAGCAATCTGTATATAAAAGTTGAAAATGACAAATTGCTAATACTTGTTGTGTATGTAGATGACATTATTTTTGGCAGCAATGAAGAAGCTATGAGTCAAAGCTTTGCCTCGGTCATGCAGAAAGAATTTGAAATGTCCTTGCTAGGAGAACTGACATATTTCCTTGGTTTGCAAATCCAACAAAAGGAAGGAGGAATTTTTTTATCTCAAACCAAGTATCTCAAGCAGATTTTGAAGAAATATGGCATGGAAGATGCAAAACCTGTATGTACACCCATGGTCACAGGATGTAGTCTCAGTGCAAATGATGAATCTGCAGCAGTACATCAACCAACCTACAGATCTATGATTGGAAGTTTACTATATTTGACAGGTACCCGACCAGACATCATGCATGCAGTTGGAATAGTTGGAAGATTTCAAGCAAATCCGAAGGAGACTCATCTTCAGGCAGTAGAGAGAATTTTCAAATATCTTCAAGGGACTCAAAATTATGGCTTATGGTATCCTAGAGATACAGATCTTACTCTTCATGCTTATACAGATGCAGATTGGGCCGGAAGCGTGGATGACAGGAAAAGCACAAGTGGTGGTGCGTTCTTTATGGGTTCCAGACTGGTATCTTGGTTCAGCAAGAAACAGAGTTCGATTGCCTTGTCTACAGCTGAAGCGGAATATGTTGCTGCTGCATCTTGTTGCACTCAACTCCTTTGGATGATGCAGACTTTGCAGGATTTTCAAATCACTTGTACACCACCTATCCCCATCTTATGTGATAACACAAGTGCAATCAGCATCTCAAAGAATCCGGTCATGCATTCAAAAACCAAGCACATACCAATCAAGTACCATTTTCTCCGGGAACAAGTGCTTGAACAGAAAGTCAAGTTGGAGTATGTTCCTTCCAAGGAACAAGTTGCTGATATTCTTACCAAACCATTGCCCAGGGACACGTTTGAATACCTCAGGCAAAAGCTGGGAGTTGTTGATGCATCATCTTGTTGAACCTCTTCTTATTGGTGGTACTGGCTCAGGGGGAGCACATAATGCATTGTTGGCATTATGGAGAAAGCTGCAATATGTCTCTATCTCTTTCATAGTGGTGCGTTGCTGCAGATCTGGTTCATATTCAGGGGGAGCATGCGCTTAGGGGGAGCATACCCTTTTCTCTTGATGTCAAAGGGGGAGAATGAAGCTGAAGTTTGTGAGGTTGCCATCAAGTCCAAAGGGGGAGATTGTTGGCATTATGTTTTCTGGTATGACTGTATGTTACAGATGTTGTACTTGATGGCAACTCCAGTGGTAAGGCTCTCAGTTTGATGAAAATTAAGAAGGACGCAGGCAATCGGTTCAGAAAGTGCGCCCCCGCAGGTATACCATGCAGAAACCGCGTCCAAGGACGCCGGCCGGCCGTTCAGGGGGTGCGTCCACCCAGTGCACACATTTCAAGGCAGAGAAAAGCACGTGGGGGTTTCTTGTGTGGTATCTAGCCGACGGTTTTGTGTTTCTATGGTGTCGGCTCGTGGTATTGTTCCATGTTTTGGGGAGAAGCTTGCCTATATAAAGCAAAGGAGTTCATTTGGATTGAGCAATTGTCTTGGGTTGAATATCTTATTTGGTGAGATCTAGTCAAGATCTAAAAAGGCGAATCTTCTAATGGACTGTGATCTCTATGGCGCATGAACAGATCGATAGATCTGACTGTTTGGGTTTGTTCTGAAGTCTTCATATCATTTATATCTGAAGGGTCGCAGGTTCAGTGAAGGGAAAGTGCGCCGGGACGTAGGTACTGTAAAGGGCAAGTGCGCCGAGACGCAGTACAGTAGAGAGAGACCTGTGTGGGGACGCAGGGTGATCAAGGTTCAGGTGCGCCTCTGAAGCAGAAGGACGCGGCGCGATAGTGTTTTCAGGTGCGTCTCTGTAGCGAAAGACGCGGCGCGATAGTATCCTTGGGTGCGTCCCTGAAGCAACAGAACGCAGAACAGTCAAAGGAACAGTGCGTGGGCACGCAGCGAAGCAGAAGGATATCTGCGAGTGGACGCAGAGTAGCAGAAGGTTAACAGCGTCTGGTCGCAGGCCACAGAAAAGAAAATTGCGTCTCTGTTTTAAGATGTTCTGTTGATTGAATTTCTCTATTGATAAGGTGTTCTGGGTTAGTTCTGTTGTTGCTGATCTGATATCTGTAGTGATCTATATCTGTTATGTACTTGTTGATCATCTGATGCTTTATGAAAAGAAGTAGGGGGTTGTAGCTCCCTTCCAGGAGTAGACTGGAAAACAAGATAGAGAGAGAGAGTTGCAGCTCTCTGCAGGTTGCAGCCTGCGTACTGGTAAAGGACTGCACCAGTACAAAATCATTGTAAAAGAAGTTTCTAAATTGAAAGAAGATAGAGACATATTGCAGCAGGTGGTTTTCACCCACATTGGGTTTCCACCTTACATCTTGTGTTCTTTGGTGTGACTATCTGTTTTTCATGCTCATTATTTTATGGTACTGACATGCTAAAATAATTCAAAGATCAAATAAGGAAGATTTATTTAATTGCTAGATAATACTGATTCACCCCCCCTCTCAGTATTATTTCCAACAAATACTTTCAGATCAACTTTGTTAGTGTCAGTATCTTCATCCCTCCATTAGTGATCAGAATTCTCTTGTTGCATTGCATTTTAGGTGTCTCATCCGATTAGCTGCATTCCATTAGGATCATGGATCATCTGATGGTAGTGGCATATTATCAATTTTTCCTCATGGTCTTTAATTGCTGGCTCATTTTTATACACTCAGGTCATTTACAGTCATTTTCTGCCATTACATTTGTAAAAGATATTTTTAGGGTTTTAGGTCTCATTAGGTCTAGGATTTTGTCAATAAAGTCTTGTAAAAGCTCAATAATGGTTAGTAGGCACATGAGGAGGTCAAATAAAGTCTCAACAACAAAAATTTCAATAATCACATGCTCAGTGATTGATTTTTCCTCAAAACTCTATTTTGAGAAAAAACAAAGTTTTTATGTTTTATGTACATGATTTCATGTAATTTCATTTTTCCTATATCTAATAATTTCGAGATGCAATGCTGGTCACCTTGCCAAGCTCTTGCACTCTAGCTCCTACAAAAGAGTCAAAAATTTAAAGCATTTAGTCCAACAAACGCAAAAAGCAAGTCAAACTGCAAAAATAGACTTTTAAAAGACAAGTGAAAGACAAAAATTACAAAGTGGGTTTTTATAAGTGAAAAATTAAAATCCTTTGTATATAAATTCCTTTTCATGTTGAAGAAATTCATTTGTGTCCAAAGAGTGAAAAAGAACAAGAGCCAAGTCATTTTTGAGCTGAAGGAGTGAATTTGCAGTAAGTTGTCAAAATTCTTCAGGCGCAGTGCACCTGGGTTGAGGGGCGACGCACCTGGTTGGCACAGCACACGCAGCGCAGGTTTAACACCAGGATTGCAACAGGCACGACGACCAAGAGAAGCGCGGCACACCTATTAGTGGGCACGGCACACCTTCCTCCAAAGCCCGAAACTCATCCAAATCACCTCATCTGCCTCCAAAACTTTCAAAATTCCTCTTTCCAAGTAAGTCAAGCATCTCATATTTCCATTGCAAGGGTTTTCATCAGTTTTTATGGTGTTTCAATAGGTAAAAAAAAAACCTAGTTCCTTGCATAGTCAATTGAAAAAACTGCCTAGGGTTTGCAAAATTGCAATTTTGTTGTCATATCCCCCTTTACCATTTTCACATCCCCTCACTACAATTTCATTCACCTCTTTTACTTACACTTACCTATCCCCCTAACCTCAAAACTGAAAACCCTAATCCCTAATCCCACTACTTTGAAACCCTAATTAGCATCTCTAAACCCTAATCCTTGTTCCCCAAACCCTACCATTCCCAAAGATCCTACAGTCATCGAAAACTTCCACATTCACAGTCCCCATCATCAAATCCCTGTCATTTAGTAGCAAATACTTATTATTCCTATAAAATATCTTCATACTCATCAAAGAAACATCAAATAATGGCAAACATGGAGAAAAATTCATCTTATGACAAAGATAAGGAAATAGTAAGTGATTCCTCCAAATAAATTCATGCATTAAGGAGACCTTACAAGGGAGGAAAACATATCTGAGAGAAGCCCACTAATCTTACTGAGCTATTGGGTTTCCCTCTTGTTGTAGCATGCTTCAAACATCAATCTTGCTACCAATTTTTCGAAATGGTGGAAAGAGTCAAATACCACAATGAGCTTGCTAGACTTTTTGTGCTCCATATTCACAATGACCAGATCAATTTGGTAGGTGTGACATTCACTTTGACACCTGAGACTATAGCTAAAGCAACAAGCATTCCGAATGTGGGTGAGCAGTGAAGTAAGGGACAGCTGGTGGACAGAGATCATTATGAGCCTTATATCAAGGGTGGTTTTTAGAGGCATATCAGTAGGGTCTTCTCTTTTAGATACCTATAAGACACATATTCTCCCCTTATGAAACTCATAATCAAATATTTCAGCTGTGAAGGCAGATTTTCTCGCCTATACACCTATTATGTCATATTATTGATGAATTTTACTAGGGTGAGGATGATGAACATCCCCTATTTCATATGTTAGAATATTGAGAAAATGACCACATTGGTGCAAAGGAAACCTCCTCATCAACAATATAACAGATTCTATCACTTTGCATTGATCAAGATTGCGGTTTTACATTAGCTTAGTTTATTGAATGTTTCATGGGATGATTTCATTTCACATGATGCCTTCACAAGCCCTCAAGTGCCCCTATCAGTTTTTCATGAGGTAGGATAGCCTTCACATTAGCAAGAGGTGCATGAGACTCAAACCACCAATGTGCTAGTGTTTGTCACTTACCAAAAGGACACAAGAAGATTGTTTGCAGCAGCAAAACGAGTACTATCTCCACCCAGAGTGGAAGGGGTCTCATTTCCTTCAACAACAAAGAAGCTACAGGACAAAGGTAAACAACCATTGCATGATGAGGGACCTTTTGAAGGTCAAGAGAGAGATTTCATTCTCATTCAGGATGATGACTCTGATTTGGTCTCCCAAAGCTCAAAGCTCAAGGAGATCATCTAGGAATATCAAGTTGAAATTCATGACTTGTCTCTCAACCTAAAAAGATCCAAGTGGCTGATAAAGTATCTTGAGCAAAGAAATAAATAGTTGGAAGACCAGCAGACTATCATGGAGCTCCAAAACATAAGAGAAAACCGGCAAGCAACCAAGAGGAGGAAAGTCAAGTTGACACCACTTAAGCAAGAAATTGAAGCTGATCATGAATATTTTCTTGAGAGGGAAAACAAGCACTTGGAAAAGATGCTAAAGAAGGCCAACAAAGAGAAAAATATGTTGAGGCACATGGCCTATCACTATTTCGCAAGAAACAAAGTTTTCAAACCAAGAATAAGGACTTTGAAGGCCAAATTGAGGAAATCTTTGAGGAGGAAAAAAGAGAAAGACAAGCTCAAGATTTTGGCTGAGGCTTCCTTAGCCCAACATAGCACTTGATGTAGGTCAGTCAGCCCAAATTTCTTGCATACGTTTTGTCAATTTTGAATTTTTGGAGAAAAACACAAATTTTTCTGCCTAGGGCATAGCACCACCTGGGGCATAGTGCCACCTGGCGCTCACTTTTGCTAGAGACGTCCTTTGGAGGAAATTTCAACATTTTTGGATTCCTCATGCAAAATTATGAATACCCAGAAATGGCCAAGAAATTTTGTCAAGTTTTGAGCTTCCAAAAGGGTCAAAAACACCTCAAAAATGCCCTTTCTGCCCCTTTTCGGCCACACAAGAAGCAATGTTGGGAGAACTCACTTTTGGAGGGGAAAATGGACACCAAATTTAGAAATTCCAACTGTTCTATAAAGTAGACAGATAGACCCTTCCTAAGTCCACTTGGAGCAAATTTGGTGCAGGGGAAGGCCTCCAAAATCAGCTGCAAAAGGCGTTATGCACAAGGATAGTGGCGCGGTGCATAGGATGAAAAAATGACTTTTTTGCCAAAAAACTCTATTTCTCACCTAGTTTTTTCTTAGTTTGAATTTTCTCTCTCTCATGGTCAAAATAATGATGTAATTTGATGTAAAAATTTTAAAATTTCACTCATGGAGGTAGATAAATCATGAAAAGGTAGTTTGAAACTAAATGAATCAGTTTCTTAAGTTTTAGAGGCAAGCTATTCCACTGCCTACTTTTCAGTTCTTAGTTTAGATCTTGTTGAAACAGCTCCTAAACTCATGAATTCGACCCCTAAAGCCTAGAATGAGTTTTTTTTGCCTATATCTAGTATTTTTTCAGTCACTAGTAAAGGTTAGACTCTTATGAATGCTTTGAGCATTATTGTACATTCATCTCTGCAGTTTGGCAAAGGAATAGACCAGGGTTTGCAGCACTTTGTGGGATTCTTGTGGAAACTTGATTTGGTATTGTTTTTCCTTCTGTAATTCAATTTTACATGTGTTTATATATGCCATCGTCTCTTTCTGTTCAGCTTAACTAAATTAATCAAGGATAAAGGTAGAATTCATTGATGTTGCAATGCTCTACCTAGGGTTTATTTAGTTATTCATGTTTTCAACTATTTTAAGAGGATCCCTGAGACTTTCATGCCCTCTCCAACTCCTCACCAATCTTAAGACTCTCCATCTCACTATTTCAAAGTACTAAACCCTTTTCCTACCTTGCCCCACAGAAACCTCTACAAGACTGTGTCCATTCCCCAGACCCAAATCTGCCTTTCACATTTGAGCCATCAAACCAACATTCAACTCAATCAAACTCCTCTGAGCATATACATAGCCTAAAATTAGTCTTTATATCAGTAATCTCAACTTCCATTGATCATAGTTTCCTGAGATTCACAAGGGGAGAGCCCTCTCTTGACCTGGTAGGTCTAGCTACCAGGTTAAGCGTGGTTTGATGTTACCCTAGACCTGCCTTTATTAGCCTGGGGTAGATTTAGGGCATAACATATTTGTGACCATACTGGGAAATAAAAGTTTGTTATCATTGTTTTGCTTTGTATACTACAGACGCGGCCTGAAGTTAGCCAGGTAGCCTTCAAAATTCTCTTGCTTTTCATTAGCGAAAGTAGATGAATGTTGCTTCAGTCAATCTCTAGTCTAGATTATAAACTGAACATCTGATCTAAACGATTACCCCAGTATCATAAAGCAATTCTGGACTTTGGATGATGAGTTTATAATTTGATAGGCTCAACAAGTTGATAATGTACGTTTGATTTTTGGGAATAATTCAGCACACTGGCTTCCAGACGATACAGTAGAGCCAATCCTGACCCTAATCCTCCTCCTGTGTATGAAAACCTAAATATCATCCCAAGAATTCTTCGACAAGAAATTTCTATGATTCCCGTGTTCAGATCTCATTCATGTCCAATTTTTTTGAATATCTTGAAGATCTTGAGTTTGACGAACATTTTGATCTATTGTTGTTTGAGACTAAATCTGAAAGTGTTGTTAGTTCTACTATCCTAAATCTGGAGTTGTTAAAGATCTAGAAACTGAAAAGGTCAATAGATCAATTGATGATTATATCTTGAATCTTCAAACTTCCATTATGGCATCAAACATTCCCAAGTTCTTAGAATCCACATCTGCAACTCTTGGTTCATCTGCTATTGCATCTGGTTTAGAAATTCCTATTGAAACTCCTTTCATTCCCACCATTCCCATGCAGTCCACTATATCAGATTAGAGACCTCCTATCTCATCTCCCCCATCAACCCTATCAACACCTCAAACATCCCATATTTCTTCTCCTCCTTTGACACCTCATACACCAATTACATTGTCAACTTCTATCATTGTTCCGACTCCTCCTACATCCCCAAGGCCAGTTTCAAATCCACCTAGAACAATGGTTGCCCGATATGCACCCCTTGTGTTGCCTCAAAACTTGGATGCCATGCCCACAGATTATCAAAGCAAAATTCCATTGTTTGATGGCACCCCCCAAAGTATTACAACTCAACGGCATGTGGATAAGATGACCTATTTCTTTGACCTTCATGAGATTGATGCAGAAAATGTCGCCATGAGGCTATTTATACAAACTTTTGGAGGTGAAGTGCGGAAGTGGTTTATAGCTTTGTCGGTTGCAAGTATCACTACATTGCCTGTTCTTCAGAGACAATTCTTGGATCACTGGGAGGTAAAGAAAAATCCTCTTCAAATTCTTTCTGAATATGAAAACATCAAGAGAAATGTTGGTGAGAGTGTCAAAGATTATTGTGTCAGATTCAATACTGTTTACAATGCAATTCCTGCTGATATAAAGCCACCTATGGGGCTAGATTTGATTAAATTTCCTGATGGCTTTGATCCCAACATGGAATATCAATTGAGAGAAAGAGATCTGGCCACATTGGAGGACATGCAAAAAATTTCAGTCAGCATTGAGGCAAATCTGCTTGCCAAGAGAGCTAGAGCAAAGGACAAAAAGAAGGTGACCATAAAGGAAGAAGCTTCTTCCTCAGATCATTTGCTTCACAAGATCAAGAAGATGTTTGATAGACTCACAATTGATGATAAGCCTGAAGCACAAGTCAGAAACCCAAATTTCCGTGGTCAGCAGCAACCACAATTCAGAATCAAGCAACGAGAACAAAGAATATAAGACCAAGCAGCACAACAGCAAGTAAAGACACCCTTACATCAAAATTTTGTACATGGTCTGGAATCAGATGATGATGAAAACATAATAGGTGAGGAGAATCATTTCTTTACACCTGATGATCTGCCCATTTATATCACCAAAGATGAATAGTATTCAGAAAGCCCAACTATACAAAAGGATGAAGATTTCATCTTGGCAAACGAAACAATTCTTGAAGAAGAGTCTGATGAATATCAGAGGGGATACATGAATTCCTTGATAGCCCAACAACGACAATATTCACTCAGGAGTAGAGAGGCACCCATCAATCCAATTCAGAAGAGGAAGTAAGTGACACTGCCAAAGAACGAATCTCTAATAGTGCAGAGAAAGGGAAAGGAGGTAGCTGATCCTACCACCAGCAAAACACAATCAGCAAATGAAAGATCAAATCAGCCAATTGTATCAAAGGAGAAGACTAAAAAGAAGGATGCTCCAGTCAAAGAGGTATAGAAAACATTAGCCTTTAGCTTAGGAAATGAAATTGCTAAGTTAAAAGTGTCAATACCTTTGACTGAATTAATGAAGAACAACATATATAAAGGTCATGTGTCAAATATTTTGAATTTGGATCCATTATCTGATATGGTACATGTGGAGGATGTCCATCCCGAACATATCTTTGGTCTGGCATTAGAAGGTCAATATGAGGATAGTCATGTAGCTCCTTTTTACATCACCCTTAGATTGCATGATTATGTATTTCACAATGCCATGTTTGATTCAAAAGCCTCTCATAATCTCATGCCTAAAGAAATCATGGAAAAATTGGGTTTAGATATCATTCACAAGTACCATGATCTATATTCCTTTGATTCTGGTAGG
Source organism: Pinus tabuliformis (assembly GCA_031772625.1). Classification (NCBI taxonomy): domain Eukaryota; kingdom Viridiplantae; phylum Streptophyta; class Pinopsida; order Pinales; family Pinaceae; genus Pinus; species Pinus tabuliformis. The sequence continues at coordinate 1,255,155,549 of CM062809.1, forward strand.
GTAAAGTGCATTGGGCTTATTAAATATTTGGTTGTCACTTTAGATTAGATTCTGGGGAAGAATGTTTTGATGGATGTGGTTGTGGCTGATATTTCTCCTAGATTTGGCATGCTTCTTTCCAGATCTTGGGGAAAAAAACTCAAAAGGACATTGCAGCTTGATTTCTCCTATGCTACTATTCTTGTGTTTGGTCAATTGAGGAAATTATCCAGGGAGAAAAAGATGAAGTACATGATCACTAGCAAGGAGAAACCTCTAAATCATCCAATCAATTATGTACATACTTATTTAGAATCTTTTGTTCTATATTCTGATAGTTTTAATGATGTAAATAGTCAAGTAGTTGAAGTGGAAGATATTATAGAGATCACTAAAAATTTCAAAGATGTACTAGATTAAGAAAGACAAAAGCTTGATAGTACTGCTGAGAAATCAGCCTTTTGACAAGAACAAAAAATTGATGGGCAACAAGCAAAAGAAGAAGAGCAAACAAAATTTTAGCATTTGGAAGACAAAGCTGGTTTATGGAGCATGGACTTTGATGGCACAGTAGGTAGGGAAGGTGCTGGAATTGGCATTTGGATATGCAGCCCTGCTTTTCTTCCAAACAAAGTTCCATGTAATGTAAGGGTTTGTTCATATAAATTGGCTTTTGATTTTTCAAATAATGAGGCTGAATATGAGGCTTTAATTACTGGTTTGAAAATCCTTAAGAAGTTAAATGCTAAAAGAATTTCAGTATATGGTGACTCCGAGTTAGTTTTTTTCCACAGGAAAAAATCGGTAACCTTTTATTTAAAAAATGAAAAGTTACACAAGCAGATGCATTGAAGCATTTCCGTAAGTTTCCCATTAGGCTCAAGTGCTTTCGCACCCCATGCAACGTTACAAAACTAACGTGCATTTAGAAGAAGAAAAAGAGAAAGAGAGAAGAAGGGAGAAAAAGGTAGAAAAACTAGATTCCAATAGTGAGTAAAGGACTCATCCTTAAAGTTTTTCTCCCCTTTTTCTTTTCGACCTTGTGCCACTCTCCTTGAGTGGGCTCAATCGAAACTATGACTAATTGTGTTTCTACTTTCTGTGAGGTTGTTTCCTTGTCTGAGTCTGAAGTATCTGAGTGGTGATACCATTTGATCCCTCCCATACTCAGATCCTCGCTTGCCTTCTCTGCTTGATTTGAGTGGAACTATGAAGCCTTGTTGTCTGATGAGGTTTCCTTCTGAGTCTCCATTTCTTGAGAAACCTCAACATTCTCTACGGGGGTATGTTCCTCTTCTGATTTTGATTCTTCGTCCTCTGAGTCAGGGGGGGGAAATTGCCATCATTTCCTCTGCTTCCCTTTCTGCTTCTTTTTACTATTTACTTTCTTGGCTTCTCGACATGTGCTTTGCAAGTGTCCTGTCAGCCTACAGAGCCTACATCTGAAAGCAGTGTTTTCATAGTCTAGTGCTTGCAGCCAATTTTGTTGTTTGTAGATCAGCCTTATGTTGTCCGGCATCCCTTTACTTAGATCTACTTCCACACAAATGCGTGCAAAAGTGTAGACCCTTTCATCAATCCTTTCTAGATCTGTTTTGATATATTTCCCTATGTTGTTCCCAATGCCTTCCAATACTCGTTCACTCCAAAAGTGAAGTGGAAGGTTGTATAGGTGGACCCAGACCGGCACTTTGGATACAGTCATTTTGTTTGGATCGAAATCTAGAAACCATGGGGTCATAAAGAGCCCCGATGTTCCCCAAAACCAAGGCCCATCACTGATGATTGTATCTCTGACTTCCTTGGATGCAAATATAACTATAAAAAAACCCTTGGAGAATAAATGTATATCACATTCCATGGTCCAACTGGTGAATATCCAGTGAAATAGATCCATTGGTTTTGGCCAAAAACTGTTAAAACGACAGATTAGGGCCTACGTTTCATAGGACTTAACGAAATCATCAAGCCCTGTAGAATCAAAGTTAAGGGCTGGAGTTTGCCCTAGCTGATCTACTATGTATGGCCTAGGTGTATATCCGCCTTGATCTGGAGAGGACCTTGAATCTCTATTACCCTGTAAAATGTTTTTGTAGGAGGAACCTCCCTTGGGTTGATGCTAAGGTGTTGTCTTTTTCCCCTTGTCTCCTCCTGAGGAGCTTGGTTGTCCCTGAGGCAGAGCCCCTCCTCTCAGCCTAAGGTTTAAAACAATGATTGTTCCTGGACTAATCTCATAGCTTTTCAGGGTTCTACTATCCTGGAGGGACCACCTACCACTGACCAAATGTTGGATCTGAACTGGGTATCCCGTCACTGCCCATATTTGTTGTTTCAGCTGCAAGATGGTGCTTTATGCATGTACCCACACTAAACAGGTTTTCCCCTCAGGGGTTTTAATAAAAATATGAAAACGAGTTGTTGCTACCTGTAGCCTGGGTTTTGAATGAGTTCCTGATCCGTCTAAACCGGTGTCGTGGCTAATTTCCATGTGCTCTGTTTGTAAACAATCTTCCAGATCTGGCCTCGTATTGGGTTTTTTTTCCCAATGCATGTCTAGGTCTACAAACCCTCTACTCGATCGACTCTGAGTTAGTTATCAAGCAAGTGAAAGGTGAATACCAAGTTAAGCATCCTCGAATGTGGGTTTACCATAATGCGATATTATATATTTTGAGATTATTTCCCGATTACACTTTGACATGTGTCCCTTGTGCACAAAATGTTATTGCAGACTCCCTAGAAATAGATACAAGTAATTTGAAAATTCTGATGAATTCAAACAATAATTTTGAAATTCATGTGAAACATTGCCCCACTGTCCCTGATAATCAAAGATATTGGCAGGTGTTTCAAGATGATAAAGAGATCAAAGAATTTCTGCAAAATGAAGGCAAATACAAAGACACTTCTATTGATGGAGATCATGATGATGGTGAAGTAGACATGGAAGTAAATTAGATGGAAGTTTTTCAGCTGAAGGACAATGTCATTACCTTTAGAGGAGTTGTTTGATCAAGATGATGTAGCCCGTAAATCGAGCTTCGTACCAACCGAGAAAGGAGTTGAGGATGTAAACATTGGATCAGAAGAAAATCCAAAAATGGTCAAGTTATCAAATGCGTTGCCTCCACAGGTAAAGGTAGAATACATTAGTTTATTGTTTTCATTTACTGATGTATTTGCATGGGACTATTCAGATTTGAAGGCATATGATAAGAGTATAATTCAGCACATCATTCTGATCAAGCCAAATCAAAAGCCATTTCGATAAAAGCTAAGAAGGATAAATCCAAAGCTACTGCCCTCAATAGAGAAGGAAGTGAATCGATTGTACAAAGATGGTATAATCATTACCACAATGTTTTCAGATTGGATTTCTAATTTGGTGCCCGTGAATAAGAAAACAGGTGAGATTCGATTATGTATTGATTTCAGAAATCTGAATAAGGTACCTTTGAAAGATAAATATCCATTTCCCAAGATGGATCACATACTTCAAAGAGTAGTTGGAGCATCTCGTATGTCGCTACTCGATGGTTATTCTGGTTATAACCAAATTTGGGTCCATGAGGATGACAGAGACAAAAGAACATTCACCACTCCGTGGGGAACTTTCCATTATGCCAAGATGCCATTCAGATTGAAGAATGCTGGTGCGACCTTTCAGCGGGCTATGGATATTGCATTTGAAAATGATAAATATGTATTTTTAGTTGTTTATCTTGATGAATTGACATTTTTTTCTAATTCAAATGAAGAACACCTTTATCATTTGAAGATTGTATTTTAGCAGTGTAGAAAGTATGGCATATCTCTCAATCCAAAGAAGAGGTTATTTGCAATGGATGAAGGCAAGCTTCTCGGTCATATCATATCCAAGGAGTGCATCCACATCAATCCAGCTCAAGTGGAAGCCATTCAGAAGATTGATTTTCCGTGAAGTAAAAAGGAGACCCAAGCATTCAACAGTAAGATGAATTTCTTACGTTGTTTTGTGACAAATCTTGCAGAACATTTGAGGGAAATCACAAACATGTTAAAGAAAGATAGTGTAGTGAAGTGGAATCGAGGAAGCCATCAAGTATTTCAATCTAGTAAAGTTGGCCCTTTCTTCAGCTCCAATTTTGATCAGCCCAGATTATTCCCAAGATTTCATTTTGTTTTCATTTACTTCGGATCATACTATGGAAGTGGTCTTAATGCAGAAAAGAGACCAGCTTGAGAAGATAATTGATTTTTGCAGAAAAAGAATAAGGGATGCAGCCTTAAAGTACAATATTGTTAAAAAGTAATATCTTGCCTTGGTAAAGGCATTGAAATATTTTCGATTCTATATTCTGCATTCTCACATCCTTGCTTATGTCCCTAATGTTGCCATTAAAGATGTCTCAGTGCAAACAGATCCGGAAGGGAGACGATGCAAATGGATCACAACTTTGTTAGAATATGATGTGGAGATCAAACCAACAAAGCTCATCAAGAGTTAGGGGTTGGCCAAACTAATGGCAAAATCTAATTTGCATGCCTTGGACATAAATCTGATTGCTGCTATGTCCAAAAAAGATGAAGAAAGTTTGCTTGTTCAGGTATCAGAAATGTTTCTTCTTTCTCCTTGGTATTCAAATATTGTCTATGTGCTCCAATATCTTTCACCACCACCTAGAAAGGCTAGGAATAAAAGTAGGACTCTAAAATTAAAGGCTGCCAAATTTTGTATAATGAATAATGCACTCTATTGGAAAGATCCTGGCAGTGTCTTGCTGAATTGTTTGGTTGAAGAAGAAGAAAAATAGATCATGGCTGATTTTCACAATGGAGATTGTGGAGGTCATCTATTTTGGAAGACAACAGCCAATAAAATTTTGAGAGCGGGATATTATTGGCCAACCCTCTTTTCTGATGTGTACAAAACTATTACAAGGTGCCACGAATGACAAATTTTTCAAGGTAAGAGAAAATCACAGCCTTTACCACTCAAACCGGTTGAAGTAAGTGCTCTGTTTCAGCAGTCGGGTTTAGATTTCATTGGCGAGATCCATCCTACTTCTTCAGCACAACACAAGTGTATCCTCACAGCGATAGATTATTTCACTAAATGGATTGAGGCGATTCCCACTCAACACGCCACTGATTCAGTAATAATTCAATTTCTTGAAAACAATATTTTGTCACGTTTTCGCCGTCCTAACAAGCTGATTAGAGAAAATGTAGCAGCTTTTAAATCTAAAAAGATGATTGATTTTTGTAATAAATATAAAATTACCTTGGGGATCTCAACTACATACTATCCACAAGGTAATGGATTGGCACAATCCTCAAATAAATCATTAGTCAATATTATCAAAAAGCTGCTGGAAACAAACAAGAAGAGTTGGCACAAGAAACTGGTCAATGCACTATGGACGGATATAGTAAGTTATAAAAATCAGTAGGCATGTCCCCTTTCGAGATCGTGTATGATGTTGACATGGTTTTCTTGACATCTCTCGTAGCCCTGGTTGTTAAACTTCTGCAGGAAGCTGGTAGCGAGGAAGATCATTTGCAGTAAAGAATCAATCAAATGATCCATTTACAGTAGACTAGAGAGGAGGTTTTTCATAATACCTTCAGGCTACAAGAGAGAATCAAGAAAATATATTATCGAAAGAAAAAGGAAGAAAAGTTTCAAATTGAAGACATAGTGCTCAAATGGGATGCTAGAAACAAAGAAAAAGGCAAGCATAGCAAGTTCGAGAATCTGTGGAAGGGACCTTTCAGAATTGCTGCATATTGGGGTCAAAATTCTTTCTTGCTGAAAGAAATGAATGGAGAATATTGTTCAGGTGGGCTGATCAATGGTCGACTGCTGAAACGGTACCATATTTGAAATGTTTTCTGCTGTCATATGTATCATTGTACATACCACTTTATTTCCTTCATTGCAAGTGTGTACTTTTATCATTCATTCAATTTGGGTCCTAAAGTGAAGGCTATAAAACTGAAGGTCTGATTTTAGTTTTGGTGTGAATTGTTTGAGTCAGTTTTCAGTCGATTTCAGTCTTGAAATTGAGTCAGATTTCAATCCTGAAATTGAGTCAAGATATTGGTTTTGGTTTGTAGAAGTTATTGACTCCACAACCTAGAGGAAGAACTCACTGACTGCTTTCTAGAGATCTTTAGTTCTTGGCACCTCCAAGGAGCTACCATACCCATTGGAGCCAATGTTAGTGTTAGTATCTTCATCCCTCCATCAGTGATAAAAATTCTCTTGTTGCATTGAATTTTAGGTGTCTCATCCGATCAGCTGCATTCCATTAGGATCACGGATCATCTGATGGTAGTGGCATAATATCAATTTTTCCTCATGGTCTTTACTTGTTGGCTCATTTTTATACATTCCGGTCATTTATAGTCATTTTCTGCCATTACATTTGTAAAATATATTTTTAGGGTTTTAGGTCTCATTAGGTCTAGGGTTTTGCCAATAAAGTCTTGTAACAGCTCAATAATGGTCAACAGGCACATGAGGAGGTCAAATAAATTCTTAGAAACAAAAATTTCAATAATCACATGCTTAGTGATTGATTTTTCCTCAAAACCCTATTTTGAGGAAAAACAAAGTTTTTTATGTTTTATGTACAAGATTTCATGTAATTTCATTTTTCCTATATGTAATAATTTTGAGATGCAACCCTGGTCGCCTTGCCAAGCTCCTGCACTCCAGCTCCTGCAAAAGAGTCAAAAATTCAAAGCATTTAGTCCAACAAAGGAAAAAAGAAAATCAAATTGCAAAAACAGAGTTTTAAAAGACAGGTGAAAGACAAACATTACAAAGTGGGTTTTTATAAGTGAAAAATTAAAATCCTTTGTATATAAAGTCTTTTTCATGTTGAAGAATTTCATTTGTGTCCAAAGAGTGAAAGAGAAAAAGAGCCAAGTCATTTTTGAGCTAGAGTGAATTCATAGCAAGTTGTGAATATTCTTGAGGCACGACGCACCTGGGTTGAGGCACGATGCACCTAGTCGGCGTGGCGCACCTGCCTCCAAAGCCTGAAACTCATCCAAATCACCTCATCTACCTCCAAAAATTGTAAAATTCCCCTTTCCAAGTAATTCAAGCATCGCATATTGCCATTCCAAGGGTTTTCATCAGTTTTTATGGTGTTTCAATAGGTAAAAAGCAAAACCCTAGTTTCACAGTTAATTGAAAAACTTTCCTAGGGTTTGCAAAATTGCAATTTTGTTGTCCTATCCCCCTCTACCATTTTCACATCCCCTCATTACAATTTCATTCACCTCTTTTTTGCTTCCCTCTTTTACTTACACTTACCTATCCTCCTATCCTCAAAACTAAAAACCCTAATCCCTAATCCCACTACTCCCAAACCCTAATTAGCATCTCTAAACCCTAATCCTAGTTCCCCAAACCCTGCCATTCTCAAAGACCCTATAGTCATCACAAACTTCCAAATTCATAGTCCCCATCGTCAAATCCCTGTCATTTAGCAGAAAATACCTATTGTTCCTACAAAATCTCTTCATACTCATCAAAGAAACATCAAACAATGGAAAACATGGAGATAGATTCATCTTGACAAACAACTTTTTAACAGATGAATCTAGCTCCATAAGTGAAAATATGACATATTTACATCATTATCCATCCATTTACCTTTAATTACATCACAAATTTTACACTAATCATGTAAAAATGTCAAACTGGCAAACGCTGGGTGAAAAACAGATCATTCCTGGTCAAACCGGGCCAGATTTCCTCTATGCGCTGCGCCTGATTCTATGTGTAGCGCCTGTTTGAAGCCACTTTTGAGGCCTTCCTGGTATCCAAATTTTCTCCAAGTGTGATTTTTGGAAATTTCTCCTGTCTACTTTCCAACCCAAGTAGAATTTTTTAATTTTGCCTCCATTTTCCCCTCCAAAATTAAGTTCTCCCAACACTGCTTCCTATGTGTCAAAATAGGGGCAGTAAGGTCATGTTTTGAGTGTTTTTTACCTTTTTGAGGGCTCAAAACCTGTCAAAATTTGTTGGCCAATGGTAAGAAATCATATTATTCCATGAAAAATCTAACAATTCTATTTTTTTTTTCATTTTGAGGCCTCCATCAAAAGCAAGCGCCAGGTGGCGCGACGCATTGGGCAGAAAAAACTATGTTTAAAAAGTTCTATGCATAACACCTTTTTATAGGAGACTTTTGGAGGCTTTCCGGTGTCCAAATTGGGCACATGATAGCTCGTTGGAAATATTATTGAGTCTAATTTCCAAATCAAGTGGAATGTTTTAATTTCGAGTTCATTTTCCCTGTCAAAAATCAAATCTCCCAAGACTGGTCAAAATGTCAAAATGAGGTTGCCTCAAGGCAAAGTGCTGTTGCAGTCAAGTTTTTAACGTCTTCCTCAACTCCAAATTGAGCTCACAATAGCTCATTGTAAATATCTTTGTGTCTAGTTATCATTTGATGCATCAAGCAAGTCATTTTTCCAACCAAGCTAGGAGAAAACTTGATTTTCCCAAGGTCACTTTAGAGGTGCATCAATTCTCCTGAGGCAACATTATTTTTTGACATTTCTCTAAAACCATGACACCTGTGTAAAAAGTGAAGGAGGCTTTTATTCCTTGGACTATTTTGGACAAAAAACACTCTCAGGTTTCCCAAATTCATCTTTTCTTTCTCAGAAACATCATTTGAGTAAAACCTACCACGATGTGCAGAACAGGGGATTTGTTGAAATGAAGCGAAATGAAGGGGATAAGGGGCTTCTAAATTCTTGAGAAAATTTTGGGAAGTAGGGAGAGATGTTAGGAAGAAGGGGAAAGTGGAATTTCAAAGGTTGAGTGAGGGGAAGGGGTCCAAAAGGGAAAAACACGGGCCTAGACTAGAAAATTGTCAAGTTGTAGCAAGAAACTAGGGTTTGTGCGAAAATGAGGAATTTGAGGGATATCAGTGATGGAAGTGTTTAATAAGGTACGTTAAGGATAGGGGAAGGTGTATGAACATCAGGATACAAGTTTTTCTGATGATTTGACCATCGAAGAGAAATTTCCTTCAAAACCCTAGGAGAGAGAAATGAACCTTACCTAGGTGCAACTGAAGCATGAACAAGGTGTAAAATGACCCATTGGAACTTGACATGACGATGAAAACCCTCTAAATGATGGTACACTCAACTGAATGGTGATATGAATCTCTTGGGACAACAATTAGGGTTTGGGAATTTTTAACTAGGGTTTGGGATAGTTAGGACTAGGGATTTGGGATTAATAATTTAAGGATATGGGGTTGATGAAAATGTAATGAGAAGGATAAAATGAATGAGGGAATGAAGGAGTGAGGGAATGAGAGATAGCCGGGAGTGGAATTGGCAGCAAAATGACAAATGCAAACCCTAGGCAATCGTTTTTTGAGAAATTGCAAGGAAGTAGGGTTTGAGTTTTTTTCACACTAAACCACCATAAATTTTTAAGAAAAACTCTTTCACTAGTAAGGAAAATAGCTTGACTTACTTGCACACTAGAAGATTTGAGCATTTTTGGAAACTTGAGAGAGTTTAGGATGAAATTTGGTTTGGCAGCTCTATGCGCCGCACCTCAAACCCAACGCACCGCGCCTCCTGTGTGCGTCATGCCAGTGCAAATTAACACTGAGGAGAACAGCCTTATGCACCATGCCACTTGTATGTGCCGCACCACTCACCCAGTGCGCCACGCGTCCAAAACTGAGTGCCTTTACTGCGATTTTCTCTCCCTTTTCCAACACAGTTTTCAGTTTGCTCACTCTTTCTTCTTGGAATGCCAATGATTTTTTGAATTGTAAAAAATTATTTATATGCAAGAGATTTTTAATTTTTGATTCAAAAAACCCACTTTTATAATGTTTTCAAAGTGACTTTACTTTTCAACTCTGTTTTTTAAGCAGTTCATTTTATTTGAGCCCTTTAATGAACTGAATGACTTGATTTTTGTTTGCCTTGCATGGGATGGAGCAGCTGAAGCTTGGCAAGGTGACCAGGGTTTCCACTGAAGTGATTTACATACAAGAGAACTAAAATTATATGAATTTATACAACAAAAACCTAGAATACTCTGTTTTTCCTCAAAACAGAGTTTTGAGGAAAAATACATTTCTAAGCAAGTGACTATGAATTTATTGGTACTGGAACTTTATTTCAACCTCCTCATGCGCTTGCTGACTATTATTGGAAATTTTGAATACCTTTTTGATGATACCCTAGACTTAATGAAATTGAAACCCTAGAAATGATTCTTGCAAATTTAAAGACAAAAAGTGTCTGCAGATGATCTTGATGAATGGAAATGGGCCAGCAGGTAAAGGACATGAGGGAAAATGTACAACAAGCCACTATCGTTAGATGATCCATGCTCCTAATGGAATACAGCTGACTGAGTGAGACACCTAATATGAAATGCAACAAGAGAATTTGATCTCTAACAGAGGGAAGAAGATACCGAAACTAACAGGTTGCTGGATCAAATGGAGCAGGCAGCTTTGGGTCCGGGAAATCAACTCAGAAATGCAGGGTTTTCTATGGGGCGAGGTAGGTAGGTGTTTTGGCACTTGGAAATGAATAAGATGGTAGGTCTAAGACTAGTGAGGGGCTAAGGATGGCATGCAAAGGTCATGAATCCTCTTCAAACAACTGAAAACATCAAAAACTAAATGTATTCCCAAGGCAGAGAACTAATATCAATGGATTCCACCTATCTATCTTGATTCATTTAGTTAACAAGAAAGAGATAGATGTTGATACATATAACACATATGAGAAACTAAATAAGAAAGAAGAAACAATTCCAAGACACATTACCACAAGAATCCCACAAGAATAGCTACAAAACCCTGGTTTATTTCCTTGCCAAACTACAGAAGTGATGTACAATGAAAGCTCAAAGCATACACAAGAGTCCAACCCTTACAAATGACTAAGAAAGAACATAATATAGGAATAAAACCACCTATGATAGCCATCAAGGGTCGAATCCATGAGAAGAGGGGTGGTTTCAACCATATCTAAACTAAGAACAGGAATATAGGCAGTGGAACAGCTTGCCTCTAATAACATGGAAATTGATCCATTCAACCTAAAACCACCTCAAATTGATGTATCTGCCCCCTCAAGTCATTTTAAATTCATATTTACATTGCATTACATCATTTACAATCATAAATTTACCAAGGAAGAGAGAAAAAGTCAACTGGTAGTCAAACTAGGAGAAATTCAAAGTTCTGGACAAAACTAGCAAAATTTGCCCTATGCACAGCGCCATCAGCCCAATGCGCAGTGCCACTTTAAGCATGATTTTGGAGGGCTTCCACTCCACCAAATCAAGCCAAAGATAGCTTTTTGGAAAGCTTTTTATATCTAGTTTCTTAAACATCTTGAATTTCTTGATTTGGAGGTCATTTTCCCCTCCAAAAATGAATTCTCCCAAGATTGCTTCCTGTTGGTGCAAAAAGTGGCAGAGAGGGCCGTTTTTGAGTGTTTTTTTCCCTTTAGGTGACCAATTTTTGCTCCAAATGAGATGAAACTTTCAAGGATTAATGTCCTCTTGATTTTGAATCCAAATCTATAAACCATTTCTCCTAAGGATGCACCATCCACTAGAGTTTCCTGTTTTGCAAAATTCAAAAAAATGAAATTAACAAAATTTCTTCAAAACTTGCCCACTTTTGGCTCAAAGGTTCTTCATTGGTTACTTTGTTGGGCTAGTGTAACATCAGCCAAGATCTTAAGCATATCCTGTCACACGGAATCTGTCAAGGGTGCGGACACGACTGACCTTCCTAGAAGTCTAAGACGTTCTAATGACAAACAAGACAAAATGGAGTGATCTTTCTCTAAATACACCTTTTACAACATGAAAACTACAAGTGTTTAGGCTTACCTTATTCCAAAACGCTGTTGTTGAAGTCCGTTCTTGACGATCCGGATGAGCTCCTCCTTCAAGTCAATTCCTGCAACCACAAACAATCAAACAATTACCAAGCACTTGCATTTCATATAATAAAACATATATTCAACATGCAGACCAAGGAACACATGAAATAACTCATTAACACAAGCTATTGAGAAAAATAAACCAGTTTGTATTAATAACGAAACAAAGAAACTCTTACAACCTGGCCTTGGTGTTGTGCAAGTTCCTCCCAGGGTCCATCAAGGGTTTTCCTCTACTTTGACAAAGCTCACCCTCTCCCAAGTAGAATCAAGTGAAGACAATCTCTCCTCACAAAGGCTCTAATGGAAGACCTAAATCCTGCAGCATTTACCCAAAGAAAATGTATAGCTCCAACCTCCTCTCCTTTTGGCTCAATGCCTTTATTTATAGTGCTGTAAAGAGGTTATTCAGGTCCACTATCAATGGGATCATCCCCCTCTATGGGTGGGATAGCTCCCTTATTGATGGGATAAGTTCCCCCTTAATAGAGATACATGAACCAACTGGAGGCGCATCCATTTCATCAAACCGACCTCTAGAATGTTCTAGAAGTAACCACAAGTAACTTTTTCAAGATAAAACTCGCGCATTTTGCCTTTTACAGAGGGACGCACCTGTCCCTTAACATACAGAGCGTCCATGGACGCAGATTTTGTGAACATGGTCAGCGTCCCCGCAGGTAAGGCTAGAGAGAACCTGCGACCCCAGAGATAAACATAGTTTTTTACAAGACTTTCTCTCTTCTTTGAGTTTGAGATGGATAACAGAGGCATGAGACTTGCCTAAGAGGGTAGCATGACTGTTGATTTGAGCCATACTAACTGTAAGTAGTCAAGGTGACATTTTTTAGTGTAACAGATTGCCCCCTAAAGTGCGAAGCCTGGAATAGAATAGGGTTTTGTAATTCTAGGAAGGGTGAAGCGCTTTATCATTTCAAGGATTGCCTTGTGGATGGCCTGGTTGGAACCTGCAATTTTCAACACAAAATACATGGATAAGATTATATCATCACTGAGGTAGGCATTCCCATACTCAGATTCAAAACTTTAACTAATGGACTAACTATTCTGATACAGGAATGATCTTGCAGTACATCATTTTTATAGACTTTTGTAGACACAGTATGGACGCAGCCATCTGTTTATGATTAGTCTACATAGACAATGAATACAAAACTCCTCGCAGCCTGGATGGTAGAAATTAGATCCAGGGTCTTCACTTCTACTTCCCGAATTGGTACGATTCTAGCCATGTGATTAAATGATTCGATGTCGAACATGGTAGAAACCACTTGATTACCAGTCAATGATGTAAACTGTTAACAAGCGTGAGAGAAACCACCAGTAATGTCAATGGTTCTCAAAGTACCAAGCACAACCCGTGAAATGTGAATAGATGTTTTGATGTCGAACACTTCACGGAATCCTTTGATCGAAAGTCAATGATGTAAACTGACGTCAAAGGCGAGAAACCTGCCATTGATGCATGCAGACTTCAAGGTACTGTCGATTCCTAAGTCATCTTTCTAGATAATGTGTCGATGTCGATAGAAAGCGACCCGTTGCAGGCAAGCCCGCAACACGAAATCATTGTTCAAGTTGAAGAAATGTTGCTGAAAGGACTGACTCAGGGATGGTCAAATGGATGACAAGTATTTTGCAGATGAAAGTTTTTGCTTGCAGACCTCTTGAACACATAACGACACAACAAATGGCTTGGTGACGAATAACTCAAAGTTAATCCCCGAAACCCGGTTAAAGACTTTCAAAGTGATTTGGTCAACTGTGAGGTAAAAGATTTCCCAACCCAGATGAATGAAAAGTGTCGTGTTCAAGAGTGGTAATAAAGTTTCTTCTGAGACAAAAGGTGACAAATAGGTTCATTCTTCTCTTTTTTCCCCCACCATTTCTGGCAAGTACCTCTTTATTTTTAACAAGCTTGAGGAGGATAACATATGCTTGATTATAAGCTCATCCTTCGGACGAGTCCAACCTAGTTTTAAATTCGAACCCTAGGAAGGAATGGTTCGTTCCTGTTTGTAATTGAACAGGTCCTTTACTGTAAAAATTTAACGAGCCCAGTATAGGAGAAACTCGGCGTTTTTCATTTTTAGAGAGTCTGAAAAAACTAAAGGAGACTCCACGTTGAACTTTTTCGTATATTTGTGTCCCTCAAGCCCGAAAAAGTATAAAATAATACCTGGGGGAACCGCTTGATCTTGCGACCAAGGAGTACTTTCATGATAGTGTCGTCGACCTGAAAAGTAAAAAGCGATCAAGGACACGTCGTTTTATTTCCTTATCGAGTTCGAAACGACAAAAACCCGGCAATCTTTTCCTGATTTTGCGGTCAGAAAAGAGCTAAAAGGGGACCGTCTTTTAATTCCGTTTTAACGAGTGAAAAAGAAACACTCGGCGATCTTTTCATGTTTTAGGAGTCAGAAAAGGGCTTAAAAGATGACTCTGAAATTTTGTTTGTGAAAAATTACAATTTCCCTCGAAATCCCTTTGTCCTGCACAAAAACGACACATTACTCATACCTGTTTAAAATAGGCAAAAATACATTCAAAAACATCTTTTCATGGTAAAAAATGAACTAATTCATCCAAAAAACCTATAAAAAGACCTTTTACCATGTCATTTTTACCGTTTCACTGTTGAGGTTGAAAAAGGAGCTTTTGACAAGAAACTTCCCGTGGTCGCTGCGGAAAATCTGACCGTTGGAATCGAACGCCGTCTCATCCAGGTATTTTACACATCCTACTCTGCATTTCTATCCGTTTAGAATCAATTTTTAGGTTTTAGTTTCATTTTTTGGGGGGGTTTTGGTTTTGGAATGCGCTTCTCGGCGGACGCAGGTGCCCTTCGGGTGACCTGCGTCCCCCGACTTTTTCTCATACGGGAAAACGGTCGGAAGACGCAGCCCGCCTTCAGGCCAGCTGCGTCCGGGCGCCCTGTGCTACAAAGCCGGGGTGCGTCCTCCGAGAAACGCGCATTTCAAAACCCCAACTCTCTCAAAAAACCACCAAAAATTCCCAAATTAATTTCTAATTGCTATTTTTGATATGCAGGGCATTAATCATGTTAGACTGGAGAGAAAGAGAGCATGTAGAGGAAGATGAAGCTGCAATAAATCATCAACCTTCCCTGGATGCCCTAAGAGCATGCGGATTATACAAATATTGGACCATACCGGGCATGAGGGGCCAGGTAAGATTCTTAGAATGGCTGGTTGAGCGATGGAACGTACAAGAACAATGCTTTTACATAGGAGGGCACCAGCTCGAGATAGAGCCCTCGGATGTATACTTTCTCACTGGCTTGCCAAACAGAGGTGAGCAACTCAGTCTTGCGGGGACTAGGCCGGGTGGCCAATCCCTTGATAGTCTCCGCGAGACTTGGTGCACACCTGGGGCCCACCATTCAAAAGGCATAGAGATAAAACACATCACTCTGCCGGAACTTAAAGTCATAGCGTTCACGGTTACCAGAATTTGCGGCGCGGCCGCTTTACACATTGCTTCCGGATCCCAAATGCGGATGGCAATTGACTGTTACCAAGGCACCATTTTCAACTGGTGTGAAGCTGTGTCGGCTCATATGAAGAGCCAACTGACCAAGGCAAGGAACGGACGACTAAAGACTTTTGGATATGGGCCTATAGTCGTGAGCTTTGCCTTGGAGAGAATTCCAATGCTGATCCCTCAGCAACTCACTGTTGATATCTTGGGTCCTCAGCAGCCAAAGCTGATACGATGGGTTGCGGTGATGGCCCGGCATCCTGACGAGGGCGCGACAGTAGTTCGATTCTCAGATAGTTATTTTGACTGGTTAGAGGGCCAGCTTTTTGTGATACAGGATTTTCCGTATGCCGGAATGGATTTCAGAGGTGATCCGGACATGGTTCTTCCACAGGGAGAACAATGGGACGACAGAGGTACTTTTTATTTTCACAAGTTTTCTAGTTATGTATTTTTTGTATTTTTTATATATATCGTCTCAAAACTAATAGTAAATCTTTCAAAATGCAGATGTTGGCCCACAGCGTCCAGCCAACCTCCGGCCTTATGATAGACTACATCCAGCTGCACCGGTACCGGCCCCACAGGATGCGACAGCAGAAGTACTAGCTGATTTGGAGCATGATCTAGAGCGTCTCACGGCAGATATACCTGAGACTACTATGGACGATATTCCTATGAGGCTTCAGCGCTTCGTAGTCGCGGTCCCTGGACCGTTTAGGAGTTTTTTGCGTAAGGTAGCCCGCGCAGTGGTGTCGTACAGAGAGCACCACCAGTGATTGACTAGTCACTTTTGTAGTCACATGTGACATTTTGATTTTTTGTACTATCATTTTGCCGATCATAAGGTGTTTTAAACCTATGATCGAAGACGATGTATATATTTTTGGACACACTTCTATCTATATCTATATATCACTATTACCGGCTTATCTTGTTTAACATGTATGATGAAATGTCTTTAAATTTACTTGCATGATTATTATAAATGTCTGTCCAACACTCGAGAAGCAATTGCATCTGCTAATGTATTCAAGACCTTGGAATATGTTGATATTCAATGTAATCAAATTCACGTTCCAAGAGACGCACTCTCAAAAACAACCTTAATAACACAGGATTTCTAATGGCATAAACTCTATTAAGCTGTAATACAACAAGTTCAGAATCTAACCTCACTATCAAACGTCGAATTCCAAATGAAATAGATTCGGATAATAATTCAACCACTGCACTGTATTCTGCAATGTTATTCGTTGTTTGACCGAGGCTTACCCCATGCATAGAAACTAACTCGTCAGAGGGTGAATAGATAACCCAAGCTGCGGAAGAGATATTCCGTGTACTACGACAAGCACCATCAGCAAATCCAATGTATGTTTGGAGAGGCGTCGACATCTACAATATCAAGAGTAAAACCAAGATGAGCCAAAATAATGACGAAAAACCACACTTGCTAAGCTAAGCACACTGACTAAACTAACACACTTGCTAGCTAGAAAGAAAATCTAACCTATCTAAAAATTTCTCCATACCCATCATTTTAAGCATAATACCTCTTTAGGTAAAGTCCATTTCTGGGTTTACCCAAAGAGTCCCCATCAAAATCAACTAACTCATAAGCCCCTTTTGCTAGCTTTCGCTTTACAATGTAGGGCCCATGCCACATGGGAACGAATTTTCCAGCACCTAGCTTATCGTTCGCTTGATCATATAATAGTACTAGGTCTCCTTCCGAAAAACTTCGAGGGTTACATTTTTATCGTACTGGGCTTTCATTCGTTTTGCGTGAGTCTCGATAGCTAAAGTAGCGTCACGTCGAGTCTCATCTAATTTAGCCAAGTATAACAACCGTTTCTCCTCTTCGGAAGTAGCTGGAAGTAATTCGACAGCCATTTGAAGTGATGGGATTTCGCACTCAATAGGTAACACAGCTTCTAAGCCATAAACTAGCTGAAAAGGGGTGAAACCTGTTGAATTTTTCACTGAAGTTCGATATGCCCATAGCGCCGAAAATAACATGTTATGCCAATTCGTTCGATGGATACCAATGATCCGTCGAATCATGACGACTAGAACTTTGTTGATTGACTCAACCAAACCGTTGGCTTGCGGATAATAAGGTGTAGAGCTATCGTGGCGCAAACCAAGCTGGCTTGTAAGCTCAGTCATCATGACATTTCGAAAATGGCTTCCATGGTCCGTAATGATTGCTTGTGGGACACCAAACCTAGTTATGATATGATTGAATACGAAAAGTGCAGCTGTCTTGCCGCTTGCGTCGAATGTAGGCATCGCCTCGGCCCACTTAGTAAAATAATCAACCGCAAGGATGATATACGCATGCCCCCCGGCCGAGTGAGGGTTACAAGTAATAAAGTCAATGCCCCATTTGGCGAATGGACCAGCGGCAATTATAGGGTGGAGAGGAGCAGGTGGAGCGCGCATCTTGCGATCAAACACTTGACAGTTGTGGCATTTTCTGACGGCAAGGATACAATCTTTAAACATAGACGGCCAGAAATAGCCAGCGCGCAACACCTTCTGAGCTGTGGCATACCCAGACATATGACCGCCACATGCTCCAGAGTGACAATCATTCAAAACTCTCTCAGCCTCATCGTGAGTTAAACAACGTCGAAAAACTAAGTCTGCCCCCAGGCGATAAAGTGTATCTCCAATAATTCTGTATTGCTGGGATTGAAACCGAATTTTTCGACGGTTTTCCTTGGAAGCTTCAGGCCGAAAGGTTTGGGTTTGGAGATAGATGATTATATCCCCATACCACGGATCTAAAGTGCTAATAAGAAACAAAGATTCGTCCGCAATGGACTCCTCTGCCACAGTCTCTGTGTCAGCACTCGGGAAATCACACATTAATTCCGCGAAGACTAAAGATTTCTTAGACTTGGACTTCTCAAACTCCAAGTCGAACTCTTGCAGGATGACGATCCATTTAGAGTACTTGCCCCCTAGCAGTTGTTTTGTCAAGATATAAATCATAGGGTTGCAATCCGAAATAACAGTAGTTTTGCGGAGAAGAATGTAGTGACGAAAACGCTGGACAGCTTGAACGGCTGCCAGGGCCAATTTCTCCACATGTGAATATTTTAACTCAGTTGGATTTAAGGTTCTGCTAAGGTAATATATCACATGCTCTGCCTTGAATTCATCTTCTTGAACTAACACCATTCCAATGGTGGAATGCGAAGCTGCGAGGTATAAGAAGTAGTCCTGGTTGTAGTTGGGAGGATGCAATAACGGTGCATGGGTCAACGCGTGTTTTAATGCATCAAAAGATTGTTGAGCAATCTCGTCCCAAAAGAATTGTACGTTCTGTTTCAACAACCGTGTAAAACCTTTAGTGACCTCGGCGTAGTTAGGGATGAATCGGCGTAAAAAGTTCGCTTTCCCTTGCAAACTTTGGAGTTGGCGCAAACTCGAAGGAGGAGGCAATTTGATGATAGCCTCGACTTTCGAGGGATCGACGCGAATGCCGGCTTTTGAAACAACAAATCCCAGCAATCGACCTGTTTCTATACAGAAAACACACTTGTGGGGATTCAACCGAATTCGATAATGCCTACACCTCATAAAGATTGCTCGTAAATGGACAAGGTGATCAGCTCGGTGTAAAGAATGAGCAGGCAAATCATCGAGATAGGGTTGCACAATGTGCTTGATGTCATGAAATGCATAAGACATTGCCCGTTGAAAAGTAGCGCCGGCATTCTTAAGCCCAAAAGGTAATTTGCAATAAGCAAATGTCCCCCATGGACAAATGAATGCCGTTTTTGGTTGATCGGCAGGTAGAATATTGATTTGATTATAGCCTGAGAAACCATCCATGAAGGAAAACATCTCACTTCCGGCACAATCATCAATAATTTGATCGATATAAGGCGTAGGATAGTTGTCTTTTGGACAAGCTCGATTGATATCCCTATAGTCGATACAGATTCTTATTGTTCCTTGTTTTTTATTGACGGGAACAATATTCGATACCCAATCCGTTAACGGGATCGGATAAATGAAACCTGCTTTCAACAGCTTTTCGACTTCTGCTTTAATTGCAGCCGCTTTTCGAGGGTGAATCTGACGCAACCGTTGCCGAATGGGTTTAGCATCCGGGTAGGTTTTGATTTCATGAACAACAATGGCAGGATCAATTCCCGGCATTTCCTCGTAAGACCAGGCAAACACGTCGCGGAATTCTTGGAATAGGGCCTTGTAAGTTTGGATTTCTTCTTCAGTACATGCGGCACCTATATGAATGTTCTCCTCGATTCCGGGCTTCACTGAAATATCAATGGGAATAGTACGAGAAATATTCCCTAAATTCAGCTCTGAATCAGAATGTTTCGTTGGATCCTGAGCGTCTTTGACATATTCAGCGGTAAAGATAGATGAAAAATCATTTTCAAATGCATCATCCTTAGGTAAAAACGAAGATCTGTGATGGAGATCTTCCCATGGTAGATCATCTACACTTAGGATTTCGCGAAGTTGTTCGTCAGATGACACTTCTTCGGGAAACGTTATCCGTTCTAAGGGTGAGGTGAAAAGTGACTCTTCACTGACCACATTCATTTGGTCGGTTGAATGAAAGTCGGTAAAAGACATAAGAGCTTCATAAGCAATCTCATACGGACTCAACGGCATAACATCACCGAGTGAGTCTAGCTCAGAGTCAGAGGGAACATACCAAGGATCATCATAAATAATGTTTTCTGACGTGATCATATGAATTGTTGCAAACGAAGGGTCTGCATTGAGTGGAGGGAGAGGAAAAGTTCCCAGTAAACCGGAATCCTTAACTAAACCTACACCAATGTCCCTATAAGGGATTGTCGTTTTACCAACATGCTGGATAGTTTCTAAAGAGGTTGGGTCGGATGAAAAGTATGTCAGCTGATCAATAGTCACGATCTTACCGTTATGTGGAAACTTAATGACTCTGAAGACCGATGAAACGACCGCTGTCATAGCATATGACCAACTTCGACCCAAAAGAAGGTTGTAGTCTAGAGGGGCATCAACCACTTCCACATCCAGACTAACGGTTTTACCTTCGACCCCTATAGGCAATTCTTGTAGAATACCAAACGGACGGAACCCACGGCCATCAAAGGCCTTAAGGATGGTGGGGGATTGGTTCAACGAAGGAGAACCAAGCGATCTCCAACATTGAATCGACATAATACACGTAGAAGCTCCCTCATCAATCACAGTCCGATGAATAGGCCTGTTTTTTACTATCACTGGAATTTGGAAAGCCATTTGATGGGGGAGACGCGGTGTACTACTTTCTAGATCAAAGATCATTAGGTTCGGGTCCTGAACATCGACAGCTCCAATAGCCGACAAAAGCAATTTTCGTTGCGCTGGACATGATTGCAGCACTTCGAGTGCCGACATTGCTGAAGGTGAAACAGCTAAGTCTTCAACAATGTTGTAATTCTGGGCTGCTCTCGCATGTGGATTGAAAGCAGACCTTCGAAGTACACCCTTGGCGGGCGGCTTAATCACTAAGTCTGGGTTAGGTTTTTCGATCTGTAGTGGATCGGAACCAGGAGCTGAGGTTGATGGGTTAGAGTGAGAAGATTCTGCTTCTTTACCATCAACAGGAGCCTTACTACCATAATCTTGCGATCGAGTCGCAATCCTGACATGAGACATCATCAAAATGGGTTCTTCACTGGCATTCGAAGAAGAACCTATCATCTTATTCTCCTGCTCTGGAAATGGATTTTTTAACACAGCAGGAGTCGGAGAACCTTTGACTATTTTCACTACCTCGGCCCGATGAGGGCAGTCTCTCGTAAAATGATCTTCTTCACAAATAAGACAAGGATAGCGAGGTTTGCGCTTTTCGTCATTGGTTTCCGACTTTTCCGTTTTCTCCTTTGGAGCCTTGTCTGCTTTAGCCTTCTTCTTTCCTTTCTTCTTTCCACCGTTTTTGGATTTGGCCGTAGATGACTCTACAGCGTGAATGTCGGCGGTAAGTTCAGGAGGAGAAGACTCTCCTGTCGGAGAATCAGGCAAAGTGATAATTGGAGTATTGGAGGTCTTGGAAGACTTCTTCTTACTCTTCGTAGTCACGATACCGATCATACCATCAGCGGCATGAGATCCCGAAGGAGCAGCAGCGATTTGGTTTGACTTTGGAAGATCCGGAATTTTCTCATGTAACGTACCCGACTGAGTGTAAACTAAGTCAAGGTATTGTGCCTGAGCAATGACTTGCTCCTCAGTAACTACGCCGGCCTTAGCTACATCTTCAGTAATTCTTGGTAATAATGATTTGACAAACCATTCAGCTAAGATTTGGTCCGGGATAAAAACTTTCACTAATCTCCTTCGACGTCTCCACTCATGGATGTGATCAGAAATGTACGTGGATGTCGATTGTTTTAGCGAAGTTAATAACTCTGTACCATTATCGTATCTGACTGGTAACTGAAAATGAGTTAAGAACGAGGTAGCTAACTGGCTAAAGTTGTAAAAAGAAGCCCGTGGCAACTCAATGTACCACTTGGCTGCGAGACCAATGAGTGTACGCTGGAAAAGACGTAAGCGGATAGAATCATCTGAGATGGAATTTGATGCACACCAGAGGTGGTAAGTCATCACGTGATTAGACGGATCCTCTCCAGACTTACCTTCGAACTTGGGTATATCGCTGGGCAACTTATTTGGCATTGGCGGCCAGAACGGAAGATATTGAATTGGATCGTTCGTTAGGCGCGTCAAGTCGGGTAAATCTAAAGTCGCAATAAACGGTAACTGCCGGTTAGGATCTCTAAAACTCTGAGTCACAATACCAGCCCCAGGAGGAGGATATCCAGGATAACTAGGAACAGGAGTCGCATTGGGGATATTATATCCTCCTGGAAAACCAGGATTAACCGGACCGTACTGGGGTTGCTGAGGTGGTTGATAAGTGTACCCAGGATACGGTTGATACTGGTAAACCGGTTGTTGGGCAGCTTGCCCAGGTTGATACTGTCCCTGGTACGGAGGTTGAACAAATTGAGGTTGAGTAGTAACAACCGTACTTGTACCAGGTTGGCCTGCAGGCATCTGGACTGTGGTTTGAACCGTGGGTCCAGACAACGGTACAGATGTCTGAGGAGTGGTTACAGGGACAGTAGAAACCGGAGCTGCCGATACTCCAGAAGTAAGCATGGTAGATGAAGCGGTAGTTGCTGCAGCCGTGTGAGGTGGAGTACTAGGTGCAATTGGCGGCTGAGTAACTACAGAAGTTACAGGGGTCTGAACACTTGACTGGACAGGTTGCGGTTGCTGGGGTGGACCAGGAACTGCAGGTTGTCCTGCTTGAGGTACCGACTGTATACTTGGTTGCGACATCTGTTGACCCTGTGACGGATCCCATGTTAACATTCCAGGGTATTGACTCGTAACAGGTTGAGGATACTGAGATCCATAGCCGTATTGAGGATAGGGTTGATAACTGTAAGGTGCAGTCCCATATGATTGGCCTTGAGGTGGTTGATAACCTTGACCAGGGTATTGACCCGTAGGTTGATAACCTTGAGGTAAATACGAATACTGGGGTTGACCTTGACCTTGAGGTTGGTATCCTTGAGGTTGATACCCTTGGGGTTGATACCCTTGGGGTTGCCATCCTTGAGGTTGCCATCCTTGAGGTTGATATTGATACTGAGGTTGACTTTGGGGTACATATTGAGGCTGGGGTTGATACCCTTGGGGTTGATACCCTTGAGGTTGCCCCCCAGTCACGAATGAAGTACCTTGAGGTTGCCCCCCAGGCATTAACGAAGGTTGCCCCCCAGGCGGTAATTGGCCACCTTGAGGTTGGTTAATGGGAGTTGAACCTGACATCATATAAACTTCACCTATACTCAATGGTACATTACCACTGTTTCCAACTAATAACCCATGATCAATGGGTTGAGGAGATGCTCCCGCAAAGGTACCAGAAAGTGATTGATACCCAGTAGGAACAGAAGGACCGCCATGTAAAAATGATTCAGGACTTTGTGAAAACACAGATGACTGACCAGACATATTTACAGGAGAATGAATTCCTCTAGGTGGAACCGGAGTACGAGGTGTAGAAAAACCTACTGAGTTGTCTAAAAAATTGGTTAATGCAAGGTACCAAGATTCACTTCTAGGAGGACTGTAAAAGATGGATTCACGCTCCCTTAGATCAAGGGTAATTAGATCTTCAGAATCAGAAACGCCTATTTCTTCCTCTGGAACAAGTTCTTCTATAGCAATTAATCCAACAGGAAGATTTTCGGTGATAATTCTTTCTATTCTTGGTGAATCAGGAACACTAGGAGTTGGAGTAACAGGTTCTGAAATTTCAGGTTCTTCGCCTGTTTCACTGGCAGATGAAAAACTACCAGCAAGCTCGGAAACTGTAACAGCTTCGGGATTGTAACCTGTTTCTAATCTTTGGTAATCTGGATGGACTACCAAAGAAGATTCTCCTTCTTCAGGTGAACCTACTTTACTGCCACTAGGAGTTACAAGGACCTTTAAACCCTCTAAATTACTGGGGTCGTCTCGAGGAGGTGAACCCCTAAGTTCACGGGATCTTCTCAACAATTCGGCCACAGAAACAACTTCAGGAGACTGGCCCGCAATGCGACGGGACCTTCTCGGTAATTCCGCCACAATTAAAGATTTTTAACTACAACACACGAAATCAAAGTAAAAAATTTCAAATCAAACCACCTAAAGTCTTCTAAAGAACCAATCAAATTTGAAGCACACGCCTAAATAATCTAGAGCGTCAAACCACACACAAACAGTAGTCTTCCGGACCAAAAGCGCTAGTTGGTGATTAGGCCCAACCTCGCAGGATTCAGTACAGAAATAGTGGGTGGAACAGTTACCCCGGCAACCTGCTTAATGAATAGACTGGACCAAGTTCCTCCACTTTAACCGTCTCGAAGTGAAGCGAACCCCCCAGAAAATCCAAGTGAGTATAACCGACGTCTGCTCCAGGTACAGTGGGACCTTCCCTCCACCGTCACCTTGGGTAGAATCCTAGATATTATGGCCACTAAGGTTACCAATCACAACAATTACACCTGGGGGAACAGTCTAAACTCCGACAGCACGCAAGGGCAGAGTAGCAAGCTCCAATCCCCTTACCGGCTCCTTGACAACAATCCAAGGTTTACCGATAAGTGACCCCTGGCTCCTCGACAATGGTTAATCCGAGGTTTACCGTTTGTAATACGTACTGCCTGGCGTCGTTCCCAACGAGGGAGGAATGATCCCCTCACTGGTTCGGACACGAGCTCGTGTTTCTCCTTTAAGAGGAGCTTTCCCAGAATGTAACTGAAACAATTGGATTTGTTCTACTCAAGATAGACTATCTGTTTGGTTTTGTAGTCTTGGAGAGTTAAGTACTCACCTACTCCAAGACCCTAGCCTAAGCTATGTTGGTGCTTCAGAGCCCTAGAAAAATAAAGATTACTAGATTGATTTTAATTTAAGCGTTACTTTTAAGGTTGTTTCTTAAGTCAAAAGGTGATGGAAGTGAAACTAGTGGTGTGTTGACTCGACTCGAAACCACTACAAAATGCACCTAAAATGATTTATCCACTACTTTACTTTTTCGATGAATTGCTTAACTAAAAAGTTGAGAGAATGCAATCTTTATAAAAGCAACTTCTTAATTGAAGACAATCAAAGAAACAATTCGTTTTTCTTTTCCAAGCATAAAAACATAACTTCTCTTTACATGCACGAAAAAACTCTTTTCTTCTTTTGAAAACAAAAAGCTACTTGAAACAAGACTTTTTAAGAAGATGTTTTTGTATTTTTCTTTTAATAAAGCAAGTAAATCTAATGTAACCAAAAATCAATCTTAACAACTCTTAAAATCTACGAAAATGCACTCATAAGCAAACTAAAGGCAAATTTACTCTAAGCAATCTTAACGAGGCCAAAACTAACAATGATTATTTCTAAGGTGTTTTACTTGATCACAATCAAATCAAGGACTAGCTTATTGCAGAATCAAAAACTAGCCAAAACAAAACTCTAATCTTTTTGTTCTTTTTGTAAAATGGAAATCAATACTTTATAAACAAGTAATTCGAAATTTGACCCAAAACAACTCAAATGGCAAGTTGCTCACAAAAGGAGACTTTACGACAGGCCCGACTTCTAAGAAGGTTGACTAACCAGAGAGATCTAAGGCTAGACAACTTTCTACTATCAAAGTCACTACAAAGCCTTTCCAAAAATCAAACCCTAGGTCTAAACTTCGTTGAAAACCACTAAAACACTCAAAGCTCACAAAACAAGTTTAGGTGAAAATTCTTGACAGGGTACTAAAGGATCTGGGCAGAAAATACTAAGGAAAAACAAAATCTAAAAGCAATTTAAAGCAAAAATGGAATTTTCTTAAGTTTTACAGGAAGACGCAGGCAACCCGTTGTCACAGGTGCGACCCCGCTCTGTGCAGACGGCAACAGCGCGTCCAAAGACGCACTGTGCAGTACTAAGAGGGTGCGTCCTTCTGGAAAAATGAAGAAAAACCAAATCTAACTAAATCTAAAGCTAAGCCACCCAAATACTAATTCTCACAGTCAAAAATCAGAAAATAAAAATGATTTTCTCAAAGCAAAGTTCATATAAAGGAAAAGACTCTCTCATTAATGGATTCCCCAGCGGAGTCGCCAATTTGTCACACGGAATCTGTCAAGGGTGCGGACACGACTGACCTTCCTAGAAGTCTAAGACGTTCTAATGACAAACAAGACAAAATGGAGTGATCTTTCTCTAAATACACCTTTTACAACATGAAAACTACAAGTGTTTAGGCTTACCTTATTCCAAAACGCTGTTGTTGAAGTCCGTTCTTGACGATCCGGATGAGCTCCTCCTTCAAGTCAATTCCTGCAACCACAAACAATCAAACAATTACCAAGCACTTGCATTTCATATAATAAAACATATATTCAACATGCAGACCAAGGAACACATGAAATAACTCATTAACACAAGCTATTGAGAAAAATAAACCAGTTTGTATTAATAACGAAACAAAGAAACTCTTACAACCTGGCCTTGGTGTTGTGCAAGTTCCTCCCAGGGTCCATCAAGGGTTTTCCTCTACTTTGACAAAGCTCACCCTCTCCCAAGTAGAATCAAGTGAAGACAATCTCTCCTCACAAAGGCTCTAATGGAAGACCTAAATCCTGCAGCATTTACCCAAAGAAAATGTATAGCTCCAACCTCCTCTCCTTTTGGCTCAATGCCTTTATTTATAGTGCTGTAAAGAGGTTATTCAGGTCCACTATCAATGGGATCATCCCCCTCTATGGGTGGGATAGCTCCCTTATTGATGGGATAAGTTCCCCCTTAATAGAGATACATGAACCAACTGGAGGCGCATCCATTTCATCAAACCGACCTCTAGAATGTTCTAGAAGTAACCACAAGTAACTTTTTCAAGATAAAACTCGCGCATTTTGCCTTTTACAGAGGGACGCACCTGTCCCTTAACATACAGAGCGTCCATGGACGCAGATTTTGTGAACATGGTCAGCGTCCCCGCAGGTAAGGCTAGAGAGAACCTGCGACCCCAGAGATAAACATAGTTTTTTACAAGACTTTCTCTCTTCTTTGAGTTTGAGATGGATAACAGAGGCATGAGACTTGCCTAAGAGGGTAGCATGACTGTTGATTTGAGCCATACTAACTGTAAGTAGTCAAGGTGACATTTTTTAGTGTAACATATCCTCCCTCTTTTTTCTTTTTAAGGCCCTCCTTAATCTTGCCTTAAGTTGCTTAATCCTTATATTACATATCTTGTTCCAGGTTATATAATGGTGGGCCATATGCCAAAGCATCTTTTTGTCTCTATTTTCTTTCTTGAGAAGCCCCTCAAGGTGTATTTTGACCCTCTCAAACCATGTCTCTCGGTCATGCTCAATTTCTTGTTCAACAAGAGTTAATGGAACATTGGCCTCTTTGATCTTTTTCCTACCTTCCTTTATCATTTGTAGTTCCATGAGGACTTGCTTATCTTCGAATTTGTTGTTCTCTTGCTCTAGATAATTGATAATATATCTATCTCTAGCCAAATTATCATTTAAAATGTGAATATGAGCCTCTTTCTCTTTCAAAAGCATGCTTGATCTAATGATGGGCTTTCAAGATGAATTACCTAAGTGGGATGAGGCGGCACATCATCATCATGCTCCTCAAGCTGGAATTCCCTTTCAACATCATCATGAAGCTCTTTTTCTTGGATCTTTCCTTTTCCTTTGTCTACCTGCTCCAAATTCCTTTCCCTAGAACTGTCACTAAGGGTGTCCTCCTCATAATCATACTCACTATCCCTCTCCATGTTCAAGGTTGTCTCTCTTGTGATGATGTGATGAATGGTGGATTAATAGATGGAGGAAAAGATGAGTATGAATAGATTTGTAAAAGGAAACATAGTGATGGGGTGAGGAAAGGGAATGAGTGGAATTGATATAGGAAAAAGGTTTGACGTATGAGTGGTTTAGGGTTTCATAAAGGGGTTAGCTTTTTTGGGAAAATAGGGGAAGGGAATATGAGTTAGGGAAAATTGGATCAAGGGGTAGGTTTAGGGAAAATAAAGTTGGGAAAAAGAGGAAAGGAATTATAGTTTGCAAAGGTGTAAAATAGTGTAGAGAGACAAACTAGGTTTGAGTTTTAGGAAGCAAAAAACAATAATTCATGCATGAAAACCCTATCTAAACTCAAGAATTGATTATACTTACTTGGTAGGAGATAAATGCAGCAATAAAAGTGATGGAGGATGAGTTTTGATGGTTTAAAGGATTGACAGTTCAATGCGTAGTGCAACCAACCCAATGCATAGCACCTTCCCAATGCGTAGCGCCAATGCAATTTTGTGAAGGAGAAATGGCTCTGATGTGCAGCGCTTGCCCAATGCGCAGTGCCTTTTTGCAGACAAATTTTGAAGGCCTTCCTGATGTTGAAATTGGGTGTGTGATAGCACGTTGGAAAGCTTCTTGAGTCTACTTTCCATAACATCTTGAATATGTCAATTTGGAGTTCATGTGCCCTATCAAAAGTCAAATATCCTAAGACTGTTCAAAATGTGCATAATGAGGTTGCCTATATGCAAAGTGCCATTGCAGTCAACTTTTGAAGGTCTTCCTCAACTCCAAATCAAGCTCATGATAGCTCTTTTGAAATCTCTCTTTGTCTAGCTATCTATTGACTCATCAAGCGAGTCATTTGGACATCCCAGCTAGGTTAAATCTTGATCTATCAAAGGTCACTCTAGAAGTGCATCAATCCTCCTGAGGCCAATGATGTTTTCGACATTTCTCCCAAACCATGAAACCTGCGTAAAATATGAAATATTTTTTTCTTTGTGGGTCAAGGATGGACAAAAGCCTCTCTCACTTTTGTCAAATTTATCTTTTCTTGCTCAGAAACATAGTTTGAAGAAATCCTATCCCGATATGTGGAAGAGGGGATTTGTAGATATGAAGGGAAATTAAGGGGATGAGGGGCTTCAAAATTATTGAGAAAATTTTGGTAAGTAGGGAGGGATGTTAGGAAGTAGAGGAAAGTGGAATTTCAAAGATTGAGTGATGGGAAGGAGTCCAAAAGGGCAAAACATAGGCCTAACCTAGAAAAATGTCAAATTGTAGCAATAAGATAGTGTTTGTGGGAAAATGACAAATTTGAGGGATATCGGTGATGGGAATAATTTAAGAAGGTACATTAGGGATAGGGGAAGGTGTATGAACATTAATACACAAGTTTTATTGATGATTTGGCCATCCAAGAAAAGTTACATTCAAAACCCTAGGAGAGGGAAATGGGCCTTAGCCAAGTACAATTGAAGCACGAACAAGGTGTAAAATGACCCATTGGAACCTGAAATGATGATGACAAATTTTTGAATGATGGTACACTCATCCAAATGGTGACATGGATCGACACTTGGAAAACTTTGGAAAACAAATCCTAGACCTAAAACCTGGTGATCAAATTTTACTTGAAGACTCACTGAAATGACAAAATTTGACTTTGACACCCTAAGACCACTTTGTAAGAGCATGTTTGATTACTGGTGGAAGGCTTGAAAGACTGACACTAATAGTGTTAAAAACAAACCACATAGAAAATCAAAGAAACAAGAGCCCCCATGGCATAAATATAGTCATGGCTAAGGATAAGACAGAAATCTAACGTGCCTTGGACAACCATCATGTCTATATAGATAGTTTTGCCTCCCAAAGTGACAGGAAACTTTGGAAGGATCCCCAAAGGTTGACGAGTTCCTCCATCAAAAGCCAATAGATTCTGAGTGACCGGCACAAGTTGAGGGGAGCCCAAAGCTTGCCAAGTAGTGGAAGGCATGAGGCTAATAGACGCACCTTCATCCAAGAGAGTGCCAGGTACCGCCTTATTATAGGCGTGTACTGTAATCTGGAAAGGCACGTAGGATGGGAGGTGAAATGTAGTCAAACGACTCCAGTTGAAGGAAACAATCAAACTACTTCGCGGGGGTATTGTATGATTTCCCCCCTACTCTATAGTAACCGAAAAAGGACTCCCTTGATCAGTGGGGATAGGAGGGTCATTCTCAGACTCAGGAGAATCTGATGAGACGAGAAGAACATGAGCAATACGATCATGCAACTCTTCTGGAGCAGAGTGAACAACTAGTGGCAAACCCAACTCGACACTCTTTCTGACAAATGGTTGGTCAGGAATAGGTTTATCACAGCCAGGCTCAGGAAGAGCAGTATGGACAAGAGACGAATCTAAGTCAATCTCATGGTCGATGGAGAGAGGGTCTGAAGAGAGCCTCTGATAACCAACCGGAAGAGGAGGTGAAGAAGCTGTAAGGCTTTCCAAACTGGTGGGAGCTTTAGCCATGAGTAGACAAAGGTGAAGGAGATGATTTCCTTCACATAGCCTACAAAGGAATCGAATTTTCCCTTTCTTCTTACCACTGTCAGTTGATGGGGTAACATCATTGTGAGCTTCAGAGGATGATGAGGGATGACCCAAATCGTTATACATGCTTCTAAGATCCTTGAAATACCAGGACAATCACGAAGAATATGGTCACTCTTGCATAATTTACAAGGAAACTTAACCTTCCGTGGAGGATCAGAAGGTGTCTCGACCTAAGATGTACTCGGAGCAATAGGAGCATGGGCAGTCTCATGTGTATCCAACTTCTTCTTCTTCTTTGTCTTCCTCTACTTCTTCTTAGCCTCCTAGTTACTAGATATGGAACTTTCACTAGGAAAAGTAGGAGAGGAGGAGGAAGAAACAGGGGAAGAAGGCATGGACTCATCCTTGGAATCATCGGGTCGTGATTTAAATGAATGAGATGCTAGAACAGGAGTCATGACACTTGGGACCACCGAGGTTGAAATCAACCAAACGGGCAAACTCATGGTTAACCCAGGAAAGGATAACATGGCCATATACGGAGCACCGACATTTCCAAAAGGAGGAACAGACCAGGATTCCCATCTGGGGGAAGACCTTGATCGGTAGACTTGGGGAAAGTGGCCATGAAAAAAACCTTGAAATACACCCAGAGTGTAACTAAGAAATCTAACCGTTACCAGGAATATTTTGTGGGCAGTAAATTTTATGACACAGGAACAAAACTTTTCCTTTTCATGTTTTAAGAGTCGAGAAAATGATGAAAAGGTGACTCTATTGCTTTCGAGGTTTAATGAGCCTAAAAGGACAAGTGCTCAGATGATCCTTTTATTTTAAGGAGTTGAAAAGGAACGAAAGTGACTACTCTGGAGAACTAGACAAGAGGTTTAGCAGACAAACTGTAAAACTGCATATACACCTTGGTGATCAAATGAAAAAGAAATGACCAAGGACTTTTTGTATGACAGTCAGTCTTCCCGAATGTTTTGTTCGGTGCGTTATAATTCGTAAGGTGGCAGGCCAGGCTTCCTATGGATGTAGGATGATAACCTAGTGGGGTCTCCCGATATATACTCGAAAGTACGGGAGGCATAAGTTCGTACTAGCAGCTATTGAATCACAGAAGGAAGAATCACCCAACCTTAAGTGAAAAATATAGTGACTAGGTTTAACGACGTCGGAGCACGTATCTAGCCTAGACCTCTAGATAATGTGCGTTAAGTTCCAATGCATTGTTAGGTTCATTCAATTGATTTTAAGAGTTAATCTTGGATTAATTTTTTATTTTTAGGCCCTACCAAATGTAGCTCAATAATTCCTACGATGCAACTACAATGAGTAAATCACCATTTCTTTTGATGAACAACTACCTAAAGGAGGGTAAGGAGTTCATTTCCAAGTGAATGCACACAAGGACAAGAAAATGAAAGCACTAAGAAACACAATGCATCAATACACCTATCTCACAACTACTAATGAAAGATTTAAACTTTGATTTCCAATTTCTCAAACATGACAATTCAGTAATGCAAATGTACTTTCACTTTCATATGTTGTGTGGATGCATTATTTTTTATTTTTGTAATTTTAATGACAAACAAGCAAGTGTAGACCTGATTGATCCAAACAAATGTGATCTATGTTTGATAGTGTGGAAATCAAATCAATTTGAAGAACTGGTTCAATAACCAAACACTAGAGACCAATCAACAAGAAGACAAGCAGTAGAACAGCCTCAAGCAAATGAATCAGATGGATGTGGACGAATGTTGGACAAACGAGTAACCCAAACAAATGATTTCTTGATGAAACTTTTAATAGAGCTAGGTCACACAGTCTAAAAAACATAAGAATCACTCAATGAAACCAAAGAGAAAACACCTCAACCACACACAGCCAAAGCAAGTTGATGAGAGACAAGAAATGGCACGGGGCAAGCAGTACTAGCTGATTCAGAGCGTAAAGTTGTAAAAAACAACTTGTACACGAATCGTCGCGGGGCTATAACCAACAAATTGGGAGGAAAAACTAATCGTCACAAGGAAAAAGTTAGCAACTGAGCAACATCATTGCAGGTGTACACCTATCTTTTATGATAGTCCAATATCTGGAATCATTGCAACTGTATGGTGGGATATCTGTGATGTGCAGATTTACTAAAGAGGACAGGTGCGACATCGTCGCAACTATTAAGCTATCAACAACAACGATCTCAACTAAGAGAAAAGACAAAGTAAAAACACCTGAAGGACACTAGAATAATCTTCCAGACAGTAAGAGGGACTCCCAGATTGACCCAAGTAACCCAAAATACTGTTGGCTCAACCCTAAAATCAAGAGACACTATATCAAAAACAAATCAAGAGCAAACAAGAGAAAACATACATGACTCCCAGTGGAGTCGCCAACTTATGATGTAGGAAATGTTCCCTCTACAGAAAGAGGCAATCCCTCTAGCCCTAGAGTGGGTCTAGTCACACCAAGACAAAACAACAAATAATTTCCTTAAACAGTCATTGTTGAAAGATCCTACCTCAAACTGGTGTTCGATGAAGCTTTCATTGTGTCACTTCAACTACCGTTCCCTTCTCTTCAATGAGAAATCAACCTGAAACAACACAAGAGAACAACATAACACGTAACCAAGAACAACAATGATCTATTTACTTACAGAGTCAAGGAACCATAAGCTATCAAGTATATTTTACACAAGGCATAGGAAATCATCATTTCTTGTATTAAAATGAATCAAAAGCAAAGCTTGCAACCAAGCCTTGACATCGCAAGCCGATCCAGTCGGTATGTTTCTTCAAGCATTCACTCTCAAAAGGGTCTCCCAAATGGATGATAACTCTCTCTCATTCACAA
The DNA here is from genome assembly GCA_031772625.1 of Pinus tabuliformis. Lineage (NCBI taxonomy): Eukaryota > Viridiplantae > Streptophyta > Pinopsida > Pinales > Pinaceae > Pinus > Pinus tabuliformis. Next base: position 1,255,188,804 of record CM062809.1, read on the forward strand.
GCTCTAGTAAAAAGCTAAGGAAATCCACAACCAATTGCTAAACTATTAGTAATTCACACTGCAAACTCTCAAACTCACACCAAAGCTGGCTAATTTGCTCCAATCCAAAAAATAAGAACCAGCTGATCATAGCAATGGGGATTGCTTTTATAAGAGGAGGAGCCTCCATAAAACGAGGGAGAGAGAGCATATCATCAAGGGAGGTTTCTCAAAAGGTGAAACTACCATCCCAGATGAGGAAAGGAAAACGAGCTTGACCCAACAACCAGTTCTAAAATCACCTAGAAGGCCAACTGTTTGAACTAATTTGCTATATTTGGATCATCGCAACTCATACACTGGGGCTCAATGATGACGTTGAAAGGAAGAAATGTATGTAGATCAATCATCACAAGAAATATTTTTAGGACTTGCGCCAAGCCCTAAATTTCAACCATCACAAGAAACACGTGTGCCCCTATCATGACATTGCAATGGTATAGTTCAACATAGAGAATCATCGTAAGAAGAGTAGGGTTTAGTTGTGATGATGTAGAGACATAGGTAAAAGGGTAAATATTCAGTATTAGAGAGCACTTGTTTAATCTTCTTGAATGAGTGGGAAGATATGGACATATTTATTTGATGCATGACATAGCAGACATGTCACTCGAGGCCTCATATGAGGTCAGTGACAATTACTGTGTAACACTATACTATCAACAATTCACACTGCAAACTATCAATCCAACACCAAGAACTACATAATTTGCTCCCTTCCAAAAAACTAGCTGATCATAGCAATGCGGAATGCTTATATAAGAGGAGGAGCCTCCATAAATGAGGGAGAGGGAGCTTATCTTCAAGGGAGGTTTCTCAAAAGGCAGAACCACCATCCCAAGGGAGGAAAAGTGAACTTCCTTGACCCAACAACCAGTTCCAGAACCACCTAGAAGCATTTTGTTTGAACTAATTCGCCATATCTGGGTCGTCGCAAGTCAAACACTAGGACTTAGAGACGATGTCGTGGGAAAATAGCATATTCAAAGCTATCGTCGTAAGCAGGATATTGAGGACTTGCGACGAGCCCTAAAATCTGACCATCGCAGAGAACAGATGTACCCCTGCGACGTTGTCGCGACATTCTAGTCCACTTCAAGTTATCATAGAAGGTAGAATGAGTTTGTATTGCGATGATCTTGGAACATGGGTAAAAGGGGTCAATCTTCAGGATTAAATATCATTTTTAAAGTTTCTTGAATGATTTTGAAGATGTGGACACATTTGTTGATGTATGACACAGAACAGATGCCATTCAGGGACCGACTCTACCCGAGACCAGGGGGTGCAAGGTCGGTGACAAAATAATATGTAACAAATGCCCCTGAAAGCATGAAGGACGAGAGAGTGGGAGGGTGAAATACTTTACGAAATCATAACTAAACCGAAACACCATTACAGAGAACCTGCAGATGCAACTACAACTAATATCTCTGATAGTGAAAGAAATACATGTAGTCTAGGCATGCGCACAGCCATCCAAAAGATAGACAGAATTGGTGTGTGGTATGGATGGAGCTATCCAGTCAATAAGACCATATGAAAATACAGGTATGGTTGCACCCATCTAGAAAGACTCAAGTATGGTCACAACCATCCAATCAAAGAGTCATGTATGCAATCACAAACCCATCCACGCAACCTGAACTTATGAAACCTTAGTCCAAGATCTTGAATCCAACCCAATCATACTACGATTTCTAATATGCGAATAGATGTTTTGAAGTCGAGCATACTAGAAAATCGCTTGATTACCGGCTAATGATGTGAACCATTAACAAGCGCGAGAGAGACCACCAGTAATTTCAATGGTTCTCAAGGTACTGATAGTACAATCCACAAAGTGTGAATAATGATCTGGATTCAAACACTTGTGGAATAACCCAATTGAAGACCAATGAGGCAAGTCTATCATCGAATGCAAAGAACTTTCCATTGAGGCATGCAAGCTCCAAGGTACTAGAAAGGAATCTCTAGATCAACTTCCTGGATAATGAGTCGATGTCGACAGGAAGAGATCCCTCGCAGAGGGCCATAATGTTTCCCACATCAATGATACGAGACAAAAGAACAAGATGTAGATGGATGAAACAGAGAATCAGAGGAGGATCTAAGGGCGAAAACTATAGAAGGATTAATCTCTTGAACATATTGGTGACATGACTCTAGAATGTGGCAACATTTTGGTACCAAGGGATTGAAGGTCTTGCAGAGACAACAAGGATCAAATGGAATGAGGAAAAATGACAAACCCAAACCCCAGAAGGCCAATGATGATGTGAGGATATCCCAAACCCAGCGAGAAGAAAAAGTGTCGATGTTCAAGAGCGACTAGCTGCCATAGGTAACCAATGGAATATTTCCAAAATTTCCCCCCACCATTGCTGGCGAGTATCCCAATTATTTTTGAAAAACAAGCTTGAGCGGGATAGCATATGCTTGCAATATAAGTTCATCCTTCGGACCAATCCAACCTAGTGAAATTTTAACGAGCCCTAGGGAGGAGAAGCTCAAGTCTAATCATGGTGATGGTTCCAATGTCATTAGCGTTTAATGAGTCTGACATAGGTAAAAATTGGAGTCTTTTTCATTTTTAGAGAGTTTGAAAAAGACACGAAAAAGAAAACTCCAGATGGGCCCTTTTCATAAGTTTATGCCTCTCAAGCCTGAAAAGGTAGAAAATGATACTTGAGAGAACTGCTTGACCATTTCGGTCAAGCAATACTTTTCGTAAATAGTGTTTCCAGTCTAAAAAAGTAAAAAACTTACTGGACACACAACATTTCACAACCATGAATGAGCTCGAAATGACAAGGGCTCGAAAATCTTTTCATGTTTCAAGAGTCAGAAAAAAGCTTAAAGTTGACTCACGTCAAGCATGTATCGATCATCTCCCACATCTAGAACACCTGCTACTGCACAAAGAAATCCAAGCATAAGACCCGTTCGACAACAATACATGATTAATGTTCACCTAATTTAAAACCCTAAAACCATAATCAAAACCCTAAATTTCGAAAAAAAGGGCTATAAAAAGGCATATGGTAAAAAATAATTTACATTGTGTTTGTTTTAACCGTGGTGAAAACTTCAAAATACATGTACCTTTTAAAATTGGGTGGTCAATTCCCATAGCTCCATTGGTTCATTACTTCCCAAACTCCTTCCAGGTAAATACTTTGCCTATTATCTTGTTTTTTGTGTCAATTTTAAACGTAATTACCCATTTCTGGCTAGATTTGGGAGGAGCTTTTGTTCCAAAAATTCCGCCTCGGTCATCGTAGATTTTCCCCTCAAGGTAGCAATGAATAAGAAATCTAAACAGGCCAAAATTAGGATCGTCACAGGATAGTGATGTACTCCTACGATGATCTAAGAAATTATGAACTATTCAAACCAAACTGTTGCAGCTATTTTATAAACAACTACAACGAGCATTGATAACACACAAAAAAAAATCATTTTAAAACCATTGTGGCATATGAAAATGAGTAAACGATTTTTAATAAGAGAATACTTGTGCGTGCAAGTGCAAAATGGCATTCTCTTGGCAAGAATGCACTAACGACAATGATGATGAGAGAGGGGCAGCCAATCCTCAGTGCTTGAATGTCCTCTAGAACTGCAGACTACTAAAATTCTTCTTAACACCGATATTGAGAGCACAACTAGATCTCCTGGAATACTTAATTTGGTCATGGAACCCAACGAAGGGGAAATTCATCATCTGTGGGGAAGAGGTTGACTTTGATGCCACAGATATTTATTTTCTGACCAGTTTATCACAATGAGGGTAGAGACCCCGCATGGGCAGTGTGTGAATCACTGAAGATTCCTTAGATATGATCATCGCACGAGTGTGCCCAGGGGCACGAAAATCATCCACTAGTGGTAAGTTATAGACACCCACGATGAATGATCTATCACTGTGAGTGCTGTTATTCACCATCATGAGCGCAGTTGGTTCCCAAGCCCAACACGATGCCACCAAATCTCAACTGCAGTTGGGTTTAGACTGTCTCAATCCTACTATGTTTGACTGGGCAAAGGCCGTGTCTCTAAACATGAAGAGGCAGCTGACCAAGTGCCAGAGAAGTGAGATGAAGTAGTTTGGGTATAGTTCGATCTTGATACCGCTCATGCTAGAGCAGGTACCTATCCTTTAGTTACAGGACATGCGAGTGGGCTGGCTTGAACCATGAGAGACCCGAATAACTCGGTGGGCTCATGTGATGCCGCGGGGAGGTGGCAGCTAGCTAGTGTCATGGGGTCCCGAATTTATGGAGTGGCTACATCGTCAGCAGGTGGTGCTTGAAGATTGGCCATACATAGGGATGGACTTCAGGGGAGACCCTGACATGCTGCTTCCACCTGGAGAGTAGTGCGATGAAAGAGATAAATTACTTGGCTTGACCGCCAAACTTTTTGTATTTTGTTTTTTTTTTTTTTAAATATATATGCCCTAATAATTATGCTCAACATTTTGCAGATGTCAGACTTGAGAGACCAATAAGTCTCTCTCCTATGGCCTGAAGGGACAATAGAGAGATTTCCTTGCCACCTCCGGGTGGAGATGCTAAGGAGGAGATAGCCCAGAACCTAGAGGGATTGACTAAGGGGATCCATGATTATAGAGGACTCAAGGATATCCAAAGATAGTACCAATGACACATTGCGGGTGTGTCGAACAGGGTACACTGGCTACTCAGATGAGTGGTCCGTGCAGTGGTCTGCTATAGAGAGAAGCACCCATAGTAGACTTCTAGATTTCATTTTCTGGTGTTTTGAGAGGCATGTGTCTCGCATTGTAACTTAAGCACATAGTTTTTGGACATATACATATATTTTCTGAGCACCTTGATGCGCAACACAAAATATGCATATATTTATGTTTTATGGTTTCTACTTGTTATGTCTGAATGTTTTTCTATGATTTATAATTTGTGAAAATGTCCACCTAATACATAATTTACTAATGCATCAACTAATATTCATAACATTTGCATAAAAGAAAAAAGACACAATAAGAAATAAATCACTTGACGCACCAAACTAGAAAGGGTACATCGGTGCACAAGTTCATTTTCACCCAAGCTTGAACCATGGAGCTATGCTTGGATTCGGTTTCATTATTTATACAAGCTTGAAATGAAAAACTATGCTTGAATAATATTAACATGCCCCCGACATAATGATCTAATCGAGGTATATGCCTCCCAAGCTTCATTGCATTCAATGAGGTGGATGTAATGTAGGTTCAATCATGAAAGCCAAGAAAGACTTGAATAGGATTTGCCGAGATCATAAGCAAAGAATCGATTGGGAAAAAGGAGTGGTTTCATTTTTTTAACGAGGTTGACACAGGGAAAGAACTATCCTCATAACCCTTGTTTCATTTGTGAACGAGGTTGACACAAGAAACTAACCGTCCTCGGTACATTTATTTCATTTTTAAACGAGGTTGACACGAGATCAAGAACTCTCCTCGGGCCTCTTGTTTCATTTGTAAACGAGGTTGACACAAGAGTGATAACTTTCCTCAAAAACTCCTTGATTCATTTTTTAATGATATTCACACAAGATCGGGAACTATGCTCCATACCCCCCATTTCATTTTTTAACGAGGTTGACATAAGAAACGAACCATCCTCGGTGAACTATTCACGGGCCATAGGAGAACATGACTCTCAATATGTCTTCACTGGAAAGAGGAATCATGCTTTGGGATGAGTACATTTCATTAGGCACCAACGACAGATCGGGTTCCAATGCCCCCAGTACATGATGTACAAGACAATCTACATGATCATTAACAGATGCGGAGATGGAACAGGTAGCCACATAATTGACCTATGGCGGGGAAGGTACTGCTGGAAAACAAGAATCGATAGGGGATGATTATTGTATAGGAGGTACTTGGGGACCAAAGAACGAAAATTGAATCTATAGTCACAATTCTTCCATCATGTGAAAAACAGACCATGTGGAAAAGTGAAGAAACAAGAACCCCCATGGCATAAATATAGTTGCGTCTAAGGAGAAGACTAAAATCCAATGCACCCTGGATGACCATTATGTCTATATAGATGGTTCTACCTCCCAAGGTAACCAGGAAATTCGGAAGGATCCCCAAAGTTTGACTAGTTCCTCTGTTGAAAGCTAACAGATTCTGAGTGATAGGCATAAGCTGTGGGGAGCCCAAATCTTGCCAACTAGTGGAAGACATGAGGTTAACAGATGCACCTTCATCCAAGAGAGTGCAAGGTACTTCCTTATTATAGGCATGTATTATAATCTGGAAAGGCACATAGGATGGAAGGCGGAATGCAGTCAAGTGACTCCAGTCGAAGGAAACAACATAACTACTTGGTGCGGGTATCATATGATTTCCCCCATACTCTACAGGAATCGAAGAAGGACTCTCTTGATCAGCCGGGATAGGAGGGTCATTCTTGGACTCAGGAGAATTTGATGAGATGAGAAGAACATGAGCAGTATGATCATTATGTTCTTCTGGAATAGAGTGAACAACTGGTGGTGAAACCGTGTTGACACGCTTTTCGACCAATGGTTGGTTAGAAATAGACACAACACACCCAGGCTCGGGAAGAGCAGGATGGAAAAGAGATGAATCCAAGTCAATCTCTTTTTTAACCTAGAGAGGGTTCAAGGAGAGACTCTCATAACCAATTGGAAGTCGGGGTGAAGGAGCTGTAAGAATTTCCAAAACAGTGGAAGCTTTATCCATGAGCGGACAAAGGCGAAGGAGATGGTCGCCTTCACATAGCCTACAGGGGAATCTAATATTCCCTTTCTTCTTAACACTACCAGTTGAGGGTGTAACATCAGCATGAGCATCAAAGGGTGATGAGGGACGAACCAGATCATGAGACCGTACTTCTAAGATCCTAGGAATACCAGGACAATTAGGAAGAAAATGGTCACCCTTGCATAATTTACAAGGAAATTTAACCTTCCCTTGAGGATTAGAAGGTTTTTCCACCAGAGGTGTACCCAAAGAAATCACTACACTGGTGCCCTCTCACTTATCTAACTTCTTCTTCTTCATCTTCCTCTTCTTCTTCCTAGCCTCTTGGTTACTGGATTTTGAACTTTCACCAATGGATGTAGGAGAAGAGGGTGAAGAAACAGGGGAAGAAGGCGAAGGCTCAACCCTAGAATCATCTTGTCATGATTCAAATGAAGGAGATGACAAAATAGGAGTCATGATGCTCAGGACCACCGAGGTTGAAAACAACCAAACATGCAAACCAATGGTTAACCCAGGCAAGGACAACATTACCATATATGGAGAACCAGCATTTCCAAGAGAAGGAAAAGGACTAAGACTCCCATCTGGGGGGAGACCATGACTGGTAGATTATGGGAATGTTGCCATTAGGATCAACCTTGAAAGGAACTCTAACTATAACCAGGAATTTTTCTTGGGTAGTAAATTTTATTACATTGAAACAAAACTGTGTCTTTTTAGATTTTAAGAGTCAAGAAAATGACGAAAGGTGACTCTATCTCTTTCGAGGTTTAATGGGCCTGAAAGGACAAGTGCTCAGAAGATCCTTTTACTTTTAAGGAGTTGAAAAGGAACAAAAGTGGCTCCTCTCGAGTACTAGACAAGAGGTTTACTAGACAAATCACAAAACTTCATATACACCTTGGTGATCAAATGAAAGAGAAATGACCAAGGACCTTCTATATGGCAGTCAGTCTTCCTGAATGTTGTGTTCGATGCGTTGCAATTCATAAGGCAGCAAACTCTGCTTCCTATGGATAATAGGATGATAACCTAGTGGGGTCTCCCAATATATACTCAATGGTACAAGGAGCATAAATCCGTAATAGTACCTATTGGATCACAAAAGGAGGAATCACCCAACCTTAGTGAACACAATAGTAACTAGCTTTAACGATGCCAGAGCATGTCTCTAGCCTAGACCTCTAGATAAGTGTGCATTAGGTTCCAATGCATTTTAAGTTCATTCAATAGATTTTAAGAGTTAATCTTGAATTAAGGTTTAGTTTCAAGGTGTTGGGTTGTGTTATATTCTTTCCACATAGTTAACAGGGGGTTTGAGGGTCACCCATAACCCCACTTTATGGGGTCTACCCCGGAAATTTTGGTTTTGGACCCTATGTTAGGTTGGGCGGACCCACCTATGCTTTTCTGCATGATTTTCACACATGTGTTTTGGACGCGATGGCTTTCGGTCCATGGTATTGGATGCGATGGTTTTTGGTCCATGGTATTGGATGCTTTGGCATGTATAGATATGTATTATAACATTGAAAGGAATATAATGAAAAATCAAGCTCGCAGTCCCGGTTTTGGGATCCAGGGGAAAATCCCCGTGTATATGTGTTTTATGTGTTCTGATCTTGCATTATTTATTTTTTGTGTTTTAGAATTCATATGCAGGTAATTTTTGTACAGGGTTAAAACCTACATTTGGTATCAAAGAAGATTTGGCTTAAAGGGGACGCCTTTGTTGCTGAGGAATTTCGCTCGAGCCTGTGGATGACCCTGTTTAGTGGGAGTTCTGTGAGATCGATTCTAGTGGTGAAAGAAGATGGCGAGCAATGGAAAGATAGAGATCGAGAAATTTAATGGTCAGAGTTTTGAGTTGTGGAAACTCAAGATGGAGGATCTATTGGTGGATAAAGATCAGTGGATTGTGGTAGATCTGGGGACTAAACCAACGGGAGTGTCCGATGAAGAGTGGAAGAAGTTGGATCAGAAGGAAAAGAGCACAACACGATTGTGTGTCTCAGATTCAGTATTGCTAAATGTATCAGGGGAAGCTATAGCAAAGGCTTTGTGGGACAAGTTAGGGACTTTGTACCAATCTAATTATCTGGTGAATAAACTGTTCCTGCAGAAAAAGATGTATAACCTGGGGATGAAAGATGGAGACTCAGTGATAGAGCATCTGAACGCATTTAATACTATGGTAAGTCAGTTAGCATCTGTTGATATTAAAATTTCAGATGAAGATAAATGCATCAGTTTGTTGTGTTCTCTACCAGATTCATGGGATAGTCTGGTTATTGCAATAGGTAGCAATGCAACTGCCTTGTAGTTTGATGAAATAGTCTCAGCCTTGCTGACGGAGGAGATGAGACGGAAAAATATGGAGAGCCAAAATAGTGATGCCTTTTTTTATGAGGATGGTCCTAGAATAGAAACAAAAATAAGTGATCGAGTGGGAGATCTAAATCTAGAGGGAGATCTAAATCTCCAGGAAAACTTGTAAAGGTGGTGTGCTAGAAATGCGGAAAGGAAGGCCCCTTCAAAAGGGATTGTAAATCTAACACTCCTGACAAAGGAAATGGACCTAATGATGCTCCTTCTGCAAAGGAAAAAACCACCTCAGATGAAGGTGGGGATGTGTACTTGGCTTCTTCAAGTACACATGTAGATCATGAGGCATGGTTGATTGACTCTGGTGCATCCTTTCACTTCACTCCCCATAGAGAGTGGTTCTATGAGTATGAGAAATATGATGGTGGCAATGTCTTCTTGGGGGATGACAAGAAGTATAGAATCATTGGTCATGGAAAAGTAAAGTTGAAATTGCAAGGTGGGGGTTAGAACACTTCCAGGTGTTCTACATATTCCTGCATTAGCCAGAAATCTGATCTCTATTAGTAAGCTAGATGATGTAGGTGTAAAAACAGTGTTCGAGAAGGATACCTGCAAGATGGTTTTGGGAGCACTGGTATTGATGTGGGGAGTTTGGATTGGAACTCTATACAAGCTGCAAGGTAGCACTGTTGTTGATGGGTGTTACACAGCAATTTGTCACTGTCATCCTGTCAGTATCCCTACTGTGTCATGAAATCAAATTCATCATGCTCATGCTCTCTAAACTGGCCAAATAACCCACTTTGCCAAAGTTTTTGCTATCAGCGCGACTTTTGTCCAAATAACCACGCTGATGGGCACTCCATAACAGACCAAATGCGCTGCCAGAGTGGAAGTACACCTGTTTTCCGCGCTGATAGAATTTCATGAGCCAGCGCGTCTTGCCTTTGTATTGAGTCACGCTGACATAGCCTTCTCAGTTATTGAGGTGCGACGTCAGCGTGCCAGTCCTGTTATAATCCGCGCTGATCCTGTTTGGGCAAATTTGTTCTAACAGCCAGCCTTCCAGATAACTCTAGACTTGATTGTTGGCCTTGTCAGTATCGACTCCCTTCTATGGCATGTCTGTTCGACCCTTTGCAACTACTTCCCTTGAGGATAAGCTCATCCTTCCACCCTTTTAGGAGGCTCCTTCTCCTATATAAACTTCCACCATTACCATGAGCAGCTAGTTTGGAATAGCTTGGATTGTGTAGAGCTTATAGTGCTCAGATTGCTACTACTATAGGTATTTGGTGTGCTAAGTGTGGAAGTGATTGATAGCTTAGGGAAGGTTGTTTTGTGTTGCTTGTGTGTGAGAGAGAGTTTCTTGTCTTGGGAGAATCGTTTCCAAAGGTGAATGCTTGAGATGCTTGCTGACTGGCCCCTCCTGAGAAGGATACCGACGTCAGAACATTTGGTTGTACTCTTCTCTGTTTGATTAATAATAGATGACTGCTATTATTGTTCCATTCTCATTTGTCTATGCAATGGTTAACGTGAATTACATCTTTTCTGACTGATGTATGGTTGCTTTTATTAGATTTCATGCTTGTGTTTGTTCCCTCTTTGTGTGTGCAGGTATCTATTCGCGGAGATCGCGGAGGATCGTGACCAGCCAAAGCGAAGGAGCGAAGGCGGCATCTCTTCATCAAACAACAGCGCTGGAATCCAAGTAGGTGCTTTTTACCTCTTGTTTAATTGCAATTAAGAACTTCCCCAGTGGAGTCGCCAAATTGTTGGAGAGGTAAATCCCCTCTACGGATAGAGGCGATCCCTACTAGCCCAGAGTGGGTCTAGAAACAATCATTCAAGTGTTCCCACCCCAACCTCTCCGGAGAATTCTAATTCGGTTCCTTCCGAGCAGGGGGGCAACCATATGGTTCCCCCACCAAGTAGTTCAGTCGTTTCCTTCGATTGGAGTCGTTTGACTACCCGTCCCCTTCCATCCCATGTGCCTTTTTGGGTCACCGCCTATGCCTCCCATATGGCACTGTCTGGCACTGTGTTAGATGAAGGAGCATCGGTTAGTCTTATGCCCATTACTACTTGGCAGGCTTTGGGTTCCCCATCGCTTGTACCTGTCGCACCGAATCTCACCGCTTTTGACGGAGGAACGAGTCAGCCATTAGGGATCCTTATAAAGTTTCCTATTACTTTGGGGGGCAAGACTGTCTATATAGACATCTCAGTTACCCAAGTTTCTTTAGACTTCAGTCTTCTCCTTGGTCGTGATTATGTGTATGCCATGGGGGCCCTTGTTTCTTCACTTTTCTGTGTGGTTTGTTTTCCACACGATGGAAGAATCGTGACGTTCGATCAATTATCGTTCGTTCGTCCACAAGCCCCTCCGGCGCACTCATCCTTCCCTCCTGGCTTTCATCCACAAGTTGCATCTGCCTCGCCGCAAATCAACTACGTGGCCACCTACCCCGTGCCCATACCCAGTGATGACACCATCATGCATAGTGTCCTGGGGGCATTAGGTCTTGATTTCCAAGATGTCGGCCTTCCCTCCGGAGCCACTTTCTTGGGGGCCTCCACTTCCCGTTCATTATGATGAAGTCTGGATGGAGCACAGTTCTTTTCCAGTGTCAAGCTCCTTAAAAAATGAAACTGGGTCTGGTCGGAGCATAGTTCACTTTCCTGTGTCAAGCTCCTTAAAAAATGCAACTAGGTGTTCGAGCATAGTTCCTGATCTTGTGTCAAGCTCGTTAAAACATGAAACAAGGGTTATGAGGATAGTTCTTTTACTGTGTCAACATCATTAAAAAAATGAAACAACTCCCTTTTCAGATCGAGTCTTTGATTAAGATCTCGTAAAATCCCAGTCGAGTCTTTCCGAGATCTCGAAAGTGAACCTTCATTCCATCCACTTTGTCGAATGCAATGAAGCTTGGGGGGCATGTACCTCGATTTTCATTATTATGCTGGGGGCATGCGAACTTATAACAAGCATAGTTTTTCGTTTCAAGCTTGTGTAAACATGAAACCAAATCCAAGCAAAGTTCTCCACGGTTCAAGCTTGTGTAAAAATGAACCCATACCCGATTTACATCTCGTGATTGCCATTTTTATCCGCTGAATTCTGCTAGATGAGCCTTGGTTGTTTCATTCCATTGCTACCATCTCTTTGGCTGATCATATGCTCTCACTTGGTTGTTTATCCTTTCCTGAGGAACCGCAGCGATGAGTGGTTTTATTAGCCAGCCTCTTAACCATTACATGTTTTGAACAGTTCCACCATTACCGGAACCAATTGCTACCCTTTATACCACCTGTTCCTCTAGGACGTGTCTCCTTTAAGCTCTTTTCTGACTCGTAAAATGTGAAAAGATTGCCGAGTATTTTTCCCTTTTTGACTCGTTAAAGAGAATAAAAATGCAGGTCTGCTTTCAGCTCTTTTCCGACATGAAACAAGAAAAGATGGCCGAGCATCCTTTCAGCTCGTTAAAGGGAATGAGAGGCGGTCGTTTTAAGCTCTTTTTCCGACCATGTAACTTAAAAAGATTGCCGGGTGTTTGTCGTTTCGCACTCGTTATCGGCTCTAAAACGACGTGTTTCCGACCGCTTTTTTACTTTTTCAGGTCGAACACACTATTTACGAAAAGTACTCCTCGATCGTAATGATCGGGCGGTTCTTTCGGGCATTGTTTTATACTTTTTCAGGCTCAAGAGACACAACTGTATGAAAAAGGACCCCCCTGGAGTCTCCTTTTCCGCTGTCTTTTCAGACTCTCTAAACAAGAAAAGATGCCGAGTTTTTCCTTTGTCAGGCTCGTTAAACACTTGATGACATCGGACATCGTCGAAATGACATTCTTCAAGCATATGCTATCCCCGTCAAGCTTTTCATCCAAAAATAATCGGGGTACCTGCCAGAAATGGTGGGGAAAATGGAACTGCAATCGTTGCGTCGGCAGTATGTCGCTCTTGAACAGGGCACTGGTCTGCATTCGTGTCGGGTGGGAATTTCTCATTTTGTTTCACAATTGACCTCCGTGGGTATGGGTTATCCTATTTGACCTCTCATTTGCTCATTGCCACTGTCATCATACCCTCTGCTCATTTGATGACAAATACTGCCAAATCCACTGTCGTGCCGCCGATATGTTCAAGAGAAGTTGACCTCTGCAATAATACAACCTCATCTGCTATCTCACACAAATCATTTTACCTCTGTCTCGTGTTGATGATGTGGGAAACATTATGGCCCACCTTCGATCAAGGTCACCTCCTGTCGACTTCAGCTCATTATCCGGGAAGGTGACTTAGGGACTCCCTTTAGGTGCCTTAGAGCCTGCATGCCTCAATGGTAGGTTCTTCGTGTTCGACGTGAGGTTTTTATCATTGGCCTCCGATCGGATGATTCTGCGGGTGTTCGACACCAGCTCATTGATTCACACGCCACAGATTGTACCTATAGTACCTTGAGGACCATTGTCATTATTGGTGGTACCTCTCACGTCTGTTAACAGTTTTCATCATTGACTGGAAATTAGACGATGTTCATGCATGTTCGACTTCAGCTCATGTATTCACGTGCTTGAACTTGTACTTTGTTCGGATTGGGATGGAGCGCAAGACCCTGGTTCTAGTCTGTTGTGAGCCAGGCTGCGATTTTTGTGGATTGATATTACATGACTCATTGATGGATGGCTGCGACCATACCTGAGTCCTTTAGGATGGCTGCGACCATACCTTGTTATCATCATGGTCTCTTCAGTTGGGTGGCTACGTCCATACCACAGACCTTTCTTCATATGTCTTTTGGATGGCTGCGCCCATGCCTAGACTGCATGTACTTGATTATCAGAGATATCAGGTCCTTCCTGGTGGTGTTCCAGTTCGGCAGTTTTGTAAAGCATTTCACCCCTCCCACTCTCTCGGGCTTCATGCTTTAGGGGGCATCTGTTACACAGCAATTTGTCACTGTCATCCTGTCAGTATCCCTACTGTGTCATGAAATCAAATTCATCATGCTCATGCTCTCTAAACTGGCCAAATAACCCACTTTGCCAAAGTTTTTGCTATCAGCGCGACTTTTGTCCAAATAACCGTGCTGATGGGTGCTCCATAATAGACCAAATGCGCTGCCAGCGCGGAAGTACACATGTTTTCCGCGCTGATCGAATTTCATGAGCCAGCACGTCTTGCCTTTGTATTGAGTCGCGCTGACATAGCCTTCTCAGTTATTGAGGTGCGACGTCAGCGCGCCAGTCCTGTTATAATCCGTGCTGATGCTGTTTGGGCGAATTTTTTCTAATAGCCAGCCTTCCAGATAACTCCAGACTTGGTTGTTGGCCTTGTGAGTATCGACTCCCTTCTATGGCATGTCTGTTCGACCCTTTGCAACTACTTCCCTTGAGGATAAGCTCATCCTTCCACCCTTTTAGGAGGCTCCTTCTCCTATATAAACTTCCACCATTACCATGAGCAGCTAGTTTGGAATAGCTTGGATTGTGTAGAGCTTATAGTGCTCAGATTGATACTACTATAGGTATTTGGTGTGCTAAGTGTGGAAGTGATTGATAGCTTAGGGAAGGTTGTTTTATGTTGCTTGTGTGTGAGAGAGAGTTTCTTGTCTTGGGAGAATCATTTCCAAAGGTGAATGCTTGAGATGCTTGCTGACTGGCCCCTCCTGAGAAGGATACCGACGTCATAACATTTGGTTGTACTCTTCTCTGTTTGATTAATAATAGATGACTGCTATTATTGTTCCATTCTCATTTGTCTATGCAATGGTTAACGTGAATTACATCTTTTCTGACTGATGTATGGTTGCTTTTATTAGATTTCACGCTTGTGTTTGTTCCCTCTTCATGTGTGCAGGTATCTATTCGCAGAGATCGCGGAGGATCATGACCAGCCAAAGCGAAGGAGCGAAGGCGGCATCTCTTCATCAAACAACAGTGCTGGAATCCAAGTAGGTGCTTTTTACCTCTTGTTTAATTGCAATTAGAAACTTGCGTAGTAGCATTGACTGATTGTTGCTAGACCCACTCTGGGCTAGTAGGGATCGCCTCTATCTGTAGAGGGGATTTACCTCTCCAACAATGGGTACAACAGTTCGTGGTTCCTGAAAGTGGAGCAGAAAATCTAGTGGTCTCTGGAGAAAAGACCATGCTATGGCATCAAAGGCTTGGACATAATGGAGAGAAGGACCTTCGAATACTTCATGGTAAAGGTATGGTAGAAGGTATGAGTAATAGCTCTCTAGATTTTGATTTCTGTGAAAATTGTGTATACGGGAAGCAAAATCGGGTGAGTTTCCCCTTTGGTGGTAAGAGGGAAAAACATATGTTAGAGCTTATGCATAGTGATGTGTTTGGACCTATGAAGGCTCCATCACTGGGTAAGTCTGTGTACTGAGGACAGATAATGGTGGAGAGTTTTGCAGTAAGGAATTTGAAGAATTTAGTAAAAAGTGTGGTATAGCACAATAGAAGACTACTCCATATACACCTCATCAAAATGGAGTTGCAGAAAGAATGAAAAAGACGTTGATAGAAAGGGTAAGAAGCATGCTCAGTGGTGCTGGATTAGGACATGAATTCTGGCAGAGGCAGTGGATATTGCATGTTACCTAGTCAAAAGGTCACCTTCATCAACATTGGAGGATGAGACTCCACAAGAGGTATGTACTGGTAAGAAACCCTCTCTTTCACATCTGAGGGTATTTGGATGTGATGCATATATACATGTTCCAAAGGTGAAAAGAACAATGTTGGATAGTAAATCTGAAAAGTGCATCTTTATTGGGTATAAGGATGGTTTAAAGGGTTATAAGATTTGGAACCCAGTAACAAGGAAGGTTATGTACAACCAAGATGTGGTTTAGAGAGGTGAAAGATGTTATTAAAAATGAAGTCCAACCAAAGGAACCTGAGAAGATAGAGTTTGAGCTAAAGGAGGAAGAATCGGACTCTACATCAGAGGAGGAATCAGAAGATGAAGAGCCACAAACTCCGGCTGTGAGAAGATCAGTTCGAGAAAGAAGGCAGCCAGAAAGGTACAGTCCATCTTCTTTCTGTTCAAATTTTTCTTTGTCTGTTACTGATGATGATCCCAAAACTATGAAGGAAGCAAAGGATTCATATGATGGAAAACTCTGGAAAGAGGCCATGGTTGATGAAATGGCATCTTTGCACAAAAATGAGGCTTGGGATTTCGTGGAGTTGTCGGCTAGAAGTGTTATCACTCAGGTTGTCCCTAAAGCTCCTTAAAGGGATATGGCCGAGGTAACCACAAACCAATCTTTGGACTGCAGGTCCTAGCCTACCAGCAGTCAGAGAGGGCTCTCTCTTTAGAATTTAGCTTTGTTGATGATGATTTTAGGCTAGTTATTGAGTTCAAGGGGTTTTGTTTTGATTTTGGTGGGAGGGATGATGCTTTCAAGTAAAGAGGCAGGGATAGCATGAAGGTTTTAGAACCATTGGGCATGGAGTCAAGAAGTAGGACTGCTGGTGCGTTTTCTTTGTCACAAGAAGGAATATGGAGCAAGCTAGTTGCACATGAAACAATGATTCAAGCTTTAAAGGATGGAATGAGGGCTAAGGAATGAGAGGCAGTTAAGAATCTCTCGTTCAGCTTAACAGAGGGAAGGTGAATGAGCTCTATCTAGGAGCAGTGAAGAATCCCTAGATAACTGTCAAACATGAGTGGATTAGGGGAAATATGAGCCACAGGGAATTCATATTCATTACTAATCCAGATGAAAACATAAAGAAACAACATAAATTGAGCATAGAGGGCAATTAAACCAAGTCTAAACTATTCATTATTTCTGCTATTTTAGATGGTATATCAATGGAAAACAAAGGTAGGAAACACTTATTGAGTCATGTTGCAGCACAAGAATTCCGTATTCACTTCTTCAAACCATTAAACACAGAGCATACAGTCATTCCTCCAAGATTTTCAGCAATCTTTGATTAAGTAAAACATCAAGTATACAGAGCGAGTCTCTCCTGGAGCTATACAATCAACCAACCAACCCCTTTGATAGTGAATTAGGGTTGTTTTATAAGTAAAATATCTACACTAATCAGATCTCAGACAGATCTGCTGTAATAAGTGCCTTTAACCTAACATCTATTTGAAATAAATGCAACAAAATATCATCGATCTACGTTGGGGCAGCTGTAAAAAAAAAAATTAATGCGTTGTATTTATGCTTATGTGCTGATCACTTAGCCATAACTGTGCTTTGGTTTTTGATCCATTTCTGTTCGGTGGCTTTAAATGCTTTAACTATGATGGGAGAGCCTTGATGGGCTTTCACTGTTTTCTTCGACTTTGTTGGAGGCCATTCAATGTTCACCTACATTGGGAATAAAGAATTCCATTAAAACATTCAACTGATACTCTTTGTCGCTTCCTTGATATGCTTTGGTAATGAATGTGCGCATTTCTCACTTCTGATACTCTTTAAATTGTTGCATCGACCTTTCATGGCTGCTGTCCAGCCCTCTGTTTGCTTTACAAACTGTCTTTGTCTCTTTCTAGATCTCTGCGAAGAAATTCATGTCATTCTGTGACTTTTGGGCCTACTGGAGGCTGAGCCATGAAAGGGCTTTCCATTTTGGCCTATTTCCCTTAGCGATGCGCGATTAGTGCTAGGTGCTAATCATGCATCAGAAACTGCCTAAGATTTTGATTCCGAGCTTCCTGTGCTGTGATTTGTGCCCTTCGCGCTTTTTGACAATGACGTCAGCATGATGTCAGCGGTGGGTCCCAGTACGGCAGTGACGTCAGTGGGGTGATGTCAGCAGTACGACTAGGTGACGTGGCGGTACGGTGGAGGTGATTATGTGGCAATGATGTGGCAAGGACACGGTGGTATGGAGGTGATGCAGGTTGATGATGTCAGCGGTGACGTGGCACTGACGCAGGAGGGGGGAAGGCAGTATCCGGTTTCGAGCACACCGCTTTTGTGCGCAGGAGGTTTCGGAGGAGGGGGATCCGCCACAGCCAAGAGGGTGACGCGTGGTGGGAGTACGACGGGAAAACCGCCCATCTCCCGGGTGCTAACCATCGGCATATGTTAGGGTCCCACCTTAACCCCCTTATTATGTAATGGGATCACGTCATAGTCAAGAGTCAATAAAGCCCATATTAATAATTGTAAGTGGTTAATCCACAATTAATGACAGAACCACAATTAGTTGCAAATGGGCCGTAGTATTAGATAGATGGTATTAATAAAACCCATGGTATTGGCCCGTGGTATTGCATGTATGAGTCATATGTAAAGGATAGAGACTCCCTACGAGGAGCATCGTGTCTTATTTTGTAATCGAGGTCTGCTCTATTGGAGGTTGCTCCCTCAAAGAGGCAAGTGAACATTACTCTCTGAATAATAAAATCATTGCTATTCTGTGTTCTGGGTATATTTTCTTCGCATATTCTATATTTGGGTATCATTTTGCATGTTAAGAGCATAACAAGTGGTATCATAGCACTTTCCAGGGCCAGTGGGATCTCCATTTCTTAGCAATTTTTTTTTGGCTAGAGACGTGTTCCGGCGTCTTTAAACCACGGGATCTATCGTTGAGCCCATAAACCTGCGGATTTTGGGAGACATACATGGAGGAAATACAAGAGGTGGTCACGTCTATTGGACTCCCTTGTAACCCCTTTGGGTACCCCTTCGAGTAGTAGCGCATTAGACAGAACCGCGCACGGACTATCTTCCACGTACCCTCTAGGTATATCGGAAGGTCCCTAGGCTCCCTTGAAACCTCGCCATAGATAAACCGTCAGTCGTCTTGCGGCTACAGTACACCGAGAATAGCACTCAGAGAGATTACTCGCCCGTACGATAGGGTAGGCGAGTTGTACGGCTATGGGTACGGTCGATCCTCCTTAGTTATAGCCATGAAACATTGGGCCAAGTACTACTGCTAGACCCTTATGTATATTGCGATCTGTAGCACCTGACACTCCTCAAGACCATAGTTCCCTTTTCTATCGGGGGATCACACATCATCTCTTCCAGATCTGCTTGTGCAAAGGGGTGCAGCAGCAGCAGACATCAGCCCTACAGTCTCGAGTTTGCAGATCAGCCATTCCGATCTATTAGATCCATCAGATCCGTAGAAGCAGTTTGTTCCGCCGCCCAGAGCTATTAGATCCGCCATTCAAATCTCTCAGATCCACCAGATCGGAGTCGTTGTGAAGGGTTCCTATACCGGGGTATAATTTTCGCAGGACTTTTGGCTGCATTAACATTTTGAGGATTTGGCCACTGCAGTATTGACAAGGAAGGAGTAAAACTTCGTTAGGAGTTTTTACAAAAAAAAAAAAAACGAGTCTGAGATCTTTCGGGGCGCTTATTGGTGATCTAGCCCATCAGAATCAGGACGACGAGCTGAGCATGGTGGTACCATTCACTTCTTAGTGAAAATTTTTTAGGCGGTCCCAATTTTCAAAAAATCAGGTTGGTGTATGGTAGAAACTAGAGCTCAAGCGATGGCCAATGAAAGGATGGACAAACTTGAAGAATCAGTGCAAAACCTCCACATTCAGCTTAGCGGACTATGTAGCATGGTCGAGAAAATAGTCCCGGAGGGCAAGGAGCAAGCCCACGAGGAGGCGTATAATGGCAATGAACATAATGAGGGTGAGTCTAGCCACTCTCCTCACATCTGGCACACCCACCAACAACCCAGTCAGCGACCTCCCAAGTTGGATATGCATAAATTTGACGGTTCTCACCCGTCGGCATGGATAGCACAAATGGAGCAGTATTTCAAACTGAATCACATCTTTGATGATGAGACTCAGCTTATGTTGGGGAGCATGTACTTGGACAATGAAAGGTGGCAATGGTGGGAATGGCATCAACGTTGCACTAGACCTTTTAGGACTTGGACCAAATTCACCAAAGCTCTTCAAGACCTCTTTGACCAGGAATCATCTTTTTTGGGTCGTCTTACTAAGCTCCGACAGACTGGTACAGTGGATGAATATATTACAGCTTTTGAAGCCTTAGCCTTTCGCACTTGGGGTCTCTCAGATGTTTTCTACACGGAATGTTTTATTAGCAGTCTTAAAGAAGCTATCAAAGCCCAAGTCCTACTGCACCACCCTCCCACATGGACGGAGGCTTGCAAGGTAGCTCATAACGTGGAACGTGCATTATCAGCCCAATACAGTCGCCCAAATTTCTCCGCTAAAGGTCGCCCCCCACAGGATCACAACACGACTCAAACACTAAAGGTCCAAAAGGTGTCACCTGCGGAAATGGCCGAAAGAAGAAAGAAAGGCCTATGTTACTACTGTGATGAAAAATACTCCCCAGGTCATAAATGCAAGGAGCCCAAATTTTTTCAAATTGATGCCACTGACTACAACTCAACAGAGTAAGATCCACCACTGGAGGAACATGAGCCGCTAGAAGAAGACAACCAAAAAGGACAATGTCTCTGACAAACCAATTATTTCTTTGCATGCTTTGGCAGGAATTTCTTCCCCTCAAACTCTCAAAATCAGAGGTTTTATTAAACATCGCCCAGTAGTAGTCTTGATTGATAGTGGAAGTACACATAATTTCATCCATCAAAAAGTCGCAGAAGCAGTGCATTGTTTTGTACGAGCAGTTTCTAACTTCCAAGTTCAAATTGCGGATGGAGGCATAATGAAATGTGAAGGCCACTATGAAAATTTCAAACTTCAAATAGGGGATTATCAGTTGAAAACCCACATGTTTGCCATACACATGGGGGGTTGCGACATTGTCCTCGGTGCTGAATGGCTCCACACTCTTGGGCCAATCGGAATGGATTTCCAAGAGTTATATATGAATTTTAAGCAGAACAACTACACACATACCCTCCGTGGACTCCAGGCGGGAGACCCCTCTATCATCAGCTTGCATAGGATGGAAAAATTGTTAAAAAAGGGAAATCATGGAGTTGTATCTCAATTTAATGCCATCCAGACAGTCGAAACCAAGCCTCTACCAATTCATCCTGAGATGCAATAGATTTTAAATAACCATCTATCGGTCTTTGACAAGCCTCGTGAGCTTCCACCCTCGCGAGGGGAACATGATCATAGCATCACCTTGGTTCCAGGGGCCCAACCCCCAAATGTGCGCCCATACAGATATCATTTCACCCAAAAGAATGAAATAGAAAAAATCATCAAGGAACTTTTGGAAGCAGGTGTCATTCGTCCTAGCATTAGTCCTTATTCATCCCCAGTGGTCATGGTGCTCAAGAAAGATGGGGAGTGGCGGATGTGTCCCGACTTTAGGGCCCTCAATAAGTTGACAGTCAAAGATAAATTTCCCATCCCGGTGGTTGATGATTTGCTGGATGAACTCAATGGGGCTCAATTCTTCACTAAGCTGGATCTTCGCTCAGGCTACCACCAAATTCGCATGAAGGAAGTCGACATTCCCAAGACTACTTTCAGAACTCATAAAGGCCATTATGAATTCTTGGTCATCCCATTTGGTCTTTGTAATGCCCCCTCTACTTTTCAGAGCCTTATGAACCACATTCTCAAACCATATCTCAGTAAATTTTTCCTTGTCTTCTTCGATGACATCCTCATCTATAGTTGCACTTGGGCCGCACATCTTTAGCATGTAGATCTACTCTTGCAACTGCTCCGCAAGCATAAATTATTTGTCAAGATGTCCAAGTGTTTGTTTGGCATGGAAAAAGTAGAGTATTTGGGCCACATTGTGGGGCGTGAAGGTGTCAAGGTGGACCCCAAAAAGATCCAAGCAATGCAGGAATGGCCTCAACCTAAGACCTTGAAGAGCTTGAGAGGATTTTTGGGTCTCAAAGGCTATTATCGTAAATTTGTCCGCAAATATGGTCGCATAGCAAAGCCCCTCACCCAACTCCTAAAGAAAAATTCATTCTTCTGGAATGAGGAAGCACAACAGGCCTTTACAGCTCTAAAAAATGCCATGTGTTCCACTGCATTCTTGGCACTACCTGACTTCACGAAATCTTTTGTTATTGAATGTGATGCTTCGGGTACAGGTATTGGGGCGGTCTTAATTTAGGAAGGGCGAACATTGGCCTTCACAAGCCAACAACTAAGTGGGAGGAATCTGGGCCAATCTACCTACGAGAAGGAAATCATGGCCATCTTACATGCAGTCGAGACTTGGCGACCTTACTTATTGGGGCGACGTTTCCAAATCCGCACAGATCATCACAGTCTTAAATATTTTTTGGAGAAACGCCTATCCTCCCCACAAAAAAATAAATGGCTCGCCAAAATGCTGGGATATGATTATGAGATCATTTACAAGAAAGGGAAAGACAATAGTGTAGCAGATGCATTATCTCGCCAATTTGAGGAGGAAAGTACTCTACTGGCAATTTCCCTCCCCATTTCAGAATTGATTGAAGAGGCTCGCAGGGAATGGTTTTCACACCCCGGGCTCTCCCAACTCATTTCTCAATTTCAGGTAGATCCAAATTCCACCAAGGGCTACTCGTGGTAGGATGATATTCTTCGCTACAAGGACAGAGTCGTAATATCACCAACATCCACCCTCAAAAGTCGCATTTTGGAAGAATTGCACTCATCTCCCATTGCAGGACATTTGGGCTTTCAGAAGACATATGCTTGCACCAGAAGATCATTTTCTCGACAGGCATGAAAAAGGACATCCTTAATTTCGTAGCAGAATGAGATCTCTATCAACGCCACAAAGGGGAAACTATCAACACACCAGGAACATTACAACCATTGCCCATTCCGGCATCAATTTGGACGGAGGTTTCTATCGATTTCATTACAGGTCTTCCAAAGTCAGGGAAAAAGTTAGTCATCATGGTGGTTGTGGACCGACTGTCGAAGTATGCTCATTTCTACGCCCTACCCAACCCGTTTACACCAACTTTGGTCGCTCAATCTTTCATGGATCAGATCTTCAAATTGCATGGCATGCCCACTTCTATTGTGTCCGACCACGACCCAATCTTCACCAGTAATGTTTGGCAGGAAATCTTCAGAATACAAGGCACTCAACTAAAACTCAGTACTTCCTATCATCCACAAACAGATGGTCAAACCGAAGCCGTCAACAAATGTCTAGAAACCTAACTTAGGTGTTTCACTTCAGAAAAGCAACACCTTTGGGTACAGTGGTTACCTCTGGCTGAATGGTGGTATAACACCAACTATCATGCCACCACCAAAATGACTCCCTATGAAGTAGTATATGGCCAACTACCGCCTTCACCTACTTTGTATCTCAAGGGGTGCTCAAAAGTACAAGCAGTGGATCAACTCCTACAACACCGCGAAACCATGCTCGCAAATCTTCGAGAGAATCTTCATCAAGCTCAGAACCGCATGAAGCAACAGGTAGACCAGCATCACTCAGAGAGCCAATTTCAAGAAGGGGATCAGGTCTTTTTACGACTACAACCATATAAGCAAACATCACTCAAAGACAAGGGGTGTCAGAAACTGTCTCCCAAATTCTACGGACCATATCAAGTACTTCAGTGCATTGGAGAAGTGGCTTACAAGTTGGCCTTGCCACCTACTGAAAAAATCCATCCAGTTTTCCATGTCTCATGCCTCAAGAAAGTGATTAGGAACAATTGCAGAATTCAGACAAGTCTACCTGAATTGGACGAAGAAGGGTCCATCTGGCTTCAACCCGAACAGGTCCTAGACACACATGACAAGCAACTGTGCGGCCGCATGATTAAGGAAATCCTCGTCAAATGGAAAGACACCTCTCCGGAAGATGCAACTTGGGAACCAACCACTATTCTTCAGCAATTTCCGCAGCTTCAGCCTTGAGGACAAAGCTAGTCTTAAGGGGGAGGGCATGTTAGGGTCCCACCCTAACCCCCTTATTTATGTAATGGGATCATTTCATAGTCAAGAGTCAATAAAACCCATGTTAATAATTGTAAGTGGTTAATCCCCAATTAATGACAGAACCACAGTTAGTTGCAAATGGGCTGTAGTATTAGATAGATGGTATTAATAAAACCCATAGTATTGGCCCGTGGTATTTGCATGTATGAGTCATATATAAAGGATAGAGACTCCCTGCGAGGAGCATCGTGTCTTATTTTGTAATCGAGATCTGCTCTATTGGAGGTTGCCCCCTCGAAGAGGCAAGTGAACATTACTCTCTGAATAATAAAATCATTGATATTCTATGTTCTGGGTATCTTTTCTTCACATATTCTGTATTTGGG
The DNA here is from genome assembly GCA_031772625.1 of Pinus tabuliformis. Classification (NCBI taxonomy): domain Eukaryota; kingdom Viridiplantae; phylum Streptophyta; class Pinopsida; order Pinales; family Pinaceae; genus Pinus; species Pinus tabuliformis. The sequence continues at coordinate 1,255,213,179 of CM062809.1, forward strand.
TATCATTTTGCAGCTTAAGAGCATAACAGCATATCGTTGTATGGAAAGACCCACCCACCGTTGATTTGTGGCACGCCAGATCTGATGGCTGACGGGAGAGACAAGGCGGCGGAGGGTTAAAAATGGGGCCCGCGCATATTTTATTATGTGTTTTATTCATATGGCGGGGGGGAAAACTTTAGGAAAGTGGGTTTTTGGGTTGTGTACAAGCGGGGTTAAATATTTACAAGCATGACCTTAGGATAAGGGCGGGAAATGAGTATTGTAGGGTTAGGACTTAGGGGAAATGTTTATTAGTGTGACCAGATGTCAGACTAACTCCAGGTTAGGACATGGAAGGGTTAGTAGGAGCCCCAGATGGACTACTATTTCCCGGACTTGATAAATATGGCTATAATGCCAGGGGATGGGAATATGTACATAGGGGAGTTATTAACATAGTTTTAGTAGGGGAAGGGGAGATAGATAGGGAGCTACATAGTAAAGTTAGTAGTTAATATGACAGGTGATAAGAAAGCGCTAAGTATGTGAATCTTAGGCTAATAGGGGGGAAATGATTCATAGAGTAAGTATTAACATTCCTTGAGTAAAGCAGATATTTACCAAGGTAAATGATATGGAAAATGATGAAACTAAGAGGTATCAAGCAGATCTTGACCTCTTAAGGGAAGTTAGTGAGTGATTTGGGGAATAAGAAGAAACGGGAGTTAGACATGCCTCGCTTGAGCTCCTCCAAATGAAAACTGCCTTGTACTTGTGATCTGAAGTACAATATCACTTTGAAACAAAAAATTGATCACACATCAACATTCTGCAACCTCAAAACTACCTACCCAGCCTACTTACCTAACATTTTTTCTTCTTTTTGCATGGGTGCACTTAGACTTGTAGACCCTGATTGCTTTTTATTTTTTCTGTCCTCCTATCTAAATCTACACTTATTTCTTCCAAGGGCCCAGATTAAGCAGTTGGGCTCCTTTGTTTCTCTACCTATCTACAAATCTGCCAAGATTAAACTGTTTGGACAGATAATGATTCTCTATATTCTAAAACAAGAAATTGAAACCTAGGGAAGCCAATATTAAGTTGTTTGGCCTTCCCTTAACAGAAACTTCTTCAAAAATGGATAACTCATCAAAATTGGGATACAGCAGTGGCATTTAGACTGGCACACTTTCATGGTCTCTTCTTTGACCTCTTTTGCAAATATGGAACATTGCAGCATGCAAAGTATGACATATTTGGCATGTAAAAATGTCAATCATGAAAGATGAACACCTGTTGCAACAGGAGGCTAACAGGAAGGAAACCCATTGGCAGAAAATGGGTGTTTAAAAAGAAGATAAATTCAAAAGGAAAAGTCGAGAAATACAAAGCTCGGTTGGTAGCAAAAGGTTATTCCCAGGTGTCGAGAATTGATTTTGGTGATATTTTTTCTCATGTTGCCAAGGTAACTTCTATTAGATTACTTTTATCTGTTGTTGCTGCTTTTGATTTTGAGGTAGAACAGATGGATGTGAAGATAGCATTTCTTCACGGGGATCTGGAAGAGGAGATCTACATGAAGCAACCTAAAGGCTTTTTGGTGAAGGGTAAGAAAGAACTGGTATGTAAGTTAAAGAAGTCTCTATATGGGTTAAAACAGTCACCAAGGATGTGGTATCAGATTTGATACATTTATATGGGGACTTGGCTTCACCAGAAGCAAAGCAGATCACTGTGTGTATTTTAAATTAATTGGTGACTGTTTTATTTATCTGGTCTTTTATGTGGATGATATGTTGTTGGTTGGAAATGACAAAGAAGTTATCTAGGATTTGAAGACCCAATTGTCCTCCAAATTCGACATGAAAGATCTTGGTGCTGCAAACTATATTTTGGGCATAGAAATTAAAAGAGATAGGGAAAAGAGGAAGCTCTGGTTAAACCAAAGGAAGTATGTTGAGACAATATTGCAAAGGTTTAATATGCAGGATAGTAAACTGGTGAAGGTTCCTATTCCTGTAGGTGTGAGGTTATCTGCTGAACAATGTCCCAAGACACAAGAAGAGGAAGAGGACATTTCCTGTGTTCCATATGCAAGTGCAGTCGGTAGCCTAACGTATGCAATGGTCTATACTAGACTAGACATTGCACATCCAGTGGGAGTTTTGAGCAGGTTTATGTCAAAACCATGGAAGGAGCATTGGACAACAGTGAAGTGGGTTTTCAGGTATTTGCGTGGCACTAGTGATTCTGGTTTGTGCTACCAAGGAAGACTAGGATTGGATAGAGTGTTGGATATTCATGGCTTTGTTGATGCAGACTAGGCTGGAGATCTGGATTAGAGAAGATCTACAAGTGGGTATGCGTTTAACCTATTTGGAGGTGCAGTCAGTTGGATGAGTAAGAAACAATTTGTAGTGGCACTGTCAACTATAGAGGCAGAATACATGGCCGCCACTCATGCAAGAAAGGAAGCTGTTTGGTTGCAGAGCTTGTGTTCAAGTATGGGGTTAGTACAGGAAGCTATAAGGATAGACTGTGACAGCCAAAGTGCAATTTTCTTGGCAAAGAACCCCGCATATCATTGAGAGACAAGGCACATTGATGTTCAGTATCACTTTGTGAGAGATATGATAGAAGACAAAAAGGTTTTGCTGGTAAATGCGGACACTTTGAAGAATACTACAGATGCATTGATGAAATTTGTGAGCTTTGAGAAGTTCTCTTGGTGTAGAGAGACAATGGGCATTTCAGGGCTGGGAAAATGATTAAGCTCTATTGTGACCCCTGTGGAAAGAAAACAACAAGATGGATAATGTTGGGTTGTATTATATTCTTTTGACGTAGTTAATAAAGGGTTTGAGGGGCACTCGTAACCCCACTTTATGGGGTCCAGGGCAGTGTCCCAGAAAATTTTGGTTTTGGACCCTATGTTAGTTTGGGCAGACCCACCTATGGTTTTGTGCATGATTTTTGCACATGTTTTTGGGACGTGATGGTTTTCAGTCCATGGTATTGGATGCTTCAGCATGTATAAATATGTACTATAACATTGAAAGGAATATAATGAAAAATCAAGCTGGTAGTCCCAGTTTTTGGATCCAGGGGAAAATCTCTGTGTACATGTGTTTTATGTGTTCTACTCTCTCATTATTTATTTTCTATATTTTAGAATTCGTATGCAGGTAATTTCTGTACAGGGTTAAAACCTACACAAGGCCCTACATAATGTATTTCAACAATTCCTAGGATGCAACTACAATGAATAAAAAAAACCATTCCTTTTGATGAACAACTACCTAAATGAGGGTAAGGAGTTCATTTCCAAGCGATCTAAAAAAAATAACAAGAAAATGCAAGAACAACAATGCATGCAAGCAATCCAATCACTAGGAAACACAATGCATCAATGCACTTATCTTGCAACTATAATGAAAGATTTGAACTTTGATTTCTAATTTCTCAATCATGAAAAATTCACTAATGCAAATGCGCTTTCATTTTCGTATGTTGTATGAATGCAATATTTTTTATTTTTGGGATTTAATGAAAAACACGAAAATGCAAGCTTGACTAATCCAAAAGAAATTAATCTATGCTTGATAGTGTGAAAATCAAACCAACATGAGAAACTGGTTCGATAACCAAACACTACAAACCAATCAGAAAGAAGACAAGTAGTAGAACAACCTCAAACAAACCTATCAGACAATTGTGGATGAGTATTGGAAGGAAGCAACCCAAACAAATGACTTCTTGATGAAACATTAAAAATAGTTAGGTCACACAGCCTAAAAATACAAGACTCAGACAAATGAAACCAAGGGGAAAATGCCGTAACAAAATACAGTCAAAACAAGCTTGATAAGATACAAGAGACAACAGGGGACAAGCAACACTGGTTGATTCAAGGGGTAAGGTTGTGAAAAACAACCTTACAGGAATCGTTGCAATGGTTAGACTAGAAACCTAAGACGAAAGCCAAATCCTCGCAGACATAATGCTAGCAACTAAGCAATGTCGTCGCAAGAGTACACCTGTCTTCGGCAATGGTCTAATTTTAGGAATCATCGTAGCTGTATGCTGAGATATCCGTGACATACAGCTCGATGAAACTGGACAGGTGCGACTCGTCACAACTGTTAAGAGCTAAACAATGAAGATCTCAATTAAGAGGAAAAACAAAGACACCGGACTTGAAAGACACCAGACTAATCTCTCAGACAGTGAGAGGGAGTACCAGATTTACTCAAGTAACCCAGAACACTGATGGCTCAGTCCCAAAACTAACAGACACTTTGTAATTCGGTCAAAAACAAATCAAGAGAAAAGCAAGAGACAACACACAAAGGAGTCCCCAGTGAATTCGCCAACTTGTGATGTAGGTAATGTTCCTTCTGCGGACAGAGAAAACCCCTCTAGCCCTAGAGTGGGTCTAGTCACATCAAGACAAAACAATAGCTAATTCCCTAAACAATCATTGTTGAAAGAGCCTAACTTATGCTAGTGTTCGATGGAGCCTTTTTTATGCTACTTCAGCTATCATTCCCTTCTCCTTGATGAGCGATTCACCTGAAACAACAGAAGAGAACAACATAACACATAATAGAGCACAACAATGAACTATTCAGTTACAGAGTCAAGGAACCATAAACTATCAAATATATTTTATGCATGAAATAGGGAATCACCATTTATTGTATTAATATGAGCAAAAGTAAAGCTTACAACCAAGCCTTGACGTTGCAAGATTCCTCGAAGGGTCCATTCAGTATGTCTCCTCAAGAATTCACTCTTAAAAGGTCTCCCAAAAGGCTGATCTCTCTCTCTCTCACCCAAAAGCACTAGTATAAGGCTAAGGCAATCCACAACCAATTGCTATACTATCAGCAATTCACACTACAAACTATAAATCCAACACCAAGAACTAGCTAATTTGCTCCCTACCAAAAATCTAGCTAATCATAGCAATGGGGAATGCTTTTATAATAGGAGGAGCCTCCATAAATGAGGGAGAGGGAGCTTATCTTTAAGGGAGGAAAAGTGAACCACCATCCCAAAGGAGGAAAGGTGAACTTCCTTGACCCAACAACCAGTTCTACAACCACCCAGAAGCATTCTGTTTGAACTAATTCGCCATATCTAGGTTGTCACGTGTCAAACACTAGGACTCAGAGATGATGTCGCAGGGAACCAATGTATTTAGAGCTATCATTGCAAGAAGGATACTGAGGACTTGTGACGAGCCTTAAAATATAATCGTTGTAGAGAACATATGTACCCCTGCGACAATGTCACGATGTTCTAGTCCACTTCATGTTATCATCGCAGGAAGAATGAGGTTGTCTTGCGACGATCTTGGAACATGGGTAAAAAGGGTCAATCTTCAGGATTAAAGAGAATTGTTAATCTTATTGAATTATTTGGAAGATGTGGACACATTTTTTGACATAATAGATGCCCTTTCAGGGCCTGACTCTACCCGAGACTAGGGGATGTGGGGTCGGTGACAAAATATTGTGCAACACTGATGCCTCCACTTCAGGAAGCAAAGATATATCGGAGCCATAGATTGACCCATCTATGCTCACAATGTTTCTGGAAACATGCATGAAGTTACTGCGTGACAATAAAGTTGTAAAAGGACTACAGGAACTCATTAACGGATGTGTTAGGACCACGCCAAGAGAACCACTCGTAGTCCGGAAGATTGGAAAACATAAGACGAGGATGTAAAGAGAAATGAGGTTAACCATGTAGATTGGAGAATTTAAATGGACCAAGTAATTCTGGATTTAGGATCAGTTGCGAATGTTCTGCCAAAGCAGACATGGGAGCGAATGGGGAGACCTTCACTACAATGGTCTCCTATTCAGCTGCGGATGGTGAACCGGTAGAAGATAATACCCATGGGGCGATTACAGGGAATAACCATGGACATTAAGGGAGCGAGCATGCTAGCAGACTTTGAAGTGATAGATATTTTTGATGACAGCAATCCCTACCCCACGCTCTTTGGAATTGATTGGGCCATTGACATGAATGGGGTGATTAATCTAAAAAAGAGGAAAATGATTTTTGAAAAGAAGTCACTACGCGTAATTATACCCTGGACCCTGCTGAGGGATCACGTTATACGAAGCCAATGCATGACTATGAAAGTGATGATGATTTGGACTGCATCTATAAGATAACAGCATGAAACTAGGACTGGGTGAATCCTACTACAGATGGGAAAATTGCATGGGTGCGTGAAAGCTCCTGTACTTCGGATTCGGATGAGGAGACAGAGCAATGGAAAAACTGGTTACATGAGGTAGCTACACTAGATTGTAATATGATGACAAGGTTGCTACACTACATATCGACAGAAGTAAGAGACCTACCTACTTATGATGGCCTAAGCGAGGTAGATACCTTCTTGAATAAATTTTAAATGGAGGTGTTGGAAAAGAAACGCTTCCAGACCTTTGATTTGGTATTGTGCACTATGCTCGGGAGGTGGTCAAGTACGCACAAAGGGAGCTTTGATGACTAGTGTGAACGTAGAAGGATGATGTGCACATGATTTTGTTACCGGGAAATCTAGTGTCTATTCAAAACTGCTAGTCCCACTAAGACGGGTGGCTATCTTAGAAACAAACAAACTAAAGTCACTTGTTTTTCCTTTACGAGAGAGAGATGAGAAAGAAGCATAGAGTACCAAACTCAGTGTTTCGCTTGGCTCCTTGCTTGTTTCCTTTCCCCTTTGATAGAATCTTGCCAATGATTCCTTACTTGTCTTGCTTCAAAGAGCACCTGTAGAGTCACAGCAGCATAATACCATCAAATCATAGAGATCTATCACTGTAAACAATATAGGATCAGATATATATTGACCATACAAATGCATATATCAACACAATATTCAGACATACACAAGAATATGGAGGAAAACTCAAATAGATTTATTGATAAAAGTAGTAGAAGAGAGGATTACAACCACTTGGTCTGACCCAGTGCCATCCTCCCAACATGAAAGCCCTCTTCACCTCACACAAAGCAAGATCACCCAACAATGTATTCAAAGAGAAACCAGCAACACCTCTTTGCAAATTACCAAATTCCAACCTTTGGATCTCTGGGATGAGGGATCCATATATAGATACTTTCAGGGGGTGAGTCAGCTTCTGGGATTTTGATTAGTGTCATCTCTCTGATAGTTATTGCTTCCACTTGAAGATTTCATGATCTCTTACTCATCCTTGGGCGAATTTAGGGAGGCAAGTGTCAAATGAACAACTTCTAGAATATTCTCAGGGTCTCCACCTAGCAAACTGCTTGTGCCATTTGTCTGCTCTTGCTCATCGCACCCTTTGCTCTGGGCAGTCTGTATGGTCCTATTTTGACCAGTTCTGAGTTGTTTTTCATGGAGAAATTCTAGGAGATGATGTAATCAGCTGACCTTGCTCCTTTAGGGTATGAAAAAACACTTTTAGGGACTTAGAATTCCTTGGTTTATGGACATATGTGATTGGGGTTACAGTGCCCAAATATGTGTATAACAATTTCCCCCTAAAGCATGAGGTCGTAAATCTTTTGATGTCGGATTAAATGCTTTATAATGAGGATTCGAGGTTTTTCGAACTGGAAGGTGACCTATAACAAGATACATTACAATAATTTATCTTCATAATATTTTCATGATCTGGCTGAGGCGGGCATTCCCATGCTCAACTTTGATAAATTCATTTTCATGTACATAGGATAGACAACCGTCTGTGTGCAGACTTATGATTCTGGTAGAGCCATCATCCCTTAGTTTGGATGATTATCTATGTAGGAATGATGTACATTTGATGTCTTTATTTTCTTGAATATATTGTAGCCTGGATGGATGACACTAGATCCGGGGTCTTCAAAACTCGTTCAATCTTCGCCCGAAAGTACGAGCCGATCCATGCGAAAAGATGTTCTGATGTCAAACATGGAAGGACACCGCCTGATTACCAGCCAATGATGTAAGTTGTTAACAGGTGCGAGAGGAATCATCGATGATGATGATGACCCTCAAGGTACTGTAGTACAATTTATGTGGTGTGAATACATGAGTCAATGTCAAACACAACACAAAATCTTTCGGTCGAAGGCCATAATGTAAACCTGTCACCGGAAGTGAGAAACTTTCCATTGAGGCATGCAAGCTTCAAGGTACTGAAAGGGTTGTCCCTAGGTCAGCTTCTTGGATAATGAGCTGATGTCGAAAAGAAGTGACCTATCGTAGGAGGCCATTTATGGATCCCACATCTATGACACAGAACGGAGCAAATGATTTTTTAGAGGTGAAAGCGATATGATGATACAAGGTTTAGGGTGGCAGTCACGAAAGAATGAAGTGTGAAGGTATTGCAACAGATGAGACACAAGCTGGGTAGGTGAATTCTCTGAGCGACTTCTCTTGAACATATCGGCGACACTGAAATGGATTGGTAGCGCTAACCCCGAAAGTGGATGGTACAGTGGACCAATGGTGATGTGACCGGTGAACAGAATAACCCAACCCAACTCAATCATGGTGATGGAGTGAAAGTGTCATGTTCAAGAGTGACATGCTACCAATAAAGTTTCTTCAAGTTTTCTTCCCAATTTTCCCCTTTCATTTCTGACCAGTACCTCTTTATTTTTGTCAAGCTTGAGGAGGATAACATATCCTTGTTCTATAATTTGTCCTTCAGGAAAACCCATCACTATGTTTTAACGAGCCTAGCGATAGTGAAACTCACTCTTGTATGAATGGACAAGTTTGTTGCTATTGTTTTAACGAGTTTAATGACAAGGATAATTCAGTCCTTTTCAATTTTAGAGAGTCTGAAAAGAGACGGAAAGGAAACTCCAATATTCCTTTTTCGTAGTATAATCCCTTAAGTCTGAAAAAGTATAAAACAATGCGAAATGGATGACTTTTCGATAGTTTTAACGAGTCGAACAAGAAAAATGCTCGATCCTTTTGTCTAATAATCCCTCAGTTCCAAAAAGATTAAAATCTAGAGGAGTGATGACACTTCCAATCACTTTAACGAGATAGAGAAGCCAATTTCTCGGCAATCTTTTCATACTTTACAAGTCAGATGAAAAGAGCTTAAAGGAGACTCGTTTTTGAGGAATGAGTGATATTTCAGGTAGCAGCTGGTTCCAGGTTAGGGTTGGAACTTTCTAATCATGGGAATGCTAAGAAGATGGCTAATAGAATCACTCGTCATAGATGTTCCTTAAAAGGGGTAAACAAGCCAATGGAGGCGTATGATCGGCTAAAATAGAGTGGAGGTGATGGTAAGAACACGACCAAGGCTTAAAAGCTAATGATAATGCGTTCACAATGGTTATTTACCGGAGGTGGGTTCATTTTTTAATGAGCTTAAACTCTGGTGGAACATATGCTCCTTACTAGGTTTAACTTTTAACAATCTTGAACATTGCGTAAAACTGCTCGTGCCAGTCGTATAATAAGGATGTCTCATCGATAGGTTCATTTTTTAGGGATCTTGCACCATTCAAAATTATGCTCTGACTCCTTTTATTGTGTAAGCTAGGAATGACCAATCCTACGAGTTTAAAGGGTTAAGAACCTACAAACTAAGAAAATAAATGGTCGCTTTTCACTTTCACACAAAAAGATTTGCATGCCCCCAGGTATAGCGAAGTAGAGTTTCCCAAGTTACCCCTCAATTTGCAGACAAAACATTTGTTCTGTCGGGAAATGCATACGTTCTGATAGAGGTATCTTATTCCGGTCTAATCCCATTTTCCTAAATGGACGGGTGTGTCAGACTAGTCATATATCCTCCATGGAAACCTACCCTATACCTGAAGTTTTTCTGCCGAAGCAGACCAGAGTGCATGCCCCCTGGGTTTCAATTATAACCACTGAATCACACGCATTCATCAGGTGGATGGACTGGAGATTGATGATACATTTCTTATGCAAAAAGACCTGTTAGGGATGGCATTTGACTATTAGCTATGTGTGAACCGAGGAATGAAAGCTGGTCTATGAGCTGGACCACTCTTCCTTCATGCGGAAATTTCGAGTGAGGAAACAATAGCTCCCATGCTATAAATGTAGTCACGCCCAAGGAGAAGATTGTAATCTAAAGGTCCTTGGACTACCATTACATTCAGATAAATGGTTTTCCTTCTCAAATTTATAGGAAAATTTGCAAGGATGCCTAACGGTTGACTAGTTCCTTTGTCGAAGCCTATTAGATTTCGCATCTCAGGCAAAAGCGATGGTGAACCAAGCGCTTTCAAAGCAGTTGAGGAAAGGATACTCATAGAAGCCCCTTCATCTATGATGGTGCCAACCATGACCATTCTGTAAGTTTGCACTATGATTCGAAATGGTACATTAGATGGTAAACGGGGATTGCCTAGTAGATTCCAATCGAAGGAGACAACTAGGTTTCTTGGAGGTGGGACTGAATAAACGGCCGGATAAATCTCTGACAAACTTCCTTCCTGTAGTAAAGGAATGGGTAGATTTCCCCCATGTTCATCGGAGTCTGTGTTTACGAAAAGAATTTGAATAGTTTCATTCTCATTATCTTTGGTGACTGTATCCTCTGAAGGTAAGTCTTCTGAAGACAGGATTGGGTCGACTGCTATCTTGACCTGTTGACTTTGGTCCGATGTGGATTCAGAGGGTTTATGTTCAATTATAGGTGCTTCGACCGACAACAAAGGTGTGCCAGTCATATTTTCAACTAGCAATGGACTCAGCAAGAGTTTCCTGTATCTAGGAGGGAGTCGATGTGGTGCTGCAGGATGGTTATCCAAGACTCTTTTAGCGTCATCTAGGAAGGGAAAATGGTGGAGGGCATGATCGCCTTCACACAGTCTACAAGGAAATTTATATTTTCCTTTCTTTCCGGTGACTTCGCTTTTGTTAGTTGACGGTGTACTCTCAACATGATCGTCAGAGGTTGACGACACCGGATTTTGCAAGTAGGGAGACCAGTCCCTTAAGATCCATGGGATGCAAGGACAATCTCAATGATAATGGTCCCCTTTGTAGATGACACATGGAGATTTAGGTTTGGATTGTGCAGTGTGTGGATTTATGCTAGACGATGTACGGTTGCACCTTTTTGTCATTGGCTCCTTCTTCTTCTTCTTCTCCTTCCCTTTCTTCTTCTTCTCAGTTACTTGGATTTTAGTTTTACTATCTTCACCAAGCGAAGAGGAAGAAGGAGATGGAGAAACAAATGAAGTAGAAGGTTGGGGGGTAACTCTAGTATCATCTAGTTGCTAATTTGATTGCTTGGTAATCATGGTGCTTTTAAGGATAGAGGTCGAGAAAAGCCATACCGACAGGCCAATTGTTAGTCCTGGAAGGGACAATGTGGCCATATGAGGTGCACCAACATCTCCCCAAGAGGAAAAAGGACTAGGATTTCCCCCAGGGGGAAATCCTTGGTTGTTGGACTCCATTTCTTCAACCTAAGATCAATGAGGGAATAGTGACGTTATTTTGATTAAAATAAATTTTAGACGCTTTGACACAACTTTCTTTTTCAATTTTTAAGAGTCGAGAAAAAGATAAAGATGACTCTAGTCGCCTTCTATTTTTAATGAGCCTGAAGTGATAAGTGCTCAGATGCACCTTTTCCTTTAAGGAGTCTAAAAAGGAACAAAAGAGACTACTCTAGAAATCTAGACAGAGGGATTACCAAACCAATCGCAAAATTGCAGAATACTTTTTATGGTACGGCAGTCAATCTTCCCGAATGTTGTGTTCGGTGCATTGTGTTCGATAGGGCGGCAGACACAGCTTCCTAAGGATAAAGGATATAGCCTATTGTGGTCTCCCAATATATACTCAACAGTACGTGGGAGAACAAATCCGTACTGGCACTTGTCATCTCAAAGAGGAGGAACCACCCAACCTACGATGAAAGTGACAGTTACCAGGCTTTACGACGTCGGAATACATCTCTAGCCTAGACTTCTAGATGTTGTGCATTAGGTTCCAAAGCGTTTTTATGTTCATTGAATTTATGTTATAGTTGATCTTTCTTAAGAAGTTTTCCTTTAAAGTTCACCGCATGATGTAGATATACAACTCCTAAATATGAAATCTAATATGATAAATAGTTGTTTACTCTTCTTTTTGCAATGAAAATCCTAGCTACTAAGGAAAGAGAAACGAAATCCTTTCAACATAGAGTAGAGAGCACACACTAGATGCACTCTCCTAAATCAAAATCAACAAGCAGTCTAAATGCAAATGCACATGCATGTATTTGTTTTCCGCTTTCTTAATGTGTGAATGACAAAAAGAATGCTAAGTACAAATCTGAATTATATCTTCTTTCAAGGTGACAGTACTAACGATTTTCTTTTCAAAAAACAAAAAGGAGACAAGACGACACTTTGTGATTTTGAATTGAAAACTGCTTTCAACACTTGAAATATTATTAATTTAGATAAAATACAAGAGAAACAGTGTAATCGATTATCAAAAAGAGGAGGATTATTTTCTTTGACTGAAAATGACACTTGTGACACTTTCCAAATCAAAAGATGACAGTTCGATTAAGCTACCATTTTGCAAAGGAGAACTGTAAATGATGAAAAATACATAAAACATTCACAATTCTTTGTACAAATGAGGCTCGATTATGCAAAGGAAGGGGGTTTCAATAGTAGTCTATTGATAATAGACAACGAAACTCCTGAATAAAGCTGAAGAGAGTGAAGAAAAAACGAAAATCTAGAGGTAGAAACAGTCTTATCAGATCATCGCACCTGTAACATAGGGAAACAGGGATGCATCTCACCTACTGCACATGGGAGGTGTGATGCATCCAGATTGCCAAGAGGAGAAGGTGCAATGGTCCAGGGATGAAACTTTAACTTGCTTTTTGGTCATAGTTTGTAGCTTAATTCAGGGATTTAGGCCGAGCTAATGATAGTCAATAAATAAAAAGTATAGGAGTTGATCTAATGAGGTTACTTGAGCTACCTCTAGGGCACTTAGGATGTTTGCAAGTCAATTGTTTAGTTCATAAACAAACCTGGAGATTGACTGAAGCAGCATTGATCTACTTCGCACTTTAATAGCAAATGCAGTTCAAAGGCTAGCTGGCTTAACTTCATGCTCCGTCTGTGGCTTATGAATCAAACAAATAGAGACAAGCAATCAAACTAATTTATCCCTAGTGGAGTCGCCATTTTGTTACCAGAAAATCTAGTGTCTTTTCAGAGCTGCTAGTCCCACTAAGACAAGTAGCTATCTTAGAAACAAACAAACTAAAGTCACTTGTTTTTCCTTTACGAGAGAGAAATGCGAAAGAATCAGAGAGTACCAACCTCAGTCTTTTGCTTGGCTCCTTGCTTGTTTCCTTTCCCCTTTGACAGAATCTCACCACTGCTTCCTTACTTGTCCTGCTTTAAAGAGCACCTGTAGAGTCACAGCAGCATAATACCATCAAAGGATAGAGATCTATCACTATAAACAATATAGGATCAGATATATATTGACCATACAAATGCGTATATCAACACAATATTCAGGCATACACAAGAATATGGAGGAAAAATCAAATAGCTTTATTGATAAAAGTAGTAGAAGAGAGGATTACAACCACTTGGTTGGACCCAACGCCATCCTCCCAGCTTGAAAGCCCTCTTCACCTCATACAAAGCAAGATCACCCAACAATGTCTTCAAAGAGAAACCAATAGCACCTCTTTGCAAGTTACCAGATTCCAACCTTTGGATCTCTGGGATGAGGGATCCATATAGATATTTGTAGGGGGGTGAGTCAGCTTCTAGATTTTGATTAGTGTCATCTCTCTCATAGTTCTTGGTTCCACTTGGAGATTTCATGATCTCGTACTCATCCTTGGGTGAACTCAGGGAGGCAAGTGTCAAATGAATAACTTCTAGAAGATTCTCAGGGTCTCCACCTAGCAAACTGCTTGTGCCATTTGTCTGCTCTCACTCATCGCACCATACAAAAGGGCTTTCCATTATGCATCGCACTTTTTTCATGTGGCAGGTGAGATGCATCGCACCCTTTTCTCTGGGCAGTCTGTATGGTCTTATTTTGACCAATTCTAAGTGGTTTTTCATGGAGAACTTCTGGGAGATGATGTAATCAGCTGACCTTGCTCCTTTAGGGTATGAAAAAACACTTTTAGGGACTTATAAGTCCTTGATTTATGGACATATGTGATTGGGGTTGCAGTGCCCAAATATGTCTATAACAGATTTGGGAACCTAGGGTGCGATTGAAAGACAAGTACAATGGATGGAAAGATCTGCATGTGCATCTGGACAGGTGGGCGCAGGCATATGGAAAACAACCTACGCAGATGCATATGAGCTCCATGTTGGGACGTATGGTCAATAAGCATGTCTTGGGGGGGGGGGGGGTGGAAATGTGCAAATGGCTCTTCATGTTGGAAAGACAGTATGTAGGAAGAACATTCACGCAAAAGTTTCTCCGCATGGAAGAATTCAACAAGGTATACAACGTGTTGAACAAGGTATGTAATGCACATTGAAGTGATTGGGACTTGCGCATACCCGTAGTATTATGGGCTTATATGACAACATGCAAGAAACTGATGGGACAAACACCTTTTAGGCTTGGCTATGGAGTAGAGGCCGTAATGTCTATGGAGTATATCTTGCCTAGTATATGCATAGTAGCGTCACAGGCATGACGAATCGTAGAGCTCTGGAGGAGAGGCTCCCGCAGTTGGGGGAGCTTGAAGAAAAACATTTTTTGGCTTGATTTTACCAGCAAGTATAGAAGCAGCACGAAAAGGCCTGGCATGATCATCATATCAAGTTGCGCACCTTTAAGCTGAATTATTTGGTGTTGTTATATGATAGTAAGTTTGATCAATTCCTAGGGAAGCTCATAATGCATTGGCTGGGATTGTATGTTATTAAGGAAATCACAAAAGGTGGCGCGGTGCAGTTGGTAAAGTTAAATGGAGAACTCTTCCCAGGAAAAGTAATGGGAGACATTTGAAGCTATACATAGGTGTCCCGACCATCTGACTAGCTAACAGAAGCATAGTCTTGACGCTCCAGGTGGCTGAAAGGGGGCGCGGGACTACAAAATACTCTGGCCGAGAGCTATGCGATGTCAAGACTGCACATAGTAGTGAAGTGTCACAAGGTCCACGACAACGCGAGGGTAGTTGTGCTGTCACGTGGGTTGGCTGGAAAGTGATCGTTATAGTCACTATTCATGATGTGATGCTTGGCTTGAGACCAAATGGAGTGGGTGGCAGGCATTTAAGGTGAACTTTATGGGCTAGATTTTTTAAAATCTGCGACCAACTGAGCCTTAATGAATTGAATGTGGTGGGAATGGTCGAATTCAAATTTGAAAGGTGTTATAAAGGCAAAGGGTTGTCCAACAAACAACACTTGGCCATTTGAGAATTGAGTTTTTGCATGCCCAAAGATTCATAAACCCAGATTTGTTTGATCTTTGAAGTTGAAGTCGTTGTTTAAGCACTTACCTGAGCCGTTGAGAGAATTGTGGAATAACATTATGGCAGCGCTTGAGGAAGCCATGGATACCAGAGCAATAATCGCTGAGGAGGCCACGCAAGCCATAACGGTAGGAGAAGTGCCAGAAAGAGTCAGGATAGTTGCAGAAATCCCTAAATTTCTACGCATGCTAAGAACCAAGAGACACAAGTAGCCTATGGTACCAATGCACGTGTGTTGGCTTGTTGGGGCCTGACCCAGGTTCAGAGGTGATTTAGCCAAACAAATTCTGGTACCATTGGCCCTTTCAACAACAATCCGTGAAGCGCAAACTAAGGTCTCACCCAAAGTAGTATGGGAGGGTGCTAGAACTAGGTTTCACACCCTAGAGATGTATGATGAGTTCAAGTGGTCTTTGGTTTGACCCTATGTGCAAGTTGCTTCACACACTTTCCGGTACCTCGTAGCCTAAGATACTGCCTTTGCACAACCCTACTCGGGGGGGGGGGGGGGGGGGGGGGCAAATGCTATTGTTACCCAATTCGTTACTTGTATTCCACTGTTAGTTGATCAAATTAACCTACTTGCATGCTTTAAGTTATACTCAGCAATATAAATCATTCATACAGGTGCGCAGAGTAAATAAATAGTATCTTTGCAATCTATATCAAACATCTATTAATCCAAGAATAGATACAAATTGGTAACAAAACTTCTCTTTATTAATATCTTCCTCAGTTACAGACATGACTCCGCCCTGCGCACTTAGCTGTAAACTACTAGGGCTCTGCGCACTCAGCTATAGAGACTTCTCCTACCCTACAACCCAAAGACACACTTAGATACTTAGAATCTTTCTTCTCTCTACTTCTTCACTATGCTTTCTTTTACACTTAGAGCCTCACTCTATTTATACAATTCCATGGTCTACGAACCATGGGTAGGTCTATCCAGCCGATATTACATTGCAAAACTGGGGCGGACAACCTTGTGACTCTATCATACATTTTGCGCTCCTCGCCCGCAATTCGCAAAGTCTTTACAATAATATCGAGTCAAAACTTGGGCTTTGAGCCCCAAAACATGTATTGGGGGGATTCCATGCCCAAAAAACCCCCAACACAAACATCTTGACTTTCCCTCGAGTCACTCGATCGGTGCTACAATCTTGGCATTGAGTCCCTACAACTGTTATCGAATTGTTCTGAGGTCCACAACACATTGAGTTGCTGCTTGCTGGATCTACTGCATCTATTGTTCCAAGACCTTTGTGTCTATGGTGCTTATCTACATTAGTGTGTGCATTCCCTTATGTGCGTGATATTTCCTTCGATGTTTGCGATGATAGTGAAGGCCTCGTCGATCCAAGCCTGAACGCATTCTTTGAGAACTACCTCCTTGTGTCACGCCGCATCCACCTGCTCCTTCAGTTCTTTGGCTTGTTGCATCCTCACAAGCCTCTGGGTGAGGACTACTGTCTGCAAAGTTCCTTGGACACTATCATATTGTTGTTAGAGTTCGCACACTTTTGTCTCCAAGCGCTGGCTGTTGGGGTCCTCCTGCAGAGTTGTGAGGAACTTAAGTTCTTGTTCCAACATGCTGGTACAGTCTCATACTGCACCTCTGATTTCCTCCAATCCCACTGTGATAGCACTAGCACACTTTTCTCTAACTTCCAGGGGAGTGGATGGTTGCGCCTTTAACCACGACTCGGTGATCTGAAGATTCAGCTCCAGCTAACCTTTGTCATTTCCTCCCTGGCCTCACAGAATCCTACTACTAGCACGTGGATCCACACCTCCGTTGGTAGATCTACTAGGATGGATAGCTTCAGGACACTATGGTAAGCGTCGCCTACCACCTGCACGAACTTCTAATTTTGCGACACCAATTCGTCGCACTATAAGCTAAGTTTTTCCATGCTTATCTTTTGCTTGCTAAGGACTTGGATTGCTAGGCTCTCCCTAGTGCGCAGCTCTACTGTTATGCTAACCGAAAATCTGTCGGCCTAATTCGATGTCACTAAGGCCCCTTCCAGAAACACTATTTTGTTTTCCATCCATGCACACAACATCTACTCTACTATCGAGGATCCTGCTGCAAGGTGGGTTGAGAGGGTACCCACCTGAGGGAGACGCACCTGTACCTCCTGCAACTATGCTCTGAGGGCCCCCAACATAGTCTAGTACTCCTGCAAAAAATCCCGAAGAGCCTCATTTGTGACATTGCGCACCATCTCGCTAATGTCATGTAGATCACCCTTGATTAGGGTGATCGTGTCAATGGCCAATTTCAAGGCCTTGACCTTCTTCCTCGGTCCTGCTCACTCTACCTTGTGTGGGTGCTTCAACTATGTGGATGTGGTCCCTACATCCATGCTCCCTTCTATTGTTTTTCTGCCTCCTCTACCTCTTGCCCTTGTGAGGGCATTGCTTGCCCCTCACTCAACTTCGTGATTGCTTCCTATGCTGTTGTGGCTACTTCTGTGGCCTTTTTCTACTCGGTGGCTTTTTCTACCACTTCCCACACTGCCCATACCTTAGTTGCTATTATTTCCTTCCGCCTTTTCTCAGCCAAATGTGTGACGTGCATCTTGGCATCGAACTTCTTCTTCTATGTTTCTTCCCTCTTGAGTTTTGAAAGATTTGGCGCGCACCATTCTAGAGGCCATGCCTCCAAGACAGTGAAAATGGCAGCGTCAGTGGCTATAAAAGGTAGCTTTGTCCACTTCTTCGTTGGGTCCTTTCACGCCCTGATAAAGATGTTGTGCATCTCTGCATTAAATTCTACAAAACTCTACAAGTTGTTGTACACCATGGGCGACAAGCACAGTGTCTGGTTGATCCACATTCAGAGGTTCATCTCCATGAGCACCTAGAAGATCTTGATATCTTGTATCCTTTTCACATCCTTCGTGGCCCAGAGCAAAGCGTACTTTGCAGCCTCTGATAAATCTCTTTCAATTAGGGGGAATTAACTGTCCTCCGGAAATTCCCCTACTACGAGCATTGTGGATAGAAACAGCCACACATAGTGGAAGGTTTTACCCTACTCCTGGGCTTCCCAACAATTCTTCAAGAATTTCATGCAAAGGAATTCAGCCTAGTTAAACTCGACCCCATCCACACACTACTCAGCCAGCGCGATAATCGGAGCAGGTACCTCGTCTGTGTGGCACTTTCACATAACTTTGCCTACCAAGATTTAGGTTGCCACACGTACCACTTTTTCCTTGATGTTGGAGATCGCGTAGCCCCTCTTCTTCTTCTCCAGCTTGTACTTCATCTTCATGGCCTCCGCGAGGGCCAAATCACTTCCCTTCCCTTCCCATATGGTCGCGAGGTCCTTTCCTTTGTATGGTAGCTGAGAAATGCAATGAATTAGGTCTGTCGTGATGGGGATGGGCTCCTCTAGCCATAGATACCTGTCATGCACTAGGGAGAGAAGCTGTCTAATGATGAAAATTGCTACTGGGGTGCGGTGTAAATGCGGCACCCATAGTAAGTTCAGTATCCTGAACATTTCCACTGCGCACAACCACTTCCGCAGCTCTAATGTTGTCACCACCCCCATGGTATTCTGCTTCATGAGGTTCCTAGTCTCAAGGTGAGGGAGCTTCTCATGGTTATTAAGGTCCCAATATTCAAACTTCATGGTTGGAACATGGCCTAGGTTCTTGGAGAATCCCCACCTTCTATTGTTGTGGTCAGAATTGCACACTTCACCATTTGCAACGTGCTACCCTAGTCACTACACTTGGCGATATGTGGTCCAAGCCAAGGCATTAGACAACCAATTCGCGGCGATAGTTCTCAAACTTGTCAGTATGATCCTATGCACCTTGCCTTACCATCCTAGTTTTTTCGGTGAGAAACTCTTCCTTTGCCTCATCTTCCATATTCTTGACCTCTACATCTATCAAAGAACTTTTCTTCCTTAATCGTACCCTTTCTTTTTCAAGTTCGCGAAGTCTAAGGTTTCCCTGTTGGATTTCTTCCTCAAGTCTCATGTGTTCTGTCTCTTGCAGCTATGTGATTCCTTCTATTTGGGCTTCACAAACCATCGTATCCATGGGTGTTACTGTGTGCAGTCTAGGCTTTCCATGCTCCATAGGGATTGTAGACTCTGCTTCATACTTCAGCTTCGGAAGTGCCCGCGCAGTCAAGTTTTTGCACATCGTCCTATAAGCGCATAGAACCACTGGTACGCACAGGTTCTTGTCAGTGCTTCTCACATGGTGGATCGTGTTCAGTACTTCACACACTTTGTCAAAGGCTTCGATGCGGAAAATCATTGGCACGCTTGGTCTTATCATACTTCATCATTTGCGCCATCATCTTTCCTGCTCCTACTTGTTGGTCCTGTTTCCTATCACGAGGACGGTGTGCATTCATGCAGGTTGCATACCATACACTTGTACCCATCTAGAGAGGTGGGCACACATACTGTTTCGCCTGTCATACCTAGCTTTCATCTGCATCTGAGGCTTTCCAAACTGCCTGAGCATCATCCTTCTACATTCGCGCTAGTCCTCAAAACTTCTTTGATGTGTACCTTA
The DNA here is from genome assembly GCA_031772625.1 of Pinus tabuliformis. Taxonomy (NCBI): domain Eukaryota; kingdom Viridiplantae; phylum Streptophyta; class Pinopsida; order Pinales; family Pinaceae; genus Pinus; species Pinus tabuliformis. The sequence goes on from CM062809.1 coordinate 1,255,233,214, forward strand.
CCATCTTGCGGGCGTAGTGTGCAGTGCCCATTTCAGACCATCAAAATGCTATTGTTCGGGTACTTCACTTTCAAATTTGTTCAAGAAATCATCCACCTTCCTCAACCCATCATACATAGGTAGATCTCTTACTTTTGTTGTCACGCAATGTAGTGACCTTATCATCATGTTGCAGTTGAGCATGGTTACCTCATGTAACTGGTTCTGCCATCGTTCTATTTCCTCGTTCGAATCTGAGGTGCAAGAGCTTTCGCGCTCCCATGAAATCCTTCCATCCACTATTAGATTCACCGAGTCCTCTCGCATGATTATCTTATAGATACAATCTAGATCATAGTCACTGTCACAGTCGCGCACCGGCTCTGTGTAGCCTGATCCTTCCGTAGGGTCTAAAGGTACCACTACATGTGATGTAGGTAATGTTACCTCTGTAGACAGAGGAAACCCCTCTAGCCCTAGAGTGGGTCTAGTCACAGAAATACAAATACAACAATAAATTCCTTAAATAGTCATTGTTGAAAGAGCCTAATTTATGTCGGTTTTCGATGTAGTCTTCGTTATGCTGCTCTAGCTATCATTCCCTTCTCCTTGATGAGTGATTGACCTGAAATAACATAAAAGAACAACAAAACACATAATAGAGCACAAAAATGGTCTATTTACTTATAGATTCAAGGAACCATAATCTATAAAATATATTCCATACAATATATAGGAAACAACCATTGATTATATTAATATGAGCAAGTAAAGTTTACAACCATGCCTTGAGGTCGCAAGGTTCCTTGAAGGATATAGTCAGTATGTCTCCTCAAGTATTCACTCTCAAAAGGTCTCCCAAAAGGCTAATAACTCTCTCTCTCTCACCCAAGAGCACTAGTATAAGGCTAAGGAAATCCACAACCAATTTCTAGACTATCAGCAATTCACACTGCAAACTATCAATCCAACACCACGAACTAGCTAATTTTCTCACTACCAAAAAATAGTTGATCATAGCAATGGAGGATGCTCTTATAAGAGTAAGAGCCTCCATAAATGAGGGAGAGGGAGATTATCTTCATGGGAGGTTACTCAAAAAGTGGAACCACCATCTCAAAGGAGGAAAGGTGAACTTCCTTGACCCAACAACCAGTTCCAGAACCACCCAGAAGCATTCTGTTTGAACTAATTTGCCATATCTAGGTCATCGCAAGTCAAACACTAAGACTTGGAGACGAAATCATGAGGCAACAATGTATTCAGAGCTATCATCGCAAGTAGGATTTTGATGACATGTAATGATCTCTAAAATCGGACCGCCACAGAGAATAGATGTACTCTTGCGACGGTGTCACGACGTTCTAGTTCATTCCAGGAAATCTTCGCAGGCAGAATGGGGTTGTATTACGACGATCTTGAAACATGGGTAAAAAGGCTTAATCTTCAGGATTAAAGAGAATTGTTAATCTTCTTGAATTATTAGGAAGGTGTGGACACATTTTTTTAAGGTATGACATAGAGAAGATGTCATTCAGGGACTGACTTCATCTGAGATAAGGGGATACGGGGCTAGTGACAAATTACTGTGTAATAGATGCCCCCTAAAGCATGAAGGCCGAGAGAGTGGGAGGAGTGAAATGATTTACAAAACCATAACTAAACCAGAACGCCATCATGGAGAACCTACAGATGCAAGTACAAATGATATCTCTGATAGTGAAAGAAATACATGTAGTCTAGGTATGGGCGTAGGCATCCAAAAGACAGATAGAACTGGTCTATGGTATGTATGTAGCCACCCAGTCGGTAAGACCATATGAAAATATATGTATGGTCGCAGCCATCCAGAAGGACTCAGGTATGGTCACAACTATCCAATCAAAGAGTCATGTATAGAATCACCAACCAATCCACGCAACCCGAACTTATGTAATCTCACTCCAGGGTCTTGAATCCAACCTGTCCATCGTACAATTTATAATATGCAAATAAATGTTGTGAAGTCGAGAATACTAGAAAATTGCTTGATTACCAGCCAATGATGTGAACCGTTAACAAGTGCGAGAGAGACCACCAATGATGTCAATGGTCCTCAAGGTACTGCTAGTACAATCCACAAAGTGTGAAGAACGATCTGGAGTCAAACACTTGTGGAATCACTAGATTGAAGACCAATGATGCAAGTCTATCATCGAATGCGAAGAACTTTCCATTGAGGCATGCAAGCTCCAAGGTACTCAAAAAGAGTCTCTAGATCAACTTCCTGGATAATGAGTCGAGGTCAACATGAAGTGATCCGTCGCAGGAGGGCCATAATGTTTCCCACATCAATGATGCGAGACAAAGGAACAAGATGTAGATGGATGAAATAGATAATAAGAAGAGGATGTAAGGGTACAAACTGCAGAAGGATTAAGCTCTTGAACATATTGGCGACATGAGTCCAGAATGTGGTAGCATTTTGGTACCAAGGGATCGAAGTTCATGAAGAGACAACAGGGATCGAATGGAATGAGGAAAAATGAAGAACCCAAACCCCAGAGGGCCAATGACAAAGTGAGGATGTCCCAAACTTGGTGAGAGGCAACAAAGGTGTCGATGTTCAAGAGCGACAAGCTGCCATAGGTAATCAATAGAATATTTCCAAATCTTTTCCCCCACCATTGCTGGCAAATACCCCAAATTTTTTTGAAACACAAGCTTGAATGGGTGCTTGCAATATAAGTTTGTCCTTAGGACAAATCCAACCTAGTGAAATTTTAACGAGACCTAGGTAGGAGAAGCTTGGGTCTCATCATGGTGACGAGTCCAATGTCATCAGGGTTTAACGAGTCTTACATAGGTAAAACTCGGAGTCTTTTTCATGTTTAGAGAGTTTGAAAAAGACACAGAAAAGAAAACTCCAAAGGGGCCATTTTCGTATGTTTTTGTCTCTCAAACCTGAAAAGGTAGAAAATGATATCAAGAGAACCACTTGACTATTTCAGTCAAGGAGAGATTTTCGTAAATAGTGCCTCACGCCCAAAAAAGGTAAAAAACTTACTGGGGACACGATGTTTTGTAACCATTAACAAACTCGAAATGACAAGGGCTCTACAATATTTTCACATTTCAAGAGTCAGAAAAGAGCTTAAAGTTGACTCAAGACAAACTTTCATGGTATTTACTGAGCATGTATCGATTATTACCCACATCTGAAAAACTTGTTACTGCATAAATAAAACCAAGTGTAAGACTCGTTCCACAAGAATACACGATTAATGTTAAAAACCATAAAAACCATAGTAAAAACCCTAAATTTCGAAAAAAAGGCTATAAAAAGACATATGGTAAAAAATAATTCACTTTGTGTTTGTTTTAACCATGGTAAAAACTTCAAACTACATGTACCATGCAAAAATGGGCAGTCGATTCCCGGAACTTTGTTGGTTCATTGCTTCCCAAACTTCCTCCAGGTAAATACTTTTCCCTTTCTCTTGTTTTTTGTGTCAATTTGAAATGTAATTTCACGTTTTTGGCTGGGTTTTGGAGGAATTTTTGGTTCAAAAATTCCACCTCGGTCATCGCAAGTTTCCCCCTCGGGGTTGCAACGACCGAGAAATCTAAACGGGCCAAAATCGGGATCATCGCAAGAAAGTGATGTACCCCTGCGACGATCCAAGAAATTATGAACTAATCAAACTGAACCGTCGCAGTTGTTTTACAAACAGCTGTGACGAGTGCGGAAAACACCAAAATTTCATTTTTAAACCACTTTGGCATATGAAAATGGTTGAACAACTTCTAATAAGAGAATGCTTGTGTGTTTAGGTGAAAAATGGCATTCTCCTAAAAAGAATGCACTCATGATGTTGTTGGGAAAAGTATCCAATTCGGAATGCCCCTATCCCACTCTAAGGTGTGATAGTGCCTTAGCAACAAACAAGGAAAACTATATGAGTATTCTTCTTTATGAGATGTAAATAGAGAAAGAAGGATGTAACTAACCGGTGTCTTCCGCTAGTTTGTCGATCCAATCACTCTCTCTTTTGTTCGCTTCCCGCTGCCTGCTCTTTCACTGGTCCAGCTTCACCAAGTTCCTGCAAGATCACAAGAGAGGAAAACTACACAAAAGACATGGATTTACATTCATAACTAGTTTAGGATCAGATATAAACTAAATATGCAAATATAACAAAGCATCATTGATATACAAGCATATAGGAGAAAATCAAATAGCTTTATTGATATGATAACAAAGTTCAAGAGGAGATACAACCAAGTGAGTCCTGATCCAGCATCTACCTCCCAGCAAAGGAATCCCTTCCTCTCCTCCAACAAAGCATAAATCACCCAATGTACTAATCTCAATCCCAAACCAACAACAATTCTCTGCAAAGTACAAAATTCCAGCCTCCTGAACCTCTGGGTGAGAGATCCATATATAGATGTAAGCAGAGAAGATGAGTCAGCTTATGTTTTGACTTGTGGCTTCTCTCTGTCAGTTCTTGCTTCCACTTGGAGGTTGAGAGCCTCTTACTCATCACTAGTCGAATTCATTGAGGCAAGTGTCATTGGAGAAGATTCTGGAAGCTTCCAGGGTCTTTCCGCCTCGTTGAATGAGCTTGCCATTTGTCATTTCCCGCTCAGCGCACCCTAGTAGTGCTTTTAGGTGTGTTGCAACGCACCTAGCTAGTGTACTGGGGTGCACTGCAATGCAGGTAGCTAGAAGAGCTTCTGAATTGATCCTGAATTGACTGTTTTTGAGTTGTTTTTGGTGGAGAACTTCTGGGAGAAGCTGTCATTGGTTGACCTTGTTCCTTTAGGGGCAGGAACAACTCTTTTAGGGACTTTGGATCCCTTGGATTATGGACATTTCATGCTCAATGCTGTAAGGCACAAAAATGTCTATAACAGTTTCCCCCTAAAGTATGAGGCAGTTTATCGGGTGAAATGCTTTATTAGGAGGATCCGAAGTTCTTCCAATGCTGGGAGGAGACCTGTAATAAGATACAATACAATACATTATTTTTCATACTGCTTTCATGATTTAGCTGAGGAGGGCATTCCCATGCTCAGCTTTATAAATTCATTTTTCTGTACATAGAACAGACAATCGTCTGATGGTAGACTGATGATTTTGATGAAATCATCATCCTTTTGGTAGGATGATTATCTGCTGCAATGCTGTACATGTCAATGTCTTTATTTTTCCTGAATATATATCGCAGCCCGGATGGATGAAACTAGATCTGGGGTCTTCAATCTCGTTCGATCTTCACTCTAAGTACAAGTCGATCCATGTGAGAAATGTTCTAAAGTCGAACATGGAAAGACATCGCTTGATTACCAGTCAATGATGTAAACTGTTAACAAGCACGAGAGGAATCACCGATAATGATAATGACCCTCAAGGTACTGCAGTACAATTCATGTGGTGTGAATAAAGGACTTGGTGTCGAACACCACGCAAAATCTTTCGGTCGAAGGTCATTGATGTATACCTGTCGTCGGAAGTGAGAAACTTGCCATTGAGGCTTGCAAGCTTCAAAGTACTGAAGGGGGTGTTCCTAGATCAACTTCTTGGATAATGAGCTGATGTCGACAAGAAGCGATCCATCAAAGGAGGGCCTTAATGTATCCCACATCAGTGACATGGAACGGAGCAAATGATTTTGATGGAGGTGAAAACGATCTGATGATATATGGTTCAGGGTGGCGGTCATGAAAGGATGAAGGATAATGTATGGTAGTGGATGGGACACGGTTGACTTCTCTGGATGACTTCTCTTGAACATATCGGTGACACTTGTGTGATGGATTGGTAGCATTTACCCCAAAGGTGGATGGTATGGCGAGACCATGGCGATGTGACCGGTGAATGAAACAACCAAACCCGACTCAGGCACGGAGTGGAAGTGTCATGTTCAAGAGCGACTTGCTACCAATAAAAGTTCTTTCAGTTTCTTCCCAATTTTCCCCAGTCATTTCTGACCAGTACCTCTTTATTTTTGTCAAGCTTGAGGAGGATAACATATGCTTGTTCTATAATTTTCCCTTCGGGCAAACCCATCACTATGTTTTAACAAGCCTAGCGATAGTGAAACTCGTTCTCGTCTAAAGACAAGTTTGTCGCTATTAATGTTTTTTAACGAGTCTAACGACAAAGATAACTCGGTCCTTTTCATTTTTAGAGAGTCTGAAAAGGTACGTAAAGATAACTCCGGAAGTCCTTTTTCGTCATCTAATCCCTTAAGTCCGAAAAAGTATAAAACAATACAGAAGGGATGAATTTTCGATAGTTTTAACGAGCCGAACAAAACAAGCGCTCGATCTTTTTGTGCAATAATCCCTCAGGTCCAAAAAGATTAAAATCTAGAGGAGGGATATCACTTCCGGTCGCTTTAACGAGCTGGAAGGCTAAAACTCGGCAATCTTTTCATATTTTACGAGTCAGATGAAAAGAGCTTAAAGAAGACTCGTCTTTTGAGGAACGAGTGATAAACGGGTAGCAGCTGATTCCAGGTAAGGGTTGGAATTTTCCAATCACGGCAGTGTCACAAGGATGGCTAGTGAAATCACTCTTCGCAGCTGTTCCTCAAAATGGGTAAACAATCAAATGGAGATGAATGATCGGCCAATGGAAAAGTGGAGGTGACGGTGCAAACACGACCAAGGCTTTAATGGCTGATAAATTTACATTCACGATGGTTATTTACCGGAGGATAGTTCATTTTTTAACGAGCTTAAACGCGGGTCGAAACACTTGCTCGATCTTATGTTTATTTTTTAACGAGCATGAACTATGTGCTAAAACTGCTCGATTAACCCAGTCATATGATAAGAATGTCTCATTTAAGATGCCATTTTTTATGGAGCTTGTGCCTTACAAAGCTTTGCTCCAGATCCTTTCTTTATGCAAGTTAGGAAACGGCTAACCCAAAAAACAGATAAATAACCGCTCTTTGCTTGCACTCCAAAAGGTTTGCATGCCCCCAGGTATAAAGTACGATTTCAAGGTTACCCCTCAATTTTCAGATAAAACATTTATTCTACCAGGAAAGGCCTACCTCTTTAAGGTTACCAAAGATTGTCTCATTTGCGCAGCAAACAAAACACTTCCTCGGCGATGTCTACCGAGATAGACAAAGGTGAGTGACAATGAGCGCCAAACACATAACTTTGACAAAAGAATCTTATTCTAGAACAACCCCTCTTCCAATCACGGACGGGGTACGGACTAGTCATATTCTCCCGTGGAAACCTACCCTATACCCAAAGTTTTCCTGCCGAAGCAGACCAAGACGCATGCCCCCTGGGTTCCAGTCATATCCTTCCGAATCACTCGCGCTCATCGGGAGGATAGACCGTGGGTCGAGACATTTCTTGTGTGAAGAGACCATTTAGGGATGGTATATGACTATTTGCGATGCGTGATCTGGGAAATGAAAGTTGGTCCACGAGCTTGACCACTCTTCCTTCGTGCAGAAAACACATTACTCTAAAGAGTGAGGAGACGATGGCTCCCATGCAATAAATATAGTCTCGTCCAAGGAGTAGGTTATAATCCAAGGGTCCTTGAATGACCATCACGTTCATTTGAACGGTCTTCCCTTTCAATGTGATAGGCACATTGGGGAGGATCCCTAAAGGTTGACTGGTTCCTTTATCGAAGCCTGTCAGATTTCTCATTTCAGGCAAAAGCGCTGGCGAACCAAGCGCTTTCCAAGCAATAGAGGAAAGGATACTCACATATGCCCCCTCATCGATGATGGTGCCAGCCATGACCATTCTGTATATTTGAACGATAATTCGGAATGGTATGCTTGCTGGCAACCGGGGTCTGCCTAGTTGGTTCCAGTCGAAGGATACAACTAGGTTGCTTGGTGGTGGGACCGAGTACACGGCCGGATATCGCTCTGACGAACTTCCTTCCTGCGATAAAGGAATGGGTGCATTGCCCCCGTGTTCGTCAGAGTCTGTTTTGATGAAAAGAATCTGGATGGTGTCATCCTTATCCTCTTCAGTGACTGTATTATTCGAAGATAAATCCTCTGAAGGCAAGACCGGGTCAACTGCCACCTCGACCTTTTGACTTTCGTCTGGTATGGATTCAGTCGGTTTATCCTCAATGATAGACGCTTCAGCTGGCCACTTGAGCGGGCCAGCTCGATTCTCAACTAACGAAGGACTTGGCAAGAGTTTTTTATATCCAGGAGGAAGTCGTAACGGTGAAACCGGATGACCTTCCAAGACTCTTTTAGCCTCGTCTAAGAAGGGACAACGGTGGAGGGCATGGTTGCCTTCGCACAGTCTACAGGGAGGTATAGCCCTCCCTTTTTGTCCTCGAACTTCACTTTCGCTAGTCGACGGTGTACTTTCAACATGGCTATCAAAGGTCGATGACACCGGATTGTGCAAACGGGGAGACCAATCCTTTAGTATCTGAGGGATGCAAGGACAATCTCTGTGAAAGTGGTCTCCCTTGCAGATGACACATGGCGATTTAGGCCTGGTCAGTGTTGTGTGTGGATTTTCATCAGACGACACTTGTTTTCCCTTATTTGCCTTTGGCTCCTTCTTCTTTTTCTCTTTCTTCTTCTTTTCCTTCTTCTCCTTAGGAACTTGGTTTTTAGTTTTACCAGTTCCATCATGCGAAGAGGAAGGAAGAGAGGAAGAATTATAGGAAGTAGAAGGTTGGTGGGAAATTCTGGACTCATCTAATTGTTGATTCGACTGTTCAGGAATAGTGGTGTTCTGAACGACATTGGTTGAGAAGAGCCAGACCGGTAGGCCAATTGTCAGTCCTAGAAGCGATAATGTGGCCATATGGGGTGCACCAATATCTCCCCAAGAGGAGAAGGGACTAGGATTTCCACCAAGGGGAATTCCTTGGTTGGTGGGCTCCATTTTCTCAACCTAAAGATCAACGCAAGAAAAGGGGTTTGTTCCGTTTAAAATAAATTTTAACGATGCTTAGACACAACTTGCTTTTTCAATTTTAAAGAGTCGAGAAAAAGCAAAAGATGACTCTAGTCTCCTTCGATTTTTAATGAGCCTGAAGTGACAAGTGCTCAGATGGACCTTTTCCGTTAAGGAGTCTGAAAAGGAATGAAAGGGACTGCTCTGGAGTTCTAGGTAGAGGGCGTGCCAAACTTTTCGCAAAACCGCAGAATACTTTTTAGGGTACGGGCGGTCAATCTTCCCGAATGCTGTGTTCAGTGCATTGCGATCAGTAGGGCGGCCGACAGGCTTCCTATGGATAAAGTTTTTATGCCTATAGGGGTCTCCCAATATATACTCGACGGTACATGGGAGCACAATCCGTATTGGCACTTATCGTCTCTCAGGAGGAATCACCCAACCATCAGTGAGGCGACCAGTGACCAGGTTTTACGACGCCGGAACACGTCTCTAGCCTAGACCTCTATGTTTTGCGTTAAGTTACAAAGAGTTGTTAAGTTCATTCAATTTATTTTAGGTTGATATTTCTTAGAAGTTTGCCTTTTTGGATCACCATGAGATGTATGATACAATTCCTAAATGCAGTCTAAAGATGATAAGAAAGCTTTTATATCTTTTCAACAATGAAAATCCTAGCTACAAGGGGAAAAGAAAGACACCATCTTTTCTCAAAGAGCATAGAGCACACAGTAATGCACTTTTCCCTAAATCAACATACAAACTGTCAAAATGCAAATGCGCATATGCATGTATTTGTTTTCACTTTCTTAATATTGATGCCTAAAAAGAAAGCTGTTGTACAAATTTGAATTCGATTTCAAGTGAAAAACACAAACAAGTTCCTTTTTCAAAATCAAAAAGACGATTACGACACTTTATGATTTACTTGTTTCGACACTTGAAATGCATAAATTCAAACCAAAAGACAAAAGTAAAAGTGTAATCAACTGTGAACAGCAACAAACTCACTCCTAAGATCAAAACAACACTTACGACAGGTCTAGATCTAAGGGCGACAGTATGACTAGTTTACTTTTGTAATGGGAAACTGCAAATGATGTAACAAATACACAAAGAACAAATACAGTTTCTTTATACAACTGAGGTAGAATTGAGGCAAAGAAAAGGGGTTTTAGATAGGTACACACACTGAGCAAAAGGAAGCAGGGAACCACAGCTGCACAAGGCAAAGGCTGATCAGTGCACCCTCAGCACATAGAAAATGAACTTCAGCACAGGTGGCCTTCACGGGACCTGCGTTGAAATGCAGAACCTCTTCACAGAGTCTGCGCTGAAGCAGAAACAAGAATTGTTTCTGGGTTCTGGGTCACGGTTTGCAGTTTAATCTACGGTTTTTGGCCAGATAAAAGCTATCAATTAGGTAAAATTAGAGGGATGATTTAAAGGAGGACTCAGATCTATCACAAAGGGCTGTTAGAGCACTTGTGGATCAGTTGTTCAGATCATAAACAGGCCCAATGAATGGACTAGAGTAGCAGATCTCTACTTTGCATTTGTAAATGGCAAATGCAGTTCGATTCGGCACTCTTGAGTTTATGAGATGAACAACAATAGAAACACAAATAAACTAACAAGATACTCTCCCCAGCGGAGTTGCCAATTTGTTGTTGGGAAAAGTATCCAATTCGGAATGCCCCTATCCCACTCTAAGGTGTGATAGTGTCTTAGCAACAAACAAGGAAAACTATCTGAGTATTCTTCTTTATGAGATGTAAATAGAGAAAGAAGGATGTAACTGACCGGTGTCTTAGGCTAGTTTGTCGATCCAATCACTCTCTCTTTTTTTCACTTCCCGCTGCCTGCTCTTTCACTGGTCCAGCTTCACCAAGTTCCTGCAAGATCACAAGAGAGGAAAACTACACAAAAGACATGGATTTACATTCATAACTAGTTTAGGATCAGATATAAACTAAATATGCAAATATAACAAAGCATAATTGATATACAAGCATATAGGAGAAACTCAAATAGCTTTATTGATATGATAACAAAGTTCAAGAGGAGATACAACCAAGTGAGTCCCGATCCAGCATCTGCCTCCCAGCAAAGGAATCCCTTCCTCTCCTCCAACAAAGCATAAATCGCCCAATGTACTAATCTCAATCTCAAACCAACAACAATTCTCTGCAAAGTACAAAATTCCAGCCTCCTGAACCTCTGGGTGAGAGATCCATATATAGATGTAAGAAGAGAGGATGAGTCAGCTTATGTTTTGACTTGTGGCTTCTCTCTGTCAGTTCTTGCTTCCACTTGGAGGTTGAGAGCCTCTTACTCATCACTAGTCGAATTCATTGAGGCAAGTGTCATTGGAGAAGATTCTGGAAGCTTCCAGGGTCTTTCCACCTCGTTGAATGAGCTTGCCATTTGTCATTTGCCACTCAACGCACCCTGGTAGTGCTTTTAGGTGCGTTGCAACGCACCCAGCTAGTGTACTGGGGTGCACTGCAATGCAGGTAGCTAGAAGAGCTTCTGAATTGATCCTGAATTGACTGTTTTTGAGTTGTTTTTGGTGGAGAATTTCTGGGAGAAGCTGTCATTGGTTGACCTTGTTCCTTTAGGGGCAGGAACAACTCTTTTAGGGACTTTGGATCCCTTGGATTATGGAGATTTCATGCTCAATGCTGTAAGGCACAAAAATGTCTATAACACATGATGATGATGATTTGAGAGGGGAAATCGATCCTCAATGTTTGAATGTCCTCTTAAACTACGGACTGCTAAAATTCTTCTTAACACCGCTATTGAGAGTGCAATTAAATCTCCTGCAATACTTAATTTGATCGTGGAACCCAACGGAGGGGAAATTCATCATCCATGGGCAAGAGGTTGACTTTGACGCCATAGATATCTATTTTCTGACCATTATCATGATGAGGCGAGAGACCCCACATGGGTGGTGTGCGAATCATTAGAGACTCCTTAGATATGCTCATCGCACGAGTGTGCCCAGGGGCACGAAAATCATCCACTAGTGGTAAGTTACAAATACCCACTGTGAATGATCTATCACTGTTGGGCTTCAGTTTTGATCTCTTTTTGCTTTGAGAAACTTATCTAACTATCCATTTATCCTTCATTTTCACTACATCCATCTCATTTTAATGAATATTTGAAGTATAATCAGGTATTTAACTTTAATTTGTCAATTTCTAGAGTTTTTATAAAAGTTTGATTTTAAGTGCAATTTTGGCAATTTCAGAAATTCCCGTAATCACTTTATGGTTGATATGGATGCAGGCCACCTTAGCACGAATGGGATGGATGAATGGAAAGCTTGGGAACTAGGACCAAGCCACCTATGCTTGGTTCAACCAGATCGTTCGAGCTTTATTATGCCTTTTTGGAGCTAGTCAATCATGACTAGTCATCCAGAAATCCCATCTAAATAGGGCTGTTTTGGGATTCCAAGATATTAGTCAAATTTCTTGGGATGAGGAAGGTGGATTCGACTTGGATAGGTGGATTAGAGTAGATATGTTTGTTAGAGTGATTTTAGATCAGTTGGTTTCATGAACCTCTTATTTAAGAGCCACACTTTGATGGCTCAAAACACTTGACATATGATACTTTTATGCTGTAATATTTTTGGTGTGAAGACTTAAGTTGGAGACTTGTGTTACTTTCATTTTGCTGATCAATACATGGATGTTTTTCTGATATAAAGCTTCTGATATCATCTTCATAAGTGTGCAAGGCAAGGGTGGAGGGCCCCCACTCCAAGCTAAGTACACTTTCAAGTTAGACTAGATTTATTTCATTGCAAATCTGGTTGATGGTAGCTTTAGTTTTTCAAAGTCTTATTTCAGATTGCATCATGATTATGAATAGTGATTGATTTCAGTTGTTAATGGTTTATTCATCATCTAATTGAGTTGGGAAACAAATGTTCAAGTTGGGCATTCTCTCTATGAAATGGTGAATTAGAAGTAGTCTCTTTTATTTACATGCAAATAGTTTGTTTTCATTTAGATTTATATCTTGAGATGAATGAGTTATTATGGAAAGCTTTAAGTGTCTCTTAAGTTAAGAGCCTTTTTCATGTATGATTTATGCATCTTAAGTTTCTGGTTATCATCTCTAATTCATGAAGTAATAATTGAGTTGGAAGTAGATTTCTTGAGTCAAGAACTCTTCCAATGTTCCCTCTTTTTAAGCTGATTGAATCAAGAGTTTTTAAGATATATTTCTTCTTAGTTTTTAATCATTTATCTTTCAAGCATTGATTATATTAGATCTTCACAAATAGTGGTTTGCCTCCAAGAATAAAACAACCCGGATTGATAGTAAATACTTGCGTTAATTTAAGAACATAAATTAGCTCAACATTTTGGCGCCATTGCCGGGGAGGCAAATATCAGCATAGTCAATAGAGAGATAAAATCCAAAATACACAAAAACATTAGTTATATTTCATTTCTTTAATTATGCTTCTATATGCCTAGAGTTAGAGATCCTCAAGGTAGATTTATCAAAAACCCCCCACAAGTAGAGATAGGATCATCACATACACCTGTTACTGGTAATCCAATCATTGAAGAACTGATAGAAAAACAAAGAAGTGGCCAAAGATTAACCTTAATTGAAAGGAAAACTTTGTCATATTGGGAGACAAAGCAAAAATTCTCCACTTCTGGAAAGCTAAAAGAAAAAGGGAAACAAGTTGTTTTTCCACCCATCGATCCTCCTATCTTCCCGCAACTTGAACCTCCACCTGAAATTGAAACAACTCCACAAATGGCAGAAGAAGAGGGACATGGATCCATTCATCTCACTCCTGAAGAACAAAGAGCTGAAAATGAAAGACAAGAAAGAGAATGGAGAAGGAAGAGAGAGGAAGAAAGGAAACATGAAAACGATAGGAAGTTAGAAAATGACAGGAAAAGACAAGAAGATGGACTTGACCAAGAATCCACTTTTGGTTTTCCAATAATAGATACAAGTGCAATACTAGGAGAAGAAGTAAAAATGAAAAACATTCCACCTTCTGTGTTGCCAAACTTCTATGGAATGTCTACAGAAGATCCGGATTCATTCATGTTTGAATTCGATATCTTATGTAGAACATATGGTTATACTGATGATGTCCATAATCTCCGTCTTTTCCCTGCAACATTAAAAGAAGCAGCCTTAAAATGGTTTATGGGTTTAGGGGAACAAACAATAGCCTCCTGGGATGATATGCGAACTGTCTTCCTTAAGAAATATCAGCCTTATTGCAGATCTAGAGATTCAAGGGAAGATGTGTTTAGAATGACACAGCAAGAAGATGAAAATCTAGAAGAATATTTAGAACGGTTTGCATATAATCTGCAGAAATCTAAACAACATTCTCTAAACCAAGAAACTATTCGAACAATCTTCCTCAAAAGCATAAGAGATGAGTACCTTGACATTTTAAATGTAATGGGTAAAGGAGATATTTCAAATCTTCCATTTGATGAAATTGTCGAGTTATGTCAGAAATATTCTAGAGGAAGATCAAAAGCCGGAAGAAGGGAAGTGAGTTCCAAAGCAGCAAAGTCAGCCGCAGGAGGGATAACAAGGGCTGAAATAGGAAGTCTATTGGAAAATTTCAAAACAGATCTTTTGAGTACATTAGGGACACAAGTAGATGTGCTAAAGGCAAATAAGAAAAAGGAGTAACAAGAACAAGCCTTAGCAATATTTTGTTCAAAATGTAAAAAGAAACATCCTTTGAGAGATTGTCCTTTAGATAGCATTCAAGTGTGTGGTCTTTGTACAGGCAATCATTCCACTGAAAATTGTGTAACATTAAAAGAATTACAAACTAATTCAATGGAAGAAATGCAAGGAGTAGAAGGCTTCTATTATGTTGCACCAAGAAGACCATGGCCACCTAGAATGCCACAACCGAATCAGCCACAAGTCCCTCAGCAAAATTATGCTTATCCATCTTATAATCCTTGGGCCCCTCCAATGCCATGGCAAGCTTGGCCTCCACAACAATATCCACAACAACCTGCACAAGGTTGGAGGGGATATGGTTATGGAAACCAACAGCCACAACAGTCTCAACAATATCAACAGCAATACCAGCAACAGTACCAACAGTCATTTTCATACCCACAATATCCTTCATCCATGCCATTTCCGCAACAAAATTTTGCATATCCATTCCAGCAGCAGAATCCACCACCATTCCTGTCACAACCACAACAGTTACAGTTACCTTCAAATCAACCCAGACCAACACAATTACCATCCCAACCAGTGGCAAATCCAAATAACAAAGCAGACAAATCTGCATATACAGTAGAGGAAGCAGCATATTATCCTGCATATTCAATTCTTCCTCTTGATGATGTCCACTTAAGGTCTGGAAAAGTACTTAAGAAAGATTCTCCAATTATAGAAGAACCAGTTGAACAAGGGGAATCATCTGAAACCACACAAACTAAGGTACAAAATCAGAAAGGAGCAAATATTACACAAACACCACCTTATCCTGAAAGGTTGGTAGAACAACAAATTCAAAATCAAATAACCCTTCCTGAATTTGATATCTTAGATGAGTTAAAAAATGCATATGTTAAGATTCCTTTATTAAAAGCCATCAAAGAAATATCGATATATGCAAAGACAATAAAGGAATTATGCCTTACGAAAGAAAGAAAGAAAAAGGATCCTGCAACAATCCAAGTCATTGGTAAATTAGCAAGTCTCATGTCTACTCAAACTGTAATAGAAAAATATATCGATCCTGGTATCCCAATGGTTACCATATCAATAAATAATTTCTCTGTACCTAATACATTAATAGACTTGGGAGCAGCTATCAACATAATGACAATGGAAACAATGAAAACTTTGCAATTAAACAACATTAGATCAACCTCAACGGTATTGGAATTAGCAGATAGATCTAAGGTTGTTCTTGAAGGAATGTTAGAAGATATCATAGTTTCCTTGGATTCATGGGAGTATCCTGTTGACTTCTTGATCTTGCAACCAAAGACAAACTTGGGAGGACATCCTTTGATATTAGGCAGACCATGGTTAGCCACTGCTGATGCCTTCATAGGATGCAGATCTAGAAGTATGATAATTTCACATGGAGATGAGAGGAAGCATGTCACTCTTTATTCACCTGCACAAACCACTTCTTTAGAATCAATACTTGAAACCCAGGAAAAGCAACAAACAAAAGCAGTTTTAAGTATCAATCAATTCTTTGATTTTAGAGAAGAAGATGAGAATGAAGATTTGATGGATCTCTTTATCTCAGAACCAAATATTTCAGAGCAGCTAAGGAAAGTTCAATATGAAGCTGCAAATGAACTTTTGAATCAATGTTTTCAGGAAACATGTACTATTAGAACATTGCAGCACTCTTTGGGAGACATCTTTCCTGTAAACACAATTAGCAACCCAATAATCAAAACAATTGAGGTACAACCTGGAAAATATTTAAATATTGGAAACCAGCTGCAATTAAAACAAGAACAAGAGGTAATTGCATTACTACAGAAATACTCAAAAGCATTTGCCTGGGATTACACTGACATGCAAGGAATCCATCCTAACACATGTATCCACCACATCTATACAGATGATAAACTTAAACCTGTTAGACAACCACAACGAAGAATGAATCCAATGATGAAAGAAATAGTGAAAGAAGAACTGCAAAAACTGCTAAATGTTGGATTCATCTATCCTATTTCAGATAGTCAATGGGTTTCACCACTGGTTGTTGTACCAAAGAAAAAACGGAAAATGGAGGGTATGTATAGATTACCGAGAATTAAACAAGGCTACATTGAAAGACCATTTTCCTCTACCATTCATTGACCAGGTGCTAGATTCTCTGGCTGGAAAGAAATACTTCTCTTTCTTGGATGGGTTTAGTGGATACAATCAGATTAGAATAGCAAAAGAAGACCAAGACAAAACTACATTTACTTGCCCTTGGGGAACCTATGCATATAATGTTTTTCCTTTTGGTTTATGCAATGCACCTGCAACTTTTCAAAGAGCAGTGCTTGCGATATTTGTTGATCTAGTCCATGAATGTGTAGAAGTCTATATGGATGACTTCACAGTGTATGGAAACACATATGATGATTACTTGAACAATCTGGAGAAAGTCTTGAAGAGATGTATTGAAACAAATCTGTCATTAAGTAACGAAAAATGCTACATAATGTTGACAGAGGGTATAGTGCTGGGACACCATATTTCCGCTTCTGGAATTAAGGTGGATCCAGCTAAAATACAAGTCCTAGTTAACCTGATGCCACCTACAACACAAAAGGAGGTCAGAAGTTTCTTGGGATATGCGGGCTATTACAGACGGTACATAGAAAACTTTAGCAAAATAGCTCAACCCCTGTTTAAATTATTAGCAAAAGATGTTGAATTCCAATGGACAACTAGCTGTCAGAATGCTTTTCAAATCTTAAAAGATAAGTTGACAGTGGCACCCATACTTAGAGGACCAAATTGGTCTTTGCCATTTCATATTTCCACTGATGCATCAGACACTGCAATAGGTGCCTCTCTGGGGCAGAAAGAAAATTTGTTCAACTATGCAATATACTTTATCAGTAAGAATTTGACACCTGCAGAAACAAACTATACAGTCACTGAAAAGGAAATGTTAGCCGTTATACATGCAGTCAATAAATTCAGGCATTACATTACAGGATATCAAGTTTTTATTCACACAGATCACTCAGCAATAAAATACTTGATCAACAAACCCATCACTAATGGACAAATTACTAGATGGCTCCTGTTATTGCAAGAATTTAACATTACAATCCAAGACCGGCCAGGTAAAGAAAACCAGGTGGCTGACTTTCTTTCCCGTATCCAATCACCAGAAGACCCAAATCCTGTGATAGACAACTTCCCTGATGAACATCTGTTTGCCATAACAGTCAAAACACCTTGGTTTGCAGATATTGCTAATTACTTGTCATCTGGAAAATTTCCAACTCAATTCACAAGTAAGCAAAGAAAGAAAATTGTTAGAGAAAGTTCTAGATATAGCTGGGTGAATGGTGATTTGTTTTATACTGGTCCAGATCTAATGATTAGAAAGTGTGTGCGTGAAGATGAAATACTAGATATACTCAGGGCATGTCATGACGAACCATGTGGTGGTCATTTTGCAGACAAACAGACAACATACAAAGTGCTGCAACTGGGCTATTACTGGCCATCTGTCTTCAAAAATTCTAAGGCATATGTCAAACAGTGTGACAGTTGCCAAAGAATAGGGAGACCTATCATGTCAGATGAAATGCTGCTCAAGCCTCAAGTCCTCATTGAACCATTTGAACAGTGGGCACTTGACTTCGTTGGACCCATTAATCCACCGTCAAATGGAAAAAGATACATTCTGGTATGCACGGATTATGTAACAAAATGGGCAGAAGCCAAGGCAGTGAGCAGAGCAACTGACGACACAGTGGTCACATTCCTCTTTGAAGAAATTTTTGTGAGATATGGAGTACCTAGACAAATTGTGACAGATCAAGGAACACAGTTTACATCAAAGTTAGTACGGGATCTTACAGAAAAATACAAGATTAAACACAGAAAGTCTACTCCATATCACCCTCAAGCAAATGGTCAAGTAGAATCCACAAATAAGGTCTTAGAAAACATCATGACTAAGACAGTCCAGCTGAATAGGAAAGATTGGTCTGAGAAGTTAAAGGATGCATTATGGGCTTACAGAATAACATGGAAAAATACAACTGGGTTTAGTCCATATCAGTTGGTCTATGGGAAAGAAGCCTTATTGCCTATTGAGTTCCAGATACAAACATTTAGGCTAGCAGCTGAATTGGGCATAGACTTGACAGAAGCACAACAACAAAGGATCATGGAGCTGAATCAATTGGATGAGCATCGTCAGCAAGCTATAGAGCATACAAGATTGGTACAAGAGCAAAGAATGAAGTGGCACGACAGATATATTAAAACCAAGACATTTCAGAAAGGAGACTGGGCCTTATTATTTGACTCCAAATTCAAGGATTTTAAGGCGAAATTTACAACACATTGGCTAGGGCCATATGAAATCAAGGAGATCTTTGATAACGGAGCAGTGAGGATAAAGACCATTGACCAGGACCCCACCTCATTTGTTGTAAATGGTCATAGGCTGAAAGTTTATCATCAGCCTATTAGTAAAGAGACATTCATGAAACAACTGGTAGAAGAATCAGGACTGGAAATTATGGCTCTGCCATCTTCTAGTTCAGAAAAAGAATAATAAAAAAAATATATATATATATCTATAAAAAAAAAAAAAAAAAAAAGATATATAAAAAAAAAATAAAAAAAAAAAAAAAAAAAAAAAAAATGTTTGCTGGTGAAAACCAGGCAACTGGCACTAAGCAAACAAGAATTCATAGGGGAAAACCAGGGAAACCTGGACTCTATGAATTCACTATTCTTGTTTTCCTATTCTCACATCATTTCAATGCAGGACCTTTCCACAATTGACTTGAGGACAAGTCAAACATTCAACAAGGGAGAGTCTTGAAGCAAGCTTTTAGCTGTTACAGCTAAGGTATTATGTTGATCACTTTGGACCTGAAGCAAATTTGTTGCAGCAGAACCTGAAGGGACCTGAGTTGAAACATTATTCAGTGGGACCTGAAGCAAACTTAGTTGCAGCAGATCAAATCATTCCAGAAGTATTGCAAAGGGACCTGAGATAAAATAATATTGCAGTGGGACCTGAAGCAAACTTGTTGCAGCAGCCACAGAATAGAATCGACACAATATTTCCGAAGCATTGCAGAGGGACCTGAAATGAAAGATTATTCAAAGGGACCTGAACAATTCAAGAAGTGGAGCATAGTAAACAAGAAGCAGTAATAAAAAGTCTACTATCCACAACATTTTGGATTCCATTCCACCTGAACACATAGCATTCAACATTCAACCTGTACAAACAACAACAAGGGAGTATATTCATAAGCCATTTTTGTGCTTGAAATTCAAATTTTTTTTTAGAAACTTCTAGTTTTGATTTAATTGAACTAAGTATCTGCAAATATTCATTAATATTCATTCCCAGTATATACCCTAAATTCCCTGTTTCATATTCCATTTCATTTCATTCACATAAACTTTCCCTAGATAGTTTCTTTAAATGCAAAGAGATCACACTGAGACCACTCTTTTCACCTGCACATGAAGTCAAGCATTAGAAGGATTATAATTTTAAACATGACCCCATGGTCATTTTAAATTATAAAAACTATGTTATAAGAATATGCGCTAAAGTTATTAAAAGCATTGAACATAAACATTATAGGTTATAAGGTGCTAAAGTGATTTCAAATGAGCATAACCTAATAATGTTTCAAAAGACATATAGAATGCGTATATATTAAAGGAAATGGGTATGAAAAGCATTGCGCAAATAATATAAAGACATATCTATATACCCTAAGGCGCATATCCAAATAATCAACAGCATATAACATAGTAATATAAGGACCGCGGGCAATGTAATGGTGATATAAGTGAGGCCGTGAACATGCAATGCAATGGTGATATAAGAGAGGCCGTAAGCATTCAACGGCAGTGGTAAGTGAAACTATGGCGTATATATATATTGCAACATATATCAAATGCACCAAACCGTAACATTCCCATACGATAGTAAAGGAGCAATAAGACATAAACAAAGATATGACCAAAACTATGATATAACAGTGCGCATGCAAAGGTTATATAGTTAAGTCATAAACTTTATGAATACATCGTATGGAATGGAGGAAATGAGTTTACGGCATAATTGCACACGCCATATGATAATGATCACACAGTGGTGCTACAGCCAGGTAATATGAACGATAATAATCACGTTATATCATTATCGTGAAGGGTATGGAAGCGGCCGTAATACAACAATACAGCAGCAGTGAATGGAATAAAGAACCATATGCACCACGCAGCCCAACAGCTCAACACATAATACGGTAGGTGACACGGTGTTATACCAGTCAGAGGGTATTGGTTGATGGAAACGGCGGAGAATGAGTAATTCAAACAGCCATACGGCCATCCTCATTGCTCAGTCGGGAGACTGAGTCAATGAGGACGGCCAGCTACCAACGTCTACCAACAATGAACCGCAGGGTATACGGAGAAACGGTCATGAAATAACCATCCCTGCGTTGATTCAAACCACCATTTCCTCATTGCCGAGAGCTCAGAGAGTCGGGTTTGTGCCAAAAACAAAGCAAAAGGCGGAAGGAGTGAGTTGAGAGGAATTTTAAAGGGAAATTCTGAGGCGAAGAAGCCGAGTTTGGCAAATAAACAAGGTGAGAACTTGAATGCTTTTCGCTCGGCGACTGTAGATAAGATTGAGTCCGCCATTACTCACAAGGTTTCATTGTTTGACATCAGTGCGACTGTCCGAGAAAGAAGGGATTCGAAGGTTTTTTTGCGTCCCACGCGGCCAGTGACAGCCAGGTAACTCTAAAAATCCAGGATAACTCTCTGTATATAGCACGTAGGGAAGGATTGATTAAATGTTAATGCATAGACCGTCGCGTGAAAACAATAATAATCGGCCAAGCATTTAAAATCACTGGTTGCATGCATTACACGATAGAGGGAAATGAGAAATCAAGTGCATCCAACACGGTGAGGTAGTTCAAATGACTGAGCGTGAGGGTTGTTGTATTTATAAACACTGTTTGTTTGAACTATAGTTGCATCTATTTGTTTGCCGAGAGCCGCCGAGTCTTCAAATGTATATGTATACGTTTTCAATATGCGCCATTGTCATCGGTTGTCAAACAAAGTCATGAGGGTTTGTGAATACACGGTTGCACCGAACAGAATGTCGACATATGCATTAAATTGAGATTTTAAAAGTGCTGTTGTGTGTATATATGAGTTGTAACGCATTGATATATGCCGTGGGGATTGTCAAAAAGAACAAAGGAATGCTGTAGGGGTGCATGTCAAAACGAATCTTCAACCGTGTTCATATTTCACTGAGCGCATATATTCATATATTTGTGCCATTAAAATGCATAGGATTGTCTACAAATTTGTTGCGTTGACTGCAAATCCTAATTGAAATCGACTTTGCATTATTTTGTGCCTTAAGGCCGAGGGTTTCATTGACTGTGTTTCTTTAAAAAATTTGTTTGACATTTGTTTGACATGAGCAGTGAGGAATATGAGGCGAGCGAATGTGATTAGACCTCTAGGCTATAGCTCTGTATTTACATTTGTAAAAACGATGAGAATTCAGTGAGGCCGAGAGCAAATTCCTCGTTTATATAGTCATCATTTTTGAGAATTCAGTGAGGCCGAGAGCATTTTGCTTATATACAGTCATTATTTTTGAGAAATCAGAGAAAGGCCAGAACACTTTGCTGTAATATAGTCAAATTTTCTTGAGAGGCCGAGAATAATTTGTATATTATACAGTCATTTGTCCATTTGTGCACAAACAGAGAATAATGTGCTAATAAAGCATATTCAGCTGATTGTTTGCCTTAAACAGGGATTTGAAACAGAGTTTGTGCAGAAGAAAGACAGCAGAGGTTACAAAGGACAGAGTCAAGCAGATTAACAGTTGAGTCAGAGGGGGAAGGTAAGCCTCGTTGCTTTTACAATTTCATTTAAAAACAATAGCCATAATTTTTGTTCAAATGAAGTTAGTAACAGCAGAGGATTATATTGATTGGTTCACAGAAAACATGACAAACCGGGTAGAACCAAAATTTCAAATTGAGAGTTGGAGCAAAGAAACTGTAGAGAAATTGTATCAGTCAGGAATGATAGGATTCCTACAGAAATTTAATGGCTATTCAGATCAGATAACTAAAGACTTCATCCATAATTTCAGTCATGACCAAACTCAAGTAGGAGAAGTCAATATCCCAGTAACTCAAGAGTATTTGTCCAAAGCCTTAGAGTTACCGATGATAGGGGAAAATTATCACAAAGGTGTACATTTCAAGGAGAAAGGCTGGACTTTCTTCCTTGAAAAGAACCGAAAAGGAACATTTGATAGGACTAAGGGGATACCCAGGGAATGGTTCAATGAACCATGGAAGGAACTAGTCTTGGTTGTTCAGAAGTTTTTAACATGTGATCGTGGTTACAGCATTGCTCATTTATATCATGTTAGATTACTACAGCATATTAAAGGGGATGAAAGAATCAATTTACCATATTTCCTGCACAAAAGTCTTGTAAAAATGATTGAATCAGTGAAACAAGAAAATAGGCCAAAGTCAGCACAAATCTATCATCAGGGGCTAATTAAAATCTTAGTGGAATACCAGGTAAAATCAAAGGGCCTAGAATGGAAAGAATTCATTCATAAAAATCATTTTACAGAACATCTTATTGATATACAGGAAAAGGTAGAACAGGAAAGTAGAAGCATGATGAATTCTCCCCTATATCCAAGGACCAGAGCTAGGAATATGGCCAAGCATGAGACTGAAACATCTTTTATGTCTGTTCATAGGAATAGAACTTCTATTGATCTTGAGAAGGAAGTAGAAGCTTATTCTCCTAGAAAACCAGAAGAGCAGAATATAGCACAAGAGCCCCTTGAAGGAGATTCCATATATAATGATGCAGGAGAATCCTTAATGAAAACCACTCAGGATTTTGAAAAAGAAATTCATTTGGCCAAAATCCAAGACTTAACAGATCAGATAGAAATAAGCAAAATTGTGGAAAAGGAATTGAAATCAGAGAACAAGGCACAGAAAAAGGACAATGCAAAACTAATGAAAACAAATGAAAAGTTGCAAGAAGAAATAAGCAGGCTAAAAAGGAGAAATGAATTGCTTTCCAAACAGGCATTTCAGTGGTTAAAAGATAAAAACATGTGGAAAGCTAAATATGAAAAACAAAAGGTGAAGGCAGCAATGTTAAAGGCAGGGCAGGAATCAGAATTTGATTGTGTGAACAGGGAACCAGCTACAGGTACAGCATCTACTTCAGAGGGCAGAAGGTCCAAGAGGAGCAAGCAAGCATGGGGACATGCTTGATCATAAGCATGGGAGAGATGTTGGGCTTCAGTTTTGATCTCTTTTTGCTTTGAGAAACTTATCTAACTATCCATTTATCCTTCATTTTCACTACATCCATCTCATTTTAATGAATATTTGAAGTATAATCAGGTATTTAACTTTAATTTGTCAATTTCTAGAGTTTTTATAAAAGTTTGATTTTAAGTGCAATTTTGGCAATTTCAGAAATTCTCGTAATCACTTTATGGTTGATATGGATGCAGGCCACCTTAGCACGAATGGGATGCATGAATGGAAAGCTTGGGAACTAGGACCAAGCCACCTATGCTTGGTTCAACCAGATCGAGCTTTATTATGCCTTTTTGGAGCTAGTCAATCATGACTAGTCATCCAGAAATCCCATCTAAATAGGGTTGTTTTGGGATTCCAAGATATTAGTCATATTTCTTGGGATGAGGAAGGTGGATTCGACTTGGATAGGTGGATTAGAGTAGATATGTTTGTTAGAGTGATTTTAGATCAGTTGGTTTCATGAACCTCTTATTTAAGAGCCACACTTTGATGGCTCAAAACACTTGACATATGATACTTTTATGCTGTAATATTTTTGGTGTGAAGACTTAAGTTGGAGACTTGTGTTACTTTCATTTTGCTAATCAATACATGGATGTTTTGCTGATATAAAGCTTATGATATCATCTTCATAAGTGTGAAAGGCAAGGGTGGAGGGCCCCCACTCCAAGCTAAGTACACTTTCAAGTTAGACTAGATTTATTTCATTGCAAATCTGGTTGATGGTAGCTTTAGTTTTTCAAAGTCTTATTTCAGATTGCATCATGATTATGAATAGTGATTGATTTCAGTTGTTAATGGTTTATTCATCATCTAATTGAGTTGGGAAACAAATGTTCAAGTTGGGCATTCTCTCTATGAAATGGTGAATTAGAAGTAGTCTCTTTTATTTACATGCAAATAGTTTGTTTTCATTTAGATTTATATCTTGAGACGAATGAGTTATTATGGAAAGCTTTAAGTGTCTCTTAAGTTAAGAGCCTTTTTCATGTATGATTTATGCATCTTAAGTTTCTGGTTATCATCTCTAATTCATGAAGTAATAATTGAGTTGGAAGTAGATTTCTTGAGTCAAGAACTCTTCCAATGTTCCCTCTTTTTAAGCTGATTGAATCAAGAGTTTTTAAGATATATTTCTTCTTAGTTTTTAATCATTTATCTTTCAAGCATTGATTATATTAGATCTTCACAAATAGTGGTTTGCCTCCAAGAATAAAACAACCCGGATTGATAGTAAATACTTGCGTTAATTTAAGAACATAAATTAGCTCAACAATCACTGTGAGTGTTTTATTCACCATCACGAGAGTGGTTGTTTCCCAAGCCCAGCACGAGGTAACCAAAACTCAACTGCGGTTGGCCTTAGACTATCTCAATCCTACTTTGTTTGACTGGGTAGAGGTCATGTCTCTAAAAATGAAGAGGCAATTGAACAAATGCTAGAGAGGTGAGACAAAGCAATTTGGGTATGGTTCAATCTTAATACTACTCATGCTGGAGCTGGTACCTATCCTTCAATTATAGGACATGCGAGTGGGGTGGCGAGGACCACGAGAGACTCGAATAACTCGGTGGGCCCTTGTAATGCCGCGAGGAGGCGGCGGCCAACTAGTGTCATGGGGTCCTGACTTTATGGAGTGGCTACATCATCAGTAGGTGGTGATCAAGGATTGGCCATACGCAGGGATGGACTTCAGAGGCAACCTAGACATGCTACTTCCCCCTTGAGAGTAGTGGGATGAGTGAGGTAAAATACTCATCTTGACCGACAAACTTTTTGTAATTTGTTTCTTTTTGTTGTTTTTTGGATTTTAAATATACATGACCTGATCATTATGTTCAATTCTTCACAGAAATTGGACCTGAAATACCTTTAGGTCTAGCTTTTACTACCCGAAGGGTTGCTAGAGAGATCGACCTACCACCTCCGGGTGTAGATGCTAAGGAGGAGATAGCGCGTAACCTAGAGAGCTTGACTGAGGGGATCCCATATTACAGAAGATTCAAAGAGATCCTCAGATAGTACCAATGACACACCACAGGTGTGTCGAATAGGGTACATCGGCTGCTTAGACGAGTGGTCCGAGAAGTAGTCTGCTATAGAGAGCATCATCCATAGTACACTTCTAGTTTTTGTTTTCTGCAAATTTTGAGAGACATGTGTCTCATGATGTAACTTGAACATACATATATATTTTTTTGGACATATACATATATTTTTTGAGTGCCTCAGTGTGCAACACATGTTATACATCTATTTATGTTTTACTGCATCTACCTATTGTGTTTGAATACTTGCTTATGATTTTTATAAATTGCGTAAATTTCTATCTAATACATGGTTTGCTAATGCATTAGTTAATGTATTTAGCCTTCTAGGAATGCATTGATATGTGATATAACCAAATTTTCTTTCCAGTAAGCGAACACGTAAATAAAACCTTAAAATTTGGGGGTTTCTGACGGAATAACGCCCGTTAAGTTGAAGAACAATAAGCTGAGAGTCGAGATTCACAATCAATGCATGAATATTGAGGTCAACAGCCTTAGCCAATAATTCGATGACGGCGCTATATTCAGAAACTTATTTGTGGTACACCCTATACAAACACCTTGAAGGTCTACTAACTCACAGTTAGGATCGTAGATCACCCATGCTGTGGAGGAAAGATTTCGGGTACTACGACAGGCACCAACAGTGAAACTGATATAAGGTGCAACACACATCTACACAAGAAGTAAAAAGAAATAATAAGTGGAAAACACTTACACACCAAGCCAAACATGTACAAAATGATAAGCACCCTTATGTACACAGCAGATGCATGAAAGACTCATGCATAGTATTTTTTAAGATAAAGCCCATTTTGGGGCTTATCCAAAGGGTTTCCTTCGTAGTCAATTAGCTCATAGGCCCCTTTTTTGCAAAACATGTTTCACAATATAGGGCCCATGCCACATAAGCTTGAATTTTCCTGCCCTTAGCTTATCATTTGCTTGATCGTATAGCAGGATTAAATCTCCCTCAGCGAAAGAATGAGGGTTAACAGTCTAATCAAGGTGAGTTTTCACTCTCTTCTTTTGTGCTTCGATGACTAAAGAAGCAAGTCGACGGGTCTCGTTTAGCCACTCTATATAAAGAAGGCGCTCTTTCACAGGAGTAGTATTCGCGAGAAATTCAACAGCTAACTTTAGAGAAGGTATTTCGCATTCAATTGAAAGGGTAGCTTCTAGACCATAAACCAGTTGACAAGGTGTGAATCCGGTTGTATCCTTCATTGAGGTATGGTAGGCCCATAAGGTGGAAAACAAAATCAAGTGCCAGTTGGACTTGTGCATTCCAATGATACACTGAAGCATCGTAACCAACACTTTGGTGATGGCTTCAACTTGGCCACTGGCCTGAGGGTAATAAGGCATCGAACTATCATGATGCAAGCCTAACTGGTTTGTTAACTCAGTCATCATATAACCACGAAAATGAGAACCGTGATCAGTGACAATATCTTGAGGGACGCTAAATCTAGTACTCACATGATTGAATAGGAATTATGTAGCTATCTTACCGTCATTAGACAATATAGGCATCGATTCAGCCCATTTTTTAAAATAATAAATGGCAACAATGATAAACCCATGCCCCCTGGCCGAGTGAGGGTTACAGATCATAAAATCAATGCTCCATTTAGCAATAGGGCCCACGGTAATGACAGAATGCAAAAGGGAAGGTGGCGCATGCTTCTTCTGCTGGTAAATATGACATGTGTGATAGGAATGGACAACGAGAGTGCAATCCAAAAAAATGGAGGGCCAAAAGTAACCAGCACGAAGGATTTTTCGGGCAGTAGCATAACTAGACATACAACCACCACAGGCGCCAGAGTGGCAGTCATTCAAGACTCATTCAGCTTCCTCGAACATCAAGAAATGACGAAGAACTAAATCAACGCCGAGACAGTATAACATATCTCCAACAATACGATAAGGCTGAGAATGGTGATGAATACGTCACTGAGCATCCTTAGACAAATCAAGATGGAAGGAAGATGTCTAGAGGTAGACAATAATGTCACCATACCAAGGATTGAGGGTACTGATCAAGAAAAGAGTGTCGTCCGGAATGTGATCCTCTATCCGAGAGGGAGCGATAGCAGACGGTAACGAGCAAATCAACTCAGCAAAGACGAGTGACTTCTTAGACTTGGTAGTAGTAAAATCCAAATCGAACTCTTGAAGGATAACAATCCATTTCAAGTACTTTCCCCCCAATAATTGGCATGAAAAAATGTATGTCATCAGGTTGCAATCTGAAATCACAGTCATTGTATGCAACAAAATATAATGACGAAAGCGTTGGACAGCCTGGAAAGCTGCCAAGGCAAGCTTCTCGACATAAGCATATTGAGTCTCAGTGTCAAGGAGGTTGCAAATAAGATAATAGATATCGTGCTCAAAACCATTGTCATCATCTTGAACCAAAACCATACCAATAGTACTATCAGTGGTAGCTAGATAAAGCGAATAGTCATGATGATAGTCAGGTGGACACAACAAAGGAGTAGAAACAAGAAGTGTCTTAAGTTGCTCGAATGACCTTTGGGCGATGTTATCCCAAATAAATGGAGTTTCATGCTTAAGGAGACGCGTGTAACCCTTAGAGACCTCAACGTAATTAGGGATAAAATTATGTAGGAAATTTTCTTTTCCTTGAAAGCTCTGCAACTGATGCAAAGAAGCAGGAGGTGGGAGATTTAGTATGGATTCAACCTTGAGGGGGTTGAGACGAATACCTTTACAAATGAAAAACCCAAGGATTTTTATGAATTCAACGCAGAAGACACACTTATGCGGATTAAGACGAATACGGTAATGTTGATAGCGAAGAAAAACCTCGCAGAGGTGGTTTGGATGGTCAAAACATTTAGTTGAATGAGCCAGAAGGTCATCCAAGTATGACTGAACAATGTAACGGATGTCATGAAATGCATATGACATTGCTCACTGGAAAGTGGCACCAACATTTTTTAGACCAAAAGGAAGTTTTTTACAATAAAAGGTACCCCACAAGTAGATGAAGGTAGTTTTGTGTTGACCAGCAGGCGAAATATTTGTTTTGTTGTATTATATTCTTTCCATGACTAACCTATGTAGTGAACTGGGGGGTTAGAGGGGGGGAAGAGCCCCCCCTTCGTTGCGCTGATTGCATAGTGGGGGGATCACAGGGGGGGCAACAGCCCCCCCTGTGCAGGGGTTTTGAGGGGGGTGAGTAACCCCCCTCTACGGGGTCCTGGGCAGCGCCCCAAGAAAAAAAAAATGGACCTTATATTTGGTTGGGAAAACCTACCTATGGTTTTCAGTCCATGGTTTTGGACATGATGTTTTTCGGTCCATGGTATTGGATGCTTCGACATGTATATATGTATTGTAACATTGAAAGGAATATAATGAAAAATCAATCTGGTAGTCCCGGTTTTTGGGATCCAGGAGAAAACCTCTGTGTATATGTGTTTTATGTGTTATGCTCTCACATTGTTTATTTTCTATGTTTAAGAATTCCTATGCAGGTAATTTCTGTATGGGGTTAAAACCTACATTTGGTATCAGCGTTGTTTTGGCTTCAAGGGGATTCCTTTGTTGTTGAGTGGTTTCACTCGGGCCTGCAGTAGACCCTGCTCAATGGGAGATCTGCGAGATTGATTCTAGTGGTGAAAGAAGATGGCGAGCAATGGAAATATAGAGATCGAGAAATTTAATGGTTAGAGTTTTGAGTTGTGGAAACTCAAGATGGAGGATTGATGAGCCCCAAAAATGGATAATTATTTGGGCTCATTCAACCTCCGAATTTGACTTAATCCACCATTCTCATTAGTTTATTGCATGTTTTTTATTATATTTATGCTAATAGAGTGAATTGGGTTAGTCATTATGCCAACAAGTCTAATGTGTGTTTTGTGTAGCCTTTTTGGTCAATTTGGAGACAAAATTGAAGGTTTTAATGAGCACTTGGCAGCCAAATTCGTGGGAGAACAAGGGAGAGGATTTGTAGGAAGGTGTCCCCTTCATTTATGGGCCCTTACCTCAAATTATCCACCATCATCTCGAAGTCCAAGGGCCACCAAATCAATTATCACAAGGGCAGCCAAGCAAGTCAAGTAGGACTGCTGTTAACTGCAAGTTTTGGGTAGTCGAGTCCCTAAAGTTTAGGAGGACTGTTGGGGTCATCAATTTGTATAAATAATAGGGCTTAGGGCCTCATTTTAGTTAGTCATTTTTTATTCATTTTTTAGTCCTTTTGTAGTTCAATTTTTAGGCAGTAGATTAGCTTTGCTTTCAGCACATTTTCAAGTTCTCCTTGTGAACAGTTTTTGGAATGTAACATTTCTTTTGATCAATAAAGATGAATCCAGCTTTGCACCAGCTCTAAATATCTCTTAGGAGGTTGTATCTCTTGGGGTTGGGCCCATCTCAAGCACCCAGTACCTCCTTTGTTTACTTTCATGTGTCTTTGTTGCATTCTTAGAATAGAATCTGTTATTTAGATTTAAATCTTGTTTTGTTATTTAGGTTGTTTTTTATGAGTAAAATAGCTTTTCATGCTCAGATTTAGTTTATAGGTTTTTAACAGAAAAAGCTTCAAGAAAAGGGCCATCAAACATCTGTGGTTTCACCTCTCCCTCAATGGGATCAGGAGCTGTGACTAGGATGACTTTGCTGCCCATAAAAACATTGATTTTGCTTTGCCATGCAATCACTAGTGTTTGATTTTCATGTGTAGAAGTTGGTTACAAGTTTAGACTTTCGTTTTCTTATTTGCATGAGTTAAAATACATGGTTTCATTGCAGGTCACACTTCCGTTCATTCTCTTTACTGGCAGCTAGCATATTAGGTCAACGTAACTAGGTCATTGAATTTACAAGTCTTTGTTGGTTCAGATTGGAAAAACGACTTGCAGAGAACCTGTACCACTTCTTCATCTACTTATTCTCCATCAACACCATCCACTCCACCCTCTAGTTAGAATCCTTGCCTCACGTTTTCCATTTTCTCCCAAAACCCTAATTTTTGTGCAACATTGCTTCAATCTTCCTTGAACAAATCCCACCATCCTTGCCACTCCTCAGCTCCAGTCCCCAAGTCTTGAACACCCCTACACCCATATTTCACCTCCATACTCATTCCTCCACCTTTTTCCCTCCATCCATGCTCCAAAATCCCATTTCTGAACATCCTGTAGAAAAATTACAGAACATCCTGTAGAAATTCCTAAACATCCTATAGAACCCCTGCAGACTTCCTGTAGAAGCTCACTAATGAGGTTTCTTGATAGCCAAACTCTATGAAACTCTCTGGAAAGGTGCTAGGGACCCCTTAGGCCCTCTCTAAACCTTCCCGACATCCTCCAAGCATTTCCTCTTTCCAATCCACCTATGCACAGTAAAAAAATAGTTAAAAGCACATGCATGATAATTCTAACAACTTATTCAAAAATACAAAAAGATGTTTTCTTCAGATAGAGGTAGTCTAGACACATGTATTTTACCTTCATAGAAGTAATGGCATCTTTTTCAGTAGTTTTCATTCTCTCCTTTGCGTCAGTAGGACTAGCTGGTAGAATTAGGGTTTGCTAGGTGTTGTGGAGGTAAATCCCCTCTATGGAGAGAGACGATCCCTACTAGCCCAAATGGGGTCTAGAAAAAATCAAACAACGCTAACACACAGGTTCCTAATTGCAATCAAATACTGATGATGAGGGCCTACCTGGATTCCAACGCTAGTATTTGTAGAAGAGTCGTCGCTCCTGTTTCTTTACTCTAGCTAGTCACAATCCCCACGATCCTCCTGAATGGACACCTGCACATGCAAAGAACGACACAAACACAAGCATAAAATCCAATAGATGCAACTATATATCAGTAAAAAAGGATATAACTCAACATCATCACAAATGACAATAAGAGTGGAACCATAATGATAGTCTTCTATTATCGATAAACAAAGAAGAATACAACCATAGTTCTGACGTCAAATCCTCCTTTGGCTGGGTGATCAGCAGCACATGCCTTGCAAAGCTTGTTGGGAATGGGGAACAAGCCTCTCTCTCCTTGGTTACTTGGGTAAGAATCTCCTCACTTAAGATTTAGCCTCATGGGAATGAGTAAGGCTCCTTGTAGCATGAACTTGGCAATTCTAAGACTTTGAGACTTAGAATTTGGTACTTGGAGACTCTCTTCTCAAAGGCAAGAGGAAAAGCTTTTATAGATAGAGGAGAAAGAGTTAGGGTCATCCAAAAGATTCATGGGATTGGCTTTATCACTAAGAAGCTTCCATGAGAGGTGGAGAACTACTTTCCTCCTATGGAGATTCGAAGCCAAACTGACCCAGCTCAATATGGAATCAGTTCACGAATAGGTTTGGAAGAACCTTCGTAAGTTGGTTTGTTAAAAACTTTACCCAACTGGGCTAGCGCGAGTGCGACTCTGATATAGAGCACCAACTGGGGCACCCTCTTTGGAGGATTTCCCCCATTGGCGTGAGTGATACACAGTGGAACCGCGCCAATGGAAAAAGGGCTATTTTTATGGGTATCTTGCAGAAGGTGTCTTCAGGGCATATGAAGTACATACTCAAGGGGATACAATGCAAGTGTTTTTAGGTTATGTCACTTCTCAGAGGTCCCGGAATAAGTCCTCCAATGTGCGGGAGAAGGGGTAACAGGGACGGTGACAAACTATTGTGTAACAGATGCCCCCTAAAGCATGAAGCCTGAGAGAGAGAGAGAGAGAGAGAGAGAGAGAGGGGTGAAATGCTTTACAAGAACATGGCCAACTGAAAACACTACCACCGGAGAAC
This sequence comes from Pinus tabuliformis, assembly GCA_031772625.1. Lineage (NCBI taxonomy): Eukaryota > Viridiplantae > Streptophyta > Pinopsida > Pinales > Pinaceae > Pinus > Pinus tabuliformis. The sequence goes on from CM062809.1 coordinate 1,255,266,088, forward strand.
CTGCATGAAGAAGTACAACTGATATCTCAAGTACATGATGTATGTGGTATGGGCGCAGCCATCCATAGCAGAGTACATAAAAATCCAAATCCAAGGTATGGATGCAACCATCCAATAAGGATCAATAAGTAGACTCAGGCATGGTCACAACCATCCAGTGAATGAGTCATGTAATGATCATAATAATCCACAAAATCGCAACCTGGATCTCAAAGAACAAAATCCAGGGTCTTGCGCTCCATCTCGACCTGAACAAAGTACAAGTTCAAGCATGCGAATACGGGAGTCCAAGTCGAACATGAAAGAACATTCTCTGATTACCAGTCAATAATGAAAACTGTTAACAGACACGAGAGGTACCACCAATAATGACAATGGTCCTCAAGGTACTATAGGTACAATCTACGGTGTGCAAATCAGTGAGCTGGCGTCGAACACCCGTAGAATCATTCGATCGGAGGCCAATGATGAAAACCTCGCGTCGAACATGAAGAACCTGCCATTGAGGCATGCAGGCTCCAAGGCACCTGAAGGGAGTCTCTAGATCAACTTCCTAGATAATGAGCTGAAGTCGACAGGAAGTTACCTTAATCGAAGGTGGGCCATAATGTTTCCCACATCATCGACACAAGAGAGAGAAAGATAAAAATGTTTTGTGAATTAGGATTATGTGAGTTATCAGAGGGAGGTTGTGTATTCTGCAGAGGTCAACTTCTCTTGAACATATCGACAGCACGACAGTGGACTTGGCAGTATTTGACATCAAATGATCAAGGGTCACGGTGATGGGGCAATGAGCAGATGAGAGGTCAAAAAGGATAACCCAAACCCATGGAGGCAAGTGTAAAAACAAGATGAAATTTCCCCACCCAGACATGAATGCAGACAAATGCCATGTTCAAGAGTGACATACTGTCGACACGACAATAATTGTGGTTCCATTTTCCCCACCATTGCTGGCGAGTACCCCAGTTATTTTTTGATGACAAGCTTGACGGGGATAACATATGCTTGAAAGGCATCATTTCAACGGTATCCGATGTCATTAAATTTTAACGAGTCTGACAAAGGAAAACTCAGCGTCTTTTCATGTTTAGAGAGTTTGAAAAGACAGCAGAAAAGTAAACTCCAGGGGGGTCCTTTTTCGTAAAGTGGTGTCTCTTGAGTCCGAAAAAGTATAAACAATGCTCAAAAGAACCGCCCGACCATTACGATCGAGGATTACTTTTCATGAGTAGTGATTTCGACCTGAAAAAGTAAAAAAACGATCGAAATCACGTCGTTTCATAATCGTTAACGAGCCTGAAACAACAAGGGCCCGACAATCTTTTCTTCTTTACACAGTCGGAAAAGAGTTTAAAGATGACCACCTCTCATTTATGTTTAACGAGTCAAGAGGAATAACTCGGCATCTTTTCATCTTTAAACGGTCAGAAAAGAGCTGAAAGAAGACCTCCATTTTTATTTTGTTTAACGAGTCAAAAAGGGAAAAAATATTTAGCAATCTTTTCATATTTTACGAGTCAGAAAAGATCTTAAAGGTGACTCGTCCTAGAGGAACGAGTGGTATAAAGGGTAGAAACTGGTTCCGGCAGTGGTGGAACTGCTCAAAACATGTAATGGTCAAGAGGCTGGCTAATAAAACCACTCATCGTTGTGGCTCCTCAGGAAAGGAAAAACAACCAAGTGAAAGCATATGATCGGTCAAAGAGATGGTGGCAATGGAATGAAACAACCAAGGTTCCTCTAGCAGAATTTAGTGGATAGGCAGTAATCACAAGATGTGAATTAGGTATGGGTTCATTTTTACACAAGCTTGAACCATGGATAACTCTGCTTGGATTTGGTTTCATGTTTACACACTCTTGAAATGAAAAACTATGCTTGTTATGAGTTTGCATGCCCCTAGCATAATGATGCAAAAAGAGGCACATTCCCCACAAGCTTCATTACATTCAAAAAAGTGGATGGAATGAAGGTTCACTTTCGAGATGCTGGAAAGACTCGGCTGGTATTTTACGAGATCTTAATCAAAAGACTCGATCGGGAAAGGGAGTTGTTTCATTTTTTAATGAGGTTGACACAGTAAAAGAACTATCCTCATAACCCTTGTTTCATTTTTTTAACGAGCTTGACACAAGATCAGGAACTATGCTCGACCAGATCCAGTTTCATTTTTTAAGTAGCTTGACATAGGAAAGCGAACTATGCTCTGACCAAACCTAGTTTCATTTTTTAAGGAGCTTGACATAGGAAAGCGAACTATGCTCCGACCAAACCTAGTTTCATTTTTTAAGGAGCTTGACACAGGAAAGGAACTATGCTTCGCACGAACTTCATCATAATGAATAGGAAGTCGTTGCTTCCAAGAGTGTCACTTCGGGTGGAAGGAAAACATCTTGGAAGTCAGAACCCAATGCCCCCAGGACACTACAGACGACAGCAGCATCACTTGATACAGGCACGGGATAAGTGGCCACGTAGTTGATCTATGGTGGGGCAGATACAACTAGTGGATAAAAACCAGGAGGGGATGACAACTGCGCAGGAGGCACTGGGGCCCTAAAGAATGATAATTGATCTATAGTCACGATTCTTCCGTCATGTGGAAAACAAACCACACAGAAAAGTGAAGAGACAAGGGCCCCCATGGCATAAACATAGTCACGGCCAAGGATAAGACTGAAATCTGGAGCACCTTGGGTAACCAGTACGTCTATATAGACGGTTTTACCTCCCAAAGTAACAGGAAACTTTGGGAGGATCCCTAACGGTTGGCTGGTTCCTCCATCAAATGCCAATAGATTCTGTGCAACTGGCACAAGCTGTGGGGAGCCCAAAGCTTGCCAAGTAGTGAAAGACATATGACTAACAGATGCACCCTCATCCAAGACAGTGCCAGGTATTGCCTTATCATAGGCATCTACTGTAATCTGGAATGGCACATAGGATGGAAGGTGGAATGTAGTCAAATGACTCCAGTCAGGGCAACGACTGAACTACTTGGTGGGGGAATCGTATGATTGCCCCCTTGCGCTAAAGGAACCGAAGAGGGACTCTCGGGATCAGCTGGGATAGGAGAGTCATTTCCGAATTCAGGAGAATCTGAGGAGATGAGAAGAAAATGAGCATGATGCTCTTCCGAAACAGAGTGAGCAACGAGTGGAGTCGACACTCTTTCCGACCAATGGTTGGTCTGGAACAGTGTTGGCACTGCCAGGTTCGAGAAGAGGAGCCTGGACAAGAGAAGAATCTAAATCAATCTCTTTGTCAATAGGGAAATGATCTGTAGCTATAGAGAGACATTGATAACCAACGGGAAGTTGGGGTGATGAAGCTGTAAGACTTTCCAAAACAACGAAAGCTTTGTCCATGAGCGGTGTTATAGACATTTTTGTGCCCTACAACTCTAAGCATGAAATGTCCATAAACCAAGGGCTCCTAAGTCCCTAAAATAGTTGTTCTAACCCCTAAAGGAACAAGGTCAACAGATTACAGCTTCTCCCAGAAGTTCTCCACCAGAAACTGCTTAGAATAAGTCAAAACAGGATCATTTCAGCTGCTCCACTGGCTAGGTGCGTTGCATTGCACCTAAATACATTGTGAGGGTGCGTTGCATTTCAAAAGTCCCTTCTGTGGGGTGCGATGGGCGAGAAATGACAAATGGCAGTGTCATTCCGCGAGGTGGAGAGACAATGGAAGCTTCCAGAATCTTCTCCTGTGACACTTGCCTCACTGAATTCGACCAAAGATGAGTAAGAGGCCTTCAGTCTCCAAGTGGAAGCAAGAACTGACAGAGAGAAGACACTAATCAAATCACAAGCTGACTCATCCTCCTTACAGATATCTATATATGAATCCCTCATCCCAGAGATCCAGGGGCTGGAATTTGCATATTGTAAGGAATTGCTGTTGGTTTTTGAGACAAACATCAGAGTATTGGGTGATCTATGCTTTGTTTGAGGTGAAGAGGGGCTTCTTTGCTGGGAGGTTGATGCTGGGTCAAGAACCACCGGTTGTAACTCCTCCTGGATATTTTCTTGTTTATCAATAAAAACTATTTGAGTTTTTCCTCCATGCTTTTGTATCATTGATGCTTGTTACATTTGTATGGTTAACTTAAATCTGATCCTAAGTTGTTTATGAATATAGATCCATGTCTTTGTATAGTGTTCTTCTTCTGTGATCTTACAGGTACTTTGTGAAGCCGGGCAAGTAAGGGAGCAGGTAGCTGGAGACTATCAAAGAAGAGAGGGATTGGATCAAAGGATTAGCGCAAGACACAGGTTGGTTCTTTCTATTCCTCTCTATCTATAGTTCATAAAGGAAATACAAAAGTAGTTTTTCTCTGTTTGTTTCTAAGGTAGCTGTCACACCTTAGTGGGATAGAGCAGTTCTAAATAGACGCTTTTCCCTGTAACAAAATGGCGACTCCGCTGGGGAATGTCTAATTAGTTTGTTTGTGTATCTCTTTGTTGTTTGTTTCATAAACTTATAAGTGGCATTCAAACTGCATTTTCCATAACAAATGCAAAGTAGACATTTGTTGCTTCAATCCATTCACTGGATCTGTTTATGATTTGAACAGCTGATTCACAAACTATCTGATTGCACTTGTGATAGCTCTTAGACCCTCCTTAGATCTACCCCTGATTGTGCATTACTGATTGCTTTTACTCGGCCAAAAACCAAATACTGAACTGCAAACTGTGACCCGGAACCCAGACAGATTCTTGTTTCTAGCCCAGCGCAGGTACTGTTAAGAGATCCTGAATTTCAGCGCACTTCCCGAAAGGGCAACCTACGCTGCATTTTAGATTCTCTGTGTTACAGGCGCGCTGATCAGACTAGCCCTGTGCAGCTGTGGTTCTTGTGCTTCATTCTTCCCAGTTCTATCTCTAATTTTTGCTGCCTGTGATCGGTATATGTCTGTTTGAAACCCCTTTTCCTTGTTTTTATTCTACCTCCTTTGTACAAAAGAACTGTAGATGTTTTTGTGTGTTTGTTGAGTTGTTTACAGTTTTCCGTTGTAGAAGTAGAATAGTCGTATTGTCGTCCTTTGATTTGGATCTGTCGCAAGTGTCGATTTCGATCATAGAAGAAAGTTTGATTGCTGTTGATGGTCGATTATACTGTTACTATTGCCTTTGGTCTGAATTTGTGATTTTCTAGTGTCAAAAACGAGTATTCATTTCAAAATCGTAAGGTGTCGTAATCGTCTCTATCTTTTGATTTCGAAAAGAAGCTTGTTTGTGTTTGTCGCTTGAAAGCAAATTCAGATTTGTACATCAACTTTATTTTTAGCATCAATACTAAGAAATTAGAAAACAAATACATGCACGTGCATTTGCATCTAGACAGTCTGTTTGGCTTGATTTAGGAAAGTGCATTTACAGTGTGCTCTTTGCTCTTTGTGAAAAGATTGTGTCTTTCTTTTCCCCTAGTAGCTAGGATTTTCATTGCACAAAAGAGATAAAAGTTTGTTTATCATCTTTAGATTGCATTTTAGGAATTACATCTACATCTCGTGGTGAACCCAACAGGCAAACTTCATAAGCAAGATCAACTTAAAATAAATTCAATGAATCTAACAACGCTTTGGAACTTAACGCACAACATTTAGAGGTCTAGGCTAGAGACATATTCCGGCATCGTAAAGCCTGGTAACTATTGTCCTCACTGATGGTTGGGTGATTCCTCCACTTTGAGATGATAAGTGCTAGTACGGACTTGTGCTCCCACGTACCGTCGAGTATATTTTGGGAGACCCCTATAGGCTTAAAATCCTTTATCCATAGGAAGCCGTGTCTGCCGCCCTATCGATCGCAATGCACTGAACACAACATTCGGGAAGATTGACTGCCGTACCGTAAAAAGTATTCTGCAGTTTTGCGATTGGTTTGGTACTCCCTCTACCTAGACTTCCAGAGCAGTCCCTTTAGTTCCTTTTCAGACTCCTTAACGGAAAAGGTCCATCTAAGCACTTATCACTTCAGGCTCATTAAAAATCGAAGGCGACTAGAGTCATCTTTTGTTTTTTCTCGACTCTTAAAAACTGAAAAAACAAGTTGTGTCAAAGTGTATAAAAATTTATTTTAAACGGAATATTCATTACCCCTTTCCTACGTTGATCTTGGGTTGAGAAAATGGAGTCAACCAACCAAGGAATTACCCTTGGAGGAAATCCTAGTCCCTTCTCCTCTTGGGGAGATGTTGGTGCACCCCATATGGCCACATTGTCACTTCCAGGACTGACAATTGGTTTGCCTGTATGGCTCTTCTCAACCTCTGTCGTTTAGAACACCACTATTCCTGAGCAATCGAATAAGAAATTAGACGAGTCCAGAGTTGCCCACCAACCTTCTACTTCTTCTAATTCTTCCTCTCCTCCTTCCTCTTTGCTTGATGGGGCTAGTAAAGCCAAAAGTCAAGTCCTAAGGAGAAGAAGGAAAAGAAGAAGAAAGAGAAGAAGAAGAGGGAGCCAAAAGAGAATGGGGGCAAACGAGTGTCGTCTAACGAAAATCCACACACTGCATCGACCAGGCCTAAATCGCCATGTGTCATTTGCAATGGAGACCACTATCATAGAGATTGTCCTTGCATCCCTCGGATCTTAAGGGACAGGTCTCCCCGTTTGCACAACACGGTGTCGTCAACCTCTGATGATCATGTTGAAAGCACACCATCAACTAGTGAAAGTGAAGCCCCAGGACAAAAAGGGAAATGTAGATTTCCTTGTAAACTGTTCGAAGGCGATCATGCCGTCCACCGTTGTCCCTTCTTAGATGAAGCTAACCGAGTTTTGGATGATCGTCCGGTTTCACCGTTACGACTTCCTCCTGGATATAAAAAACTCTTGCCGAGTCCGTCACTAGTTGAAAATCCAGTTTACCCGCTCAAGTGGTCGGCTGAAGCATCTGTCATTGAAGATGAACCATTTGAATCCACACCAGACGAAAGTCAAAAGGTTGAGGCGGAAGTTGACCCGGTTTTGCCTTCAGAGGTTCCATCTTCAGATGATACAGTCACTGAAGAGAATAAAGATGACACCATCCAAATTCTCTTCATAAACACAGACTCCGACGAACATGGGGGAAATTTACCCGTTCCTTTACCATAGGAAGGAAGTTTGTCAGAGCCGTACCCGGCCATCTATTTGGTCCCACCTCCAAGCAACCTAGTTGTCTCCTTCGACTGGAATCAACTAGGCAGACCCCATTTACTAGCTAGCGTACCATTCTGAATTATTGTTCAAATATATAGAATGGTTATGGCTGGTACCATCATAGATGAGGGGGCTTTTGTGAGTATCCTTTCCTCAACTGCTTGGAAAGCGCTTGGTTCGCCATCGCTTTTGCCTGAGATGAGAAAACTGACAGGCTTTGATAAAGGAACCAGTCGACCGTTAGGGATTCTTCCCGAGGTGCCCATAACATTGAGAGGGAAAAAAGTTCACATGAACGTAATGGTAGTTCAAGGACCCCTAGATTACAATCTACTCCTTGGACGAGACTATATTTATTGCATGGGAGCAATTGTCTCCTCACTCTTTAGAGTAATGTGTTTTCCGCACGAAGGAAGAGTGGTCAAGCTCGTGGACCAGCTTTCATTTCCCAGATCATATAGAGCAAATAGTCATATACCATCCCTGAATGGTCTTTTCACGCAAGAAATGTCTCAATCTCCAGTCTGTCCTCCCAATGAGTGCGAGTGATTCGGAGGGATATGACTGAAACCTAGGGGGCATGCATCCTGGTCTGCTTCAGCAAGAAAACTTCGGGTATAGGGTAGGTTTCCGCGAGAGAATATGACCTCCATACTCCCGTCCGTGATTGGAAGGGGGAGTTGGACTGGAACAAGATTCTCTTGTCAAAGTTATGTGAGCTGGCGAGCACCGCTGCTCACCTTTATTTATCTCGGTAGACATCGTCGAAGAAGTGTTTTGTTTGTGCTGTGAATAGAACAATCTTTGGGTAACCTATAAGAGGTAGGCCTCTCTCGGTAAAACAAATGTTTTAACAGACTAAAGAAGGGGTAACCTTGAAACTCTGTTTTATACCTGGGGGCATGCAAACCTTTTGGAATGCAAGCAAAGAACGACTATTTATTTTTTTTAAATTTTTAGGACCTCTAACCCTTTAAAACCGTAGGATTGGTCATTTCCTAACTGGCATAAAGAAATGATGTGGGGAAAAACTCTAAAAGTTGTCATTTTTATATGAGACATTCTTATCATACGACTGGATTAATTGAGCAGTTTTAGCACATAGTTCAAGCTCGTTAAAAAATAAACATAAGACATGAGTAAATGATTCTACCCGCGTTTAAGCTCGTTAAAAAATGAAATATTCCCCGGTAAATAACCATCGTGAATGTAGTACTTCAGCCGTTAAAACCTTGGTCGTGTTTGCACTCTCACCTCCAATTTTTCACTGGCTGATCATTCACCTCCATTTGATTGTTTACCCATTTTGAGGAACTGCTGCGAAGAGTGATTTCACTAGCCATCCTTGTGACACTGCCATGATTGGAAAATTCCAAGCCTTACCTGGAATCAGCTGCTACCCGTTTTATCACTCATTCCTCAAAAGACAAGTCTCCTTTAAGCTCTTTTCAACTGACTCGTAAAATATGAAAAGATTGTCGAGTCCTTGGCCTTCCAGCTCGTTAAAGGGACAGGAAGTTTTATCCCTCATCTAGATTTTAATCTTTTTGGACCTGAGGGATTATTACACAAAAAGATTGAGCGCTTGTTTTGTTCAGCTCGTTAAAACTATCGAATATTCATCCCTTCTGTATTGTTTTATACTTTTTCAGACTTAAGGGATTAGATGACGAAAAAGGAATTTTGGAGTTAACTTTATGTTTCTTTTCAGACTCTCTGAAATTGAAAAGGACCGAGTTATCTTTGTCGTTAAACTCGTTAAAAAGATTAATAGCGACTTGTCTTTAGACGAGAACGAGTTTCACTATCGCTAGGCTCGTTAAAACATAGCGATGGGTTTGCCCGAAGGGAAAATTATAGAACAAGCATATGTTATCCTCCTCAAGCTTGACAAAAATAAAGAGGTACTGGTCAGCAATGACTGGGGAAAATTGGGAAGAAAACTCAAAGAATCTTTATTGGTAGCAAGTCGCTCTTGAACATGACACTTCCACTCCGTGTCCGAGTTGGGTTGGGTTGTTTCATTCACTGATCGCATCACCATGGTCACACCATACCATCCACATTTGGGGTTAATGATACCAATCCATCACATCAGTGTCGCCGATATGTTCAAGAGAAGTCATCTAGAGAAGTCACCTGTGTCTCACCCACTACCATACATTATACTCCATTCTTTCATGACTGCCACCCTGAACATTATATCATCAGATCATTTTCACCTCCATCAAAATCATTTGCTCCGTTCCGTGTCATTGATGTGGGATTCATTAAGGCCCTCCTGTGACGGATCACTTCTTGTCGACATCAGCTCATTATCCAAGAAGTTGATCTAGGAACACCCCATTCAGTACTTTGAAGCTTGCATGCCTCAATGGCAAGTTTCTCACTTCCGGCGACAGGTTTACATCAATGACCTTCGACCGAAAGATTTTGCGTGGTGTTCGACGCCAAGTCCTTTATTCACACCACGTGAATTGTACTGCAGTACCTTGAGGATCATTATCATTATCGGTGATTCCTCTCGCGCTTGTTAACAGTTTACATCATTGACTGGTAATCAAGCGTTGTCTTTCCATGTTCGACTTCAAAACATTTCTCACATGGATCGACGTGTACTTCGAGTAAATATCGGACGAGATTGAAGACCCCGGATCTAGTTTCATCCATCCGGGCTGCGATATATATTCAGGGAAATAAAGACATCAAATGTACAGCATTGCAGCACAGATAATCATCCTACCAAAAGGATGATGGCTATATCAGAATCATCAGTCTACCCTCAGACGATTGTCTGTCCTATGTACATGAAAATGAATTTATAAAGCTGAGCATGGGAATGCCCGCCTCAGCTAGATCATGAAAATAGTATGAAGATAATGTATTTTATTGTATCTTATTACAGGTCTCCTCCCAGCATTGAAAGAACTTCGGATCCTCATAATAAAGCATTTCACCCGACACCAAAAGGTTAAGGTCCTCATACTTTAGGGGGCAACTGTTATAGACATTTTTGTGCCCTACAACTCTAAGCATGAAATGTCCATAAACCAAGGGCTCCTAAGTCCCTAAAAGAGTTGTTCTAACCCCTAAAGGAACAAGGTCAACAGATTACAGCTTCTCCCAGAAATTCTCCACCAGAAACTGCTCAGAATAAGTCAAAACAGGATCATTTCAGTTGCTCCACTGGCTAGGTGTGTTGCATTGCACCTAAATACACTGTGAGGGTGCGTTGCATTTCAAAAGTCCCTTCTGTGGAGTGTGATGGGTGAGAAATGACAAATGGCAGTGTCATTCCGCGAGGTGGAGAGACAATGGAAGCTTCCAGAATCTTCTCCTGTGACACTTGCCTCACTGAATTCGACCAAAGATGAGTAAGAGGCCTTCAGTCTCCAAGTGGAAGCAAGAACTGATAGAGAGAAGACACTAATCAAATCACAAGCTAACTCATCCTCCTTACAGATATCTACATATGGATCCCTCATCCCAGAGATCCAGGGGCTGGAATTTTGCATATTGTAAGGAATTGATGTTGGTTTTTGAGACAAACATCAGAGTATTGGGTGATCTATGCTTTGTTTGAGGTGATGAGGGGCTTCTTTGCTGGGAGGTTGATGCTGGGTCAGGAACCACTGGTTGTAACTCCTCCTGGATCTTTTCTTGTTTATCAATAAAAACTATTTGAGTTTTTCCTCCATGCTTTTGTATCATTGATGCTTGTTACATTTGTATGGTTAACTTAAATCTGATCCTAAGTTTTTTATGAATATAGATCCATGTCTTTGTATAGTGTTCTTCTTCTGTGATCTTACAGGTACTTTGTGAAGCAGGGCAAGTAAGGGAGCAGGTAGCTGGAGACTATCAAAGAAGAGAGGGATTGGATCAAAGGATTAGCGCAAGACACAGGTTGGTTCTTTCTATTCCTCTCTATCTATAGTTCATAAAGGAAATACAAAAGTAGTTTTTCTCTATTTGTTTCTAAGGCAGCTGTCACACCTTAGTGGGATAGAGCAGTTCTAAATAGACACTTTTCCCTGTAACAAGTGGACAAAGGTGAAGGGAATGGTTTCCTTCACATAGTCTACAGGGGATTCAAATCTTCCCTTTCTCTTTAATTTTGTGAGTCGAGAAGGTAGCATTGCCATGAGCTTTAGAGGACGATGAGGGGCCGGCCAAATCGCGAGACCATACTTCTAAGATCTTGGGAATGCCAGGACAATCACGAAGAAGGTGTCCATCCTTGCACAATCTACAAGGAAATTTGACCTTCCGCGGAGGAGAAGAAGGTGGCTCGACTTGAGTTGTGCTTTTAACCTCTCGCTTAGGAGATTTCTTCTTCTTCGTCTTCTTCTTCTTCTTCTTAGCCACCTGGTTACTTGAATCCAGAATTTCACCAGGCGAAGTAGAAGATGAGGACGCAGAAATAGGCAAAGAAGGGGAGAGGTACACCTTAGAATCAACGTGATGTTGTTCAGGTGGAGGAACTGATTGACCAGCAATTGAGACGGTAGGGACCAGAGAGGTTGAGAACAACCAAACAGGCAACTCAACAGTTAACCTAGGAAGGGACAACGTTGCCATGTAAGGAGCACCAACATTTCCAAAAGGAGGGAAATGACCAGGATTCCCATCAGAGGGGATGCCCGGGTTGGTAAACTCCGGAAAAGTTGCCATCAAAAACAAGAAAGAACCCTACTCAAACTAACGCAAACAAGATCTAACCGGGTAAATGTGAATCGTGGCTGAATAAATTTTAAGACGCAAGGACATAACTTGACCTTTTCATTTTTTAAGAGTCGAGAAAAGGACAAAAAGATGACTCTAGTCGCCTTCGAATGTTTAATGAGCTCGAAGTGACAAATGCTCAGATGGACCTTTTCTTTTAGGGAGTCCGAAAAGGAATGAAAGTGACTACTCAGGAGAACTAGGCAAAAGGTTACCAGACAATCCGTAAAACTGCATATACACCTTGGCAATTGTATGAAAACCAAGGACTTTCCGTATGGTAGTCAATCTTCCTGAATGCTATGTTTGGTGCATTACGGCTTGTAAGGCGGTAAACACGGCTTCCTATGGATAAAGGATGATAACCTAGTGGGGTCTCCCCATATACTTGACAGTACGTGGGAGCTCAAATCCGTGCTAGACCACTATTGCGTCACGGAAGGAGGAATCACCCAACCTTGAGTGAAACAAAAGTGACTAGGTTTAACGACGCTGGAGTACGTCTCTAGCCTAGACCTCTAAATGTGTGCGTTATGTTCCAATGCATTGTTAGATTTCTTCAGTTCATTTTAAAGTTGATCTTGTATTAGGTTTCAATTTTCAGGCCTTACCGTATGTAATCTCTCAAAATTCCCTAAATGCAAACTATATTCCAAAATATGTCATTTCATTCGATGAATGCTAATTATGAGAGGGTTTGAGAGATTTCACGCAAACGAAATGATCACAAAACAAAAAATAACTTCCCTAATGCAGCTAATGGAAATTAACAAACTTTTCTTTAAGATCACTAATCACTAATCAAAATGAAAAGTTCTAATTCTCATTAACTAATACAAGGCAAAAGAGATTTTTTCTTTTGTTGATGGAAAAACGCACTAAACAACTTTGAGAAATGATAACAAAAGAGTAAAAACACAAATTTCACTCAATGCAAACACATTTAGTTCCCTAAATCACAAATCAAAACTCCAAAGAACAAGAAAAAAGTCCCAAAGACACCAATGAGCCGTGTAATCTAGGCTCAAAGTGAGACGAAGCAGAATTCAAGTGAAGAAAAAGAAAGTCACCCAAATAATGCACTAAAACGATTTACAACCACCAAACAAGTGCAAGGGAGCAATCAGAGAGTTGGTTGGACTACTAGAAGATCAAAACACCTGAGGAAGGCTCGACACACAAAGCCACTAGATGCCCTAGGGCTAGAAATGTGAAATCGATAAAAAAAAGAAAAGACCCAAAGGGTAACGATCAAAGCCAGTCAAATCACACTCCAACACGCTCAAGTAGTCTGAAAAAGGTTACTAGAACAAAAGCCAAGCTCAGAGGGCTCACAGCCAAGCAAACTTCAAAAGTTCCCAGGCCTGGCGCGACTGTCAGGCCAAAAAGAGCGCCTTTCAGCGATTGGCATGGGTTGTCAATGAGCAACTGGCGCCAACTAGCGCGACTGTAACACTATAAAAGAGAACCAACCGAGTTTGCTATGGAAAAAATAAAAACAAACGAGCCAAAGCTAAGTCAACAGTACCCAGGTACACCAAGGGGCAAGAAGGAACACAGGGACTCAACCCAGAAAGCTAATCAAGCAGGAGAAACCAAGAAACAACCAAGAAACAAGGCAAGACACGCTCCCCAGTGGAGTCACCAAATTGTTGTGGAAGTAAATCCCCTCTGCGGAAAGAGGCGATCCCTACTAGCCCAGACTAGGTCTAGTAACAATCATACAACGCTACAGCGCATGTTCCTAATTGCAAATTAATAGACTAGTGATAAAGGCCTACCTGGATTCCAACGCTAGTGCTTGTAGAAGAAGTAGTGCTCTCGCTCCTTTGCTCCGGCAGATCACAATCCTCATGATCTCCGTGAATAGACACCTGCACATGCAAAGAATGACACAAACACAAGCATAAAATCCAGCATATGCAACAATATGTCAGTCAGAAAGGCCATAACTCATCATCATCACAAATAATAATAAGAGTGGAACCATAACCAATAGTCATCTATTATTGATAAACAAAGAAGAATATAACCATAGTTCTGACGTCAAATCCTTCTTTGGCTGGGTGATCAGCAGCACATGCCTTGCAAAGCTTGTTGGTAATGGGGAAACAAGCCTCTCTCTCCTTGGTTACTTGAACAAGAATCTCCTCACTTTAGATTTAGCTTTATGGGAATGAAGAAGGCCTCTTTTAGCATGAGCTTAGCAATTCTCAAACTTTGGGACTTAGAATTTGGAACTTGGAGATTGTTGAGTCCCAAACCTGCACTTCCCTATATACCCTTTCAGCCTTCTTTTTCCATTTACTTCATCCACCAAGCTTTCAAATCGTTGCATAATAGTTTAAAAAGAGCTTATGGAATGGTTTCCTAACTATGTTTATGACTGTTGTTTGATTTAGATTTTTGTTCAAGCAACTGCGGAAACTTGTCACTTTCCGCAGCTAGCCCAAGTTTCCGCAGCCATTTTGTTAAAGGCTATGCTACATGTGTCCAATGGAGAAACCATCCACATGGGTAAGCTGCACGCGACGTGTACATGTATTGTGTCCCCTCAGATCAGCCAAATCACTCATAAACACTCGCGGTCAGCGATGGTCAAAGGAAGGGCCAAATGAAGAAGTTTGCGGTGGCACAGCCCTGTTTTGTCCACGTGAAGGTTTGCGTGGCACGATCCTTAGTTTTCGGAGGTAATGGCACACCTGGAGAGCAGCCCGTGAACTGAACCAAGCAGCCACCACTCCATGAATTCATGACCATCACGCTAGATCTCGACTCAAGGAGATTTACATGTCTCTTAGCAGCATAAATCTAGGAATTAGTTGCAGCATCTTTTTCTTATAAATAACACGTTAATATACGCTGAAGGGATTAGCTTTGGTATTGTAATTTATACTATTGTCACCCACTGTACTCCATTTCACTTTGCTTTAAATACATGAGAAGGCAGTTTTTCTGAATCTGATTTGTGATTAAGTGATTGACTGACCGAGGTTGCAGAGGGCCCCTGTACACCAGAGCTTTGTATAGTTTCTTACTTGCTTTCATTTACTTTTATTTTAATTATTGCTTGTATATATAGTGTGCTGTTCTGATGATCATTTGTTGTCTATATTTCCTTTATGTTTCTTTTCTAACTGTTAGCTGATAAGTGCTTCTTTTAAAGGTTTTGTTGTAGGTAGCCCGCGCAGATTTACATATTTTTTTTTATAACTACTGACATGAGATCATCTTGTCCTTCCTACTGATTTTCATTTCCTGAAGTTTAATTCCAGCACTATCATTTTTCAAATTGTGTTTTGCTTATTTATTTTTTTGCTACTTAGACATCATATTACTCATTTGTTTATGATTTCCTTTCTATAGTCAAGTGACTCTATTAGTAAGGAATCAGAATATTACTTATTGTAGTATGATTTAGTTTTCTTTCTTGCAATTTGAATATCATATTTCTCAACTTGTTCATGATTGCTTCCCATAAGGCAGATTGAGTTGAAGGGTAAAGGATCAGAACAGGGGTTGAAGTAGAGTGATTAGTTTCCTTTTATGCAATTTAATTTCTTGCAATTTAGATATCATATTACTCAACTTGTTTATGATTGCTTCCCATAAGGCAGATTGAGTTGAAGGGTAAAGGATCAGAACAGGGGTTGAAGTAGTGTGATTTAGTTGCTTTGCTTTCAGTCTTTGAGTTGCTTTAAGTTCAATTTTTACTTTCTTTTTCATACATCAGTAAGGATACTGGGCCATTGTCATTAGTTCATTGTTTGATACATTTACTTCCTCTTGAGAATTGATTTCATTACAGTTAGTTTAGAGATTTCTTTTTTAACACTTTTAAGTTTGGAAAGTCACTATAGGAATCACCATTGCCATCCATACTTAACTTTCAATTTCTCCATCACACACTAGGGAATCCATAAAAGATAAATCCAAAAACAAACAAAAAAAACTCAAAAACAACAGAAGACTAAGAAAATGGTTATCTTGTACATATAGTACACTTCACTTCGTCAGTTTACGAATCTCGGATTGACATTTTAATTATAAATTTAGAACACACTAAATTGACCAAACATTTTGGCGGCGTTGCCGGGGAAGTGAAACTAGGTAGCCAATTTCTTAAAAAAAAAAAAAAAATCAAGGAAGGAAAATTGATAACCTCTCAAAGTATGCTCTCCTCTTGCACTTAGCGTGATCTGGAGGATCAGAAAAGAGAAATTTATTGGTTTAATAGTTTCTTGAGTATGCTCTCTTCTTGCACCTAGAGTGACCTGGAAGATCAGAAAGAGAATTATTAGCCTGACTTGAAGAAAAATAAAAATGATATGCATAAAGCAAGAGATTCTAGGGGAAGGTTTTTAGCTAGAGCCAAGAATTCGATTTTCACAACTCCATATACTTCAAGGAATAGACAAGAGACACCTCCATCATCTCCAACCTACACTCCTAACCCTAGGATTCCTGGAATTCAAGAGGCAGTAGTTAAGTTAGGAGACTCTTCCACACCTCCATTGAATCTGAATTAGGAAAAGATCCTTTCTTTCCTTCTACAGGGAGACACATTGTAATTGAAGAAGTAGAATCACCTAAGGAAGAAGAGGGAGAAATTCCTCCTCATTCGCCATTAGTAGAGGAACCGGAGGACTCTGAAATCTCTGAGGAAACTACCATGACAGAAGAGGGAGTTAACAGATTTGGTAGAGGAGGGGGAGGAGGAAATAATGGAGGAGGTAGAGGTAACAATGGGGGAAATATGGATGGAGATAACTCATTTGGATTTCCTATAGTCGATGAGGATTCTCAAGCAACAATGAAAAATATTTCACCATCTGTCCTCCCAAACTTTCATGGTTAAGAAATGAAGATCCTGAAACATTTCTATTTGAGTTTGAGGTCGTGTGTCGAACCTATGATTATTTGGAAGAATCTAGAAAACTCAAACTGTTTCCTTCAACATTGAAAGGAGCTGCTTTGAAATGGTTCATGGGATTACTCACTCAATCCATTAGGACTTGGAATGATATGAAACAAACATTTCTGGATAGATACATGGACTATTGTATCCCTACCAACCACAAGGATGAAGTATTTAAAATGGTACAAAGAGAAGATGAAAACTTGGAGGATTTACTTGAAAGATTCCAATACAATCCGAAAAGAGCAAAAATGAGTAACTTGGATGAGGAAACCTTGAAAGCCCTTCTATTAAAAGCCATTAGAGATGAATGGATAGATATTTTGAACATGATGGGAAAAGGAGACATATCTCAACTTCCACTTCATGATATAGCAGAGCTGTGTGTCCATCTCTCAAGAGGAAAATCTAAAACTAGAAAAGGGCCTAGAGATCCTTCTCTCATCAGAGCAAACAAATCTGCAACTGGATCAGTAAGTAGGGTTGAGATTGGAAATATGCTTGATGAATTCAAAACTGATATCTTAGGGAGTCTTAGTGAGCAACTAGACACTCTTAAGATCCATAATAAGCAAAAAGCAGAAGCTGAAGCTTTAGCCATCTTTTGCCCAAAATGTAGAAAAAAACATGGTCTCAGGGAATGTCCCTTGGATGCAAAAGTTGTAGAAACATGTGCGATTTGTTCAGAGAATCATGAGACCAAGGATTGTCCTTTAATTCCTAGGCTCAAAGCTGTCTTCCAAGAAGATCCAAATACAATTGAGTCTCTCTGTTTTGTTACAAGGAGACCTTGGCAGGGGCAACAAAACCAAGGGTTTAATAACTCTATGAACTTTCAAACCCCACCAAATTGGAATCCTTGGCAACAACCTTGGTCCCAACCTCAAAATCCTTTTCAATCATGGGTACAAGGCATGCAAAATCCTTATGGGAGATTTGCTCAATTTTATCAATATCCTCCATCTTTTCAAAACCAACAAGCTCCACAACTTCCAAATCAAAATCCACAACTATCATTGCCATTTCAACAACAACAACCGTCTCAATAGAACCCAAATTCTCAACTCTTGCTTCCATTCCAATAGAAGTCAAATCAACTTCCTTCCCAACCATTGCCAAACCCCAATAATAAAAACCCTCAAAATGCTTACATGGTAGAAGGTCAACAATTTCCTATTATTGGGTTGTGTTATATTCTTTCCACGTAGTTAATAGGGGTTTGAAGGGCACCTGTAACCCCACTTTATGGGGTCCGTAGTAGCGCCCCGGAAAATTTTGGTTTTGGACCATATGTTAGGTTGGGCGGACCCACCTATGGTTTTGTGCATGATTTTCGCACATGTTTTTTGGATGCGATGGTTTTCGGTCCATGGTATTGGACGCGATGGTTTTCGGTCCATGGTATTGGATGCTTCATCATGTATAAATATGTATTGTAACATTGAAAGGAACATAATGAAAAATCAAGCTGGTAGTCTCGGTTTTGGGATCCAGGGAAAAATCTCTGTGCATATGTGTTTTATGGGTTATGCTCTCGCATTGTTTATTTTCTTTGTTTAAGAATTCGTATGCAGGTAATTTCTGTACAGGGTTAAAACCTACATTTGGTATCAGAGCTGTTTTGGCTTCAAGGGGACGCCTTTGTTGCTGAAGGGTTTCGCTCGGGCCTGTGGTAGACCCTGTTCAGTGGGAGATCTGCGAGATCGATTCTGGTGGTGAAAGAAGATGGCGAGCAGTGGAAAGATAGAGATTGAGAAGTTCAATGGTCAGAATTTTGAGTTGTGGAAACTCAAGATGGAGGATCTGTTGGTGGATAAAGATCAATGGATCACGGTAGATCCGGGTACTAAACCATCGGGAGTGACCATGAAGAATGGAAGAAGTTGGATCGGAAGGCAAAGAGCACAATACGATTGTGTGTCTCAGATTCAGTATTGTTGAATGTATCAGGGGAAGCTACAGTAAAGGCTTTGTGGGTCAGGTTAGGGACTTTGTACCAATCTAAGTCTCTGGTGAATAAATTGTTCATGCGGAAAAAGTTGTATAACCTAAGGATGAAAGATGGAGACTCGGTGACAGAGCATCTGAATGCGTTTAATACTGTGGTAAGTCAGTTATTATTTGTTGATATTAAAATTTCAGATGAAGATAAGTGCATCAGTCTGTTGTGTTCTGTACCAGATTCGTGGGATAGTCTGGTTATTGCAATAGGTAGCAATGCAACTGCTTTGCAGTTTGATGAAATAGTCTCAGCCTTGCTGACGGAGGAGATGAGACGAAAAAATATGGACAACCAGAATGGTGATGCCTTGTCTGTACGAGGACAGTCCCAGAACAGAAACAAAAATAAGTCATCGAGTGGGAGATCTAAATCTCCAGGAAAACCTACAAAGGTGGTGTGTTGGAAATGCGGAAAGGAAGGGCACTTCAGAAGGGATTGTAAATCTAAAGCTCCTGATAAAGGAAAGGGATCTGATGATGCTCCTTCTGCAGAGGCAAAAACCACCTTAGATGAAGGTGGGGATGTGTACTTGGCTTCTTCAAGTACACATGTAGATCATGAGGCATGGTTGATTGACTTAGGTGAATCCTTTCACTTCACTCCCCATAGAGAGTGGTTCCGCGAGTATGAGAAATACGATGGTGGTGATGTCTTCTTAGGAGATGATAGGAAGGCTAGAATCATTGGTCGGGGAAAAGTAAAGTTGAAGTTGCAAGGTGGAAGGGTTAGAAAACTTCCGGGTGTTCTACATATTCCTGCATTGGCCAGAAATCTGATTTCTGTAAGCAAGTTGGATGATGCAGGTGTAAAGACGTGTTTGAGAAAGATACCTGCAAGATGGTTCGAGGAGCATTGATATTAATGCGGGGAGTTTGGATTGGAACTCTGTACAAGCTGCAAGGTAGCATTGTTGTTGATGGGTGCAATAGTTCTATGGTTCCTGAAAATGGAGTAGAGAATCTAGTGGTCTCTGGAGAGAAGACCATGTTGTGGCATCAAAGGCTTGGATATATTGGAGAGAAGGGCCTTCGAATACTTCATGGTAAAGGTATGGTAGAAGGTATGAATAATAGCTCTTTGGATTTTGATTTCTGTGAAAATTGTGTATATGGGAAGCAGAATCGGGTGAGTTTCCCCTCTAGTGGTAAGAGGATGAAACAGATATTAGTGCTTATGCATAGTGATGTGTTTGGACCTATGAAGGTTCCATCACTGGGTAAGTCTGTGTACTATGTATCATTCATAGATGACTTCTCAAGGAATACATGCATATATTTTCTTAAGAAGAAATCTGAAGTCTTTGACAAGTTTAAAGAATTTAAGGCTCTGGTGGAAAATCAGACAGAGAAGAAGATAAAGGTGCTGAGGACAGATAATGGTGGAGAATTTTGTAGCAAGGAATTTGAAGAATTTTGTAAGAAGTGTGGTATAGCAAGGCAGAAGACTACTCCATATACACCGCAGCAAAATGGAGTCGCAGAAAGAATGAACAAGACGTTGATGGAAAGGGCAAGAAGCATGCTTAATGGTGCCAGGTTAGGACAGGAATTCTGGGCAGAGGCGGTGGATACTGCATATTACCTGATCAACAGATCACCTTCATCAGCATTGGAGGATAAGACTCCACAAGAAGTATGGACTGGTAAGAAACCCTCTCTTTCACATCTAAGGGTATTTGGATGTGATGCATATGTACATGTTCCAAAGGAGAAACGAACCAAGTTGGATAGTAAATCTGAAAAGTGCATCTTTATTGGGTATAAGGATGGTTTAAAGGGTTATAAGCTTTGGAACCCAGTCACACGGAAGGTTGTGTACAGCCGAGATGTGTTGTTCAGAGAGGTAAAAGATGTTATTCAACATGAAGTCCAACCAAAGGAACCTGAGAAGATACAGTTTGAGCCAAAGGAGGAAGAATCAGACTCTGCAGCAGAGGAAGAATCAGAAGATGAAGAGCCATAAACTCCGGCTGTGAGAAGATCAGTTCGAGAAAGAAGGAAACCAGAAAGGTATAGTCCATCTGCTTTCAGTTCAAATTTTGCTTTGTCTGTTACTGATAATGATCCCAGAACTATGAAGGAAGCAGTGGATTCAGAGGATGGAAAACTCTGGAAAGAGGCCATGGTCGATGAAATGGCATCTTTGCACAAAAATGAGGCTTGGGATCTGGTGGAGTTGCTGGTTGGAAGGAAACCCATTGGCAGCAAATGGGTGTTCAAGAATAAGACAAATACAGAAGGAAAGGTGGAGAAATACAAAGCTCGGTTGGTAGCAAAAGGTTATTCCTAGGTGCCGAGAATTGATTTTGGTGATATTTTTTCTCCTGTTGCCAAGGTAACTTCTATTAGATTACTTTTATTTGTTGCTGCTGCTTTTAATTTTGAGGTAGAACATATGGATGTGAAGACAACATTTCTTCACAGGGATTTGGAAGAGGAAATCTACATGAAGCAACCTGAAGGCTTTGCGGTGAAGGGTAAGAAAGAACTGGTATGCAAGTTAAAGAAGTCTCTGTATGGGTTAAAACAGTCACCAAGGATGTGGTATCAGAAATTTGATACATTTATACGGGGACTTGGCTTCACCAGAAGCAAAGCAGATCATTGTGTGTATTTTAAATTAATTGGTGACTGTATTATTTATCTGGTCTTGTATGTGGATGATATGTTGCTGGTTGGAAATGACAAAGAAATTATCCAGTATTTGAAGACCCAATTGTCCTCCAAATTCGACATGAAATATCTTGGTGCTGAAAACTATATTTTGGGCATGGAAATTAAAAGAGATCGGTCAAAGAGGAAGCTCTGGTTAAACCAAAGGAAGTATGTCGAGACAATACTCCAGAGGTTTAATATGCAAGATAGTAAACCGGTGAAGGTTCCTATTCTTGTAGGTGTGAGGTTATCTGCTGAACAGTGTCCCAAGGCACAAGAAGAGGAAGAGGAAATGTCCCGTGTTCCATATGCAAGTGCAGTGGGTGGCCTGATGTATGCAATGGTCTGTACTAGACCAGACATTGCACATGCAGTGGGAGTATTGAGCAGGTTTATGTCAAAACTTGGGAAGGAGCACTGGACAGCAGTGAAGCAGGTTTTCAGGTATTTGCGTGGCACTAGTAATTATGGTTTGTGCTACCAAGGAAGACCAGGATTGGACAGAGTGTTGGATATTCATGGCTTTGTTGATGCGGACTGGGCTGGAGATCTAGATCAGAGAAGATCTACAAGTGGGTATTTGTTTAACCTATTTGGAGGTGCAGTCAGTTGGATGAGTAAGAAACAATCTATAGTGGCACTATCAACTACAGAGGCAGAATACATGGCAGCCACTCATGCAAGCAAGGAAGTAGTTTGCTTGCAGAGATTGTGTTCAAGTATGGGGTTAGTACAGGGAGCTATAAGAATAGACTGTGATAGCCAAAGTGCAATTTTCTTGGCAAAGAACCCTGCTTATCATTCAAAGACAAAGCACACTGATGTTCAGTATCACTTTGTGAGGGATATGATAGAATACAGAAAGGTGTTGCTAGTAAAGGTGGACACTTTGAAGAATACTGCAGATGCATTGAAAAAATCTGTGAGCTCTGAGAAGTTCTCTTGGTGTAAAGAAGCAATGGGAATCTCAGGGCTGAAAAAATGACTAAGCTCTCATGTGGCCCCTTGTGGAAAGAAAACAACAAGTGGGAGATTTTTGGTTGTGTTATATTCTTTCCACGTAGTTAATAGGGGGTTTGAAGGGAACCCGTAACCCCACTTTATGGGGGACCATATGTTAGGTTGGGCGGACCCACCTATGGTTTTGTGCATGATTTTTGCACATGTTTTTTGCACGCGATGGTTTTCGGTCCATGGTATTGGACACGATGGTTTTCGGTCCATGGTATTGGATGCTTCGGCATGTATAAATATGTATTGTAACATTGAAAGGAACATAATGAAAAATCAAGCTGGTAGTCCCGGTTTTGGGATCCAGGGAAAAATCTCTGTGCATATGTGTTTTATGGGTTATGCTCTCGCATTGTTTATTTTCTTTGTTTAAGAATTCTTATGCAGGTAATTTCTGTACAGGGTTAAAACCTACACCTACCTATATGATTGTTCCTCTCAATGATGTACAACTCAAATCTGGTAGAGTTTTAGATAAACCTTCTATAGATGCCCGAAAGCAAAGCATTTCTGAAGAAGATTCTCTTGAAGCCAATAAGGGTTCTGAAGCATCTCTTCAAAACCCAAGCACTCAGAAAGAAAAAGAAAAAGAGCTAACCCCCACAACTCCTATAGTTGAGCAACCTGCATCTTCATCTACACCTCCTTTTCCCGAAAGATTACAAATTGACAAAGGGGTGGAAAAACAAATCTTGTTACCTGACTATGATTTTCTAGATGAATTGAAGAATGTCTGTATCAAGATTCCCTTGTTACAAGCCATTAGAGAGATTCCTATTCTAGCTAAAACAATAAAGGAGTTGAGTCTTAAAATACCAGGAAGGAAACCTAGAGACACAAGAAGAATCCACCTGGTAGGGAAAATTGCAGACATCATGATGGGAAAAATTACTATGCAGAAGTATGTAGATCCCGGTAGTCCAATTGTCAAAATACATATCAATGGGGTAGAAATTCCAAATACTTTGATTGATTTAGGGGCTGCTATCAACATTATGAGTAGACAGACTATGGAACAACTGAAACTTCCTAATCTTCTTTTTACACCTACTTTACTACAACTTGCAGATCGATCAATTATTAAACTAGATGGTGTATTAGAAGACATTTCAGTCTCCTTAGACTCTTGGGAATATCCAGTAGATTTCATGATTTTAACCCCCAAGAGTAATTTATGAGGACACCCTCTCATCTTAGGAAGACCTTGGCTAGCCACAGCCGATGCTTTCATCAGTTTTAGGTCTGGGGATATGTATATTTCTGATGGTAATTCGATAAAGAAATTAAATCTGTATCCTCCAGAAAAAGTAATTACAGAAATAGGAGATAATGAGTGGATTGATGATGAAGATGCTATACAACCTGTATTTACCATTTCTAAAGTTAGTGAAGATAGTCAAATTCTGAACACATTAGAAAACTTTGAAACATCTTCAGAATATGACCACACACAATTTCAGCTAGATTCTAACATTGAGTATCTATCATCTAGACAAATGTCTCTTTTCTCTATGGAAGAGTTTGGTAGTTCCGCCATTGAGATCTTTCCAGGAAAAACATTGAATATCAACAAAAATTTGGAAAGATCAAAACAGGAAGAACTAACCAAAATCTTGCAAAAACATTCTACTGCATTTGCATGGGAATATACTGATATGAAAGGTATTGACCCTAAGACTTGCATTCATCACATCTACATTGAGGAAAACAGTAGACCGATCAGACAACCTTAGAGAAGGATGAATCCAAACCTTAGGGAGATAGTGAAAGAAGAGCTCCAAAAAATACTTAATGTAAACTTCATTTATCCAATTTCAGATAGTCGGTGGGTTTCTCCTTTGGTTATAGTACCTAAAAAGAATGGTAAATGGAGGGTATGCATTGATTACAGGGAATTGAACAAAGCAACTTTGAAGGATCACTTTCCTTTACCCTTTATCAATCAGGTATTAGATACTTTAGCAGGAAAAAAGTATTTTTCATTTTTGGATGGTTTTAGTGGCTACAATCAGATTCAAGTAGCACCTGAAGATCAGGACAAGACCACATTTACCTGTCCATGGGGAACTTTTGCTTACCGAGTACTTCCTTTTGGATTATGTAATGCACCCGCACCATTTCAAAGGGCAGTACTAGGAATCTTTTCCGATCTAATCCATGATTATGTAGAGGTTTATATGGATGATTTTACAGTTTATGGTAATTCATTTGAAGAGGCATTAGAGAATTTGGAAAAAGTCCTTATAAGATGTAAAGAAATAAACCTATCATTAAGTCATGAAAAATGCTTTATGATGTTTACTGAAGGGATTGTTTTAGGACATCATATTTCTGGGGATGGGATTAAAGTTGATAGATCAAAAGTTGAAGTCATCTCCAAGTTGCCTATTCCAAATTGTCAAGAAGATGTTATAAGTTTTCTTGGATTTACTGGATACTATAGAAGATTTATTGAAAACTTCACCAAAATAGCATCTCCACTCTTCAAATTACTTAAAAAAGACTGTGAATTCAAATGGGATCCTCATTGTCAATCTACATTTGAAACTTTGAAAATAAGAATACCTGAAGCACCCATTTTGAGAGGGCCAAATTGGAAACTTCCTTTCCATATTTCCACAGATGCTTCAGATACAGCTCTAGGAGCTGTGTTGGGACAAAAGGATTTAGTTCCTTATGCCATTTACTACACAAATAAAAATTTGAATCCCACCGAGTTAAATTATACTGTGACTGAGAAAGAGTTCTTAGTTGTTGTTCATGCCATCAATACGTTTAGACACTATATAACTGGCTATGAAACTTTTGTCCATATTGATCATTCTACAATTAGATATCTCATGAATAAACCTGTTACTAATGGCAAAGTTACAAGATGGCTCTTACTTTTACAAGAATTCAATATTACTGTGTTGGATAGACCAGGGAAACAAAATACAGTAGTTGATTTCTTGTCTAGAATCCAAAATACTAATGAAGATTCTCCTGTAGAGGATAAGTTTCCAGATGAGTATTTATTTGCAATAACTACTAAGACTCCTTGGTATGCAGATATTGCTAACTATTTGGTTACAGGAAAGCTACCTCCACATTTATTTCCAGGTGAAAAAAGAAGAATTATTCAGGAGAGTTCAAGTTATTCATGGATTTCTAATGAATTGTTTAAAACAGGGCTAGATTGTGTGATCAGAAGATGTGTTCGGGAAGATGAAATGCCTGGCATCCTCAAGGCATGTCATGATGAACCATGCAGTGGACACTTTGCTGACAAAAGGATGGCCTATAAAATCCTTTCTTTAGGATATTATTGGCCTTCCCTTTTCAAAGATGCAAAACAATATGTCAGAAGGTGTGATAGCTGCCAAAGAGTTGGGAGACCGACTCTTTCAAATGAAATTCCATTACAACCACAAGTTCTCATCGAACCCTTTGAAAAATGGGCTTTAGATTTCATTGGACCTATTAATCCACCATCTAAACAGAAAAAGTATATATTGGTATGCACTTATTATGTCACTAAATGGGTAGAAGATAAAGCATTGCCTTTTGCCACTAAAAATTCGGTTGTTCAATTTCATTTTGAGGATATTTTTACTTGTTTTGGTGTCCCAAGAGAAATTGTGACAGATCAGGGAAGTCAATTTACATCTAACTTGATGGAGAAGCTGATGGAAGAATACAAAATCAAGCACAAAAAATCTACTCCTTACCATTTGCAAGAAAATGGCCAGGTGGAGTCTACAAACAAAGTTCTTGAGAGCATCATCACCAAAACTGTTCATCTACACAGAAAAGATTGGGCAGAAAGACTTCTTGAAGCCTTATGGGCCTACAGAACTACATGGAGGAATACAACAGGACATTCTCCCTATGAACTTGTTTATGGGAAAGAAGTCCTGCTCCCTATTGAGTTTCAAGTCAAGACTTTTAAGATGGCAGTCCAGTTGGGGATGAAACTATCAGAAGCCCAAAAGCAGAGAATGGAGCAGTTGAATGAGCTAGATGAGATCAGACAAGAAGCAATTTTAAAGACTGATCTAGTTCAAAATCAAAGAGCTAAATGGCATGACAGATACATCAAAGAGAGAAAGTTTCAAGAGATATATTGGGCATTACTGTTTGATTCCAAGTTCAAAGACTTTAAAGGTAAATTTCAGACCCATTGGCTTGGGCCATATGAAATTCACAAAGTCTTTAATAATGGAGCAGTAAGAGTCAAGACCATTGATGAATTTCATATTTCTTTTCTTGTGAATGGCCACCGATTGAAAATTTATCATAAGCCACTCTCAAAAGAAGAATTTGTCAAGATGTTCCAAGAAAATTATACAATAAGGCTGGTGGAGAAGAATCCTTCTTCCCCACCAGCCTAGCATTTGATTCTTTCAGTTAAAAAAAATAAAAAAATTGTATAGGCCCGAAAACCAATCATAGATTGGTAGTCTTATATAGAAAATATGGAGTGAAAATCAAGGACACTTGACACTCTATATTTTCCAAAAAAAAAATCTCCTCTCCTTCTTTCTCCATCTTCACTCCACCTCATTTTCCATTCTACTTCATCTCCATCTCATTCACATTTTCTCTTCACTTCACTCCGCTTAATTTTCATTCCATTCCACTCATTTCATTCTCATTTCATCAATAAAAGTTCCTTTCAGAACTATTTTCACTCAGTTAGTTCTTTTCTAATCACATTTGTTCAGCTAAGTGGGTGATGTCCCAGTTTCCGCAGCTGGAAGCAATTTCCACAGCCAGAAACGATTTTCGCAGCCACCACCACTCTATTTTTCAAATTCACAGTCAAAATGTTAGTACACAAATCATGAAAATGTAGGTGTAAGTGAGAAAATACCATGAATACATGGAGCATCTCCAAGACATCAAGAAAGAACAGTTGGTTAAAATATATGGGCAAGAAATGACAAAGTTTCCAAAGGTATGAGCAAATTTTTTTGTCAAATAGCAATTAAAGTCATGATTATGGATAGTTATCAAACCATGAAAAGTTCTACTATGTGCAATGATTCGATATGATAGTTCCATTACCCACTCCTATCCCACGACATTACTCCATACACCAAGCATTCATTTCTTAACGGTCTCATGAGGGGTTTTTCGGGTTTAAACTCAAGTTAACTGCACTTTCATTTGCCACTTGCGCTCATGAGATGTGACCAATCTCCTTACGGCTCTTCTTCACCATATTTTCCGCAGCTATCTATTAAAACATGTGATCTCCCGTACGCAGCCATTAATTCAAAAAAATATCTCGCCTCCACTACTAGTCACTTACCATTTCATTTAAGACCTTCCTTTCATATACACGCACTTCAGTTTGTAAACCCATTCATCACTGTCTATCCTCTGTTCCGCCTGTAATCTGAAGCATTCTTGTTACCTACTATCGATTGCAGCCATTACCTTTTACCATAAACCCTGCAACCGAGCTACTGTCCTCTGCTAAAATCCTCATACACAATTGTATCCTCAGTTGAAATTTGAAACAGGGAAAGAAATGGGAAAACTACTCAGGGCAGAGCCAGAAGGACCAAAATATCTAGAAGGTTACCCTCAAGCCAAGGATTTACTGAAGAAAGCTAAATGGTTACGGTTCATTCAAAGGTTTAAAGGCTATAACAAAGAAGTAAACAAGGCTTTTGCACGGTCATTTGATGGTCAAAAAGTGGAGATTGTAGATTTGAAGCTTACAGTGACCGAAACAACGGTAGCAGCTGCTACAGGCTTACCTCAGGAGGGTGAGAGATGGTTCAAAAATAAAAGTCTGGATGAACATGCATGGAGAATCATGCTAGGAAACCTAGGTATGGACACCACCGTGTTTACTAAAGGAATTCTTGTTCATGCATTAAAGGAAGAATGGGCTAGCCTACTATTAGTTATCCAAAAATTTGTCACCTGTGAAGGATGCTTCGGTTTGATGTATATGTACCATGCTAGATTGTTGATGAATTTCTTAGAAAATCAGACTCTTAATTTGCCTTATTTCTTGCTCTTGAGTTTGAAGAAGATGAGCATTACAGTCCAAAAACACACAGGCAATATAGACCCTCATCTATACCATCATGGACTTATAAAAATTCTTATTGAAGACCACTTAAGGAAAAACAAAGATACATGGGAGCAATTCTTGATAAGAAACTACTTCCAAGAGACATCTGAGGTCTCTAAAAGTAGCACACCGAGGACACCAAGAAAAAGTAGGAGGAGAGAAAAAAACACTACAATCCAAGACTCCCCTACTATAGAAACTCGAGAAACTGGCCAAAAAGAAGAAGAAGATAAAGCTAAATACAAGAAACAGAAGAAAGAAAAAGGCAAAAGGACCATCCAAGAAGTCTACCCATCCCCTGAGCAATCCATAGAGGAGGATTATCAACCACTATCAGAAAGATTAGTACATCTTCAGGCTGCTGCTATAGCAAAGAAAAAGGCAAAAGGAAAACAGAGTATACAAGAAAAGAGTACTAGTCCACCATACTTAAGGAGAAGCACAAGGTTAAGAGGAAAAGGGAGTAAAACACAAATAAAACAGCCCCACTTCATTGACTTGGGTGGAGAGACACCTGAGAAAACTCGAGCTGGTCGTAGTCCACCTCATCCTCAACCAAGCATTGAAATCAGTCCTCCACATGATGAAAGCCCTTCTCGGCCAGAGTTGGAGAGCAGTCCTCCTCCTCCACCAGATTTTGAACTCAATCCAAGAAAGACACCTAAAGTAGACCCCAATAAACAGGAAGTATATGACTACTTGGAATCGTTAGAAAAATCAGCTACAGTTCCAAGTACCACTCTGCCACTAGATGCACAAGTTCAGTCCCTAAACAAGGAGGTATTTGAATTAGAAGTCCTAAACAGGCATATCAAGCAAGAAAATGAAGCACTCAAAGAGCAGAGCAAGGTAGGTAAAATTATTCATGATAACACTATGCTCCATTTAGGACTATGGCAAAAGAAAAACAAGAAGTTGAAGAAAAAGTGCAAAAAGTTGAGCAGAGCATTGATTAATCTCATGTTCAGGTGTCTAATAAGGAAACCAAGAATGATGGTAGTGCCAAAGAAGAAGAAAATAGGGCTAGATGTCCTAGAAAAAGCATCAGAACATATGGATTAGAAAGGGGTGACTAAATTTTGGTTGCATGAGGACATGCAACACCATCACAATGGGGGTATGTTGAGTCCCAAACCTGCACTTCCCTATATACCCTTTCAGCATTCTTTCTCCATTTATTTCATCCACCAAGCTATCAAATCATTGCATAATAGTTTAAAAACAGCTTATGGAATGGTTTCCTAACTATGTTTATGACTGTTGTTTGATTTAGATTTTTGTTCAAGCAGCTGCGGAAACTTGTCACTTTCCGCAGCCAGCCTAAGTTTCTGCAGCCATTTTGTTAAAGGCTATGCTACAGGTGTCCAATGGAGAAACCAGCCATATGCGTAAGCTGCACGTGACATGTACATGGGGTGTGTCCCCTCAGATCAACCAAATCACTCATAAACAGTCGCAGTCAACGATGGTCAAAGGAAGGGCCAAATGAAGAATTTTTCGGTGGCATGGCTCTGTTTTGCCCACGTGAAGGTTTGCGTGGCACGATCCTTAGTTTTCAGAGGTACTGGCACACCTGGAGAGAAGCCCGTGAACTGAACCAAGTAGCCACCACTCCATGAATTCATGACCATCACGCTAGATCTCGGCTCAAGGAGATTTACGTGTCTCTTAGCAGCATAAATCTAGGAATTAGTTGCAGCATCTTTTTCTTATAAATAACGCGTTGATATACGCTGAAGGGATTAGCTTTGGTATTGTAATTTTGACTGTTGTCACCCACTGTACTCCATTTCACTTTGCTTTAAATACATGAGAAGACAGTTTTTCTGAATCTAATTTGTGACTAAGTGATTGACTGGCCGAGGTTGCAGAGGGCCCCTGTACACCAAAGCTTTGTATAGTTTCTTGCTTGCTTTCATTTACTGTTTTTTTAATTATTGCTTGTATATATAGTGTGTTGTTCTGATGATCATTTGTTGTCTATATTTCCTTTATGTTTATTTTCTAACTGTTAGCTGATCAGTGCTTCTTTTACAGGTTTTGTTGTAGGTAGCCTGGGCAGATTTACATATTTTTTTTAATAACTACTGACATGAGATCATCTTGTCCTTCCCGCTGATTTTCATTTCCTGAAGTTTAATTCCAGCACTGTCATTTTTCAAATTGTGTTTTGCTTATTTATTTTTCTGCTACTTAGACATCATATTACTCATTTGTTTATGATTTCCTTTCTATAGTCAAGTGACTCTATTAGTAAGGAATCAGAATATTACTTATTGTAGTATGATTTAGTTTGCTTTCTTGCAATTTAAATATCATGTTGCTTAGCTTGTTCATGATTGCTTCCCATAAGGCAGATTGAGTTGAAGGGTAAAGGATCATAACAGGGGTTGAAGTAGTGTAATTAGTTTCCTTTTATGCAATTGAATTTCTTGCAATTTAGATATCATATTACTCAGCTTGTTTATGATTTCTTCCCATAAGGCAGATTGAGTTGAAGGGTAAAGGATCAGAACAGGGGTTGAAGTAGTGTGATTTAGTTGCTTTGCTTTCAGTCTTTGAGTTGCTTTAAGTTCAGTTTTTACTTTCTTTTTCTTACAGCAGTAAGGATATTGGGCCATTGTCATTAGTTCACTATTTGATACATTTACTTCCTCTTGAGAATTGATTTCATTACAGTTAGTTTAGAGCTTTCTTTTTGAACACTTTTAAGTTTGGAAAATCACTGTAGAAATCACCATTACCATCCATACTTAACTTTCAATTTCGCCATCACACACTAGGGAATCCATAAAAAATAAATCCAAAAACAAACTAAAAAAAACTCAAAAATGACAGAAGACTAAGAAAATGGTTATCTTGTACATATAGTACACTTCACTTCATTAGTTTATGAATCCCGGATTGACATTTTAATTAGCAATTTAGAACACACTAAATTGACCAAACAGAGACTCTAACTTGTCAAAGGCAAAAGGACAAGATTTTATAGACAGAGGGGAAGGAGTTAGGGTCATCCAGAAGATTCATGGGATTGACTTTATCACTAAGAAGCTTCCATGAGAGGTGGAGAACTACTTCCCTTCTATGGAGATTCGAAGCCCAACTGAACGAACTCAAGATGGAATCAGTTCATGAATAGGTTAGGAAGAACCTCCGTAAGTTTTTTTGTTAAAAACTTTACCCAACTGGGCTGGCGCGAGTGCGACTCTGAGACAGAGCGCTAGCTGGCACACCCTCTTTGGAGGATTTCCCCCATTCGCGTGAGTGATACACAGTGGAACCGCGCCAATGGAAAAAGGGCTATTTTTATGGGTATTTTGCAGAAAGTGTCTTCAGGGCATATGAAGTACGTACTCAAGGGGATACAATGCAAGTATTTTCAGGTTATTTCACTTCTCACAGGTCCCAGGATAAGTCCTCCTATGTGCGGGAAAAGGGGTAACAGGGACGGTGACAAATTACTGTGTAACACTAGGGTTTGCGTTTCTTTTTGGCTTTCAGTTTCTTTCTGCAAGTATATTAGCTTCCTTTGAGTTAGATTTCATCCATCAGTTAAAAAGCTTCTTCTAAGAGCTCATAGAAGTTGGCTTAAGCCCCTAGCGGACTTGTGCTAGCTGACCAAGTGACAACTGCGGCAAGAGCTAGTACTTGTGCATACAGCACCATCGCTTCCAAGTTTGTTACGAACTACCGGGTTGATAAAATTAAAGAAGGGAGTTTCAGGAGTTGTAGCATTATTGCTGCAATACTGGAGCCCACCATATTTTTGGCGCCGTTGCCGAGGAAGCGTCAGAGTATTGGTGATTGCTGCTTTTCTTCTATTTTCCACTACAACCTTCTACTAAGTAGTTTATTTCATTTCATTTCCGCAAAAGTAGAGTAGATATTTCTTGCTTTCATAGATTAGCATTTCAATTCCACAATTTCAATTCTACAAGCGTAGATTAGCATTTCAATTCCACAATTTCAATTCTCTAAGTGTAGATTAGCATTTCAATTTTGCAAGCGTAGACTAACATTTCATTCCTGAAATTTCATTTGAGAAAAATAGATTAGTCATTTCCTGCTTTCATTTCAATTCCGCATTTTCATTTTAGCAAGATAGTTAGTTGCAAATCAATCTATTTAAGTTTTTGCAGGTACAAGCAGAAAAAAAAAATAAAAAAAATCAACCAAAAATATTTAATTTCATGCCTTGTAGGAGTAGAGATAATTCAGAAAAATGATTGCACAACGCCCCCACTGCTTCACACAGCCAACCTTCTCTCTTCTTCGATGGTTGTGATTAAAGAACCCTTAGGTGGACAATAAGACATATCTGAAGAACCTCAAGGGCAGAAGAAGAAGAAACCATTCCTCTGGAGCGAATGGCTACAAGCAAATATGTTGGGAGCAGTACCTTATCCAAAAATGAATTTGAAAATCAGATGGAATATTTCAAGAGCGAGGTAAGATAGTTTCTTGCCATGAAACTGGATATCTTGCGGATCCAAAAGAAGCAAGAGGAAGCCAAGAGGGCTTTGGTCATCTTTTGTCCTAGGTGCACTAGAAAGCATCCTAGGAACATATGTCCAATGCACTCCCTAGAAGTGTGTTTTGTCTGTGAAGGATACCATCCTACGAATCAGTGCCCTTCCTTGCCTAGACTTAAAGCTGCATATCAGAGAGCCAAAGGAGCCACTGAATCACTCTATTATATGAACCAAAGGAGTCCACTGAATCACTCTATTATATGAACCAAAGGAGGCCACATGGACCTAGATATTACCAGCAAGAACTGCAAGGGACATCCGAGACCTATTATGATCCCTATCAAGCCACTTTCATACCTTCTTGGGGTCCCCCTACTCATCCTTCCTGATTCACACCTCCTCCTTGTTCCTTCATAGATCCATATTATGCCCAACCAACTGCTCATTCGTTTCACTCTTATGCTCAGCCACAGCCTCAGTGGAATGCACCTCATCAGGGGTGGAGGCACCAATACAACACTCCTCCCGCTTCTTTTCCTCCACCACCTACTCATCCACAACCATCGCCTCCTGCTCCACCAAGGCAACCCCAAATGCCTACCCAACCACAACCCCATACACATCCATCTCAAATATACACCCCCACTCAACTACCCATACCACCATTTCCAAACCCGCACATTGAAATAGCTCAATCCAATTACAATGTGGAGGCATAACATGTCCAAATGACTCCTCTTGAGCTCAATGATCTTCACCATGGCTTAGGAAGAGTGTTGCAAAAAAGAGATTATATTGACAAAATTGAAGGACCAAATGCAAAAGAAGATTCCAAAGAGGAGATCAAAGCACCATGGGCTGCACTTGATGAAGAGAACACATCAAGAGCAGAAATCAAGAAAGCTCCCTCATGGTTACCATCAAGCCCTCCATGTAGTCAAGAGAAAAATCAGCAAAAAGAGGAAGATGTGAGGTCATGATAGAAGGTGACACGAAACATGATCCAGATCAGCAAAAGGACCAAGGATATCAGAGCTATATTGAGATATGGTTTCAGACGGTCACTAAGTTGCAGCAGTACTCTCTTCCTCAGCTATGTTTGGTCCCTTCAAAGTCAAATCATTGGGTCTCTGAGATCCGGATAGCTGTCGAAGCATGCATTTCAAGCTACCACATCATTTTATCTCTAATCTGGATGTGCACATGGCTTCATTGGAAGTATTCTTATACTTGAAAAGAATTTTGTTTTTCATGTAGGGTAGGGTAGAAAAAAAAAAGAAAAAAAATGAAAATAACATGAAAATAAAAATCTAAGGTGAAAACCTCCTCGGAGGCACCTTAGATTGGCTCATTGATTGAAAACCTCCATGAGGCGTTCAATGGGTTGTAAAGAAGAGAAAATGAAAAGGGAATAAGATCCCTGGGTGAAAACCTCCCTTGGAGGTGCCTAGGGCAGGCAATTAGGGTGAAAACCTCCATGAGGCACCGTAGTTGTTTTTCAAAAAAAAAAAAAGAGAAAAAGAAAAGAAAAATAAAGTTAATTTCCATTGAATAATTGCAGGTTGCAAGAAGGAAATTGCAGGTTAGGAGGATAGCTCAAAACAAAGACAAAGGAAGTTCTATGCCTTCTATAGGAAGTTTTGTGTCTTCTACAGGAAGTTCTGGGTCTTCTACAGGAAGCCTACAAACGAGCCAAAATTGATCTCTGAAGAGGAACGGAAGGCCGAGAATCTGTCCATAAGGCCTGCAAGCATCCATGTTTCCATCCCTCACCCTTCTCCATCAATTTTTCCATCTCATTATGCTTCTTTCCTCAAAACTGTGTGTTCTACAGGAAGTTCATGTAGAAATTACAGGATTTCTACAGGAAGCTAGAAATGGATTTGAAAAAGGTCTTTTGGCAACCATGAGAGCTTTCTCAAGGGGTCAGAAGTCCTCCTGCAATCTTCAAACTCCTCCTCCATCATCTCCATGCCTACATTGTTACACTAAAATTTGTCAGCATGACTATTTGCAGTCAGTATGACTCCATCAATAACCATACTGTCCTCCTTGGCAAGTCTTATACCTCTGCTCCTCATGTCAAACTCCAAAAAAGAGAGAAAGCCTTTAAAAGTCAATATAACTCTGGTTACACAGTTTCTCTTACTCTTACCTGCATGTACGCACCTCAAGTACATAATACCTGCGTACTTGTACGCTCTGTCTGTAAAGGGGTGGGTGCGTACTCCTGTAAAGGTCAAAAGGCGCAAGTTTTACTTCAAAAACCTTACTTGTCGTCGATTCTAGAGCATTCTAGAAGATGGTTTGACGTGGATTGAGTGCCTCCAAATGGTTCATGCATCCCAATGAAAGAGGAACTTATCCCATCAAGAGGGGAGCTATCCCTTTGAAAGAGGGGCTTATCCCATTGATGGTGGACCTGATTAACTTCCTCCAAAGCATTATAAATACAGGCATTGGGCCAGAGGCAGGGGAGGTTGAAAGCTGAACATTCCTAAGGGTAGATGATGCTGAAATTAGGACTCCCTTTTAGAGCTTGAGAGGAGAGATTCCAATCTTTTCTTAGCTTCATTTGGAAGTGGGTGAGCTGATCAAAGTAAAGGAGAACTCTTGCTGGACCCTGGGAGGGACCTCCACAACACCAAGGCACTGGTTGTAATGGTTTCTTTTGTTTCCAATTAATACAATTAAGTTCATTTTTCTCAACAAGTTGTTATATATAATTTGTTTCATAAACTCCTTGGTCTTTATGATGAATATTTTTTATTATATGAGTTATTCAGGTGCTATGTAATCGTTTGCTTGTTAGTGAATGCAGGCTTCAAGGAGAAGGAGCTCATCTGGATCAAAGAGGCTTGGCTGCTACAAACGAGCGTTGGACTAAAGGTAAACCTTAAACACCTGGTTGCTTTTATTTTAATGCATATTTAGGGAAAGATAGTGCTTGAGTGTTTTGTTTGTCACTAGAAAAGCCTTGTTTTCTAGGGAGGTCGGTTTTGTCCGCAAAATTGACTCTTTCCAGGATTTTGTCATGCGGAAAGAGTCAATTTTGTGGACAAAACCGACCTCCCTAGAAAACAAGGCTTTTCTAGTGACAAAAAAAACAGTCAAGCACTATCTTTCCCTAAATATGCATTAAAATAAAAGCAACCAGGTGTTTAAGGCTTACCTTTAGTCCAACACTTGTTTGTAGCAGCCAAGCCTCTTCGATCTAGATGAGCTCCTTGTCCTTGAAGCCTACATTCACTCACAAGCAAATGATTACATAGCACCTGAATAACTCATATAATAATACATATTCATCATAAAGACCAAGGAGTTTATGAAACAAATTATATATAACAACTTGTTGAGAAAAATAAACTTAATTGTATTAATTGGAAACAAAAGAAACCATTACAACCAGTGCCTTGGTGTTGTGCAGGTCCCTCCCAGGGTCCAGCAAGAGTTCTCCTCTACTTTGATCAACTCACCCACTTCCAAATGAAGCTAAGAAAGGATTGAAATCTCTCCTCTGAAGCTCTAAAAGGGAGTCCTAATTTCAGTAACATCTACCCTTAGGAATGTTCAGCTTTCAACCTCCCCTCCCTATGGCCCAATGCCTGTATTTATAATGCTTTGGAGGAAGTTAATTAGGTCCACCATCAATGGGATAAGCCCCTCTTTCAAAGGGATAGATCCCCTCTTGATGGGATAAGTTCCTCTTTCATTGGGATGCATGAACCATCTGGAGGCGCTCAATCCACGTCAAACCATCTTCTAGAATGCTCTAGAATCGACCACAAGTAAGTTTTTTGAAGTAAAACTTGCACCTTTTGACCTTTACAGGAGTACGCACCCACCCCTTTACAGACAGAGCGTACAAGTACGCAGGTATTATGTACTTCAGGTGCGTACACACAGGTAAGAGTAAGAGAAACTGCATAACCAGAGTTATATTGACTTTTAAAGGCTTTCTCTCTTTTTTGGAGTTTGACATGAGGAGCAGAGGTATAAGACTTGCCAAGGAGGACAATATGGTTATTGATGGAGCCATACTGACTGCAAATAGTCATGGTAACAAATTTTAGTGTAACAGATTTCCCCCTAAAGTGCGAGGTCTGTAGTAGATTAGGGTTTCATATCATCTAGGAAGGGTGAAGCACTTTATCACTTCGAGGATTATCTTGTGGAGAGCCCAATCGGAACCTACAAATATTCAACACAAAATACATATATGAGATCATATCATCACTGAGGTAGGCATTCCCATACTCAGATCAAAAACTTTAACTAACAAACTAACTACTGCTCTGATATAGGAATGATTTCGCAGTACATCATAATCATAGACACATGTAGACACAGTATGGATGCAACCAACTGTTTATAATTAGTCTAATATATAATGAATACAAAACTCCTCGCAGCCTGGATGGCGGAAACTAGATCTAGGGTCTTCATTTCTACTTCCCGAAATAGTACAATTCTATCCATGCGAATAAATGAGTTGATGTCGAACATGGTAGAAACCACTTGATTACCAGTCAATGATGTAAACTGTTAACAAGTGTGAGAGAGACCACCAGTGATGTCAATGGTTCTCAAAGTACCCAGTACAATCCATGAGATGTGAGTAGATGTGTTGGTGTCGAACATGTCACGGAATCCTTCGATCGAAAGTCAATGATGTAAACTGTTAACAAGTGTGAGAGAGACCACCAGTGATGTCAATGGTTCTCAAAGTACCCAGTACAATCCATGAGATGTGAGTAGATGTGTTGGTGTCGAACATGTCACGGAATCCTTCGATCGAAAGTCAATGATGTAAACTGTCGTCAAAGTCGAGAAACCTGCCATTGAGGCATGTAGATTTCAAGGTACTGACGATTCCTAGATCATCTTTCTAGATAATGTGCTGATGTAGATAGAAAGCGATCTGTTGCAGGCAAGCCCACAACACGAAATCATAGATCAAGTTGAAGAAATATAGCTGTAAGGACTGACTCAGGGATGGTCAAGATGGATGACAGATATTTTGCAGATGAATGGTTTATTTGCAGTGACCTCTTGAACACATAACGACACAACAGATGGCTTGGTGACAATTGACCCAAAGTTAATACCCAGAAACCGGCTGAAGATTTTCAATGTGGTTTGATCAACTGTTAGGCAAAGGATTTCCCAACCCAGGTGAATGAAAAGTGTCGTGTTCAAGAGTGGTGATAAGGTTTTTTCCGAGACAAAGGATAACAAATAGGCTCATTTTTCTCTCTTTTCCCCCACCATTTCTGACAAGTGCCTCTTTATTTTTTTACAAGCTTGAGGAGGATAACATTTGCTTGATTATAAGCTCATCCTTCGGATGAGTCCAACTTAGTTTAGATTCGAACCTTAAGAAGGAGTGGTCCGTTCCTGTTTGTAATCGAACAGGTCCTTTACTGTGAAATTTTAATGAGTCCAGTATAGGAGAAACTCGACGGTTTTCAATTTTAGAGAGTCTAAAAAACTTAAGAAGACTCCAGGGTTGACTTTTTCGTAAATTTGTGTCTCCCAAGCCTGAAAAATTATAAAATAATATTTGAGAGAACCGCTTGATCTTTACGACCAAGGATTACTTTCATGATTAGTGTCTCTGATCTGAAAATTAAAAAGCAATTAAGGACACGTCGTTTTATTTCCAATATCGAATTTGAAACGACAAAAATTTGGCAATGTTTTCATGTTTTTATGGTCAGAAAAGGGTTGTAAGAGGACCGTCTTTTAATTCCGTTTTAACGAGTATAAAAGAAACGCTCGGAAATCTTTTCATGTTTTAGGAGTCAGAAAAGGGCTTAAAGATGACTCTGATGTTTTTGTTTGTAAAAAATGACAATTTTCCCTGAAAATCCTTTATCCTGCACAAAAACCAACACATTACTCATACCTGTTGAAGATAGATAAAAATACTTTGAAAAATACCTTTTCATGGTGAAAAATAAACAAATTTACCATTTATTTACCCAAAAAACCTATAAAAAGGGCTTTTACCAATTCATTTTTACCATTTTATTGTTGAGGAGAGAAAAAGGGCTTTTGGCAAGAAACTTCCCGTGGACATTGCGGAGAATCCGACCGTCGAAACCGAACGCTGTCTCTTCCAGGTAATTTTCAACATCCTCCTCTTTAATTTCATCTGTTTAGAATTCTTTTTAAGGCCCTAGATTTCATTTTTTGGAGGCTTTGGGGTTTCAAAGACCGCCTCTCGGGGGTACGCAGGCACTACACTAGGGACCCGCGTACCCCGACATTTTTGCAGTTGGAAAAATGTCGGGAGTATGCACCTTGCCTTCAGGGAACCTTCGTACCCACGCTATGTTCCTAAAGGCGGGGTGTGTACTCCGCGCAACAAGTTTTTAAACCCCAAATTCTCCAAAATGGACCAAAAACTTTTGATTTTATGGAATCTAATGGATGTTTTCTGGTGTGTAGATTGGTCACCATGCTCGATTGGCGTCAGAGAGAGCACGAAGATGTTGATTTGGCCGCCATTAATCATCAACCGTCAATTGATACTTTGAAGGCATGCGGCCTTTATAAATACTGGGCCATACCTGGCATGAGGGCCCAAGTGAGCTTTCTAGAGTGGCTGGTAGAAAGATGGAACGTTCAGGACCAGTGTTTTTATATTGGAGGGCACCAGCTCGAGATGGAGCCCGCAGATATCTACTTTCTCACTGGTTTTCCCAAGAGAGGTGAACACTTGACTCTGTTTGGGACTAGGCTGGGTGGCTAGTCCATTGCTAGTCTCCGACTAGAGTGGTGTAACACTCAGACTCAGGAGAAGGGGATAGAGATCAAAACTATATCCCGTCCTGAACTTAAGGTGATTTTTTTACAGTTACCAGACTTTGCGGGGCTGCCGCTTTACACATTGCCACTGGATCCCAGATACGGATGGCGATTGATTGCTATCGAGGTATCATTTTCAACTGGTGTGATGCTGTGTTGGCCAATATAAAAGGCCAACTGACTAGAGCCAAAAACAGACAGCTAAAAGCTTTTGGTTATGGGCCTTTAGTTGTGAGTTTTGGCTTAGAGAGGGTTCCGATGCTGATCCCACAGCAGCTCACTATTGGTGTTGGGCTTCCTCGAGAGCCCAAATTGATGCGATGGGTTGCGGTTATGGACCTTCATCCTGATGAGGGAAAGGAGGTTGTCCGATTTACTCCGGAGTACTTTCACTGGTTAGAAGACCAGGTCTTTTCTATACAGGATTTTCCTTATGCCGGAGTTGATTTTCGTGGAGATCCGGACATGGTTCTTCCACCGGGAGAACAATGGGATGATACAGGTAACTTCATTTTCCACAAGTTTTTAAACTATCTATCTTTTTTTGTTTGTTTTATATCATCTCAAAACTGATAGTAATAATTTTCAAAATGCAGATGTAGGCCCACGACGTCCAGCCAATCTCCGGCCTTACGAGAGGAGACTACCAGTTGCAGTGGCACCGGCCCAACAGGACGAGGCCATAGAGACTTTGGCTGAGTTGGAAAGTGACCTAGAGCATCTTACAACAGACATACCGGAGACTACCATAGATGATATTCCAATCAGGCTTCAGTGCTATGTAGTCGGGGTCCCAGGACCTTTTAGGAGGTTCTTGTGTAGGGTGGCCCATGCAGTGGTGTCATATAGAGATCATCACCAGTGATTGGATGGTCGTTTTTGTAAACACATGTGACATTTTGATTTTTTGTACTTATCATTTTTGCCGATCATAAGGTGTTTTTCAACCTATGATCGAAGACGACGTATTTTTTGACACACTCCTATATATATACATATCATTATTACCGGCTTATCTTGTAAATCATGTTATGGAATGGTTTTAGATTTACATGTATGATTATTGCAAATGTCTATTTAACATTCGAGAAGCAATTGCATCTGCTAATGTATTTAAAGACCTTGGAATATGTTGATATTCAATGTAATCAAACTCACGTTCCAAGAGACGCACTATCAAAAATAACCTTAATAACACTGGATTTCTAATGGCATACACTCTATTAAGTTGTAATACAACGAGTTCAGAATCTAACCTCACTATCAAACTCCGAATCCCAAATGAAATAGATTCAGACAATAATTCAATCACTGCACTGTATTCGGCAATGTTGTTTTTTGTTTGACTGAGGCTCACCCCATGCATAGATACTAACTCGTCAGAGGGCGAATAGATAACCCAAGCTGCGGAAGAGATATTCCGTGTACTACGACAAGCATCATCAACGAAACCAATGTATGTTTGGAGAGGCATCGACATCTGCATCATCAAGAGTAAAACCAAGATAAGCCAGAATAATGACGAAAAAAAACACACTCTCTAGGCTAAGCACACTATCTAAACTAACAAACACACCAGCTAGAAAGAAAAACTAACCTAACTAAAAATCTCCATACCCATCTTTTAATCATAATACCTCTTTAGGTAAAGTCCATTTCTGGGCTTACCCAAAGAGTCCCCGTCAAAGTCTACCAGCTCATAGGCCCCTTTTGCTAGCTTTCGCTTGACAATATAGGGCCCATGCCACATAGGAAAGAATTTTCCAACACCTAATTTATCATTAGCTTGATCATATAATAACACTAGGTCTCCTTCCGAAAAATTTCGAGGGGTCACATTTCGATCATACTGAGCTTTCATACGTTTTGCGTGAGTCTCGATCGCCAATGCAGCATCACGTTGATTCTCATCTAATTAAGCTAAGTATAATAAACATTTCTCCTCTTCGGAAGTAGCCGGAAGTAACTCGATAGCCATTTTCAGTGACGGGATTTCGCATTCAATGGGTAGCACAGCTTCCAAACTATAAACTAGTTGGAAAGGAGTGAACCCTGTT
This sequence comes from Pinus tabuliformis, assembly GCA_031772625.1. Classification (NCBI taxonomy): domain Eukaryota; kingdom Viridiplantae; phylum Streptophyta; class Pinopsida; order Pinales; family Pinaceae; genus Pinus; species Pinus tabuliformis. The sequence continues at coordinate 1,255,307,981 of CM062809.1, forward strand.
GATGTTTTCACTAAGGTTCGGTACGCCCAAAGCGCTGAAAATAACATGTTATGCCAACTCGACCGATGAATACCAATGATTCGTCAGATCATGATAACTAAAACTTTTTTGATGGACTCAACCAGACCATTTGCTTGTGGATAATAAGGAGTTGAACTATCGTGACGCAAACCAAGCTGGCCTGTAAGTTCTGTCATCATAACATTTCGAAAATGGCGCCCATGGTCAGTGATTATCGTTTGTGGGACACCAATCCTAGCAATTATATGATTGAATACGAAGATTGCAGCTGTCTTGCCGTCTGCCTCGAATGTAGGCATCGCCTCGGCCAACTTAGTAAAATAATCTACCGCAAGGATGATATACGCATGCCCCCCAGCCGAGTGAGGGTTACATGTAATAAAATCGATACCCCATTTGGAAAAAGGACCAACGGCAATTATAGGGTGGAGAGGAGCAGGTGGAGCGTGCATCTTTTGATCAAACACTTGACAGTTGTGGCATTTTTGGACCGCAGTAATACAATCTTTAAACAAGGACGGCCAGAAGTAGCCAGCGCGCAATATCTTTTGGGTTATGGCATACCCAGACATATGACCGCCACACGCTCCAGAGTGACAGTCATTTAGAACCCTTTCAGCCTCTTCGAAAAATAGAGTCCGCCCCATGGCGATAAAGAGTATCTCCAATAATTTTGTATTGTTGGGACTGGAATCGAATTTTCTGACGTTCTGACTTTGAAGCTTCGGGCTGAAAGGATTGGGTCTGGAGATAGACGACGATATCCCCATACCACGGATCTAAAGTGCTGATTAGAAAAAAATATTTTCCCGCAATGGGCTCCTCTGCCACAGTTTCCGTGTCAGCACGCGGGAAGTCACACATTAACTCTGCAAAAACTAAAGATTTCTTAGACTTAGATTTCTCAAACTCCAAGTCGAACTCCTGCAGGATAACAATCCATTTAGAGTACTTTCCCCCTTGCAATTGTTTGGTCAAAATGTAGATCATAGGGTTGCAATCTGAAATGATTGTAGTTTTACAGAGTAAAATGTAGTGACGAAAACGTTGGACAGCTTGAACGGCTGCCAATGCCAATTTCTCCACATGTGAGTATTTTAGCTCAGTGGGATTTAACGTCCGACTAAGGTAATATATCACATGTTCCATTCTGAATTCATCTTCTTGAAATAAGACCATCCCAATGGTGGAATGGGAGGCAGCGAGATATAAAAAGTAATCTTGGTTATAGTTGGGAGGATGCAACAACGGTGCATGGGTCAACGCGTGTTTGAGTGCATCAAAAGATTTCTGAGCTATCTCATCCCAAGAGAATTGAGCATTATGTTTCAACAACCGTGTAAAACCCTTTGTAATCTCGTAAAAAGTTTGATTTCCCCTGCAAACTTTGGAGTTGGTGAAGACTCGAAGGAGGAGGAAATTTGATGATAGCTTCTACCTTCGAGGGATCGACGCGAATGCCGGCTTTCGAAACTACAAACCCCAGTAACCGACCCGTTTCTATACAGAAGACACATTTGTGTGGGTTCAACCGAATACGATAATGCCTACACCTCATAAACATTTCTCGTAAATGGACAAGGTGGTCAGCTCGATGTAACGAATGAGCAGGCAAATCATCGAGATACGGTTGCACAATGTGTTTGATGTAATGAAATGCATAAGACATCACCCTTTGAAAAGTTTCTCTGGCGTTCTTAAGCCCAAAAGGTAATTTGCAATAATCAAATGTCCCCCATGGACAAATGAAAGCCGTTTTCGGTTGATCGGCAGGTAGAATATTGATTTGATTGTATCCGAAAAAACCGTCCATAAAGGAAAATATTTCGCTGCCGGCACAATCATCAATGATTTGATCGATATAGGGTGTTGGGTAGTTGTCCTTTGGACAAGCTCGATTAATGTCCCTATAATCGATGCATATTCTTATTTTTCCCTGTTTTTTGTTAACCGGAACAATATTCGATACCCAATTCGTTAACGGGATCGGATAAATGAAACCTGCTTTCAACAACTTTTCAACTTCTGCTTTAATTGCAGCAGCTTTTCATGGGTGAATCTGACGCAAACGTTGCCGGATGGGTTTAGCATCCGGGTAAGTCTTGATCTCATGAACAATAATCACAGGATCAATTCCTGGAATTTCCTCGTAGGACCAGGCAAACACGTCGTGGAATTCTTGAAATAGGGCCTTGTATGTCCGAATTTCGTCATCTGTACACGAGGAACCTATATGAATGTTTTCAACAATTCCAGGCTTAACCGAAATGTCAATGGGAATAGTTCGAGAGATGTTTCCCAAATTCAGCTCTGAATCAGGATGTTTCATGGGATTTTGAGCTTCCTTGACATATTCAACTGTAAAAATTGATGAGAAATCATTTTCAAAACGATCATCCTCAGGTAAAAACGAAGATCTATGATGGAGATCCTCCCATGGTAAATCATCTATACACAGGACTTCACGAAGTTGCTCGTCAGATGAAACAACTTCGGGAAATGCTATTAACTCTGAGGTTGATGTGAAAAGTGATTCCTCATGGACCACATTCATTTGGTCAATTTTGGTTGAACATGGGTTGGTAAAATACTGCACGGCTTCATAGGCAATTTCATATGGGCTCAAAGGCATAAAATTACCAAATGAGTCTATTTCAGATTCAGAAGGAACGATCTAAGGATCGTCATAAAAAATAGTGTCTGATGTAATCATATGAATAGTTGCAAATGAAGATGATGCGTTGAGTGTAGGAAAATGAAAAGTTCCCAGTAAACCGGCATCTTTAACTAATCCTACTCCAACATCCTTATATGGGATAGTCGTTTTACCGACATGTTGAATACTCTCTGAAGAGGATGGGTCGGATGTAAAGTAAACCAGTTGGTCTATTGTTACGATCTTTCCACTCCTTATTATCCACAAGCAAATGGTCTGGTTGAGTTCATCAACAAAGTTTTAGTTATCATGATCCGACGAATCATTGGTATTCATCGGTCGAATTGGCATAACATGTTATTTTCAGCGCTTTGGGCGTACCGAACCTCAGTGAAAACATCAATAGGGTTCACTCCTTTCCAACTAGTTTATGGTTTGGAAGCTGTGCTACCCATTGAATGCAAACTCCCGTCACTGCAAATGGCTATCAAGTTACTTCCAGCTACTTCTGAAGAGGAGAAACGTTTATTATACTTAGCTCAATTAGATGAGAATCGACGTGATGCTGCATTGGCAATCGAGACTCACGCAAAACGTATGAAAGATCAGTATGATCGAAATGTGACCCCTCGAAATTTTTCGAAAGGAGACCTAGTGTTATTATATGATCAAGCTAATGATAAATTAGGTGCTGGAAAATTCGTTCCTATGTGGCATGGGCCCTATATTGTCAAGCGAAAGCTAGCAAAAGGGGCCTATGAGCTGGTAGACTTTGACGGGGACTCTTTGGGTAAGCCCAGAAATGGACTTTACCTAAAGAGGTATTATGCTTAAAAGATGGGTATGGAGATTTTTAGTTAGGTTAGTTTTTCTTTCTAGCTGGTGTGTTTGTTAGTTTAGACAGTGTGCTTAGCCTAGAGAGTGTGTATTTTTTTTCGTCATTATTCTGGCTTATCTTGGTTTTACTCTTGATGATGCAGATGTCGATGCCTCTCCAAAAATACATTGGTTTCGCTGATGGTGGTTGTCGTAGTACACGGAATATCTCTTCCGCAGCTTGGGTTATCTATTCGCCCTCTGACGAGTTAGTATCTATACATGGGGTGAGCCTCGGTCAAACAACAAACAACATTGCCGAATACAGTGCAATGATTGAATTATTGTCTGAATCTATTTCATTTGGGATTCGGAGTTTGATAGTGAGGTTAGATTCTGAACTCGTTGTATTACAACTTAATAGAGTGTATGCCATTAGAAATCCAGTGTTATTAAGGTTATTTTTGAGAGTGCGTCTCTTGGAACATGAGTTTGATTACATTGAATATCAACATATTCCAACGTATTTAAATACATTAGCAGATGCAATTGCTTCTTGAATGTTAAATAGACATTTGCAATAATCATACATGTAAATTTAAAACCATTCCATAACATGATTTACAAGATAAGCCGGTAATAATGATATGTATATATATAGGAGTGTGTCAAAAAATACATCGTCTTCGATCATAGGTTGAAAAACACCTTATGATCGGCAAAAATGATAAGTACAAAAAACCAAAATGTCACATGTGTCTACAAAAACGACCATCCAATCACTGGTGATGATATCTATATGACACCACTGCACGGGCCACCCTACACAAGAACCTCCTAAAAGGTCCTGGGACCCTGACTACCTAGCGCTGAAGCCTGATTAGAATATCATCTATGGTAGTCTCCGGTATGTCTGCTGTAAGACGCTTTAGGTCACTTTCCAACTCAGCCAAAGACTCTGTGGCCTCGTCCTGTTGGGCCGGTGCCGCTGCAACTGGTAGTCTCCTCTCGTAAGGTTAGAGATTGGCTGGACGTCGTGGGCCTACATCTGCATTTTCAAAATTATTACTATCAGTTTTGAGACGATATAAAACAAACAAAAAAAATAGATAGTTTAAAAACTTGTGGAAAATGAAGTTACCTGTATCATCCCATTGTTCTCCCGGTGGAAGAACCATGTCTGGATCTCCACGAAAATCAACTCCGGCATAAGGAAAATAATGTATAGAAAAGACCTGGTCTTCTAACCAGTGAAAGTACTCCGAAGTAAATTGGACAACCTTCGTTCCCTCATCAGGATGACGGGCCATAACCGCAACCCATCGCATCAATTTGGGCTCTCGAGGAAGCCCAACACCAACAGTGAGCTGCTGTGGGATCAGCATCGGAACCCTCTCTAAGCCAAAACTCACAACTAAAGGCCCATAACCAAAAGTCTTTAGCTGTCCGTTTTTGGTTCTAGTTAGTTGGCCTTTTATATTGGCCAACACAACATCACACCAGTTGAAAATGGTACCTCGATAGCAATCAATCGCCATCCGCATCTGGGATCCAGTGGAAATGTGTAAAGCGGCAGCCCCACAAAGTCTGGTAACTATAAAAGCAATCACCTTAAGTTCAGGACGGGATATAGTTTTGATCTCTATCCCCTTCTCCTGAGTTTGAGTGTTACACCACTCTAGTTGGAGACTAGCGATGGACTGGCCACCCGACCTAGTCCCGAACAGAGTCAAGTGTTCGCCTCTCTTGGGCATACCAGTGAGAAAGTAGATATATGCGGGCTCCATCTCGAGCTGGTGCCCTCCAATATAAAAACACTGGTCCTGAACGTTCCATCTTTCTACCAGCCACTCTAGAAAGCTCACTTGGGCCCTCATGCCAGGTATGGCCCAGTATTTATAAAGGCCACATGCCTTCAAAGCATCAATTGACGGTTGATGATTAATGGCAGCCAAATCAACATCTTTGTGCTCTCTCTCGCGCCAATCGAGCATGGTGACCAATCTACACACCAGAAAACATCCATTAGATTCCATGAAATCAAAAGTTTTTGGTCCATTTTGGAGAATTTGGGGTTTAAAAACTTGTTGCACAGAGTACGCACCCCGCCTTTAGGAATAGAGCGTCGGTACGCAGGTTCCCTGAAGGCAAGGTGCGTACTCCCGACATTTTTCCAACTGCAAAAATGTCGGGGTACACGGGTCTGTTATAGACATTTTTGTGCCTAACAGCATGAAGCATGAAATGTCAATAATCTGAGGGATCCAAAGTCCCTAAACATGTTGTTCTTACCCCTAGAGGAACAAGATCAGCAAACCACAGCACTGAAAATCAGTTCTCCACCTGAAAACACTAAAAAAAAAGCAGTTTCTGGATCATGTCAGCTGCTCCACTGAGCATCTGCGCTGAATTTCAACTGCTCCACTCTGTACTTGCACTGAATGTCAAAACTAATGAAGGCTACCTGCGCTGGGCGAGATTGGCCAAGTGGCACAGTCATTCTGCAAGGTGTCAACTGCCCAGGAAGCTTCCAAATTGACACTTGGGTCAAGGAATTCACCTTGTGATGAGTAAGAGGGTCTTGATCTCCAAGTGGAAGAAAGAATCTCCAAGTGGACTCAAGAACTGAAGATTAACTAAAGTGTGAGAGGACACTAGTCAGCTTCATGCCAGCCTCAAGCTGACTCATCCTTTCTCCAAATCTCCTATATATAGAGCTCTCTCATGAGGTCTAAGGGGGCTGGAATTTTGTGCAAGTAAGGAAGTGTTGTTGGTTTGTGTATAGAACTATTGGGTGATTGCTTGAAGGAGGTGAAGAGGAGATTTCTTTCTGCTGGGAGGTGTTGCTGGATTGGGCCTCTTATGGTTGTAACCCTCTCAGAACTTTACTTCTTCCATTAATAAAGTATTTGAGGTTCTTCTATATGCATGTGTCTTTATGGTGAATAGATGCTTGTATATTTGATTTATGCTAATCCCTGAATCGATTATGGATGTATGCTTCTTGTAGTTTCCTTTTCTTGTGCTTTTACAGGATCTTTGTGTAGCTGGGCCGGTGAAAGAGCAAGGAGCTAGGAGCAAGTAGCAAGGAGTGAAGACTGGATCGACTATTAAGCGCAAGATAACGGTTAGTAGATCATCCTTCTCTTCTCTCTCTCATCTCATAAAGAAGTAATCTTGAATAGCTTTGCATTCAGTTGTTGCTGAGGTACTATCACCCTTAGAGTGGGATAGGGTCATTTCATATTGGATACTTTTCCCAACAACAAATTGGCGACTCCGCTGGGGATCGTATCTTGTTGATTACTTGTGTTTTTTGCTATTCATTTTATAAACAAAGGGAGTATTGAATCGAACTGTATTTGAATCTTTCGAATACAAGGTAGAGGGTAGCTACTCTAGCTCAGTTTCTGGGCAAGTTTATAATTTGAAGAGCTGATCCACAAGGACTCTTATAAGCTCTTAGTGATAGCTTTTCATCCTCCTTGTCATTCCTTAGTGTGTCCTTGACTGATAGCTTCTGATTTGAGCAAAAACTGTGAATTTTTTAGCAATCTGTGACCCGGAAACCACCAGAAACGAAAGTTTCGTTCTTCAGTGCAGGTTGTACAAAGGCTGTTTGCATTTCAGCACAGTTCCCGAAGGGGCTACCTGCGCTGAAGGTCAAACAGGCAGTGTTCCACCTGCGCTGGACCAGTCCTGCCTTGTGCTGCTGGGGTTTCCTGATGTGTCTTGCCTTGTTTTCACTCCTGTTTTTTGCTGTTTGTTACCAGTCAGTAGGCCTATCTGAAACCAACTTTCCTTGTCACTATTCCGCCTCGGTTGTATAAAGAAACTGTGTTTGTTCTTTGTGTATTTCTTATACATTTACAGTTTCCCATAACGAAAGTGAACTAGTCTTGCTGTGGCCTCTTAGATCTAGACCTGTGATAAAGTGTCGTTTTGATCTTAAGAGTTAGTTTGTTTGTTGTTCATAGCTGATTGAGCTTTTACTTTCATCATATGGTTTGAATTCATATATTTCTAGTGTCAAAACAAGTAAATCTTAAGGTGTCTTTTGATTTTGGACAAACTTGTTTGCTTTCACTTGAAATTGGATTCAAAATTATACAACAGCTTTCTTTTTGCATTTCACCAACATTAAGAAAGAGAAAAGAAATACCTTCATCTTTGCATTTTGCATATAAGTTTGTATGTTGATTTAGGGAAAAAGTGCATTAGCGAGTGCTCTTTGGTCTGTGTGAAAAGATTTTATCTCTCTTTTCCCTCAGTAGTTAAGATTTTCATAAGTCGAAAAGATTGAAAAAGCTTGCTTCTCATCTTAGACTGCATTCAGGAATTTGTATCAATACATCTCGTGGTGAACCTTGAAAGGAAAACTTTAAAAAGATCAACTTAAAATATATTGAATGAACCTAACAACGCTTTGAAACATAACGCAAACATCTAGAGGTCTAAGCTAGAGACGTGTTCCGGCGTCGTTAAACATAGTGACTGTCGATCTCGACGAAGGTGGGTGATTCCTCCTGAGAGTCGGTGGCACTGATACGGACTTGTGCTCCCACGTACCGTCGCGTATATATTGGGAGACCCCTATAGTAATAAAGCCTTTATCCATAGGAAACCGTGTCGGCTGCCCTACTGATCGCAATGCAGTGAACACAGCATTCACGAAGATCGACCACTCGTACCGTAAAACGTATTCTGTGGTTTTGCGAAAGGTTTGGCACACCCTCTGCCTAGATCTCCAGAGCAGTTTCTTTTGGCCTTTTTCAAACTCTATAACTGAAAAAGTCCAACCGAGCATTTGTCACTTCGGGCTCGTTAATACATCGAAGGAGACTAGAGTCATCTTTAGCTTGTTCTCGACTCTTAAAAAGTGAAAAAGCAAGTTGTGTCTAAAAGCGTCTAATAAAATTCATTCAATTCGGAAACACAAATTTCCCCTTTTAATATTTTAGTTGATCGAGTAATCCGCAATCGTGGAAGAAAGTCAATTGAAAACCCGTCGTTCGCGGAGGCTTGCGAGTCAACCGTCTTTGTCCTCGGAATCGAAAACAGTACGGGCAAAGCGAACTCGTTTAACCGGTTCAAAATCTCCTTTCAAAGTTAGAACAAGTGTTCCAGCTACATCTGAGGTTCCGGTTACTCCTAACATTTCTGGAAACCCTGCCTCTATAGAAGAAGTTCAACAACCACAGAAGGACAGTAATACTGATCCTGGTCTGGGGGCAAATACTTGTGTAACTGAACCAGTTCCATCTGTAACCGGTCCAGAAAGTTTTGTTCCCCAAACAACTGTCGCTGTCGAAACAACCACTTCTTCGGCACCAGAAATATTTTACGAACCTGACGGTCTTCCTCTTCCACCCGGTTTGATTGCGATAGAGGAAATTGCAGAGGATCCGCAAGCAAGTACTCCAACTCATTTTGGAGTAGGGGTCACTCTCTTTCCTTCATCAGAGGTTAATCCATCACAAGTGGAAGTCCCTGTAGAATCGCTAGGAAATCTATTGGATAGACTTAAAATGTCTGAACAACTATCATCATCTAGGACTGTGTCAAATGACATAGCGATAGCAGAAGCCCCTGCCGTCACTCCAACGATGTTTGCCGGCATACCAGCTGTCCCAACTAGCTCTCAACAGCTAGAAGGAGTCCACCAAGGGACTATTTCGACGGTATGGTCTGTTCCAGTTTGTTCATCCGGAGTAATACCCGGTAATTCTTATGTTGAAACTCGACAGATTGATCCTCATGGAGGTCAGTTTGGGCCATCTAGTCCTCAAGGACTAACAATCCCTCTGAGTTCCGGATTGCTACCATATGGGGGGCAGTATGCCCTTTCATTACCTCCTCCGGGAGGATATCCATATGGCAGCTCTCAACAGTATTCTGGTTATACTGGAATTGCATCAAGTAGTTGGGTACCTATGCTACTTCAACAACCAAGGATTGTATATTCTATGCAACAGTGTGTACCTGTGACGAACATCCCAACCACCCCGGCTATTGTAACCGTGTCGCAAGTTCAAACGATACCTGTTACATGTCAACCTCAGGTTGTAATGCAACAGTCGCTTGACCATGGGTCACAACTACAATCGCCAACTGGTGGGACGACACAAGTACAAACGAGTACAATTACCCCACACCTTGGTCCAATGGTTAGCATGGCGCAACAGAACATGGCGTCACAACCATGGCTTGTACAATACCAACAACCGCAGTTCCAGCAAGTGTACCAAGGTTCTGAGCAGCAGATCTTTGCGAATAGTGGACAACCGTATATCCAAAATGGTCAAAACCAACCACTTTACAGTGGTCAAGTCCACCAACCGTATCAATCATACCAACATCAATTACATTATGCTGGTATGCAAAGGCCCACTGCTCAAGCGATTCCATCATACCCTGGTTACGCTTCGCCTAACTTGAATCAATAGTTACCATTCGTGGCAACTTTAGAGTTACTTGATTTACACCGTTTAACCAACGATCCGATTGCTTATGCCCCTTGGTGGCCAGCGATTCCTCATAAACTTCCATCTGACATTCCTAAATTCAATGGAAATCTAGGTGAAGACTCGTCGAATCACGTGATGACTTTTCATCTGTGGTGTTCGTCGAACACCCTTAACGACGATTCGATAAGACTTCGCCTTTTTCAGAGGACATTGACAGTTCCAGCGGCTAAATGGTATATTGAATTGCCAAGAGCCTCTTTCGATAATTTTAGTTCCCTAGCCACGACTTTCTTAACCCACTTTCAATTACCGATAAGGTATGAAACGGGAACAGAAATATTAACCAACTTCAAACAGCCAACTACTACCCATATATCTGATCATATACATGAGTGGCGTTGTCGTCGTAGGATGGTGAAAACATATGTTCCCGATCAGCTATTAGCTGAATGGTTTATAAAGTCGTTACTTCCGGCTATTACGGAAGATGTGGCCAAGGGGGGAGTCGTAACAGAGGAGCAAGTTATTGCTCGTGCACAATATTTGGACTTAGTTTATACTCAATCCGGCACACTCTATGACAAAATACCTGACGCCCCTAGACCGGAATTCTCAATTCCTCCTCCTCCTAAATCAAACAATGACTCTCACGCCGGTGATGGCGTGATTAGAAAACACAAAATCTCTAATCAAAATGCAAATGAAGAACTTCTTGCCTCAGAAGTAAATGCCATGTCGACCGACAAGGGAAAACAACTGAAGCAACCAGGGGGCAAGAAGAAAAAGACAGGGAGAAAAAGGAAACCCCCGGCAGGGTGTCATATATGCAATGAGGATCAATGGATGAAAGATTGTCCACATATAGCTGAAGTTAAGAAACTCTTCAAGAGTTCAAAAACCCCAGCAGTATTGACTGATCCGTTTCCTAATCCAGGTCAAAATCTGGTTGCTAATCAACATCCTTCCCGATCCCAAGTGCTTATGTTGTCTACCTCAAAGCAGCAGAATAATGCTTTGACAAGGAATAAAGATTACAGGAATCCAAAGCTATCGAACAACAAGGCTAATGAACAACCTAATAGTTCGACAACAACTTTGACCAAAGTTGTGCCACCCATCGTCCCTGAGCCAATAATAAAGTCGCAAAAGGGAGCAGTTCACAAATCGACATTTAATCCTTGTGCGAAAATAGCACAGATAGAGGACCTGGCCCAATCGCCATCCGTTATGTCGACACTTGAGGTACCGCAAAATTGCTTCTCCCAAGAACAAGCTTTATTATCAGCAATAGGTGGAATTGACCCAATGGATTCCAATCTTGTCGCCTTTGATCATAAAGGATATGACCCTTAGTTACCAGCTCAACTAGCTTTCCTTATTCAAGTGAAAGCCCTCAACAAAACTGTTCATCGAACAATTATTGATGAGGGGGCATCTACATGTCTTATGTCGATGAGTTGCTGGAAAGATTTAGGCTCACCACCCCTGTCAAAATTGTCAACGACGTTAAAAGCATTTGATGGACGATCATACACTCCATACGGGATTTTAAGTAACTTGCAAGTTGAACCGGGGGGCAAAACAGTAGGAATTGATGTTGAAGTAATTGATGGAAACCTCGATTACAACATCCTACTTGGAAGACCATGGATCTATGCCATGGCCGCAATTGTGTCGACCTACTTCAGGAAGATTGCATTTCCCTTCCAAGGAGGAATTACAATCGTCGACCAACAAACTTTTCTCCACAACAGTTCACAAGTTACGGGAAGCATTCCAATGATCCATGGAAGGAATCATTTGCTCCAAAATATCGGAGTAGGTCTCCTAAAAGACCCTGCCTTAATGGGTACTTTTGCCCTACCGCCCCCAAGTAATCTGGCGGAAGTGGCCACAGTGGAATATGAAACCTTCTATGTCTGATGGATTTGGACTTCGAGGATAGTTCCTATCTCAGGTCAACCTCGTTAAAAAATGAAGAGTCATGAGGATAGCTCTTTTACTATGTCAACCTCATTAAAAAATGAAACAAGCACCCTTTTCCAAATCTCAAAGGTAAACCTTCATTCCAACCACCGAGTTGAATGCAATGAAGCTTGGGGGGCATGCACCTCGATTTGCGTTATTATGCTGGGGGCATGCAAACTTATCATCGAGCAGTTTTACCGCGGAATTCATGCTCGTTAAAAAATAGAAAAGCGAGATCCGAGCAATTTTAGCGTCATAGTTCATGCTCGTTAAAAAATAAACATAAGCTTTTGAGCAGTGTTTTGGCGCATTCAAGCTCTTTAAAAAATGAACCCAGAACCGGTAAATAACCATTGTGATCGTAAATTTATTAGCCATAAAAGCCTTGGTCGTGTTTTGCACCTGCCACCTCCATTCCATTTGGCCAATCGTTCACCTCCATATGATTGTTTACCCATTTTGAGGAACAGCTGCGAAGAGTGATTTCACTTAGCCATCCTTGTGACACTGCCGTGATTGGAAAATTCCAACCTGTACCTGGAATCTGCTGCTATCCCTGTTTATCACTCGTTCCTCAAAAGACGAGTCTTCTTTGAGCTCTTTTCTCCTGACTCGTAAAATATGAAAAGTTTGCCGAGTTTTGGCCTTCCAGCTCATTAAAGTGACCGGAAGAGCTATCCCTCCTCTAGATTTTAATCTTTTTGGACCTGAGGGATTATTACACAAAAAGGTCAAGCGCTTGTTTTATTCGGCTCGTTAAAATTATCGAAAACTCATCCCTTCTGTATTGTTTTATACTTTTTCGGACTTAAGGGATTAGATGACGAAAAAGGAATTTTGGAGTTAACTTTCTGTACCTTTTTAGACTCTCTAAAAATGAAAAGGACCGAGTTTTCCTTGTCGTTAGACTCGTTAAAATGATTAAATAGCAACAAACTTGTCTTTAGACGAGAACGAGTTTCCCTATCGCTAAGCTCGTTAAAACATAGCGATGGGCTTGCCCGAAGGGCAGGTTATAGAACAAGCATATGTTATCCTCCTCAAGCTTGACAAAAATAAAGAGGTACTGGTCAGAAATGACTGGGGAAAAATTGGGAGAACCTCAAAGCTTTAATGGTAGCAAGTCACTCTTGAACATGACACTTTGTCCTCCGTATCACATCGGGTTGGGTTGTTTCATTCACCGGTCTCATCACCATGGTCCTCGCCAAACCATCCACATTTGGGGTAATGCTACCGATCCATCACATCAGTGTCGTTATATGTTCAAGAGATGTGTTCAGAAAGAGTCAACCATGTCCCGTCCACTGCCATACATCATCTTTCATCCACCCATGATCGCCACCCTGAATCATATTTCACAAATTGTTTTCACCTCCACTAAAATCATTAGCTCCGTTCCGTGTCATTGATGTGGGATTCATTAAGGCCCTCCTTTGACGGATCGCTTCTTGTCGACTTCAGCTCATTATCCAAGAAGTTGATCTAGGAACAAACCCCCCAGTACTTTGAAACTTGCATGCCTCAATGGCAAGTTTCTCACTTCCGGCGACAGGTATACATTAATGACCTTCGACTAGAAGATTTTGCGTGGTGTTCAACGCCAAGTCCTTTATTCACACCACGTGAATTGTACTGCAGTACCTTGAGGGTCATTGTCATTATTGGTGATTCCTCTCGCGCTTGTTAACGGTTTACATTATTGACCGGTAATCAAGCGATGTCTTTCCATGTTCGACTTCAGCGCAATTCTCACATGGATCGACTTGTACTTAGAGTGAAGATTGAACGAGTTTTGAAGACCCTGGATCTAGTTTCATCCATCCGGGCTGCGATATATATTCAGGATATAAAGACATTTGATATGTACATCATTGCAGCAGATGATCATCCTACTCAAAGGATGATAATTTCAGCAGAGAATTATCAGTCTACCATCAGACGATCGTCTGTTCTATGTACCAAAATGAATTTATAAAGCTGAGCATGGGAATGCCCGCCTCAGCTAGATCATGAAAGCAGAATGAAAAATAATGTATTGTATTGTATCTTATTACAGGGCACCTCTCAGCGATCGAATGAACTTCGGATCCTCCTGATAAATCATTTCACCCGATAAACGACCTCATACTTTAGGGGGCAACTGTTATAGACATTTTTGTGCCTAACAGCATGAAGCATGAAATGTCAATAATCTGAGGGATCCAAAGTCCCTAAACATGTTGTTCTTACCCCTAGAGGAACAAGGTCAGCAAACCACAGCACTGAAAATCAGTTCTCCACCTGAAAACACTCAAAAACAAGCAGTTTCTGGATCATGTCAGCTGCTCCACTGAGCATCTGCACTGAATGTCAACTGCTCCACTCTGTACCTGCGCTGAATGTCAAAACTAATGAAGGCTACCTACGCTGGGTGAGATTGGACAAGTGGCACAGTCATTCTGCAAGGTGTCAACTGCCCAGGAAGCTTCCAAATTGACACTTGGGTCAAGGAATTCGCCTTGTGATGAGTAAGAGGTTCTTGATCTCCAAGTGGAAGCAAGAATCTCCAAGTGGACTCAAGAACTGAATATTAACTAAAGTGGGAGAGGACACTAGTCAGCTTCATGCCAGCCTCAAGCTGACTCATCCTTTCTCCAAATCTCCTATATATAGAGCTCTCTCATGAGGTCTAAGGGGGCTGGAATTTTGTGCAAGTAAGGAAGTACTGTTGGTTTGTGTATAGAACTATTGGGTGATTGCTTGAAGGAGGTGAAGAGGATATTTCTTTCTGCTGGGAGGTGTTGCTGGATTGGGCCTCTTATGGTTGTAACTCTCTCAGAACTTTACTTCTTCCATTAATAAAGTATTTGAGGTTCTTCTATATGCATGTGTCTTTATGGTGAATAGATGCTTGTATATTTGATTTATGCTAATCCCTGAATCGATTATGGATGTATGCTTCTTGTAGTTTCCTTTTCTTATGCTTTTACAGGATCTTTGTGTAGCTGGGTCGGTGAAAGAGCAAGGAGCTAGGAGCAAGTAGCAAGGAGTGAAGACTGGATCGACTATTAAGCGCAAGATAACGGTTAGTAGATCATCCTTCTCTTCTCTCTCTCATCTCATAAAGAAGTAATCTTGAATAGCTTTGCATTCAGTTGTTGCTGAGGTACTATCACCCTTAGAGTGGGATATGGTCATTCCGTATTGGATACTTTTCCCAACAACAGGGTCCCTATTGTAGTGCCTGCGTACCCCGAGAGGCGGTCTTTGAAACCCCAAAACATCCAAAAAATGAAATCTAGGGCCTTAAAAAGAATTCTAAACAGATGAAATTAAAGAGGAGGATGTTGAAAATTACCTCGAAGAGATGGCGTTTGGTTTTGACGGTCGGATTCTCTGCAATGTCCATGGGAAGTTTCTTGCCAAAAGCCATTTTTCTCTCCTCAACAATAAAATGGTAAAAATGAATTGGTAAAAGCCCTTTTTATAGGTTTTTTGGGTAAATAAATGGTAAATTTGTTTATTTTTCACCATGAAAAGGTATTTTTCAAAGTATTTTTATCTATCTTCAACAGGTATGAGTAATGTGTTGGTTTTTGTGCAGGATAAAGGATTTTCAAGGAAAATTGTCATTTTTTACAAACAAAAACATCAGAGTCATCTTTAAGCCCTTTTCTGACTCCTAAAACATGAAAAGATTGCCGAGCATTTCTTTTACACTCGTTAAAACGGAATTAAAAGACGGTCCTCTTACATCCCTTTTTTGACCGTAAAAACATGAAAAGATTTCCGGATTTTTGTCATTTCAAATTCGATATTGGAAATAAAACGATGTGTCCTTGATCGCTTTTTACTTTTCAGATCAGAGACACTAATCATGAAAGTACTCCTTGGTCGTAAAGATCAAGCGGTTCTCTCAAGTATTATTTTATACTTTTTCAGGCTTGGGAGACACAAATTTACGAAAAAGTCAACCCTGGAGTCTTCTTAAGTTTTTCAGACTCTCTAAAATTGAAAAACGTCGAGTTTCTCCTATACTGGACTCGTTAAAATTTCACAGTAAATGACCTGTTCGATTACAAATAGGAGCGGACCACTCCTTCTTAGGGTTCGAATCTAAACTAAGTTGGACTCATCCGAAGGATGAGCTTATAATCAAGCAAATGTTATCCTCCTCAAGCTTGTAAAAAAATAAAGAGGTACTTGCCAGAAATGGTGGGGGAAAGAGAGAAAAATGAGCCTATTTGTTATCCATTGTCTCGGAAAAAACCTTATCACCACTCTTGAACACGACGCTTTTCATTCACCTGGGTTGGGAAATCCTTTGCCTAACAGTTGATCAAACCACATTGAAAA
Source organism: Pinus tabuliformis (assembly GCA_031772625.1). Classification (NCBI taxonomy): domain Eukaryota; kingdom Viridiplantae; phylum Streptophyta; class Pinopsida; order Pinales; family Pinaceae; genus Pinus; species Pinus tabuliformis. The sequence goes on from CM062809.1 coordinate 1,255,324,247, forward strand.
TCTTTAGCCGGTTTCTGGGTATTAACTTTGGGTCAATTGTCACCAAGCCATCTTTTGTATCGTTATGTGTTCAAGAGGTCACTGCAAATAAACCATTCATCTGCAAAATATCTGTCATCCATCTTGACCATCCCTGGGTTAGTCCTTACAACTATATTTCTTCAACTTGATCTATGATTTCGTGTTGTGGGCTTGCCTGCAACGGATCGCTTTCTATCGACATCAGCACATTATCTAGAAAGATGATCTAGGAATCGTCAGTACCTTGAAATCTGCATGCCTCAACGGCAGGTTTCTCACCTTTGACGACAGTTTACATCATTGACTTTCGATCGAAGGATTCCGTGACATGTTCGACACCAACAAATCTACTCACATCTCATGGATTGTACTGGGTACTTTGAGAACCATTGACATCACTGGTGGTCTCTCTCACACTTGTTAACACTTTACATCATTGACTGGTAATAAAGTGGTTTCTACCATGTTCGACATCAACTCATTTATTCGCATGGATAGAATCGTACTATTTCGGGAAGTAGAAATGAGGACCCTGGATCTAGTTTCCGCCATCCAGGCTGCGAGGAGTTTTGTATTCATTATATAGTAGACTAATTATAAACAGATGGATGTGTCCATACTGTGTCTACATGTGTCTATGATTATGATGTACTGCGAAATCATTCCTATATCAGAGCAGTAGTTAGTTTGTTTGTTAAAGTTTTTGATCTGAGTATGGGAATGCCTACCTCAGTGATGATATGATCTCATATATGTATTTTGTGTTGAATATTTGCAGGTTCCGACTGGGCTCTCCACAAGATAATCCTCGAAATGATAAAGTGCTTCACCCTTCCTAGATGATATGAAACCCTAATATACTACAGACCTCACACTTTAGGGGGCAATCTGTTACACTAAAATTTTTCACCATGACTATTTGCAGTCAGTATGGCTCCATCAATAACCATACTGTCCTCCTTGGCAAGTCTTATACCTCTGCTCCTCATGTCAAACTCCAAAAAATAGAGAAAGCCTTTAAAAGTCAATATAACTCTGGTTACGCAATTTCTCTTACTCTTACCTGCGTGTACGCACCTGAAGTACATAATACCTGCGTACTTGTACGCTCTGTCTGTAAAGGGGTGGGTGCGTACTCCTGTAAAGGTCAAAAGGCACAAGTTTTACTTCAAAAAACTTACTTGTGGTCGATTCTAGAGCATTCTAGAAGATGGTTTGGCGTGGATTGAGCGCCTCCAGATGGTTCATGCATCCCAATGAAAGAGGAACTTATCCCATCAAGAGGGGAGCTATCCCTTTGAAAGAGGGGCTTATCCCATTGATGGTGGACCTGATTAACTTCATCCAAAGCATTATAAATATAGGCATTGGGCCAGAGGGAGGGGAGGTTGAAAGCTGAACATTCCTAAGGGTAGATGTTGCTGAAATTAGGACTCCCTTTTAGAGCTTGAGAGGAGATATTCCAATCCTTTCTTAGCTTCATTTGGAAGTGGGTGAGCTGATCAAAGTAAAGGAGAACTCTTGCTGGACCCTGGGAGGGACCTGCACAACACCAAGGCACTGGTTGTAATGGTTTCTTTTGTTTCCAATTAATACAATTAAGTTCATTTTTCTCAACAAGTTGTTATATATAATTTGTTTCATAAACTCCTTGGTCTTTATGATGAATATGTTTTATTATATGAGTTATTCAGGTGCTATGTAATCGTTTGCTTGTTAGTGAATGCAGGCTTCAAGGAGAAGGAGCTCATCTGGATCAAAGAGGCTTGGCTGCTACAAACAGCGTTGGACTAGAGGTAAGCCTTAAACACCTGGTTGCTTTTATTTTAAATGCATATTTAGGGAAAGATAGTGCTTGATTGTTTTGTTTGTCACTAGAAAAGCCTTGTTTCCTAGGGAGGTCGGTTTTGTCCACAAAATTGACTCTTTCCGAATAAAATGCATCACAGCCCAAGCTCAAATTTTCTTTCCATGCAAAAACTTGCAAAATGCTTTGAAGAAAAAATACGTAGAACAAAATTTGTTTTTGCCATAAATTGAAAACCATGCATCCATTTGAAAAACCGTTTTACGTGGAATTGTATAGGGACGATGGCAACATGCCCGAGCAATTTCAGCCCATTCCGATGCACGGTTTCCAAGAAATCTGCCTCCATCACCGTCAGCCATTTTTGCATTTTCTCCATATCCGTGTATCCATTTCAAAACCTGTTTCATGGGGAGATGCATATGGTAGTAACCTACCCAAGCAGTTTCAGTTGATTTCGATGCACGGTTTCCGAGAAATTGATCTCTGAAATCTTCAGCCATTTTCCATTTTTCTCGAAATCTGTGCATTGATTGATCTCAATTTTTCTATGGGAGGTACATCATGATGATAGGAACATTCTCAACAAGTTTCAGATGGATTTGATCTATTGTTTGGGAGCAATGGTGAAAACAAGTTTTGGTCCTGTGAAAATTCAGCAGCAACTGCTTGAAGGTGTAGATCTGAACATGGAAACGAACTCCTGCAGCTTAGATCCGGCTAGAGGATACCTGCACAAGAAAAATAACCACACATCAGTCAGCAAAGAGCTTATATCACAAAGGATCCATCATGCAACCATCGAAACATATGCATGCAGTAGCAAAAAGCACCTCACAGCAACCATTTGACTTCAGGTATGTGACTAAAACTTGTTCCTCTATTGCATGAATCTAATTGAAGAACTACATGAACGAATGGAATGGTGGGGTAAGCCACGAATCTAGCAAGGTTAAGTTGATTGCCTTCTTTAGCACTCAGCTGGAAGTCATGCAGTACACGTGGACAGCTGACTCACGTGAAAATTAAAGCAACCGGGAGTGTTGGCTGTTTAAACCCCAGTTCAATTGACGGCAGTGATTACAGGGAGAAAATGCACCGTTCAGGAACAACATTTCCAGTTGCATGTGGCCACGTACACCTGGCCATTTCACTCCCTCACCACAAATCTCGCTAAAATTAAATGATGCTCGGCTGAAATTCTCACCACCCTATGTTCAACTGCGGTCAACTGGAGCACGCATCCACCACATCCAGATCAGTTAACCAGTGTTCCTCTGCAAGATTCCTACCTGGTTTCTCAAGATTTCTGTCATTTCTTAAAAAATTCCCGCCTGTCGCACTCTACAGGTGTTTCTACAGGAAGTCTTCTACATGAAACACAAAAAACAGCCTTCCAGAGCATAAAAGCCCGGATTTTTCTTCGAAAAATGGGAGTTTCGAAGAGAGGTAGGCTCAAAAAATTCCATACTCGTGCATGAAATTTCAAAAGGTGGTAAATTAAATTGTTTAGAGTAGGGGAATTCGAGACAAGTCTGCCATGAGTCAAAAATATCAGTTTTCCTGTGTCGCATGGAATTTCTCGGCTGTAGGAACACAATGCAGAAAGGAGGCCTCCCAACACAAGGACAAGAGCCCCTACCAAGTTACCAGGCATCCTCACATCCACTCCCTCCATGAACACTCATTTTTTTAGGGTTCGGACACAATCTGGTCATGGTTCAACCTTCTACAGGAAGCTACAGGACGTTCTACAGGAAGTTATGTATTTCTACTAGAAACATCATGTAGAACCTTTGGGCAGGCTAGAATTGATTACGGAGAGGGATTTGAAGCTTGAAGTCTGTTGAGGAAACATGCAACCACTCTTTTCTTCCATATTCCACTTGTTTCATCTCCTCTCACCACCATTGCCACCATCTAGTTGAACCATGTTTTCTCAGATAGAAATTTTTTTTTTAAGTGAAAAATAAAGCATGTAGAGGCCCGCGCACCTTACCTGTCATCCGTGAATGCAACTTTGTTTGTTTCAGCATGCACCCTAGGAGGAGAAATGACTACAAGATGTCCTACAGGAATCCTATAGCAGCTGATTCGGCTGGAGCACATACCATGGAGACACCAGCAGCTCACATCAAATGAAGCCAGTGCATGCAGCATTCACCACTAGAGAGTCGGGTCTCAAGGTCTTGGAACCAACATCAGCCAATGGAAGAAGAGAACCAACACCTAGCAACCAACTCTGAGGCCCTATTAGAGTACATGGATCGGCAGGCTCAGGCCATAGCACACTTCAAGGATATGGAGTGACTATTGGGGGACAATTGTGTTCATGCTTGCACCTGTAGGTGGAACACATTGTCCCATAGCCTCACAATCAGGGAATACCACACTCCAACTAGAATGAGGAAGGTCTTGGCATGAGTGCCTCTCTACAAAAAGTCTATGCAGAATCTCCAGGCCAGCTGAATAGGCCTCAAGATAAGTTCCCCTTTGCTTTTGGGATTGTTAGAAGGAGGTACAGAAGAAGAAGAGTATAAGCAGTGGGAAGAGGAAACCATAGCAAAATTGAAGAAGAAGACATCCCCAGCCATGCAAGCCAAATTAGGGAAAACTGTTTCTACAGGAAGACAAAAAACTACTTCTACAGGACTTTCTACATGAAGTCTGGGGAAAGGGCAGCAGAAAGAGAAATTGGTCGAGATTTTAGCTAGGGAGGAAGCAGTTGTGCTGGCCACCCTAAGCACATCCCCAAAGCAGAAGGAGAAGTGAAAGAGGGAGCCTTCCATGTATCTTAAGGCGAGAAGGAGCACATGGATCAAAGTGGGCAGACCCAAACCACAGACAAAGGAGAAAATTGTCAAGGATATGTTGGTGGATAAAGATCAGTGGATCATGGTAGATCCAGGTACTAAACCAACAAGAGTGTCTAATGAAGAATGGAAGAAGTTGGATCAGAAGGCAAAGAGCATAATACGATTGTGTGTCTCAGATTCAGTATTGTTGAATGCATCAGGGTAAGCTACGACGAAGGCTTTGTGGGACAAGTTAGGGACTTTGTACCAATCTAAGTCTCTGGTGAATAAATGTTCATGTGAAAAAAGTTGTATAACCTAAGGATGAAATAGGGAGACTTGGTGAAGAGCATCTGAATGCATTTAATACTGCGGTAAGTCAGTTAGCATCTGTTGATATTAAAATTTTAGATGAAGATAAGTGCATCAGTTTTTTGTTTTCTCTACCAAATTCGTGGGATAGTATAGTTATTGCAATAGGTAGCAATGCAACTGCCTTGCAATTTGATGAAATAGTCTCATCCTTGTTGATGAAGGAGATGAGACAGAAAAATATGGAGATCCAGAATGGTGATGCCTTGTCTATATGAGGACGGTCCCAGAACAGAAACAAAAATAAGTCATCGAGTGGGAGATCTAAATCTAGAGGGAGATCTAAATCTCCAGGAAAACCTGTAAAGGTGGTGTGCTGGAAATGCGGAAAGGAAGGGCACTACAAAAGGGACTGTAAATCTAAAGCTCCTGATAAAGGAAAGGGATCTGATGATGCTCCTTCTATGGAGGTGAAAACTAACTCAGATGAAGGTGGGGATGTGTACTTGGATTCTTCAAGTACACATGTAGATCATGAAGCATGGTTGACTAACTCAGGTGCATCCTTTCACTTCACTCCTTATAGAGAGTGGTTCTGCGAGTATGAGAAATGCAATGGTGGTGATTTCTTCTTGGGGGATGATAGGAAGGCTAGAATCATTGGTCGTGGAAAAGTAAAGTTGAAGTTGCAAGGTGGAAGAGTTAGAACACTTCTGTGTGTTCTGCATATTCCTACATTGGCTAGAAATCTAATTTATGTAAGCAAGTTGGATGATGCATCTATAAAAATAGTGTTCCAGAAGGATACCTGCAAGATGGTTCGGGAGCACTGGTATTGATGCAGGGAGTTTGGACTGGAAATCTTTACAAGCTGCAAGGTAGCACTATTGTTGATGGGTGCAATAGTTCTGTGGTTCCTGAATGTGGAGCAGAAAATCTAGTGGTCTCTGGAGAGAAGACCATGTTGTGGCATCAAAGGCTTGGACATATTGGAGAGAAGGGCCTTCGAATAATTCATGGTAAAGATATGGTAGAAGGTATGAGTAATAGCTCTCTAGATTTTTATTTCTATGAAAATTGTGTATATGGGAAGCAGAATCGGGTGAGTTTCCCCTCTGGTGGTAAGAGGGCGAAACATATATTAGATCTTGTGCACAGTGATGTGTTTGGACCTGTGAAGGTTCCATCACTGGGTAAGTCTGTGTATTATGTATCATTTATAGATGACTTCTCAAGGAATACATGGATATATTTCCTTAAGAAGAAATCTGAAGTCTTTGATAGGTTTAAATAATTTAAGCCTCTGGTGGAAAACCAGATAGAGAAGAAGATAAAGGTGTTGAGGACAAATAACAGTGGAGAGTTTTGCAGTAAGGAAGTTGAAGAATTTTGTAAGAAGTGTGGTATAGCACGGCATAAGAATACTTCATATACACCTTAGCAAAATGGAGTTGCAGAAATAATGAACAAGACGTTGATGGAAAGGGAAAGAGGCATGCTCACTGGTGTCGGGTTAGGACAGGAATTTTGGGCAAAGGCAGTGGAGACAGCATGTTACCGGGTCAACAGATCACCTTCATTAGCGTTGGAGGATAAGACTCCACAAGAGGTATGGACTGGTAAGAAACCCTCTCTTTCACATCTGAGGGTATTTGGATGTGATGCATATGTACATGTTCCAAAGGAGAAACAAACCAAGTTGGATAGTAAATCTGAAAAGTGCATCTTTATTGGGTATAAGGATGGTTTAAAGGGTTATAAGCTTTGGAACCCAGTAACAAGGAAAGTTGTGTACAACCAAGATGTGGTGTTCAAAAGGTGAAAGATATTATTAAACATGAAGTCCAACCAAAGGAACCTGAGAAGATATAGTTTGAGCTAAAGGAGGAAGAATCAGGCTCTACAACAGAGGAGGAATTAGAAGATGAAGAGCCACAAACTCCGGGTGTAAGAAGATTAGTTCGAGAAAGAAGGCAACCAGAAAGGTATAGTCCATCTAATTTCTATTCAAATTTTTATTTATCTATTATTGATGATGATCCCAGAACTGTGAAGGAAGCAATAGATTCAAAGGATGGAAAACTCTAGAAAGAGGCCATGGTTGATGAAATGGCATCTTTGTAAAAAAATGAGGCTTGGGATCTGGTGGAGCTGCTAGATAGAAGGAAATCCATTGGCAGCAAATGGGTGTTCAAAAAGAAGACAAATGCAGAAGGAAAGGTGGAGAAATACAAAGCTCGTTTGGTAGCAAAAGGTTATTCCCAGGTGCTGGGAATTTATTTTGGTGATATTTTTTCTCCGGTTGCCAAGGTAACTTCTATTAGGTTACTTTTATCTGTTGCTACTGCTTTTGATTTTGAGGTAGAACATATGGATGTGAAGACAACATTTCTTCACAGGGATCTGGAAGAGGAGATCAACATGAAGCAACCTGAAGGCTTTGTGGTGAAGGGTAAGAAAGAATTGGTATGCAAGTTAAAGAAGTGTTTGTATGGGTTAAAACAATCACCAAGGATGTGGTATCATAAATTTGATACATTTATACGGGGACTTGATGTTAGGCCCCTATACTACTAGTGTAACCCCTTATTGTTATTAGTATAACCCACTTATTATATTGATGTACCCATGTAGTGCCCATATTGTTACTATTATGCCACATAGAAGCCCACCATTGTTACTGTTGTGCCCTACAATATTATTGTTATGTAGGCTTTGATTGTATTGGGACCACTTAGACTCCTATAGATAGAAAGGAGGTATTTTCATTTGTATCATCCAAGAATTGTTCATTTATGTAATGTAAAGGAGGTTGCCCCCTCGAAGAGGCTGAATTCTAAGGCGTGGATCTCTCTTTTCTATCTTTTTGTGAGCTGGTTTCATAACATTTGGTATCAGAGCTTTGGATTCTAGGGTTTCGCTGCTCCAAACAGGTCATCGTGGCATTTTCGCTATAACTTTGTTTCTGTGACGTTTCAGAAGTCGCAAAAAAAAACCCATTTGAGAAGAATTGGTGTTGAACCTCGGGTCTAAATTTCAGATCTTTTCGCGCGATATTTTCGAAGATATTATCTGCGGAAGTTGGTCTTTTTGCAGACTTCTGAATTACACTCAAAACAGGTGACCTGGGGAAAATCGTCATAACGTTCTTTCTGAGCATCGGATTGAAATTTCGTAAGAAGTTACAGAAAGAGGACGGACTGTAGTTTCTGTTTATATATTTTTCAGAGTCAAAGGTTGAAACAGTGACACGTGGCACTTCATACAAGTTCGCTCTACTGAACTAGTCTATAATCAGGTCACTGTGGGAGATTGTGCATAACTTTTTCTTGGAGAATCAAATTTGGATCATACTTGTGGCATTGGAAAGAGGAAACATAGGGCTACTACAGGTCACAAGTTCAGAACTTAAATATCCGAAAGTACAGAGTTACAGTCGTTTCAAGGTAGATCTCCTAAAATCAAGAAAAAGCAAGATGAGGAAGTTTGATGGCAAGGATTCGGTAAATTGGATACTTCAGATGGAGCAATATTTTGATATACATGGTGTACAACTGTTACAAAAGGTATGTATTGCATCTTCATATTTAGAACCAGATCAATTTTTATGGTACAAAGGGCTTTGTTCTCGTAAAAAACTTGTTACGTGGTCAATTTTCACGGAGGAAATGATAGCACATTATGAGGATATAAAGAGCAACACCACAACAATTGGAAAGAGTAAAAGGGCTTTGTGACATAATGGAAAGAAAAATTATGGAAACCAGGAAGCATACCCCTCACAACTATAAAGATGGAAGTGTTGTTTCTCCCAGCCTTCCACAACCTACAAGGGTTACACCACAACAATTGGAAGAAAAAAGAGAAAAAGGGCTTTGTTACAATTGTGATAGCAAATGCACTAAAGGTCATAGGTGTGCTGAGAAGAAATTATTTTACATAGAATATGAAGAGGAGGAAGAAAAGGATCAAGAAACATCAAAAGAAGAGGATATACGTCAGGACAGCACCCCAGAGAAAGAAGAAATGAATCAGACCATATGTTGTAAATCATTGGCAAGAATTACCACTCCTCAAACTCTCAAGATAGAAGGACATATCAAGAAGAAAAAGGTGCAAGAAGTGAAAGATCACATTGAGAAAGAAGAAATGAATCCAACCAGATCTTGTAATTCAATGGATGAAATTACCACTCCTCAAACTATCAAGATAGAAGGACACATCAAGAAGAAAAATGTTTAAGAAGTGAAAGATCACATCGAGCATCAAGAAATGAATCCGACCATATCTTGTAAAGGACTGGAAGAAATTACCACTCCTCAAAAGATAGAAGGACATATCAAGAAGAAAAAGGTTCAAGTAGAGAAAGATCATATCGAGCATCAACAGCAAGTTCTCCAACTTTTAAAGGATAACGCCACTTCGGTACAAAATCAAATGAAACAACAGGTAGATCAACATCGTAGTGAAAAATGTTTTGATGTGAGTGATTGGATATTTTTACTGCTACATCTCAAGCAAGCTATTTATGAGAAGGAAATGTTGGCAATACTACATGCACTTAAAAAATGGCGACCTTACCGAATGGGAAGACGCTTCAAGGATGAGGATGTGGAAGCATTGTTTTGTGCTATTTATATTATCCAACCAAATTGGATAAACGAAGCAACGGGTGAATGGAAGAAGAACGAAGAAGTATGGCCACTTATTCAAAAGTTGCAAAAGATCCCAATTCAAGAAATATTGCCAGAAATTGAAGAGGAAGGAAAAATCATATTGGAACCTGGAGTAGTCACAGAAACAAGAACCCGATAGCTACGAAATCGATCAATTTCAGAGTATCTCATCAAGTGGAAGAACTTACCCGCTGAATATTCCACATGGGAGGACAAGAATTTTATATAGAAGCATCAAGAACTACTCAAGCGTTGAGGACAACGCTTTTTGAAGGAGAGGGGCATGTTAGGCCCCTATACTACTAGTGTAACCCCTTATTGTTATTAGTATAACCCACTTATTATATTGATGTACCCATGTAGTGCCCATATTGTTACTATTATGCCACATAGAAGCCCACCATTGTTACTGTTGTGCCCTACAATATTATTGTTATGTAGGCTTTGATTGTATTGGGACCACTTAGACTCCTATAGATAGAAAGGAGGTATTTTCATTTGTATCATCCAAGAATTGTTCATTTATGTAATGTAAAGGAGGTTGCCCCCTTGAAGAGGCTGAATTCTAAGGCATGGATCTCTCTTTTCTATCCTTTTGTGAGCTGGTTTCATAACATTTGAATTCACCATAAGAAAAGCAAATCAGTGTGTGTATTTTAAATTAATTCGTGACCGTGTTATTTATCTGGTCATGTATGTGGATGATATGTTGCTGGTTGGAAATGACAAAGAAGTTATCCAGGATTTGAAGACCCAATTGTCCTCCAAATTTGACATGAAAGATCTTGGGGCTAAAAACTATATTTCGGGCATGGAAAATAAAAGATATCAGGCAACGAGGAAGCTCTAGTTAAACTATAGGAGTTATTTCAAGAAAATACTGCAGAGGTTTAATATGCAAGATAGTAAACTGGTGAAGGTTCCTATTCCTGTAGGTGTAAAGTTATCTGCTGAATAGTGTCCTGTTGTGGTCACCAACAACCCCCCTCTTTGTTTGATATTAGCAATAACACCAAGCAAAGGGGGACCCTTAGCAAAAAATCCAAAAAATATTTTTATCAAAATTTTTGTATTTTAACTCCCTAAAGCTAGATCGCCATCGCGAAGAGAGAGTGAAGCGTTTCATATGCGCATAAATAAGCTGCGAAGAAGCGACGCGAAATTCATCGCATCGCATATATTGAAAGCGCCCTTAAATGAAAAGTCTGAAAGAATCACCGACGGCCGATATGCGACGTCGCGTATCGCAACATCGCATAAGCAGCACACAGTGATTAAATGAAAAACGCGATCTTGCGATCTGCGATCCTGTGATTTGCGATCTGCGATGAATGACACTATCAATTCCTGCGATGACACTTCTTGACATCACAATCCTCGATACTGCGATGTGAATTGCAGAAACCACTCATCGCAAGATTTCCTCGACATAGTCTGTAAACCCAAAATTGAGCGCGCACCTTAAGGGAAATTAATGATTGTACACCTGAATATCCAAGAATGATTGTGTTGCATTTTTCGAAGAGTCAAGTCATTATGAGTGTCATGATTATGCATTCATTAGAACTTAATGCTTTCATGTCAATCTTTTCATAATTCTTATTTTCCTTTGCGTAAACTATAAGGCAACAACTAATATAAATCAATATGCAGGAAACATCTAAGGAGAAGGGGAAAGCGCCAATACTAGGAGAACAGAGAGGAGATGCCTTCGCAAATGGTTGCCGCATGCAGCAGGACCGCGGATTCCAGAATATCACTCAACAGATACTGATGGAAATAGACTATCCAAGACTCAGAGTCAAAGGCGCACAAAAGCAGCATGTTTGCAAAAGATCGTGAAGCTCAGACTGGGTGAAGCAAAAAGAAAAACGCTAAAGAGAGAAGACGCTCCAGAAAAGCCTAGAACAAAGAACGGAAGCAAGTTTTAATACAGAAGATTGTTTAGGCAACGAAATCCCTAACTCATTGAGTCATTCGCACGGCTGGAAACCGAAATAGCAACAGCACAATCAGTTTGAAAGAAATCTGGGTTACACTAAGTATACACACAGCGAATACACCCAGCCACAGGAAGATTTTCAAAAATATCTCCTAGTTTGTCAGAAAGAGGTGCCAGCTCTTGTTATTTCTACTTTTATCGCTCGAACAAAAGGAAAAGACAACCAGCCGACTCTTTCCAGGCGAATGTTGCATTGCTTACAGCACTAAGGAGCAGATACAGAAACGGTTAGAAATTAGATTCAATTTTTAGAAATAAATTTGTTTTAGTAAAAGGGCGGTCATTTGAAGCCGTTTCCTAAATTTGTGTAATTAATATTAATTAGTTAGTAGTATTTAACCCTTCTCATGGCATTTGGATAAGGGTCCGGAAATTTTTCAAAAAACTTGTCCTCAGAACATGCACTTTTGCACCCTCGGAGGGGGTTTTTGATGAATGGATGGATCAAGATTTATTTATGTTTTCATTTTAATGTCTGCTACTGATGTTGCACTTCTGTACTCTTAGTAGATATTAGAACAAGTAGAGATAAATCATTATTGCTTGAAGTTTATGAGTGAAATCAGTCATAAATGGTACTTTTATCTCTTGACCAATTTCTGCTTATATTCTTAGAGTGATATGCAGCTGAGTTGTTTGTATGTTAATGTATGAATGTGTGGGTTACCATTTGGCACTTCTGTACAGTGGAGTCATTTATTTGTGCTTGACATATGAATAACTTATTATGCGATATGTTGTTCACAACTGTTTTGTCTAACTTTTTATGCAGAATGGTTTATCTTAATTGATTTCTATTCTTATGATAGCTGAATGATCTTTATTACCAGTTATTGTTCGAAATCTTTTTAGATCGCATAATAGAGGAAATCTACCTTGGGTTAGCATAGATTAGATGTGTTGTTTTTATTAGATTACAATAGCATAGAGTCAGTTTAGAAGTTAGAATTAAATTAGCTTAAAAATATACTTCTATATCAGCATCATCAAACTCTACACACACACACACCCCTTAGATTGGGAAACTGGTCCCATTATCCCTAGTCGGACCCGCTATACCAAACGGACAAGGAGCTGCCAACCAAGTTCCGGACCGGGTGGGTATCCCCCTTGTTGTCGACCCGATTTCCGGGCCCTCAACATATTTGGCGCTAGAAGGAGGGCACGAACTATGAATGGCACCTAAATCAAAATCTAAATACCATTCTGAGAGTAAATCACCCTCATCAACTCCCCTGACTTCTCCAGTACGGTTAAACCCGGAGTTAGAAGTCGCTCGAGTATCCACCACTGCTACATACCCTAATATATCAGACCAACTTATCATTGAACCCCCTGAAATTCAAACTCTGATTCGTAAACTCCAGGGATTCTCTATTTTCAATCAGTGGTCTGATAAATCTCAAAGCAGCGTAACTTCGCAATACAATCCTGGTCATCCCCTGACCAAATTGAAGAGTGAAAAGTTTGGCATCCAGCCAACTGAAATTCCTCTCCCCACTAGGAAAAGAGAAAAGAAAACACCACCAAAGTCTGACAGTGAGACTCTTTCATCTACTTCGTCCATTTCAACTCCCTCACCGCGAAGTCAACCACCCACATCTTCATCCCAAATCACTCATCCATCTTCCACAACCCTTCCTCTTCAATCATCAAAGATCATAATATCTTCATCTTCTCAGCATCGGGGGATCATCCCCTGCACTTTCATTAACTAGCAGCTCAACGATGGCCCAGTCTCCATGGAACAACCCTTGGGCGGTTTTAATGCCTCCACCCATGAGCCCAATACCGGCCCATCCTGAGAAATGGCTACCTAAATTCAATCCAAAAACAGGCATGCTAGCTGAAGAGCATATCAATAATTTCATTCTTTCTGTTAATCTCAATGGAGTTACCAACGAAGATGCTGTTGTCCGGCTTTTTCCCTATACAATGCAAGGAACAGCCGGGTCATGGTACTTTTCGTTACCTTCCGGGTCTATCACAAGCTGGGACATTTTTCAGAGTCAATTCCTTACCAAGTTCGGTGATGACAGATCAACAGCGACATTGATTAATGACCTATCCAATCTTAAAGCTGAGGCTAGAGAACCCATTAAAGATTTCAATTTACGGTTCAATAAGATCCTCAACAAAATTCCCACTGCTTCTCAACCCAGCGAGGAAGTAAGATGTGAATGGTATATCATGGCCTTACCATCAAACTTTGCTATCTTCGTAGATAGGGCAAACAAGACGACCTTAGTTGAAAACTTGACAGAGGCGTTAGCAGTAGAAAAGCGCGTAGTGGCCCTAGAAAAGAGATCTGCAATAGAAGAACGCAAATCTAAGAAAATATCTTTCAAAGAAGACACCAAGAAGAAACAAAAGAAAGATCCTTTCGATTTGGAAGGATTACAAAAAGTGTTAAAGGCCATGTCCAATGAGATGATTGACATAAAAAAACAAGTAGCAGAAACTTCTTCAAAAAATCCCTACAGAGCTTTTAAAAGAAATCCTCCCATGGATGTCAGACCACCCAATGCTGTCTCAAACGTCGATTCTGAAGAAGAACAAGAAGAAGAGAATACCACTGAAGGGCAGACCGATGATGAAGAAGTTGTGGAACTACAAGGAATGTGGGATTTCATCCTCCCACAAGAAGAAGATCAAGAAGCATTCCTGGTTAGCACACGAAGCAAAAACCAACTTGATCCTCCCCAAACTACCCCTAAACAAAAGGGTGCAAGCCCTACAACAAAAGATAAGATCGCAACAAAGAAAACAACCACTAGAGCGACCCAATTTAGCCCAGTCCAATCAGATCAAGCACCTCCATCAAGAACACTGATAGTGTCGGATGAAATGGAGTATAACATTATCGATGACATGAAAAAGACTAGGGCTAATATCACTCTTTACGAGTTGAGAAAATTGAAACATCAACATAAAATAATGATGAAGGAATTACATGTCGTGCCTACTACATCCTTACCTACAGCCGTAGCTTCCCACAACATAGGAAGACCTCCAACCAACACGATCAATAAGATTGATCCAAATGACATCGCCTTGATTGGAGGAAGATCAAGATCTCATACTCCTCCTTTTCTTCTCACTTATGAAATTTTCAATAAAAACGTGCACAATTGCTTGGTTGATTCTGGTGCTTCAACGAATATCTTACCTAGATCAATATGTGCCAAATTGAATGTTCAACCACAAAAATCCGCAGTGCGCATAGTTCAACTTGATCGATCTCAAGTCGAAGTGATTGGTGAACTTAATCAAGTGACCATAAGGTTGTCGTCTAACCCGAAGGTATGCCAGGTTATCGACATTCTAGTAGCTGATATCCCTGAATTCTATGGTTTGATTCTTAGCAGGGATTGGTCCGAAAAACTCCACGGATATTTCTCAACCGACTGGTCGCACATGTGGTTACCCTACAATGGTAAACCGAATCAAATAAAGGTTGAACGAGAGTTGCACCAAAAATACATGGTGACGGAATTAGAAGGAGAGAATGAAGCAATAGCATATAACAACAGTATCATAGGCAATTACTCGGTAGATTCTTTCCTCGGCAATTTCAATGCTCATACCTCACCTTACTTAGAAAATTCAGTTCTATCCCAAGTTGAAAATTTTTTCCCAAACTGATAATTCAAAATGTGTTAATTTTTTAGATAACCCTGTAAATACATCTTTGTTTTGGAAATTATATTTTGATGGCTCCAAATCTAACGAGGGAGCAGGAGCAGGATGCGTTCTGATTAGCCTAGACGGAAATAAGACCATGCTTACGTGCAGACTTGAGTTCGATTGCACAAACAATACAGCGGAATACAAGGCCTTAGTGCAAGGCCTATACAAAGCAATCGGGTTGAACGTTAAGTATCTTCAAGTCTTTGGAGACTCTGAGATCGTCGTCAAACAGGTACGTAACACCATACATTGCCTATCAGGTCATTTGAAGCACAATCAATCTTTAGTACAAGATCTGACTGCACATTTCATAGAATTCAATATTTCGTCAATCCCAAGACTCCAAAATGCGAGCGCAGACCTGTTAGCTAACGTAGCCTCTAGACTTATTCCCTCCGAAGATTTTAGTCCAGATAGATTCTCAATAGAATTAATCTTTAGACCATCCATCCCTTACAACATCACCAACTAGAGAGTATTCAACGATGATCCTGACATTGTAAACTTCCTCACTTCTGAAGGATCCTACTCAAACCAAATAATTGACGAAGACCATCATGATCACCAAATACAACAAAATAGCACTGATAATGCTATACCTAAATCGGTGGTTAAGTTAGAAGACTTATATGATCTAAAAAGTCGGTTTAAAAGGTCTGCCAATTCTAAACTCTACAGTTCGACTCTAAACTATGAATTAGTGAACCTAGGAATCGATGAGAAGCCACAAAACGTTAATCTAGGCCACGGCCTAGCCGTTGAAGAAAAATCAGCATATATCCGTCTTCTGAGACAATACAAAAACGTTTTTGCCTGGAATTACGATGAGCTGAAGACATACAACACTTCTATCATTCAACACACTATCCCTATGATTGACAATGAAAAACCTGTCCAACAGAAACTCAGAAAAATCCACCCCAACTTAGAAAATCAAATAAAGACTGAGTTAAATAAGTTGTTGAGAGCCAGAATAATTTTCCCCGTCAGACATTCCAAATGGGTATCCAATATGGTGCCCGCTAGAAAGAAAAACGGAGATATTAGGATTTATATCGATTTCTGGAATCTCAACAAAGCCTGTCAAAAAGACAATTTTCCCCTCCCACCTATGGAGAAAATATTACAGGAAGTAGCAGGCTCAGAATTAATGTCTTTTCTGGATGGATTTTCAGGATACAATCAAGTGCTGGTACATCCCGATGATCAGTTAAAAACCACATTCCGAACTAAATGGGGCACATATGCATATCGAAAGATGCCATTTGGTCTGACCAATGTCGGCGCTACCTTTCAGAGAGCCATGGACATCGCGTTTAAAGGATTAGTCAATAAATCTGTAGTGATTTACCTGGATGATATAATAGTGTACTCCAAGAAGCGAAGTGACCATCTCAAAGACTTGAAACAAATCTTTCAAAGATGTTTAAGGTATGGGATTTCACTTAACCCAAAGAAATCGTTTTTCGCATTAAGTGAAGGAAAATTGCGAGGATTCATAGTGTCAAAATCTGGTATTCACATTGAACCTGACAGAATCAAAGAAATTTCTGAAATATCCATGCCCCATAACAAAAAGGCCATGCAATCTTTCCTTGGTCAAATCAATTTTGTAAAAAGGTTCATCCCGGATTTTTCACGTATTATTTCTCCTTTACAAAATATGATAAAAAAGAATTCAAATTTTAAATGGGGTCAAGATGAACATGAAGCATTCAACTTGATCAAACAAGCTATCATCAACGCTCCATCTTTAGCGACCCCAAATTTTTCAGAGTCTTTTATCTTATACACATTTTCCTCAGAGAAATCTTATGCCGCGATTTTAACTCAAGCAAATCAAGAGAAGGCGGAAGCTCCAATCGCATTTTTTAGCTCAAACTTACAAGGTGCTGAACTCAATTATTCAGATGTGGAGAAACAAACATATGTTGTTTTCAAAGCGATCAAATATTTCAGACCTTTCTTACTTAAAGCCCATACCAAAGTCATAGTGTCGTTTCCAGCGGTAAGAAACCTTCTGATACAGAAGGATGTGGGCAAAAAGAGAGCAAATTGGATTACCGCCTTACAAGAATACGATCTTGAGATCAAGCCAGCAAACATCGTAAGAGGTCAAGGCTTCTGCAAGATGTTAGTTGGAGCATCGCAAATTCCTGAGAACTCATCTGAAGAGGTACATACGTATGGGGTAAGCCTAAACGACGCCGAATCCTTATATGATGACACCATTTATTATCTTAAGAATGGGTATGCTCCATCACACCTGGACCACACCAAGAAAAGAGCTCTGAGATTGAAAGCTAAACAATACTAGCTCATAAATGATGTTCTGTTTAAAAGGAATTACGATTCTGTACTTCTTAGGTGTCTTGAGAAAACTGAAGCTGAAAAGGTTTTGCAGGAACTCCACGATGGACCAGCAGGTGGACACTATGCTGGAGAAGCTACTGCACATAAAATTTTACGTGCGGGATATTATTGGCCCACACTGTTCAAAGACTCATACAATTACGTAAGGAAATGCCAAGTCTGCCAGACTGCTGCAGGGAGACAAAAGAAATCTTCCATGCCACTGCAGCCGGTTAACATTGAGCCACCATTCAGCCAATGGGGCTTGGACATAATAGGTGAGATCGTTCCTCACTCTTCTAAACAGCATAGGTATATCCTCACAGCAACAGATTATTTTACTAAATGGGTAGAAGCAGTTCCTCTCAAGACAGCTAATTCTGAAAAAATTATTGAATTCATAGATCAATTTATCATCACTAGGTTTGGATTGCCAACGGCCTTAATGTTTGATAATGCCTCATACTTTTCTGGAAATACAATGACTGAGTTTGCACTTAAAAGAGGGTTCAAACTGAAGTATTCTGCCAACTACTATCCACAAGGTAATGGGTTGGCTGAATCAACAAACAAAAACCTAATCAGGATTATTTAAAAAATAGTCGACCAAAACCAAAAGAATTGGCACAAAGCACTGGTAAATGCTTTATGGGCAGATAGAATTACGAAGAAAGCTTCAATCGGCACTTCTCCCTTTAATTTAGTTTATGGGAAAGAAGTGGTTCTTCCAACTCACTTAGTCATTCCCTCTTTGTCTTTAGTACAATACATCGATGAAGTATCTACTTCCTCCTTACAACTGAGACAAATGGAAATAATAAAACTAGAAGAACGACGAGAACAAGCTAAGAAAACCCATGATCACCACCAAGCGCTAATAAAATCCTCTTTTGACTCAAGCATAATGACCAGAAAAAACTTTCAGATGGGAGATTTAGTTTTAAAATGGGATAAGGCTCATGAAGAAAAGGGCAAACATACGAAATTTCAGAAGCTGTGGCTTGGTCCTTTTCAGATTGTAGAAGTCATAGGCCCATCGACGTTTGTGTTGCAGGATTTGGTAGGTAGAAGAGATTCTTTGCCTGTGAATGGACAGATTCTTAAAATGTATTTTCCATAGAAGATCATTCTTCTATTTTTGTAGGATATTTTTAGTTTTGATTTTTTTTCTCTTTCTTATAAATAAAACCGGTTTTAAATGATCATCAAAAAGGATTCATGAAAGAGCACACCAATTCTCTATCAGATTCTGATTTCGCTTGTACAAATAGCAAAACTTTTCGAAAAATCTGATTTTTATTATTGACAAGTAGAGTTAACTTTAGCCTGAATATGATGTTAGTTTCAACCTTAAAAGAAAAACTTTGATGAAAGAAACCTTTGGTAAAAAATTGTTTCATGTCAGCACAATGAAAGGTATCATCAATAATAAAATAAATATTCTCTGTAAAGCTGTTGTTTTCAAACTCTATTATTGTCGTCCAGAGCTTTCTTAAGGAAAAAAAATGACTTCCTCCCTGCTAAAGGAAATTGCAGCATTCAGAGGAACAATCCGAGAAAACACTATATCTCAAAGAATAAGAGGTCTCATCACGAGCCGGCTTATCATGATCACAGATATTATAACTTGCTGATTTTGCCAATACCGTCTATCAAAACAGGGAAATGACTCAAGATTGTCGCAATCAAAAGACAAGGGGTCTCATCACGAGCCAGCTTGTTCAACAAAAGTGTAAATCAAGTGAATGACTGTGTCATAATTTGGCCACCAAACCAAGACATTGTTATTTAGAGAATAAAAAAGGAAAAAGTGTTAAAAAGGATTTTTCTCTGAAATGTTGTAAATAACCTCAAGAAGGAAAAAGGATCATTGCTGGATAACATGGTAACCCTGTCGAGGCTATGGACGCTTGCGGGCAGCAGAGGCTCTACCTACCACAAATGAGCATATTTTAAAAAGCCAGTACGCAGAGAAGACCTTATTTTATCTTTAATAAGACCAATTAATGTCTCGTATGAATGCAAGAACTAAGCCTGAGGAAGCAGACAATTGGAATATGAAAAGGTTGAGACAAAGTATCATTGACAGGATAAGGGGTAACATACTCTATCTGTCCATAACAAAATTTAGACATACGAAAATTTTTCTGTTTCGGAAGTGGAAATTCAATAGAAAAGCAGAGATAACTAGTTCTTCACAGTGAATCGCCATTGTTGTGGTAACCAACAACCCCCTCTTTGTTTGATATTAGCAATAACACCAAGCAAAGGGGGACCCTTAGCAAAAAATCCAAAAAATATTTTTATCAAAATTTTTGTATTTTAACTCCCTAAAGCTAGATCGCCATCGCGAAGAGAGAGTGAAGCGTTTCATATGCGCATAAATAAGCTGCGAAGAAGCGACGCGAAATTCATCGCATTGCATATATTGAAAGTGCCCTTAAATGAAAAGTCTGAAGGAATCGCCGACGGCCAATATGCGACGTCGCGTATCGCAACATCGCATAAGCAGCACACAGTGACTAAATGAAAAATGCGATCTCGCGATCTGCGATCCTGCGATTTGCAATCTGCGATGAATGACACTATCAATTCCTGCGATGACACTTCTTGACATCACAATCCTCGATACTGCGATGCGAATCGCAGAAACCACTCATCGCAAGATTTCCTCGACATAGTCTGTAAACCCAAAATTGAGCGCGCACCTTAAGGGAAATTAATGATTGTACGCCTGAATATCCAAGAATGATTGTGTTGCGTTTTTTGAAGAGTCAAGTCATTATGAGTGTCATGATTATGCATTCATTAGAACTTAATGCTTTCATGTCAATCTTTTCGTAATTCTTCTTTTCCTTTGCGTAAACTATAAGGCAGAAACTAATATAAATCAATATGCAGGAAACATCTAAGGAGAAGGGGAAAGCGCCAATACTAGGAGAACAGAGAGGAGATGCCTTCGCAAATGGTTGCCGCATGCAGCAGGACCGCGGATTCCAGAATATCACTCAACAGATACTGATGGAAATATACTATCTAAGACTCAGAGTCAAAGGCACACAAAAGCAGCATGTTTGCAAAAGATCGTGAAGCTCAGACTGGGTAAAGCAAAAAGAAAAACGCTAAAGAGAGAAGACGCTCCAGAAAAACCTAGAACAAAGAACGGAAGCAAGTTTCAATACAGAAGATTGTTCAGGCAACGAAATCCCTAACTCATTGAGTCATTCGCACGGCCGGAAACCGAAATAGCAAGAACACAATCAGTTTGAAAGAAATCTGGGTTACACTAAGTATACACACAGCGAATACACCCAGCCAGAGGAAGATTTTCAAAAATATCTCCTAGTTTGTCAGAAAGAGGTGCCAGCTCTTGTTATATCTACTTTTATCACTCGAACGAAAGGAAAAGACAACCAGCCGACTCTTTCCAGGCGAACGTTGCATTGCTTACAGCACTAAGGAGCAGATACAGAAACGGTTAGAAATTAGATTCAATTTTTAGAAATAAATTTGTTTTAGTAAAAGGGCGGTCATTTGAAGCCGTTTCCTAAATTTGTGTAATTAAGATTAATTAGTTAGTAGTATTGAATCCTTCTCATGGAATTTGGAGAAGGGTCCGGAAATTTGTCAAAAAACTTGTCCTCAGAACATGCACTTTTGCACCCTTGGAGGGGGTTTTTGATGAATGGATGGATCAAGATTTATTTATGTTTGCATTTTAATGTCTGCTACTGATGTTGCACTTTTATACTCTTAGTAGATATTAGAACAAGTAGAGATAAATCGTTATTGCTTGAAGTTTATGAGTGAAATCAGTCATAAATGGTACTTTTATCTCTTGACCAATTTCTGCTTATATTCTTAGAGTGATATGCAGCTAAGTTGTTTGTATGTTAATGTATGAATGTGTGGGTTACCATTTGGCACTTCTGTACGGTGGAGTCATTTATTTGTGCTTGACATATGAATAACTTATTATGCGATATGCTGTTCACAACTGTTTTGTCTAACTTTTTATGCAGAATGGTTTATCTTAATTGATTTCTATTCTTATGATAGCTTAATGATCTTTATTACCAGTTATTGTTCGAAATCTTTTTAGATCGCATAATAGAGGAAATCTACCCCTGGTTAGCGTAGATTAGATGTGTTGTTTTTATTAGATTACAATAGCATAGAGTCAGTTTAGAAGTTAGAATTAAATTAGCTTAAAAATATACTTCTATATCAGCATCATCAAACTCTACACACACACACACCCCTTAGATTGGGAAACTGGTCCCATTATCCCCAGTCGGACCCACTATACCAAATGGACAAGGAGCTGCCAACCAAGTTCCGGACCGGGTGGGTATCCCGCTTGTTGTCAACCCGATTTCCGGGCCCTCAACATGTCCCAAGACACAAGAAGAGGAAGAGGATATGTCCTGTGTTCCATATGCAAGTGCAGTCGGTAGCCTGATGTATGCAATGGTCTGTACTAGACTAGACATTGCACATGCAGTGGGAGTATTAAGTAGGTTTATGTCAAAACCATGGAAGGATCATTGGAAAACAGTAAAGTGGGTTTTAGGTATCTGCATGGCACTAGAGATTATTGTTTTTGCTACCAAGGAAGACCAGGATTTGACAGAGTTTTGGATATCCATGCCTTTGTTGATGTAGATTGGGCTGGAGATTTGGATTAGAGAAGATCTACAAGTGGGTATGTGTTTAACCTATTTGGAGGTGTAGTCAGTTGGATGAGTAAGAAACAATCTATAGTGGCACTATCAACTATAGAGGTAGAATACATGGCAGCCACTCATGCAAGCAAGGAAGCAGTTTGGTTGCAGAGATTGTGTTCAAGTATGAGGTTAGTATAGGGAGATATAAGGATAGACTGTGACAGACAAAGTGAAATTTTCTTGGCAAATAACCCTACATATCATTCAAAGACAAAGCAAATTGAAGTTCAATATCACTTTGTGAGGGATATGATAGAAGAAAAAAAGGTGTTGCTAGTAAAGGTGGACACTTTGAAGAATACTGTAGATGCATTGAAAAAATCTGTGAGCTTTGAGAAGTTCTCCTGGTGTAGAGAGACAATGGGCATTTCAGGGGTGGAGAAATGACTAAGCTTTCCTATGGCCCCTTGTGGAAATAAAACAAAAAGTGGGAGAATGTTGGGTTGTGTTATATTCTTTCCATGACTAACCTACGTAGTGAACTGCGGGGTTAGAAGGGGGCCAGAGCCCCCCCTTTATTGTGCCAATTGTGTAGTGGAGGGGTCACAAGGGGTGTGGCAACCCCCACTATCTGGGGGGATTTAAGGGAGCAGGTAGCACCCCTCTACGGGGTCCATGGTAGGGCCCTGGGAAAATGTTTTTTGGACCCTATATTAGGTTGGGCGAACCTACCTATGGTTTTTGGTCCATGGTATTGGATGCTTCGGCATGTATATATATGTATTGTAACATTGAAAGGAATATAATCGAAAATCAAGCTAGTAGTCCCGGTTTTTGGGATCGAGGGGAAAATCCCTGTGTATATGTGTTTTATGTGTTATGCTCTCTCATTGTTTATTTTCTTTGTTTAAGAATTCGTATGCAGGTAATTTCTGTATGGGGTTAAAACCTACAATATTAATCTGGTTGTAACTAGAAAAGCCATCCATAAATGAGAAAATATCACTCCCATCACAATCATCGATGAGCTGGTCAATAAAGGGAGTAGGATAGTTATTTTTTAGACATGTGATTGATGTCACGATAATCAACACAAACCCTAATAGTGCCCTGATTTTTGGTCACAGGGACAATATTAGAGACCCAGTCAGTTAGTGCGATAGGGTAAATAAACCTTGCTTTGAGAAGCTTTTCAAATTCTCCCTTAATGGTCGTGCCTTTTCTCGAGTGCACGGGGCGTAAACATTGTCGAATTGGTTTGGCACCAGGGTACGTAGGTATCTCGTGTACCATGAAACTGGGGTCAATACCAGGCATCTCTTCATATGACCAGGTGAACAATTCATGAAACTATCTGAAAATGTCGATGTAAAGTTGAATCTCTTCTGGAGAACAGGTAACTCCAATGTGAATATTCTCAACAATCCCTGGTTTGACAGAGATGTTATTGGGCATGGTTTGTGCAATATTCCCCATATTGCCTTCAGAAAAAATTTCATGAATTAGGATAGGCATCTGAAGGGGCTGAGAGGGAATACAGAAAGAAAAATTCTCTAGACAGGTAATCATGGCCCCATGGCTTGGGAGAAATGAGGAAGGATGGTGATGATCGAACCAAGGAGGATCCTCAAAAGACATAGTTTCAAGAATGGCTTCATTGGAAGGAAATTTCTCTTGTAACGGATCCAGAGAAATAACATCTCCAAGCCAAGGGGATTGCACATATGTGTCAAGAGATCTACTCAAAGGAGCAGAGTAGGATGACGAAACCGAAGCTGAAATGATTTCAACATAGTTGAGCTCGGCAGGGCTCAATGGCATAACCTTGCCCCATGAATCCACCTGATCGACAGGGGGAATCACCCAAGGATCAGAACGGGTAGAAATCATATTAATAGAGGCGAAATTGGGAGGTGGGAGTGAAAAAATGCCCATAAGGGTAGGATCTTTGAATACTCCAACACCCACACTCTCATAGGGAATACTGGTATGCTCCACAAACAGAACATTGCCATCCGAAGAAGAAGAAGCAAAGAAGGACAGTTGATCTACCATGACAATTTTCCCTTGATGAGGAAAACAAAGTACACGGAATAAAGATGAAGCCACCGCATGCATGGCGTAGGTCCAACTTCGGCCTAACAAAAGGTTATAAGTCAAATTTGCATCAAAAACTTCTACTTTGACCTCAACTATCTTCCCTTCTAGGTTAATAGGAAAATTTTGGAGGATACCAAATGGATGAGAATATCTTCCATCAAAGGCTTCCAAAGTGTTAGGAGATTGACTCAAAGACGGGGAGTCGATGGCCTTCCAACAAGAAATAGACATGATGCAAGTGGAGGCGCCCTCATCAATAACAGTGCGATGAATATCCTTCAATTTAATGATGACTTGAATGAGGAAAGCAATTTGATGAGGCAATTGCGGCACATGGTTCTCAAGATTGAATGTAATCAATTCCGAATCGGTTGGGTCAATGCCACCAATGGCAGATAGTAGAGACTTCCATTGGGGGGACAACTCTGGAGAACTTCTAAAGTAGACATAGCCAAAGGAGCTTGGGCTAAGTCTTCAACAATACTATAGTGTTGCGTGGCATGAGCATTGGAGTTATAAGAAGATTTCTAGAGGACTTCCTTTGTAGGGAGTCGAATGATAGACTTAGTGCTAGGTCGTTTAATATGAAGAGGGCCAGAACTGGATGAAGGAATGCTTGAAGGGACTTCAGGTTTTTTGTTGGAAAACGAAGGATATTCTTTAGCTTGAGTACTCACATGGATTGGGATAGTCCTAGCCATAAAAACTTGGGAGCCAAAAGTGGAAGGGGACTGAGGTTGATCGACCGCCATTTGCATTTGTTGAGAGGGAAAAGTCCCTTTAAGCACAACAAGAGTTCTTGGAGTCCCCTTAAGAAAATGACTAACTTCAGACTGTCTAGGACAGTATTTAGTGTAGTGATCCTCATCATAGATGAGACAAGGGTACTTGGGTTTGCGCTTAGCACCATCATCAGTTGGAGGCTTAGAAGGGTCCGTCTTCGATGGATTGGCCTTATTTTTTCCTTTCCCCTTTTTCTTACCTTTCGAAGCTTTATTTGTTGTGGTGGACTGGACAGCATTGAATTCAGAGGTTTTACCAATATTAGATGTGGCCTAAGAAGCATTTTCACTAGGAGCAGTATACTTTTTCTTCACATGATTCGTGGACGAATTTCAGGAAGATTTAGCAACGGAACCAATAACACCATCGATAGAGGGCATCGATGGGGCTTTAGAAGTTCCAAGGTGTGGACCATCAAGCAGGTGATCATGAAGTGTGCCAGATTGGGAATAAACCAAATCGAGATACTGAGCACGCACAATAGCTTGCTCTTCTGTAACACATGCCCCCATAGTGATATTGCGGGCTATTGGACCGATAAAAGAGGTGGTGAACTAGTCAGTCAGAAGCTGATCAGGGATCCAGAACTTAATCAAATGATGTCGCCTTCTCCATTCATGAATATGATCAGAGATGTGTATCGTTGTGTCCTGTCTCAGAGAAGTAAGGAGGTGTGTGCCCATTTCATAATGAATTGGTAACTGAAAATGGGTAAGAAATTCCATTGCTAGTGAATTAAAGTCCTGGAAAGTTCCACGAGCGAGTTCAATATACTATTTCATGGCGCAACTAGTGAGATTCTGTTGGAAAAGATGGAGATGGATAGAATCATCAAGCCATGAGTTAGATGAGCACCAGAGGTGATAATTCATGACATGTGCTTGAGGGTCCTCTCCAGATTTACCATAAAATTTAGCACAATCACCGGGAATTTTGTTCAAAACTAGTGGCCAATATGGATTATGAAGGATTAGATCATTCACCTACTTGGAAACATCACACAAGTCCAAGGTTGCGAGAAACTTTAATTGAGGATTAAAGGACATCATAGGCCTCTAATAAGAGCTAGCATTAGGATTCCATCTAGCTCCCTGTTTCCCCCATGGGTTTTGTCCATAATGATTTTTCCCATAAGGGTTTTTTCCCATAAGGATTATAAGTATAACCTGATGGTTGACCTGAGTTTTGACCACCAGAAACCCATTGGTTACCAGCTTGACCAACAAGGGCAACATAAGGCTACTGAAAATTTTGATAAGGATTGACCTGTGGTTGCTGATAATTTTGATACAGAGCACCGCAAGGTTGCCCTTGGGGTTGTTGAAGTACTTGGAGACCATATTGCGGCTGAGCTACAAACTGCACCTGAGGCCCAGGCTGCATTTGATAAACAGGTTGGGCTTAAAATCCAACTTGAGTTTAGAGACCAGGTTGGGTCTAGAGTCTAGCCTGAATCTGGAAACTGGGTGGGAATTGAGAAACAACTAATTCTTGAACACCTCGTTGATTGAGATATGGATTGATTTGACTGAACTGATGTCCTTGTTGAAACTAGCGTTGACCCAACGAGCCAGAAGGCTGGCCTGGTTGGTACTGAGGTTGACCTATTTGCCCAGAGGGTTGAACTTGTTGGGTAATAGGTTGACCTTGATGAAACTAAGGTTGGCCTATTTGACCAGAGGGTTGAGCTAGCTGGGCAATAGACTAGCCTTGCTAGAATTTAGGCTGGCCTATTTGACCAGAGGGTTGACCTAGCTTGACAGTAGGCTAGCCTTGTTGGATCTGAGGCTGGCCTATTTGACCAAAGGGTTGACCTGGCTAGAAAGTAGGCTAGCCTTATTGGATGTGAGTCTTGCCTACTTGACGAGAGGGTTGAATTGGCTAGACAATAAGCAGACCTGGCTAGAATTGAGGCTAACCTAGTTGACTAGAAGGTTGACTTGGCTGGACAACAGGTTGGCCTGGCTGGAATTGAGGCTGACCTAGTTGACCAGAAGGTTGCCCTAGATAAACAAAATAAGAACCTGTAAGGGCTGAAGGTTGTCCCTATAAGGCTTGTCCTTGTATGCTTGAAGGTTTCCCTTGATATAGTTGCCCTTGAAAATAGGAAGGTTGCCCTTGTAAAGGTTGGCCTTGCGGACCATGATAGGTAGTATGAGACTAGGAAACCGATAGTGGAATGGAAATTTCAACCATAGGTTCAGAAGGGAGGGACCTAGTGTGATAAATATGAGCCCCTCGAGGATCATAATAGTGTAATAGCTTATGTGGATAGGATGGTGGTTGGGAGCCTAGACGGTTATGATTCAAGTTTTGAAGAGCAAACATGTATTGCTCATATGACCACCGTGCCAGAATGGAACCGGAAGAAAGTGGGATATTACCTGTAGGGTTAATGACTCTGGATGTCGAGGATGAAGGACCACCACTAACGGGTTCAACAGAGGGCCCGGTAATAGTGGTAACCACCGAGGATGCAATAACGGAACTAACAGTAGGTGCTATAAAGGCCGCACAAACAATAGGCATTGACGAAACAAATGTGACCGATACATTGTGAATCTCAGGTATTAAAGGCCCTAAGGTCGGGGTTATAGCCTGAGACCACACAGAACTCCGATTTAGAGATGTGGAACTCATGATGTTCAACAAGGCATGAACGCATAATGGTAATGACATGCCAAGAGGAGTGTGAAAAGGGAAACCTTCTGAAGGAAGAGGAATTTCTCCACTTGACACTAGGTTCTCTTCATCGGTAACGGGGCTTGTCTCATCCATGTCGGAAGAAGACATTGCACCCAAAACACCAGGGGGAGTGAATGGGAAGTCTTCTTCTGAAGGCTCCCAAAGAGGATTCTAATTGATATCAAAAGGCTCCCCTCCCAGAGCTTGTGAGTCAAGAGGTTGAACACTTGGGACAATGGGAAGGGTACCACCAACATTCGATACCTCAGAAGAGACAAGGGATGCAGAGTCTTCATCTCTTGTTAAAGAGGACAGGATCGGTGAGTCCGCCAGGATGGACAAAACTCAAAATATAAGAAAAAGAGACAATTGAGTAGTGTTGGGTTATATGGGCCTAACCCAGGTTTGGAAGAGCTATTTAGCCAAACAAATCCCTTAGCTACCGGCCCCTTCGACAACAACTTGCAGAGCGTGGACTGAGGTCTCACCCGAGGTAGCAGGGGAGGGTGCTGGAACAAGGTTTCCATACCCTAGGTATGTCTTGGTGTGGTCTAGAGGTTTTGCGCACTATTTTATAGCTCCGCACTGCTTGGTATTCACACAGATCTAGATTGATTATATCTTTCTTATTAGTGCACTATTCTATTGGAGGATGTGGTTACAAATCAATAGGATCTTTAAGCAAACATTAAACCAACACAACTGATTCGCGCATTAAAATGAACCTAGATTTACATACATTCATACTGTGATGCAAGAAAGTGTTTCCTCTGCGGACAAAGGCAACCCCTCTAGCCCTAGAGTGGGTCTAGTCACAGCAGGGACAAAACAACAATTAATTCCCTTAAATAGTCATCGTTGGAGGCCTAACTCAAACTGGTGGTCAATGAAGTTCCGTTGCACTGCTCCAGCTTTCGTTTCCTTCTCCTTAATAAGTGATCAACCTGAAACACCACAAAGAAACAACAGAGCATGTAACCGAGAAACAACAATGATCTATTTACCAACAAAGTCAAGAAGTCATGAGCTATCAAGTAAATTGCATACAAGACATAGGAAATCATCATTGATTGTATTAATAATAAATCAAGAGCAAAGCTTACAACCAATTCTTGAAGTCACAAGCCTTTTAAGAGAGTCCAACCAGTGTGTTTCTTTAAGCATTCACTCTCAAAGATGGGTCTCCCAAATAGCAATATATGTCTCTTTCTTATTCATGAGCTTTAACACAAGGTTAAGGGCACTCCACACCTTCTTGCAAACTATAAAGCAATCCCACACTTTTCACACTCACACCAAAACTATCTACCAAACTCAAAAGCAGCAGCAGTACTGTACAACCAAAAGAACTAAAAACCAGCAACTAAGGAACTAGCAGATCATAGAAATGGTGAGTGATTTTATAGGAGGAGGAGCCTCCATGAAACGAGGAAGGGGGAGATTATCCTCAAGGGAGGTTGCACAAGAAGCGGAACCACCATCCCAGAGGTGGAAAGGCGACCCAAACTGACCTAACAACCAGCTCTAGAAACATCCAGAAGGCTAAGTATTTGAACTAATTCGCCAAATCTGGATCGTCACGGGTCATGAACTGGGGATTAGCGACGACGTCGCAACGATACAGTGCATGACAGAGTACTGTCACGGATTTTAAGGGTTTACTAGCGACGATGCAGGAACTTAGTAAAAAAGGGTTAATCTTCAGCATTAGAGAGCATTTGTTTAATCTTCTTACATGAGTGGGAAGATATGAACATGTTTATTTGACACATGACACAACAGAGGGACTAAGATGAGGACAATGACTAATTATTGTGTAACAGATGCCCCCTAAAGCTTGAAGCCCGAGAGAGTGGTAGGGGTGAAATGCTTTACAAAACTGCCTGAACTGGAACACCACCTGGAAGAACCTACACGCGCAAGTACAACTGATATCTCTAATAGTGAAATACATGTAGTCTAGGCATGGGCACAACCATCCAAAAGACATACCAACTTGGTCTATGATATGGATGCAGCCACCTAGCTAATAAGACCATGATAATGATAAAGGTGTGGTTGCAACCATCCATGAAGACTCAAGTATGGTCATAGCCATCCGTCAAAGAGTCATGTATGTAATCACGAACCAATCCACACAACCCGAACGTGTGTAATCTTAGTTCAGGGTCTTGAAACCCAACCAATAATATTACAAATTCTAGCATGTGAATAGATTTTCTGAAGTCGAGCATGATAGAAAGTTGCTTGATTACCGGTCAATGATGAAAACCATTAACAAGTGCAAGAAAAACCACCAATAATGCTAATGGTTGTCAAGGTACTAATTAGTACAATCCACGAAGTGTGAAGAATGAGCTGAAGTCGAACACTCATGGAATCACCCAATCGACGACCAATGATGAAGGTCGACCGTCAGGCGCGAAGAACTTGCCATTGAGGCATGCAAGCTCTAAGGTACCAAAGGGGATCTCTAGATCAGTCTTTTGGATAATGAGCTGGTGTTGACAAGAGATGATCCATCATAGGAGGGCCATAATGTTTCCCTCATCAACGACACGAGATAAGGAACAAGTGGTAGATGGTGAAACAAAGTATCAAAGGAGGAGGTAAGGATGTGAACTTTAGAAGGATTATACTCTTGAACATGTTGGCAACACAACTCCGGAGGGTGGCAGCATTCAGGTACCAAGGGATCTGAGGCTTGATGGAGACAGCATGGATCAGATAGAATGAGGCTAAATGGCAACCCAAAAACCCTGGAAGGACAAATGATGATGTATGGATATCCCAACCAACACATATTTCATTAAATTTGGAATTAAACAGTGGATCTAGAATTCCCAAATAACTAAAAAACTCAATTCCAGATATTTCCTTGGAATACAATTTTTCTAATTTTAATGAAATATGTGTTAACCTAACAAGAAGCAAAAGTTTCGATGTTCAAGAGTGACTAGCTACTGCAGGTAACCAATGACAACTTCCAAATTTCCCCCACCATTGCTAGCGAGTACCCCAATTATTTTTGGAAACAAGCTTGAAGGGGATAACATATGCTTGTAATATAAGTTCGACCTTTGGACGAATCCAACCTAGTGATAGTTTAACGAGCCCTAGGGAGAAGAAGCTCGAGTCTCATCATGGTGACAAGTCCAATGTCATCAGGGTTTAATGAGTCCAACATAGGGAAAACTCAAAGTCTCTTTCATGTTTAGAGAGTTTGAAAAAGACATGGAAAAGAAAACTCTAGGGGGGTCCTTTTTCATAGATTTGTGTCTCTCAATCCCAAAAAAGTATAAAACAATACTTGAGAGAACCGCTTGACCATTACGATCAAGGACTACTTTTCGTAATTAGTGGCCTCGATCTGAAAAGTAAAAAAGCGATTGAAGACACATCATTTCGTGACCAGTTTCGAACCTGAAATGAAAAAAGTCTGACGATATTTTCATGTTTATACGGTTAGAAAATAGCTAAAAATGGACCACCTTTTAATTCCATTTAACGAGTCAAAAGGGAAAAACTCGACAATCTTTTCATATTTTACGAGTCAAAAAAGAGCTTAAAAGGATACTCGTCTTGGAGGAACGAGTGGTATAAAGGGTAGAAACTGGTTCTGGTAATGGTGGAACTGTTCAAAACATGTAATGGTCAAGAGGCTGGCTAATAAAACGACTCATCGCTTTGGTTCCTCAGGAAAGGAAAAACAACCAAGTGAAAGCATATGATCGGCCAAAGAGATGGTGATGATGGAATGAAACAACCAAGGCTCATCTAGCAGAATTCAGCGGATAAAAATGACAATCACGAAATGTAAAATGGGTATGTTCATTTTTACACAAGCTTGAACCATGGAGAACTCTGCTTGGATTCAGTTTCATGTTTACACAAGCTTGAAACGAAAAACTATGCTTGTTATGAGTTCGCATGCCTCCAAGCATAATGACGCAAATCAAGGTAGATGCCCCCCAAGCTTCATTGCATTCAACGATGTGGATGGAATGAAGGTTCACTTTCAAGATCTTGGAAAGACTTGACTTGGATTTTACGAGATCTTAACCAAATACTCAATTTGGAAAGGGAGTTGTTTCCTTTTTTAATGAGGTTGACACAGTAAAAGAACTATCCTCGTAACCCGTGTTTCATTTTTTAACAAGCTTGACACAAGATCAACAACTATGCTCGAGACTCCTTGTTTCATTTTTAAATGAGGTTGACAAAAGATCAAACTATCCTCGATACTCCTTGTTCATGGGCCATACAAGAACATGGCTCCTAAGAGTCTTCACAGGATGGAAGAACCGTGCTCTGGGAGGAACACATGCCATTAGACACCAATGACAGATCAGGTTCCAATGCCCCCAGTACATGATGTACAATACCATCTGCATAATCATCAACAAAGGCGGAGATAGAACAGGTAGCCACATAATTGAACTATGGCAAAGAAGGTACTTCTTGCGAGCAAGAACTGAGAGGGGATGACAGCTGCACAAGAGGCACTGGGGGACTAAAGAACGATAACTGATCTATGGTCACCATTCTCCCATCGTGTGGAAAACAAACCACACAGAAAAGTGAAGAGAAGAGGACCCCCATGGCATAAACATAGTCACGGCCAAGGAGAAGACTGAAATCTAAAGCACCTTGGACAACCATGATGTCTATATAGATGGTTTTCCCCCCCAAAATAACAGGAAACTTTGGGAGGATCCATAAAGGTTGACTGGTTCCTCCGTCAAATGCCAACAGATTCTGTGTCACTGGCGCAAGATGTGGGGAGCCCAAAGCTTGCCAAGTAGTGGAAGGCATAATACTAATAGATGCACCCTCATACAAGACAATGCTAGGTACTGCCTTATTATAGGCATGTACTGTAATATATAAAGGCACATAGGATGGAAGGTAGAAAGCAGTCAAATGAATCCAGTTGAAGGAAACAACTGAACTACTTGGTGGGGGTATCATATGATTTCCCCCATGCCTTACATGAACAGAATAAGGACTCTCTGAATCAGTTGGGATAGGAGGGTTGTTCTCAGACTCTGGAGAATCTGACGAGATGAGAAGAACATGAGTAGTGTAATCATGATGCTCTTTTGGAATGGAGTGATCAATCGGTGGTGAATCTAAGTCGGCACTCTGTCCGACCAATGGTTGGTCTAGAACAGGCTTAGCACAGCCAAGCTCGGAAAGAGGAGGATGGACAAGAGAAGAATCTAAGTCAATCTCTTTGTCAACGGGGAGAGGGTCTGAAGAGAGCCTCTGATAACCAACGAGAATTTGAGGTGAAGAAGCTATAAGAATTTCCAAAACAGTGGAAGCTTTATCCATGAGCAGACAAAGGTGAAGGGGATGGGTGCCTTCACACAGTCTACAGGGGAATCAAATCTTCCCTTTCTTCTTATAGCTGCCAGTGGATAGGGTAGCATCATCATGAGCTTTAGAGGATGACAAGGGATGAGCCAAATCATGAGACCATACTTCCAAGATCCTAGGAATTCTAGGATAATCACGAAGAAGATGGCCACCCTTGCACAATTTACAAGGAAACTTAACCTTCCGTAGACGAGCAGAAGGTGATCTGACCTAAGATGTACTCAAAGCAATAACTGCATAGGTGGCCTCGCGTTTACTGGATTTCTTCTTCTTCATCATCTTCTTCTTCTTCTTCTTACTCTCCTGGTTACTAGATGTGAAACTTTCACCAGGCAAAGGAGGAGATGAAGGTGAAGAGACAAGGGAAGAAGGCGCATGCTCAACCTTGGAATCATCGTGTCATGGTGAATAGGAGGCATGACACTCAAGACCATCGAGCTTGAAAACAACTAAACGAGCAAACCTATGGTTAACCTAGGCAAGGACAGTGTTGCCATATACGGAGCACAGGTATTTCCGAAAGGAGGAAACAGACTAGGATTTCCATTTGGGGGAAGACCTTGACCTGTATACTTGGGGACTATTGCCATCGGGAACGAGCCTGAGAAACACTCTTATCACAACTAAGAACTTGAACTGTTACCAGGAATATTTCATGGGCAGTAAATTTTATGATACAGGAACAAAACTTGACCTTTTCATGTTTCAAGAGTCGAGAAAATGATGAAAAGGTGACTGTATCGCTTTCGAGGTTTAATGAGCCTGAAAGGACAAGTGCTCAAATGGACCTTTTCTTTTAAGGAGTCCGAAAAGGAATGAAAGTGACTACTCTGGAGAACTAGGCAAAATGTTTACCAAACAACTTGTAAAACTCCATATACACCTTAATGATCATATGAAAACCAAGGACTTTTTGTATGGCAGTCAATCTTCCCGAATGCTGTGTTCGGTGCGTTACGGTTTGCAGGGTGGCATACACGGCTTCATAGGGATATAGGATTATAACTAGTGGAGTCTCCCAACATATACTTGACAGTACTGGGAGCACAAGTTCGTACTAGACCATTATTAAGCCACAGGAGGAATCACCCAACCTTAAGCGAAAGCAATAGCGACTAGGTTTAATGAAGCCAGAGCACGTCTCTAGCCTAGACCTCTAAATAATGTGTGTTATGTTCCAATGCATTGTTAAGTTCATTCAGTTCATTTTAGTGTTGATCTTGAATTATGTTTCACTTTTCAAGCCTTACCGTATGTATACAACAAAAACCTAAGATGCAGCTAGAATGAGTAAAACATCTTTTACTTCAATGGACACCTACCTACGGGAGGGTAGAGAGATCATTCCCAAACCAAGAAAACCAAGATAAGCAAAGAGACACAATACATAAAAACATTAGACCTACAGTGCACAAATACTACTGATGGTCGTTTTAATCATTTGCTTTCCAATATGCAAACTTGAAATGCAAATAAACTTTCACTTTCGTATACTAAATGAATGTGGTTTTTTATTTTCATTGTTTTGAATTTACAAGAAACAAACAAGCAAGTGTGAAAACCAGTCGATCCAAACAATTGTGATCTATGTTCGGTAGTGAAAAGAAATCAAATCAATGCCAAAGATTGGTCCAATAATTGTCACTAAAATCAACCAGAAAGAAACAAGCAATAAATAAGGCTCAAACAAATCAACAAGAAGGCTGCAAGTGAACCTTGGGCAAACAAGCAACCAAGCCAAGTAATTCAAGAACTTGAAAGAAAAAAACTAGGCCACAAAGCCAAAAACACGAGATTCACTCAATAAACCCAAGAGAGAGTAGCCTAACCAAAAGCAATTAAAAAAAGCTAATGAGAGACAAGAAATAGCGGGGGATAAACAAGATTGATGGATTCAGGAGGTAAAGTTGTAAAAACAACTTTATAGGAATCGTCGCAGGTGTTACACTGACAACTAGAGACTAGTTGCTAGTGTTACACTGACAACTAGAGACTAGTTGCTGGTGTTACACTAACAACTAGAGACTAGTCGCTAGTGTTACACTAACAACTAGAGCCCAATCGCTAAAGTACACCTACTTTCAGCGACAGTCCAATTTCAAGAGTCGTCGCAGGAATTAAACTAGCAACCTGAGATGAAATCCAGATAGTCGCGGGTACAAAGCTATAACATCAACGACATTGTCGTGACTGTTAGGTTATCTTCAGTGACGATCTTACTTAAGAAAAAGACAAAGTAAAATCACCTAAATGACACCAGATTATTCTTCCAGACAATAAGGAGACTTCCTAGATTGACCCAGGTATCCCAAAAACTGATGGTTTAACCCCAAAATTCAAGAGACACCAAATAAAAACCAAAACAAGAGCAAACAAGAGAAGAAACATGCAAAGGACTCCCTAGCAGAGTCGCCAACTTATGATGCAGGAAAGTGTTCCCTCTGCGGATAGAGGCAACCCCTCTAGCCCTAGAGTGGGTCTAGTCATAACAAGGACAAAACAACAATTAATTCCCTTAAATAGTCATCGTTGGAGGCCTACCTCAAACTGGTGGTCGATGAAGTTTCATTGCACTGCTCCAACTTCTGTTTCCTTCTCCTTAATAAGTGATCAACCTAAAACACCACAAAGAAACAATAGAGCACGTAACCGAGAAACAACAATGATCTATTTACTCACAAAGTCAAGAAGTCATGAGCTATCAAGTAAATTGCATACAAGACATAGGAAATCATCATTGATTGTATTAATAATAAATCAAGAGCAAATCTTACAACCAAGTCTTGAAGTCGCAAGCCTTCTAAGAGAGTCCAACCAGTGTGTTTCTTTAAGCATTCACTCTCAAAGATGGGTATCCCAAAATAGCAATATATCTCTCTTTCTTATTTCACAAGCTTTAACACAAGGTTAAGGGCACTCCACACCTTCTTGCAAACTATAAAGAAATCCCACACTTGTCACACTCACACCAAAACTATCTACCAAACTCAAAAGCAGCAGCAGTACTATACAACCAAAAGAACTAAAAACCAGCAACTAAGGAACTAGCAGATCATAGAATGGTGAGTGATTTTATAGGAGGAGGAGCCTCCATGAAACGAGGAAGGGGGAGCTTATCCTCAAGGAAGGTTGCACAAGAAGTGGAACCACCATCCCAGAGGTGGAAAAGCGACCCAAACTGACCTAACAACCAGCTCCAGAAACAATCCAGAAGGCTGACTCTTTGAACTAATCTGCCAAATCTGGATCATCATGGGTGATGAACTAGGGACTAGCGATGACGTCGCAACGATATAGTGCATGAAATAGAACCATCATGGATTTGAAGGGTTTACTAGCGACGATGCAGGAACCTAGTAAAAAAGGGTCAATCTTCAGCGTCAGAGAGCATTTGCTTAATCTTCTTACATGAGTGGGAAGATATGAACATGTTTATTTGACACATGACACAGCAAAGAGACTGAGATGAGGACAGTGGAAAATTACTATGTAACACATACAATAAGAAGATTACATTAAACCAATATTATGAAAGTCAGATTCATGATAGCTTAGAAGGAACACAGAATTTTAGAGGAAACTTATCTTTATTTCCATTTATCCTCAATACATCCAAATCTGCCCTGCGCACTCAGCTACAGGGGTCCACGCACACATCTGCGGACTTTCCAGGCCTCTCCGTACACAGCTGCAGAGCCTCTATCTACTACCCCAACCCTTGACTCGGACTTACAGACGTGTTCAGACTATTTGCTTCAAAAACCCATTACATTTCATCGTTTTACAGAAGAACTTCCTTTCCCTCATAGAGTCGTGTTGTATTTATACCCTTCCTTGGCTCGCGATCCCTACGCAGGCCAAATCTACTTATATTTCTTTACATTATTTTCGGGCAGACTACCCTTTGATTCAACCTATTATAATTCATGCTCTGCATACTTCGGAGTTTTTACAATAACTTAATCCTACTTTCTAGGCTTTCTACCCCAAAACTATTGCACGGGACCTCCGCTACCCAACAGTCCCCCAACATGATCATTGTGACTCATCTCGAGTCACTCGTCGGTGCGGCTAGACGCTCTACCTTAGCTTTGTGGTTTGCCTCCCTTTGAGTGACGCTCATCACCCTGCTGATCCTTCATTGTCTCCTGCAATGCTTCGTCCGGCTACTGCTTCACTGTGTCTACCATGTCTTGCAACCGATGATGCTCATTCTTCTTTGCTTTGTTAACATAGAACACCCCCTCATAGGATTTCAGTGCAAGAGGGGGAGCCGCATACGGGACCGCCTGGTACCACCGCAGCCACTTCCGACCTTCATATCTTCTCTTCTCACCATCTGCTACAGATTGTGTTGCAATTTTTCACGACCTTGGCTATAGTCCACAAGATCCTAATCTTTGAGCGACATCAGAGACGAATTATTAACTACATATCTTCCTATGGTCGTCGTCTGTCCATCCTTTCGTTGTTCTGTCATAGTGTGTTAGTCTGCCCCTGGGCAAGGGGATGGCATCGAACCAATTCTGCTTCGTGTTCCCTCTTTTCTAGTACATCCCCTATTAGTGATGTTGTAGCCTGCAGGACGCACACAGCGGTCAACTCCATACTCCTTAGAGAGTCTTGCTTCGCCATCGGCTAGATCACTACCTTCGGTGCATGCCTTGTGTAGAGATAATGAACAGCTTCATATGTGTCTTCGAAGTGTGGGCCGCCCTCGGTGATTTTTAAGCCATGCGAATTTCAAATTCACTGCTTATTGCCTATTCCAACTGGTGTAAACTACTTGTGTAAAATTTGTGGCAGCTTGTTTCATATTCGGCTCGTACTGTTTCTCTTACTTTCCCACCATGTTACCGGGAAAAGTGTCTATTTAGAACTACTCTATCCCACTAAGGTGTGACAGTTGCCTTATAAACAAACAGAGAAACTACTTTTGTATTTCCTTTATGAACTATAAATAGAGAGGAATAGGAAGAACCAACTTGTGTCTTGCGCTAATCCTTTGATCCAATCCCTCTCTTCTTTGACAGCTTCCAGCTACCTGCTCCCTTACTTGCCCAGCTTCACCAAGTACTTGTAAGATCACAGAAGAAGAAAACTATAGAAAGACATGGATCTATATTCATAAACAACTTAGGATCAGATTTAAGTTAACCATACAAATGTAACAAGCATCAATGATACAAAAGCATGGAGGAGAAACTCAAATAGTTTTTATTGATAAACAAGAATATCCAGGAGGAGTTACAACCAATGATTCCTGACCCAACATCAACCTCCCAGCAAAGAAGCCCCTCTTCACCTCCAACAAAGCATAGATCACCCAATTCTCTGATGTTTTTCTCAAAACCAACAGCAATTCCTTACAATGTGCAAAATTCCAGCCTCTGGATCTCTGGGATGAGGGATTATTGCACAAAAAGATCGAGCGCTTGTTTTGTTCGGCTCATTAAAACTATTGAAAATTCATCCCTTCTGTATTGTTTTATACTTTTTCAGACTTAAGGGATTAGATGACGAAAAAGGAATTTTGGAGTTACCTTTACGTACCTTTTCAAACTCTCTAAAAATGAAAAGGATCGAGTTATCTTTGTCGTTAAACTCGTTAAAAAGATTAATAGCGACAAACTTGTCTTTAGACGAGAACGAGTTTCACTATCGCTAGGCTCATTAAAACATAGCGATGGGTTTGCCCGAAGGGAAAATTATAGAACAAGCATATGTTATCCTCCTCAAGCTTGACAAAAATAAAGAGGTACTGGTCAGGAATGACTGGGGAAAAATTGGGAAGAAAACTCAAAGAATATTTATTCGTAGCAAGTCGCTCTTGAACATGACACTTCCACTCTGTGTCCGAGTCGGGTTGGGTTGTTTCATTCACCGGTCACATCACCATGGTCACACCATACCATCCACATTTGGGGTTAATGCTACCAATCCATCACATCAGTGTCGCCGACATGTTCAAGAGAAGTCATCCAGAAAGGCCACCTGTGTCCCACCCACTACCATACATTATACTCCATTCTTTCATGACCGCCACCCTGAACCATATATCATTAGATCGTTTTCACCTCCATCAAAATCATTTGCTCCGTTCCATGTCATTTATGTGGGATTCATTAAGGCCCTCCTATGACGGATCACTTCTTGTCGACATCAGCTCATTATCCAAGAAGTTGGTCTAGGAACACCCCATTCAGTACTTTGAAGCTTGCATGCCTCAATGGCAAGTTTCTCACTTCCGGCGACAGGTTTACATCAATGACCTTCGACCGAAATATTTTGCGTGGTGTTCGACGCCAAGTCCTTTATTCACACCACGTGAATTGTACTGCAGTACCTTGAGGATCATTATCATTATCGGTGATTCCTCTCGCTCTTGTTAACAGTTTACATCATTTACTGGTAATCAAGCGATGTCTTTCCATGTTCGACTTCAAAAAATTTCTCACATGGATCGACTTGTACTTCGAGTAAAGATCGGACGAGATTGAAGACCCGGATCTAGTTTCATCCATCAGGGCTGCGATATATATTCAGGGAAATAAAGACATTAAAATGTACAGCATTGCAGAACAGATAATCATCCTACCAAAAGGATGATGGCTCTATCAGAATCATCAGTCTACAATCAAACGATTGTCTGTCCTACGTACATGAAAATGAATTTATAAAGCTGAGCATGGGAATTCCCGCCTCAGCTAGATCATGAAAACAATACGAAGATAATGTATTGTATTGTATCTTATTACAGGTCTCCTCCCAGCATTGAAAGAACTTTGGATCCTCATAATAAAGCATTTCACCCAATTAACACCTCATACTTTAGGGGGAAACTGTTATAGACATTTTTGTTCCTTACAACTCCAAGCATGAAATGTCCATAAACCAAGGGCTCCTAAGTCCCTAAAAGTGTTGTTCTAACCCCTAAAGGAACAAGGTCAACAAATTAAAACTTCTCTCAGAAGTTCTCGACCAGAAACTGCTCAGAATAAGTCAAAACAGGATCATTTCAGCTGCTCCACTGGCTAAGTGCGTTGCATAGCACCTAAATCCACTGGCTAGGTGCATTGCAACGCACCTAAATGCACTATGAGGGTGCGTTGGGCGAGAAATGACAAATGGCAGTGTCATTCCGTGAGGTGGAGAGACAATGGAAGCTTCCAGAATCTTATCCTATGACACTTGCCTCACTGAATTCAACCAAGGATGAGTAATAGGCTTTCAGTCTCCAAGTGGAAGCAAGAAATGACAGAGAGAAGACACTAATCAAATCACAAGCTGACTCATCCTCCTTACACACATCTATATATGGATCCATCATCCCAGAGATCCAGAGGCTGGAATTTTGCACATTGTAAGGAATTGTTGTTGGTTTTGAGAGAAAACATCAGAGAATTGGGTGATCTATGCTTTGTTGGAGGTGAAGAGGGGCTTCTTTGCTAGGAGGTTGATGCTGGGTCAGGAACCATCGGTTGTAACTCCTCCTGGATCTTCTTGTTTATCAATAAAAACTATTTGAGTTTCTCCTCCATGCTTTTGTATCATTGATGCTTGTTACATTTGTATGGTTATCTTAAATCTGATCCTAAGTTGTTTATGAATATAGATCCATGTCTTTGTATAGTTTTCTTCTTCTGTGATCTTACAGGTACTTAGTGAAGTTGGGCAAGTAAGGGAGCAGCTGGAGTCGAACATGGAAAGACATCGCTTGATTACCAGTCAATGATGTAAACTATTAACAAGCGCGATAGGAATCACCGATAATGATAATGATCCTCAAGGTACTGCAGTACAATTCACGTGGTGTGAATAAAGGACTTGGCGTCGAACACCATGCAAAATCTTTTGGTCGAAGGTCATTGATGTAAACCTATTGCCGGAAGTGAGAAAATTGCCATTGAGGCATGCAAGCTTCAAAGTACTGAATGGGGTGTCCCTAGACCAAATTCTTGGATAATGAGCTGATGTCAACAAGTGATCCGTCACAGGAGGGTCTTAATGAATCCCACATCAATGACACGGAACGGAGCAAATGATTTTGATGGAGGTGAAAACGATTTGATGATATACGGTTCAGTGTGGCGGTCATGAAAGAACGGAGTATAATGTGTTATCACTGACAAAATTTCAAAGAAAAAAGGTAAGGGAAGAGTTAATTGATCCTGGACATATTCATGCAATAGTCATTTGATACAATTCTTAGTTTGAACAAACAAGCCCATGGTGAGCAGAGATCAGAAATCTTCATCAAATTCAAGCAAGGCAAGATACATCAGATGGATTAATAATAGGCCCAAAC
The DNA here is from genome assembly GCA_031772625.1 of Pinus tabuliformis. Classification (NCBI taxonomy): domain Eukaryota; kingdom Viridiplantae; phylum Streptophyta; class Pinopsida; order Pinales; family Pinaceae; genus Pinus; species Pinus tabuliformis. The sequence goes on from CM062809.1 coordinate 1,255,365,827, forward strand.
CCAACATCAGAATTATGAAGAGGAAAATCAAGGATTTGAAGATACAACCAAGCCAGCAAAAAGGATTTCCTTAGCTAAGGAAAATCACACAGCAAACAAGGTTAGTCCTAAAGTTTGATCATTTACCTTTTTGAAGTTTTCCTTAAAGAGTGGTTCCTCTGCATTCAGTTTTGAACAGTTTCAGGGCACATGAAAATGGATATTTCAAGATAAAGAAGCTCAAGATGGTCAAGTTTTGGCATTAAAACTGCATTTTTGAAATTACACAGCAGTTTCGTAGCACGCTACGAAACTGCTGAAGATGATGCCTAATGCACAGCAGTTTCGTAGCGCGCTACGAAACTGCTGTAGCTGCATGTTATAATTCAGTTGATCAATTGAGAGTGACAAAGGGAAAATCATTAACAAAGTATGAGCATCCAGCAAAGTCAAAACAAGCAGAAGAAGGACATATATGAACTCTAAATCTATGTGTTATAAAATGGTCATTATTCATAGCTAGTTTTGTTCATGATGCATCAGGCAGCATTAAAGGGTTTGTTTTCACATATACATGGGCCAAGTCTACAGTGTATGTAAAACAAGATAATCCAATGCAATTTTATGAAGAACAACAGGGATAATTGATTTCGAAGATCCTTGTGGAGACCAAAAGCAAAAAAGGATGAACTTTCTCTCCTTGTTTTTACGAGTCAATTTCTAGAAGACTTTTTGAGCAGTTGAAAACCCATCTCTGAAAAGTGAAAGAGTTTTTCATTCCTAAGATACTGAAGTACAAAAACCTCTTCCACTTTATTCAAATTAATTATGATCTTGGAGAAATGAAAGACTAAACTTGCGCTACGAAACTGCTGTAGGTGCAGTTTTTCAAAAAAATCAAAATTTCCTGTTTTACACATCTTCTTCAAGGATCGATTCTGGGCAGTTGGAGTAGTGTTTCAAAAACCAAAAGAGGTTTTTGTTCAGCATGGATTGGTTCACAAAATCCTCCTTCAGTTTTTCCAAATACAGTTTTTACGAGAAGTTATGAGCTCTATCCCAAGACCTATTTTTTAGCCAGAACAGAGCAAGGGACAGTCTCCTAGTTTCTAGGAACACCAAAAGGATGAGTCATCAAGGGCCAGCTGGAAGGTTATGGGCTTCATCAAATTCGACTTCATGGAGTTTTGTGTGTCAAAAGGAGTGTTTAATGCTTATATAAGGTTGTTGTAATCATGATAAGGAGATACACTCCTAGTTGTATTAGGTCTCTAGGACTGCTAGTTAGGTGTCATTTGTATTTAATAGTTAGTTTTGAGTGTCATTAGGTGTCAGGCTCAGGTAGAATTCAAATTTTCCTCATCCTAGAAGAGGAATATAAGTTGTGTAAAGAGCTCTATATATAGCAGAAGAGCTGATGTACAAAGGGTTGGAAAATTTATGGAAAAGCTTGTATTTGGCCTATGTAAGACTCATTTTCAGTAATACATGCTTGACTTTACTTCTCAGGATTCATGAAGGATTTTTTATGTTCAGAATATGTGATGTTGTCCTTTTATTAATTCTTACAGTGGTATGGATGTATAATCACTCAGAATTCACTGAATGTGCTCTTACTTCCTGTATACATTTATAAACTGTGTGGTCCCATATGAGTTTATGTTCTGAATGTTTAAATGCTGAATGCCCTGACTTCCATGTAAGGTTGAGTTCATAGTTATATTGAGGTGTTGTTGACTCCATAAGCCCAATGGATAGTTTTGTTTAATGTGTTTCCACCATTCATATTTTTCACAGTTGTTCTATAAGAGTTAGCCAGCTTATCTTTAATCAAAATCATTAATCCATCAAGAGAGAGCCCTCTCAGGTTGAGGAGGCTAAGCCTCAGCCTAAAGTAGGTTGAAATAGTTACTTAGAGTCAACCTGACCAGCAGCCTATCAGGATCTGATTTTGAGATAACATAATGTATGGTAGTGTGTGGGACACAGGTGGCCTTTCTGGATGACTTCTCTTGAACATGTCGGCGACACTGATGTGATGGATTGGTAGCATTAACCCCAAATGTGGATGGTATGGTGTGACCATGGCGATGTGACCGGTGAATGAAACAACCCAACCCGACTCGGACACGGAGTGGAAGTGTCATGTTAAAGAGCGACTTTCTACCAATAAATATTCTTTGAGTTTTCTTCCCAATTTTTCCCCAGTCATTGCTGACCAGTACCTCTTTATTTTTTCCAATCTTGAGGAGGATAACATATGCTTGTTCTATAATTTGCCCTTCGGGCAAACCCATCGCTATGTTTTAACGAGCCTAGCGATAGCGAAACTCGTTCTCGTCTATAGACAAGTTTGTTGCTATTAATCTTTTTAACGAGTCTAACGACAAAGATAACTTGGTCCTTTTCATTTTTAGAGAGTTTGAAAAGGTACGTGAAGGTAACTCCAAAATTTATTTTTCGTCATCTAATCCCTTAAGTCCGAAAAAGTATAAAACAATACAGAAGGGATGAATTTTTCGATAGTTTTAACGAGCCGAACAAAACAAGCGCTCGATCTTTTTGTGCAATAATCCCTCAGGTCTGAAAAGATTAAAATCTAGATGAGGGATAGCACTTCTTGTCCCTTTAACAAGCTAGAAGGCCAAGAAATCAGAAATATTTTCATATTTTACGAGTCAGTTGAAAAGAGCTTAAAGAAGACTCATCTTTTGAGGAACGAGTGATAAAATGGGTAGCAGATGATTCCAGGTAAGGTTTGGAATTTTCCAATCATGGCAGTGTCACAAGGATGGCTAGTGAAATCACTCTTCGCAGCTGTTCCTCAAAATGGGTAAACAATCAAATGGAGGTGAATGATCGGCCAATGAAAAAGTGGAGGTGACGGTGCACACACGACCAAGGCTTTAATGGATGAAGTACTACATTCACGGTGGTTATTTACCAGGGAATAGTTCATTTTTAACGAGCTTAAACGCAGGTGGAAACATTTGCTCAGTGCGGGTTTATTTTTTAACGAGCTTGAACCTTGCGGTAACAGTGCTCGATTAATCTAGTCGTATGATAATAATGTCTCATATAAAAATGGAAACTTTTAGAGTTTTGCCCCACATCCTTTCTTTATGCAAGTTAGGAAATGACCAATCCTACGGGTTTAAAGGGTTAGAGGTCCTAAAAATTTTAAAAATAAATAGTCGCTCTTTGCTTGCAATCCAAAAGGTTTGCATGCCCCCAGGTATAAAATAGAGTTACAAGGTTACCTCTACTTCTATCCGCCAAAACATTTGTTTTACCGAGAGAGGCCAACCTCTTACAGGTTACCCAAAGATTGTTCTATTCACCGCGCAGACAAAACACTTCTTTGGCAATGTCTACCGAAATAAACAAAGGTGAGTGGCAGCGCTCGCCAACTCACATAACTTTGACAAGAGAATCTTGTTCTAGAATAACCCCCTCTTCCAATCACGGACGGGGGTACAAACTAGTCATATTCTCCCACGGAAACCTACCCTATACCTGAAGTTTTCCTGCCGAAGCAGACCAAGATGCATGCCCCCTGGGTTTCAGTCATATCCCTCCGAATTACTCGCGCTCATCGGGAGGACGGACTGGAGATTGAGACATTTCTTGCGTGAAAAGACCATTTAGGGATGGTATATGACTATGTGCTATGCGTGATCCGGGAAATGAAAGTTGGTCTACGAGCTTGACCACTCTTCCTTCGTGCGGAAAACACATTACTCTAAAGAGTGAGGAGACAATTACTTCCATGCAATAAATATAGTCTCGTCCAAGGAGTAGATTGTAATCCAGGGGTCCTTGAACTACCATTACGTTCATGCGAACTGTCTTCCTTCTCAATGTTATAGGCACATCGGGAAGGATCCCTAAAGGTCGACTGGTTCTTTTATCAAAACCCGTCAGATTTCTCATCTCAGGCAAAAGCGATGGCGAACCAAGCACTTTTCAAGCAGTTGAGGAAAGGATACTCACAGAAGCCCCCTCATCTATGATGGTACCAGCCATAACCATTCTATATATTTGAACGATGATTCGGAATGGTACACTTGCTGGTAAACGGGGTCTGTCTAGTTGATTCCAGTCGAAGGAGACAACTAGGTTGCTTGGAGGTGGGACCGAATAGATGGCCGAGTACGGCTCTGACGAACTTCCTTCCTGCGGTAAAGGAACGGGTAAATTGCCCCCATGTTCGTCGGAATCTGTGTTTATGAAGAGAATTTGGATGGTGTCACCCTTGTTCTCTTTAGTGACTGTATCATCTAAAGATAAAACTTCTGAAGGCAAGACCGGGTCAACTGCCGCCTCGACCTTTAGACTTTTGTCTGGTATGGATCCGGATGGTTTATCTTCAATGATAGTTGCTTCAGCCGACCACCTGGGCAGGCCAACCGGATTCTCAACTAATGACGGACTCGGCAAGAGTTTTTTATATCCAGGAGGAAGTCGTAACGGTGAAACCGGACGATCATCCAAAACTCTTTTAGCTTTGTCTAAGAAGGGACAACGGTGGACGGCATGATCGCCTTCGCACAGTTTACAAGGAAATCTACATTTCCCTTTTTGTCCTGGGGCTTCACTTTCACTAGTTGATGGTGTGCTTTCAACATGATAATCAGAGGTTGACGACACCAGGTTGTGCAAACGAGGAGACCAGTCCCTTAATATCTGAGGGATGCAAGGATAATCTCTGTGAAAGTGGTCTCCTTTGCAAATGACACATGGTGATTTAGGCCTGGTCGGTGCAGTGTGTGGATTTTCGTTAAACGACACTCGTTTTCCCCCATTCGCCTTTGGCTCCTTCTTCTTCTTCTCTTTCTTCTTCTTTTCCTTCTTCTCCTTAGGAACTTGACCTTTGGCTTTACCAGCCCCATCAAGTGAAGAGGAAGGAGGAGAGGAAGAATTAGAGGAAGTATAAGATGGGTGGGAAACTATGGACTCGTCTAATTGCTTATTCGATTGTTCAGGAATAGTGGTGTTTTGAATGACAGAGGTTGAGAAGAGCCATCCAGGCAAACCAATTTTCAGCCCTGGAAGTGACAATGTGGCCATATGGGGTGCACCAACATCTCCCCAAGAGGAGAAGGGACTAGGATTTCCTCCAAGGGGAATTCCTTGGTTGGTAGACTCCATTTTCTCAACCCAAGATCAACGTAGGAAAGGGTAATGAATATTCCGTTTAAAATAAATTTTTATACGCTTTGGCACAACTTGTTTTTTCAGTTTTTAAGAGTCGAGAAAAAACAAAAGATGACTCTAGTCTCCTTCGATTTTTAATGAGCCTGAAGTGACAAGTGCTCAGATGGACCTTTTCTGTTAAGGAGTCTGAAAAGGAACGAAAGGGACTGCTCTGGAGGTCTAGGTAAAGGGAGTACCAAACCAATCGTAAAACTGCAGAATACTTTTTACGGTACGGTAGTCAATCTTCCCGAATGTTGTGTTCAGTGCATTGTGATCAGTAGGGCGGTAGACACGGCTTCCTATGGATAAAGGATTTAAGCCTATAGGGGTCTCCCAAAATATACTCGACGGTACGTGGGAGTACAAGTCCGTACTGGCACTTATCGTCTCAAAGTGGAGGAATCACCCAACCATCAGTGAGGACAACAGTTACCAGGTTTTACGACGCCGGAATACGTCTCTAGCCTAGACCTCTAAATGTTGTGTGTTAAGTTCCAAAGCGTTGTTAGATTCATTGAATTTATTTTAAGTTGATCTTGCTTATGAAGTTTTCCTTTTGGGTTCACCACGGGATGTAGATGTAATTCCTAAAATGCAATCTAAAGATGATAAACAAACTTTTATCTCTTTTCTGCAATGAAAATCCTAGCTACTAGGGGAAAAGAAAGACACAATCTTTTCACAAAGAGCAAAGAGCACACTGTAAATGCACTTTCCTAAATCGAGCCAAACATACTGCCTATATGCAAATGCAGATGCATGTATTTTTTTTTCACTTTCTTAGTATTGATGCTAAAAAGAAAGTTGATGTACAAATCTGAATTTGCTTTCAAGCGACAAACACAAACAAGCTTCTTTTCAAAATCAAAAGATAGAGATGATTACGACACTTCATGATTTTGAAATGAATACTCGTTTTGACACTAGAAAGTCACAAATTCAGACCAAAGGCAATAGTAAAAGCATAATCGACCATCAACAACAATTAAACTTTCTCCTATGATCGAAATCGACACTGCGACAGATCTAAATCAAAGGAAGACAGTACGACTATTCTACATTTGCAATGGAAAACTGTAAATGACTCAACAAACACACAAAAAACATCTACAGTTCTTTTGTACAAAGGAAGGGGAATATCAGTAAGGAAAAGGGGTTTTAAGCAATCATATACTAATCATAGGCTGCAAAATTCAGAGACAAAACTGGAAAGAATGAAGCACAAGAACCTCAGCTGCACAGGGCTAGGATGATCAACACACCTATAACACAGAGAAACTGCATTGCAGCGCAGGTTGCCCTTTCAGGAAGTGCATTGAAATGCAGGATCTCTTCACAGTACCTGCGCTGGGCCAGAAGCGAGAATCTTTCCGGGTTCTGGGTCACAGTTTGCAGTTTAGTTTTTGGTTTTTGGCCGAGTAAAAGCAATCCGTAATGCACAATCAGGGGTAGATATAAGGAGGGTCTAAGAGCTATCACAAGGGCAATCATATAGTTTGTGAATCATCTGTTCAAATCATAAATAGATCCAGTGAATGGATTGAAGCAGCAGATGTCTACTTTGCATTTGTTATGGCAAATGCAGTTCGAATGCTACTTATAAGTTTATGAAACAAACAACAAGAGATAGACAAACTAACTAATTAGGCATTCATCCCAGCGGAGTCGCCATTTTTTTACCGGGAAAAGTGTCTATTTAGAACTTCTCTATCCCACTAAGGTGTGACAGTTGCCTTAGAAACAAACAGAGAAAACTACTTTTGTATTTACTTTATGAACTATAAATAGAGAGGAATAGGAAGAACCAACCTGTGTCTTGTGCTAATCCTTTGATCCAATCCCTCTCTTCTTTGACAGCTTCCAGCTACCTGCTCCCTTACTTGCCCAGCTTCACCAAGTACCTGTAAGATCACAGAAGAAGAAAACTATACAAAAACATGGATCTATATTCATAAACAACTTAGGATCAGATTTAAGTTAACCATACAAATGTAACAAGCATCAATGATACAAAAGCATGGAGGAGAAACTCAAATAGTTTTTATTGATAAACAAGAAGATCCAAGAGGAGTTACAACCGATGATTCCTAACCCAGCATCAACCTCCCAGCAAAGAAACCCCTCTTCACCTCCAACAAAGCATAGATCACCCAATTCTCTGATGTTTGTCTCAAAACCAACAACAATTCCTTACAATGTGCAAAATTCCAGCCTCTAGATCTCTGGGATGAGGGATCCATATATAGATGTGTGCAAGGAGGATGAGTTAGCTTGTGATTTGATTAGTGTCTTCTCTCTGTCAGTTCTTGCTTCCACTTGGAGACTGAAGGCCTCTTACTCATCCTTGGTCGAATTCAGTGAGGCAAGTGTCATAGGAGAAGATTCTGGAAGCTTCCATTTTCTCTCCACCTCGTGGAATGACACTACCATTTGTCATTTCTCGCCCAACGCACCCTCATAGTGCATTTAGGTGCATTGAAACGCACCTAGCCAGTGGATTTAGGTTCTATGCAACGCACTTAGCCAGTGGAGCAGCTGAAATGATCCTGTTTTGACTTATTCTGAGCAGTTTATGGTGGATAACTTCTGGGAGAAGTTGTAATTTGTTGACCTTATTCCTTTAGGGGTTAGAACAACACTTTTAGGGACTTAGGAGCCCTTGGTTTATGTACATTTCATGCTTGGAGTTGTAAGGCACAAAAATTTCTATAACACACCACCCACTCCCTTTTTCCATAATGCAGACATCTTGTCATGAATAGTGATATCAACGGTCATCATTCCTTTTATCAGCGCATCTGCGTGATCCTTTTCACGCAACCGTGATCCTTGTGTTTGGTCAAATGTACAGGAACCGTAGTACTCACACATCTATCCCCCAAGTTGCTTTATCATCCCACGCTCTCTTTAAAATGGGTGGAGCGATGAGACTATCCTCTCTTTGGCTAGTCAGGCGGTCAGCCCACCAGTGTAGAGCTTTAGGCGACTGCCATTCACTCTTCCCGGGAAGAGATCACCATTGAGTTTAGCTAGCTGAACCGTGCCTCCATTGGCAACTTCTTTGATGCAATAGGGTCCCAACCAGTGCATGCAGAGTTTACCTGGGATTTTTTTGAACTTATTGTCATAAAGCAATACTAGTTCATTTTCCTTGAAGGTACACACCTTGATATGGCAATCATGCCAAGCTTTCTCACGTTTTTTCTGAACCTACTGATGGAATCCAGCCAGAAAGCATTCCTCCTCTAATTCTCATAGCTATGCAAGCCTTTCTTCCAATGCCCCTACCACAATACGGGAAAATATCACCAGCACATTTTTCAGCCCAAAGGGCATTACCATATACTGAAAACAACCCCATTTGGTAGCAAACATTGTCTTGCTCCGAACCTCTAGTGCGATCTGTTAGAGTCGGTCTGTTCATCCCTCTATCAGAGATCATTTCCTTTTTTGCATTTCATTTTTAGGTGCCTCATTCAGCTCGATCATCTGCATTCCGCTAGGGGCATACCATAATCTAACGGAAGGATCTTGTCATTCATTACCACTCATGCCTTATCATTGCTGGCTCACTTACAGTCCTGTTTTAGTCTCTTGATCAGCAAGAGTCATTTCAGTCACTAGGTCTAGGGCTAGTTAATTTTGTCTTCAATAATTCCCAACAATGCCAGCAGACCCATGAGGGAGGTCCTTAATAAGTTTTCATTTTCAATATTTTCATCATCAAATGCTCGACTATGACTTTTCTTCAAAACTCTATTTATAATAAAAGTTTTCATTTCGTTTTGTAATAAATTCCCATGTAATTTTCAAAAGTTTTTTAGTTGCTGAATTCTCCAGGCGTAGTCCTAGTCTTCCTTTGTCAAGACCTGCCACTATCCCTACAAAAATTGCCAAAAGAAAGCATCATTCAAGCCAAAAAATCAAGGAGGAAACAAAAAGACAGAGTTGTATTAATTGTTAAAAAAAAGCCAAGTCAAAACATTACAAAGTGTGTTTGTGAGAAACAAAAATCAAATCCATCACTATAACATGTTCTCATGGTTTTTAAACATTCATTTGCATCCAAGAGATCAAAGAGGGTCGAATTCTAGTGTTGAGAGGGTGAAATTGCAAAGTTTCAAGCCAAAGTTGTGTTCAAAACCGGGCGTGGTGCATAGAGCAGGTGGCGCGGTGCACTGGGGAGGCGTGGCACATTGGGTGCGATCATACAGTGTAAATTAACACGGGCGCGGCGCACTGGGAAGGCGTGGCATGTTGGGCAAGCTTCGTGGCACACACAGCTGACTGTCCTGAAAAGTTTCAGAACGGCCTCCAATTGCCAAAATCGCATGCTTTCTCTTGATTTCAAGTAGGTTGAGCTCCCCCTTCGTTGTTCATCCATCCAAGTTAATGGTGTATATTATGTTTGATGTGGTGAATGCCAAAACAAAAACTCAAACCCTATCATGTCAAAATCTTCACATGAAATTTGTTTTTTAGGGTTTTCACCAAATTCATTCCCCCATCCCATTTCTTCCTTATTTCTATAATTCCTAAGTTTCCCTACTCCCTAAAATCATCAAACCCTTATCCCAAATTCTTTGTCCCAAAATTCTCAAATTCCAAAACCCTAACCCTAACCCTACCAAAACTCTCCTAACCCTATACATAGAAAACCTCAAACCCTCCTACATTTCCCTAATAAAATTTGTCCCAATAGTCCCTAATCCCTTATTTCTTGCCCCTTCCTAACAGTACCTTGTTTCATTTGTTTTCCCCTTGGTGGCAGAGTTTAGGCACATCACTAAAAGAGCAGTTCAGCACAGTTTCATACCCCAACATCTATTTCTCCAAGGCAGTTTGAATAACAACAGTCATGGCATCTGAGCATTCATATGATTATGAAATGGAAACCCAAAGTGACTCACCCATGGAGGAACATGCACCCCGGAGGCCTCATAGAGGTGGCAGACATATCAGAGAAGAACCAATCACCCTCACTGAATTACAGGCCCGCCCTCTTGCCATGTTTTGTTTCCAGCATCAATCATGTTATGGGTTTTGTTAGAAAGTTGCTAATGTTCAATTTCATCATGAGTTAGCTCGTCTATTTGTGTTGCATTTACATGGAGATCAGGCTACCTTAGCTGGTGCCACTTTCAAACTTACACCAGAAACTGTATCACTGGCAACCGACATACCAAACATTGGGGAACCATGGACCAAGAGGAAGAAGATTGACCGTCAACATTATGAGCCATACATTAAAACCGGATTCTTGAGGCAGCTCAAGAGAGTGTTTCCATTCTGATATCTTATTGATGAATATGCTCTACTAATGAAATTGATCATGAAGTATTTCAGCTGTGAAGGACAGTTCTCTCGTTTATATGCTTATCACATCAGGTTTCTCATGCATTTCACCAGGGTACAAATGATGAACATTATGTATTTCATTTGTCGGAACATAGAGAGGATGACCACCCTTGTGCAACACAAAACCCCTCAGCAGCAACTTAACAGTGTTTATCATTTTTCTCTTATTAAGATTTTGGTGGTTCATCAGCTTGGATTACAGGGCATCACTTGGGATGATTTCATCTCTTGTGACTTCTTCAGAGCTTCACAGGGATTATCAGAGGTTAATCATGAGACAGGTGGACCTTCTCATCAGTATGAGTGCCATGAGACCGCTAGTGTGCCGGTATTCATCACATATCAGAGGGGCACTAGACATTTGTTTGTAGCAGCGAAGCAAGTGTTATCTCCACCTGGTGTGGAAGTGGCCTCGCTTTCGACATCAGCACCACAGGTACAAGACAAAGGCAAGAGACCAATGCAGGATGATGGGCCTTCAAGTGAACAAGAGACCAACTTCATTCTCATTCATGATGATGATACAGATACGGGCCCACAAACTGCACATCTTAGAGAGATCATCCAGGAGCAACAAATAGAGATCAAAGCCTTGTCCCTTGACTTGGAGAGGGCTAAGTGGACTATGAAATACTTGGAGCAGAGGAACAAAAATCTTGAAGTTCAGCAAGCAATCATGGAGTTACAAAACGTCCGCAGAATCGACAAGCTGCACAAAGGAGAAGGGTTGAGCTCACTTCATTGGAGCAAGAGATTAATGATGATCATGAGTCTTGGCTCGAAAGAGTCAACATTCACTTGGAGGGATTGCTGGATAAGGCTGACAGAGACAAAGCATTGCTGAGACACATGGCTTTCCACTACATGGCGCGGAACAAGGTTTGCAAGGCACGAATAAGGAATCTAAAGGCAAAATTAAAAAAGGCAATAAGGAAGAAAAAGAGGCAAAAGGAGCTTAATCATCTTCAGCTATTGGCCAAAGCCTCTTTAGCCCAGCATGACACTTGATGGAGAAGCTCCAGCCCAAATTTCAATAAATTTGGGGCATTTTTGGCATTTTGACAAATTTTGCCACAAAAAATAGGGTTTTTCTCCCTATGTGTCATGCCACGTGGCGCACGCTTTTGCTATGGAGCTCAAAATCCCAAAAAGTTTACATTTATGGTTGTCATGAAAAATCATGGTTTTTGGTGCATGGCCAAGAAATTTGGGCAATTTTTGAGTCCTCAGGAGGTCAAAAACACTCAAAAAATGACCTCACTGCCCCTATTTTGACACACAGGAAGCAGTCTTGGGAGATTGAAGTTTTGAAGGGGAAAATGACATCCAAATTCAGAAATTCCACTTGGGTTGGAAAGTAGACAGGCAGAGATTTCTAGCAAGCACACTGGGGCTCAATTTGGACTTCAGGAAGTTCCTAAAAATGAGCTCCAAAGTGGCGCAATGCATAGAGAATCAGGTGCGGCGCATAGAGGATTTTTGCCCATTTTTCAATGTTCAGCTCAGAAATTCACCCAGTTTTAACTAGTTTTGCTTTTTGATCTTACTCTTGACCTTTCATGATGTAATTTGATAACCATGATGTAATATTGGCACATTTTTACTTGTTCTAGAGGATTCATTCACTAAAAGGTGAAAATTAAATGAATGAATCAGTTTCCTAGCATATAGGGGTATGTTGTTTGACTACCCAGATTTTAGTTCCTTTTTTAGAATTAGTTCAAAAGGCTCCTAGAATGATGAGCTCGACCCCTAGAGGTAAGGGAATATGTTTGGCTTCTCTATATTATGTAATTTCTATGTCATTTTTAGGGTTGAATACTTGGGATTGCTTGGCACTTCATTGTACATTTCATTTCTGCAATTTTGGCAAAGGAAAGACTAGGGTTTTTCAGCACTTATTGGGATCCATGTGGCTCTAGGTTTTGATGGTGTGTTTCTCTATGTATTTGTAAGTTCATTGATGTTATTATGTATCATTTTATCTTCCCTTTTCTTCTGAAATTAAACAAATGAGTGATTGAGGTAGAATTCATGGACTGATATGCTCTGCCTGGATATTTTGTTTAATTCTTCATGTTTTCATCTGTTTGAGGAGGATTCTCGAGACCTTCTTACCCTCATTGGCTCCTCACCAGTCTAATCCACCCATTCATTCAAATCCAAAGCATCAAAACTATTTCCTATCTTGCCCCTACCTAAACTCTGCAAAAATCAGGCCTCATCCCCGGACCCAAAATTTGCCTGTCCCTTTTTTCCAACAAAACCCCCAAAACACAAATTAAATCCTTTGCACTTCATACCTAGCCTAAAATTAGTTTGCTTATCGGTCATCTCCAGCCCCATCAATTATCTTTCACTGAGATTGACCCAGAGAGAGCCCTCTCCTATCCTTGTAGGGCTAGCTACGACGCTGATCGTGGTTCGATGTGGACCTAGAACCTCGCCTTTTCAGCCTGAGGCAAATCTAGGCTCTAACATAGTGGCGACCGTACTGGGGAAGAAAATAGTTTGCTTGTTGATGTCATTTGTTTTATAAGCTATAGACGGAGCCTGAAGTTATGCCAGGTAGCCTTCGAAACGCTTTTTCTTTGCATTAGCGCAAGTAGATAAATGCTGCTTCAGTCAATCTCTGGTCTAGCTTGTGAATGTGACAATTGACTTGTGAATTACCCCCAAGTACATCAGATCATTCTAGACTTTGGGTGATGAGTCTAGAATTCGATAGGCTGAAATCATTCACCTGGCAACTTCATTCACTAAAAAATCCAGAAATCAATGCTTCATGGTGACTCCACTGCAAGAATATTAGTAGCTTTAAGATTTTCAAGATGGAATGGGTTGCAAGAAGATACGCTCCCATGATCTGAGATCACATTCCTAGTTTTCCAAATAAAATTCCTAAGGTAGATTGGCAAAAGAATTTGCCTATGTTTAAAGATGATGATAGGAAGGATGCTGCCTTACATCTGGTTAGATTTGACATACATATTAGCAGGTTGAAGGTTGATTTTCCTGAAGATTGCTTGATGAAGATATTCATGGCCACTCTGGAAGGTGAAGCCCGAACTTGGTATGAAAGTTTACCGCCTGCTTGTATTTACTATTTGAAGGATTTTCATGCCATGTTCTTTGAAAGGTATAAATAATATTATCCATCATTAAATTTAGTTCAAAACTGTTGCAAACATGCTTATAGTTTTATTGAAAGCCTTGAGAAATATTATGAAGATGATGACTTCATGGATGATGAGATCATGGAAGCCTTGTACGAGAATCCATTTCAGCAACATGAAGAGAACCTATAGGATTCCCATCAAGATGCTCAAGAAGATTTACAGCAGGATCAAGATCTTGGTACAATGGAAAATGATGAAAGAGAAGGTTTTATTTCATATCTGTCCATAGAAGAAGACATGATGCAGGAAAGTCAAGTTCCAATTTCACATTGTGACAAAGTCAAGTCAGCTATTTCAGATCTAGACTCAGATAGTGACGATCAAGACTACCTTGTGTTGAATCCCATGAAGGAGAGCTCTGCTGTTGAGATCATCTAGTATGAAGAAGACAGAGTTGTTGAACAAAGCCTTCATGAGGAGGTAATCCAGTCATTTGATGAAAAACAAGATGAAACCTTTGTTCGAGTAAGTGACAAATATTCTTTTGATAACTCAGTGATAAAGGATAATTTGATTGCCATGTCATATGAAGATGATCAACAATGTTTCCAAATTTCAAAAGATCAGGACTGTCATTCAGGTTTGTCATGTTTTGAAATGTTATTTCAAGAAGATAGTAATCACTTGAGCAAAACAAAACAGAAAGTATTATCTCCTTTGTCTGAAGATGAGATAGATCAGCTCCTAAAAGGTCATGTTATAGCCCAAGCTAACACAGATCTGCAGTGTGCACATGATCAAGAAGGTGATGGTGGAATTTCTTCCTCTTTTGAAAATGATGACAGTCTTGTAATTATCTTTATAGATCAGCGAACCGATAATATTTTCTTTCATGAAGATGATAAGGCTATCATGTTTGCTAATCTTGAAGATTGTTTTCTGTTTAAGAATGACCTAGACCATGAGGTTGAGTTTGAGAGAGACAATATGCAAAAATTTCTCACGGTTACACAGATGATAGAAGCACATACCTCTATGTGCATTCCTATCCCTCGAAAATAAATTGTTCTTTCAAATCAAAATGGAGGGACTACTTGTATTTTTGCTCCTGGATCTCAAGACAAGCTAGTGCTTCAGAATTTTCAAGATCCTTTCGGCATTCTTTTGCAAGCACCTAAGAATATGAATGTTGGCTGGTTCAATATTGTTGAGCCTCAAACCTACACCTTCCTATACACCCTCTCAGCCTTATTTTTCCACTCATTTCATCCACCAAGTTGATTAAATCATTGTATTTTAGTTTAAAAAAGAGCTTTTGACATGGTTTTCTAACTACGCTGATGACTGTTGTTTGGTTTAGAATTTTGTTCAGACAGCTGCAGAAGCTTCTCAGTTTCCGCAGCCGACACAGGTTTCCGCAGCCGACCCAGGTTTCTGCAGCCAGCACAGGATTCCGCAGCCGTTTTGTCAAACACCATGCTACAGGTGTCCTCTGAAGAAACGAGCCACCTGGGCAAGTTACAGGAGTCAAGGACATGGAACGTGTCCCTCCAGATCATCCAGCACGCCCATAAAAGCCCGCAGTCAAACAAGGGGCAAAGGATAGTCAATGGAAGTGTTCATCGGTGGCACGGCTCTGCATAGCTCTGTTTTTGAGCACGTGAAGCTACGTGGCACAGTCCTTAGCCACGAAGACATCCTGGTAGCGTGAATCCAACAGCCATACCTCTCAGATTTAATAAACATGATGACAGTTACCTAGATCCGGGCTGAAGAGGATTTACGTGTCTCTGGCAGCATGGTTAATAGCGTAGATTTAGTCAATTTGTTTAGCTTTCTTTCCTTATAAATAACGCGTCCATGAATGCTGTAAAATTTAATCTCTTGTAATGTAATTCGAAGTTGTTGTATTTCCCCACTGCACTTTTACGTTGCTGTTTAATATATGAGAAGACTGGTTTAAACTTAAGCTTGTAGCTGTTCGTTGAATCGGCTGAAGTGGTAGAGGGCCCCTGCTCACTAAAGCCTTGTACAGGTGTCCTTTAACTCTTGCATTACTTTTTTTTCCTGTTCATGTATATTAGTTGTACAATTGTCATTTAAATTTTGTGTTTTATCTCATCATGTATATTAGCTGTACATAACAAAGCTTTTTGATTTCTGTTGATTTACATTTTCATTGCTACTCTTTTATGGTTACAACTGATCAGTGTTTTCTGCAAGTTTTCTTAGGCAGCCCAGGGCAATTTTTCACATTTTCTTTTTATAACTATTGGCATACGAGATCATCTTGTCTTTGCCGCTGACTCTTGTTTTCTGAAGTTTGATTTCCAGTACTGTCATTTCCTTAAGTTGTACATTTATTTTCTGCTCTTAGATATCATGCTATTCATCTGTTAACGGTTTCTTTCTATAATCAAATAACTTTATTAGGAACCAGAATATCACTCATTATAGCTTGATTTAGTTTGCTTTAGATCTCACATTGCTTGACTTGTTCATGATTGTTTCTCACAGGGTAAATTAAGCTGAAAGGCAAAAGGTCAAGAGAGTTAAAGTAGTGTGATTAGTTTCTTTTATGCAGTTTAACTTCTTTTAGATTTCACATTGCTTAACATTTCATGATATCTTTTCACAAGGAAGATTGAGTTGAAGAGTTGAAATAGTGTGGATTAGTTGTTCTTACTTTTAATTGAATTTAGTGTAGATTTCACTTTCATTTTCATTCAGCAACAAAGATACTGGGCCGATGTCATTAGTTCATTGTTTGATGTCTTTATTTATTTTTAAGAATTGATTTCATTACAGTTATTTTAAAGCTTTCTTTCTTTTAAGTTTTGAAAACCACTTAGAGATCACCATAATCATCCATATTTCACTTGCTTTATCACCTTTTCATCATCTCACATTAGGGAAAGATAAATCCAAAAACAAACTTAAAAAACTAGAAACGACAAAAGACTAAGGAAATGGTTATCTAGTACATATAGTACACTTCACTTCGTCAGTTTACAAACCCCGGGTTGACATTTTAAAGTAGAAATTTAGACCTCACTAAATTGACCAAACAATTATCATAAGCCTTGGTTTTAGTGGTTATTGTGAGTTGCCTACAGGTTCATCGTTCCTCCTGCTCGAGAAAAGTGAGAGCAAAAATTTGGTATGTAGCCATCTACTAGATTGGTTACATTGGAAAGCTCATTACACATGATTATACATATTTCATTAGTATGCAGGTGGTTGTCATCATGATTTGAAATCTTGATGGACTTATGTCCTTCAATAAGCTTTGTAAGTTCATGTTTTAGTTAAGTTAGTCATGAGTCATTTGTGAGTCAATTTTCAGTCTTGTTGTTAAGTTAGTTTGTGTCGGTTTTCAATCATGCATTTTAGCTTGAGTTTTGACTCCATATCCCAATGGACGAAGGCACTGTCTAGCTCTTCCAGAGATCTGTCGTTCTTGGCACCTCTAAGGAGCTACCATCCCCATTGGAGCCAATGTTAGAGTCGGTCTGGTCATCCCTCCATCAGAGATCATTTCTCTTTTTTCATTTCATTTTTAGGTGTCTCATTCAGCTCGATAATCTGCATTCCGCTAGGGGCATGCCATAATCTGACGGAAGGATATTGTCATTCATTACCCCTCATGCCTTATCATTGTTGGCTCACTTACAGTCCTGTTTTAGTCTCTTGATCAACAAGAGTCATTTCAGTCACTAGGTTTAGGGTTAGTTAATTTTGTCTTCAATAATGTCCAACAATTCCAGCAGACCCATGAGGGAGGTCCTTAATAAGTTTTCATTTTCAATATTTTCATCATCATATGCTCGATTATGACTTTTCTTCAAAACTCTGTTTTGAAGAAAATTCGTCATTTCGTTTTGTAATAAATTCCCATGTAATTTTCAAAAGTTTTTTAGTTGCTGAATTCTACAAGCACAGCCCTGGTCTTCCTTTGTCAAGACATGCCACTATCCCTGCAAAAATTGCCAAAAGAAAGCATCATTCAAGCCAAAAAATCGAGGAAACAAAAAGACAGAGTTGTATTAATTGTGAAAAAAAAGCCAAGTCAAAATATTACAAAGTGGGTTTGTGAGAAACAAAAATCAAATCCATCACTATAAGATGTTCTCATGGTTTTTAAACATTCATTTGCATCTAAGAGATCAAAGAGGGTTGAAGTCTAGAGATGAGAGGGCGAAATTGCAAAGTTTCAAGCCAAAACTGTGTTCAAACCTGGGCGCGGCACATAGAATAGGTGGCGCGGTGCACTAGGGAGGCGCGGGCATTGGGCGCGATGATACAGTGCAAATTAACACGAGCGTAGTGCACTGGGAAGGAACAGCGTGTTGAGCAAGCGGCGCGGTGCACATAGCTGACTGGCCCAAAAAGTTCCAGAACAGCCTCCACTTGCAAAAATCGCGCTTTCTCTTGATTTCAAGTAGGTTGAGCTCCCACTTCACTGTTCATCCATCCAAGTTTATGGTGTATATTATGTTTGATGTGGTGAATTCCAAAACAAAAACTCAAACCCTATCATGTCAAAATCTTCACATGAAAGTTGTTGTTTAGGGTTTTCACCAAATTCATTCCCCCATCCCATTTCTTCCTTATTTCCATCATTCCTAAGTTTCCCTACTCCCTAAAATCATCAAACCCCTATCCCAAATTCTCTGTCCCAAAATTCTCAAATTCCAAAACCCAAACCCTAACCCTACCAAAACTCTCCTAACCCTATACATAGAACCCCTCAAACCCTCCTACATTTCCCTAATAAAATTTGTCCCAATAGTCCCTAATCCCTTATTTCTTCCCCCTTCCTAACAGTCCCTTGTTTCATTTGTTTTCCCCTTGGTGGCAGAGTTTAGGCACATCACTAAAAGAGCAGTTCAACACAGTTTTCATACACCAGCATCTATTTCTCCAAGGCAGTTTGAATAACAGCAGTCATGGCATCTGAGCATTCATCTGATTATGAAATGGAAACCCAAAGTGACTCACCCATGGAGGAACATGCACCCCGGAGGCCTCATAGAGGTGGCAGACATATCAGAGAAGAACCAATCACCCTCACTGAATTACAGGCCTGCCCTCTTGCCATGTTTTGTTTCCAGCATCAGTCATGTTATGAGTTTTGTCAGAAAGTTGCTAATGTTCAATTTCATCATGAGTTGGCTCATCTATTTGTGTTGCATTTACATGGAGATCAAGCTACCTTAGCTGGTGTCACTTTCACACTTACACCAGAAACTGTCTCACTGGAAACCGACATACCAAACATTGGGGAACCATGGACCAAGACAAAGAAGATTGATCGGCAGCATTATGAGCCATACATTAAAACTAGTTTCTTGAGGCAGCTCAAGAGAGTGTTTCCATTCTGATATCTTAAAGATGAATATGCTCCACTAATGAAATTGATCATGAAGTATTTCAGCTGTGAAGGATGGTTCTCTAATTTATATGCTTATCACATCAGGTTTCTCATGCATTTCACCAAGGTATGGATGATGAACATTCCGTATTTCATTTGTTGAAACATAGAGAGGATGACCACCCTTGTGCAGCACAAAACCCCTCAGCAGCAACTTAACAGTGTTTATCATTTTGTTGTTATTAGGATTCTGGTGGTTCATCAGCTTGGATTACAGGGCATCACTTGGGATGATTTCATCTCTCATGACTTCTTCAGAGCTTCATAGGGACTATCAAAGGTTAATCATGAGACAGGTTGACCTTCTCATTAGTATGAGCGCCATGAGACCACTAGTGTGCTGGTATTCATCACATATCAAAGGGGCACTAGAAATTTGTTTGCAGCCGCGAAGCGAATGTTATCTTCACCTGGTGTGGAAGGGGACTCACTTTCGACATCAACACCACAGGTACAGGACAAAGGCAAGAGGCCAATGCAGGATGAGGGGCCTTCAGGTGAACAAGAGACCAACTTCATTCTCATTCATGATGATGATACATATACGGGCCCACAAAGTGCACATCTTAGAGAGATCATCCAGGAGCAGCAAACAGAGATCAAAGGCTATCCCTTGACTTGGAGAGGGCTAAGTGGACTATGAAATACTTGGAACAGAGGAACAAACATCTTGAAGATCGGCAAGCAATCATGGAGTTACAGAACATCCGCGAGAATCGCCAAGCTGCACAAAGGAGAAGGGTTGAGCTCACTTCATTGGAGCAAGAGATTAATGATGATCATGAGTCTTGGCTCGAAAGAGTCAACATTCACCTGGAGGGACTGCTGGAAAAGGGTAACAGAGACAAATCATTGCTGAGACACATGGCTTTCCACTACATGGCGCGGAACAAGGTTTGCAAGGCACAAATAAGGAATCTAAAGGTAAAATTAAAAAAGGCAATAAGAAAGCAAAAGAGGAAAAAGGAGCTTGATTGTCTTTAGATATTGGCCAAAGCCTCTTTAGCCTATCATGAAACTTGATGGAGAAGCTCCAGCCAAAATTTCAATAAATTTGGGGCATTTTTGGCATTTTGACAAATTTTGCCACAAAAAACAGGGTTTTTCTCCCTATGCGCTGCGCCACATGGCGCGCGCTTTTGCTAGGCAGCTCCAAATCACAAAAATTTTACATATTTGAATTTTTCATGAAAAATCATGGTTTCTGGTGCATGTCCAAGAAATTTGGGCAGTTTTTGAGTCCTCAGGAGGTCAAAAACACTCAAACAAATGACCTCATTGCCCCTATTTTGACACACAGGAAGCAGTATTGGGAGATTGAAGTTTTGGAGGGGCAAATGACATCCAAAGTTAGAAATTCCACTTGGGTTGGAAAGTAGACAGGTAGGGGATTCCATCAAGCACACTTGGGCTCAATTTGGACTTCAGGAAGTACCTCAAAATCAGCTCCAAAGTGGCATGACGGATATAGAATCAGGTGCAGCGCATAGAGGATTTTTGCCCATTTTTCACTGTTTAGCTCAGAAATTCGCCCAGTTTTGACCATTTTTGCTTTTTTATCTTACTCTTAACCTTTGATGATGTAATTTGATAACCATGATGTAATATTGGCACATTTTTACTTTTTCTAGAGGATTCATTCACTAAAAGGTGAAAATTAAATGAATGAATCAATTTCCTAGCATATAGGGGTAAGTTGTTTGACTACCTAGATTTTAGTTCCTTTTTTAGAATTAGTTCAAACAGCTCCTAGAATGATGAGCTTGACCCCTAGAGGTAAGGAAATAGGTTTTTCTTGTGTATATTATGTAATTTCTAAGTCATTTTCAGGGTTGGATACTTGGGATTGCTTGACACTTCATTGTACATTTCATTTCTGCAATTTTGGCAAAGGAAAGACCAGGGTTTTGCAGCACTTGTTGGGATCCATGTGGCTCTATGTTTTGATGGTGTGTTTCTCTATGTATTTGTAAGTTCATTGACGTTATTATGTATCATTTTCTCTTCCCTTGTCTTCTGAAATTAAACAAATGAGTGATTAAGGTAGAATTCATGGACTACTATGCTCTGCCTGGATATTTTGTTTAATTCTTCATGTTTTCATCTGTTTGAGGAGAATTCTTGAGACCTTCTTTCCCTCCTTGGCTCCTCACCAGTCTGATCCACCCACTCATTTAAATCTGAAGCATCAAAACTACTTCCTATCTTGCCCCTACCTAAAGTCTGCAAAAATCTGGCCTCATCCCCGGACCCAAAATTTGCTTGTCCCTTTTTTCCAACAAAACCCCCAAAACGCAAATCAAATCCTTTTCACTCCATACCTAGCATAAAATTAGCTTGTTTATCAGTCATCTCCAACCCCATCAATAATCTTTCGCTGAGATTGACCCGGAGAGAGCCCTCTCCTGTCCTCTTAGGGCTAGCTATGAGGTTGAGTGTGGTTTGATGTGGACCTAGAACCTTGCATTTACAGCCTGAGGCAAATCTAGGCTCTAACATGATCTTGATCTGATGTTACCTAGAGAACCTATCTGTGAAGGAGTATGCTTCCTGTCCACCCACATTTTCTAGTACCTAATATGTAAAGGGTGTTGGAAACCGATCATTAACACAAGCATCATTGAGCTTCCGCAGATCTACATAGATGCAGATCTCACCCTTCTATTTCTTCTCTTGCACAACCATATGGCTTACCCAATCGGACTCCTCGACTGGTTCAATAATTCCTATTGCTAGCATCTTTTCCAATTCTTCGGGGACCTTTGCTTTGCATTTTGGATTCAATCGGTACGGTTGCTATTTCACTAGCTTTGCATCTGGCTTCAAAGTTATCTTCATCATTCCTAGGTCTCCTAGAATCCCTTTTAGCTCTGTAATTTTTGTAGGGAATAAATCTCAGTATTCTCAGAGCAACTCGACGAACTTTTCCACCGTGGTGTCATCCCAATAGTCCCCAAGCGTAGCATACTTCGGCTCTTCCTCTGTTCTGATATTTACTTACCTTGTTTTCATTGTTTTCAATAACATTGTGATGTCTAGATCTTCTATCTCGGGGCTATGCACCTCACAACTCCCTTCCGATTCGGGTATATTGATGTTATGCGGGTCATTCTCATCATCTTCTACTTGTACATTATAACATGCTAAGGCCTTGCTCAACTGTCGCAACCAATCTGATGGCATGACTTCTTCTGGTTCTGACGGTGTTCTGAATATGGTGATTTTTACTAGATATAATGTACTGTCCACAGTATCCATCGATTGGTCTTCAAAGAGAAATGTCAACAGAAACCCTTTGTGTAGGATATCCCACTCTCTAGTGCCATGTCAGAGCTCTGTTTCCGTATACCAGTTCCTTGGAATGACATCCACGGTATGATAAAATATGTGCACCCATTCTAATTGAGGCTCTGCACCATAAGCTTTGGTCCATTTGGTCAAGTGCAGGCGCAGATCATCTCGTCCATCGTATTTATCTATTATTCATAGCTCTAGATTCCCAAATCTTATCTGCATCATGCACCTGCAACTTCACAAATTTTTGAAGGTCCCTTCATGGGTGTCCCACCATCGCGCCAGTATCACGCGCAATGCCCATTTTAGCAAATCAAACCGTTGGTACTCTGGTACCGTTCTTTCAAATTTAACTAGGAATTCATCCACTACTGTCAGCCCATCATACATTGGTAGCTCACGGTTCTGAGCTTTAACGCGATACAGTGTTTTTGTCATTATATTACAGTGTAACATGGTTACCCCATTCACCCTCTTTCACCATCACTCGTCGTATTCATCTGAATCACTGGTGCATGAGCCGGCGTAGCCCCGTGAGAGTCTTTATTTCTCCTTCGGCCTATTTGCAGAAATTTTGTAGATACAATCCAATGCATCATCCTTTTCTTCGTTGTGCTCAAGTTTTTTGTCGTGTGGTCCATCTGTTGGATCTAGTAGAATGACTACACAGAGCGACTTCTTCTCAAATATCATCTTCCTCTGTTTGAGGTCAATAACCCCATTCATGTCAGTGGCCCAGTCTATCTCTAGCAATGTAGGGTACGGGCTACTTTCATCCATGATTTCTTTGAAATTTCTCCAGGTACTTACGCCATCAATATCTACTGTAATTCCTTACAGCCTTCCCGTGGGCAATATCTTCTATTGATTGGCCATCTACAATTAGATAGGATACCATTGTACTATAGGCTTACCCATGCGCTCCCAAGTCTATTTAGGCAATACATTTGCATCTGAACCTAGATCCAGAATGACCTGATCCATCTCATAATCGCAAATTTGTGCTGTTAAACACATCTCTCGACCTGCCTGTGATGTGTGCCTTCCTAATTTTCGTACTGCGCGAGGTTCGTCCCATCCTGTGAATCTATTAATCACTTCCTGTAACCCTTTAACTACCCTGTTGTAGCGAAGCAGTTTTATGCGTGTCTCTAAGAAGGTAGTCAACATCGAGGGATCTCTAGCTAGCTCAGGTCAATCCCTACTACCTCGAATAGAGACACCCATGAAGCTTTCCATAGCTTCCATATCATTCTCCCCATTGACCGCTCATGTGGCTGTGCCACTCTGCACTACCATGTTTACCATGGGTTTGTCGTCGTGTAGTTCGGATCTCATCATTTGTACATTTTGCGTTGTTGTTGGAGGCACTGCCTTCTTGTTGCAAATCTGTGCTATCAACATGGAGCAATCTAGAAACTCATGATCGAATTTCTCATAATAAGGACATGATATTTGGGTTGGATTGGTACAATCCCATGCGTAATGTCTTGGTCCTCCACAGTTGTAACATATTAGCTTCTCACAACCCCTTCCTAATCCCATTCCACCCCGTCCTCGACCCCATCTCAGGAAACCATCGCGCGCCATCACCACAGTTGGATCCTGGCCTTGCACCTCAGTCTGCATTATATAGGCAGGTGCCTAGTCCATTTACATTCAATAGTTATGACAATATCTTTCTTCGTGACCCACCGATCTATAAAAGCTGCAAAAGAGCTATTGGGGGGTCTTGTTGTATTTGGTCAATAGACGAAAGTTATCAGTGTTGTGCTTTCCTCCTACCTAATAGATTGCACACCAGAGTGGGGCGATCACGCTCGGCCCTGCCTATGCCTCTAGTCACAATGGTGTTAGTCCCCCTATGACCACAAAATTCACCAAGACCAGATAGTGATCTTTATCGTGTCCCTAGCTCCTACACTTTATAAACCATACTTCCTCCTGGACTTCCATACGCAGTGTCTATTATCGTTTTAACTTTTGTATTTCCAAACACAAATTTTGGACCTGTTCTTGGATTTGCTGAACTCCAAACCCTAGTTCTTGTACCAAGGTTTCATGGAGCTACATTGCTGCCTCCAGCGCTTCTGCTTGGGTTGAGATCTTTTGTTGTGACAAAGCCGACTTCAGATATGGCATTAATGATGTGACAAACCAAGCACGGTGTAGTGCATCTATCAGGGTCATGTTGGCCTCGTGAATGGTGCTTTTCAACCTTTTATCCAAATCCCACGGGGTCTCACCAGGCATCATCATGATCTCTTTGAATCCTACAACCGACTACGCTTCTCACTTTGACCGGCTAAACTCCTTTTTTAATTCAGTATGGGTGTCTGCTATGCCCATCGTTGGGTTGATGCTTGAATACTTCATGTACCATGTTAGCACTCGGTCCTGCAGTGCACTGACTAAGATGAATTTCTTGATATTACCATCTGTGACTTGCTGCGTGTTTCATACTGATGTTAGCACAAGCCAAAATTGTTCCAGGTCTTTTCCTCCTGCTCCTTTGAACACTGGTAACTGAATTGTGTTCTCCATAGTTACCCCTGCTCTACTGCGATCCCTGATTAGATTTTTCAACCTTCTTTTCTATAGAGTCCCTATTTTCTACACTAGACACCCCGTATGTAGATCCCGATCCCTACAATAGAACCATTTGTTGGCTTATATGGGCTTGACATAGGTTCGGAAGAGTTATTTAGCCAAACAAATCCCGCAGCTACCGGCCCTTTCGGCAACAACCCGCAGAGCTTGGACTGAGGTCTCACCCAAGGTAGTAGGGGAGGGTGCTGGAACTAGGTTTCCACACCCTAGGGATGTCTTGGTGTGGTCTAAAGGTTTCCACACTGGTTTACAACTCCACACTGCTCGATATTACACAGATCTAGATTGATTATATATTTCTTATTAGTGCACTATTCTATTGGAGGATGCGGTTACAAATCAATAGGGTCTTTAAGAAAACATTTAACCAACACAACTAATTTGCGCATTAAAATGAACCCAGATTTACATACATTCATACAATAAGCAGATTAAATTAAACTGATATTATGAAAGTCAGATTTGCGACAGCTCAGAAGGAACACAAAATTTTAGAGGAAACTTATCTTTATTTCCACTTATCCTCAATACATCCAGATCCGCCCTACGCACTTAGATGCAGGGTTCCACACACATAGTTGTGGGCTTTCCAGGTCTCTCCATACACAGCTGCAGAGCCTCTATCTACTACCCAAACCCTTGACTCGGACTTACAGACGTGTTCAAACTGTTTGCTTCAAAAACCCATTACATTTCATCTTTTTCCAGAAGAACTCCCTTTCCCTCATAGAGTCGTGCTCTATTTATACCCTTCCTTGGCTTGCGATCCCTACACAGGCCAACTCTACTTATATGTCTTTACATTATTTTTGGGCAGACTGCCCTTTCATTCAACCTATTATAATTTGCACTCCGCATACTTCAGAGTTTTTACAATAATTTAATCCTAATTTCTGGGCTTTCTACCCAAAACCGTTGCACGGGACCTCTACTACCCAACAGTCCCCCAACACAATCATTGCGACTCATCCTGAGTCACTCACCGGTACAGCTAGAGGCTCTACCTTAGCTTTTTGGTTCGCCTCCATTTGAGTGATGCTCATCACCCTGCTCCTCCTTCATTGTCTCCTGCAACGCTTCGTCTGGCTCCTGCTTCACTGTGTCTACCATGTCTAGCAACCAATGATGTTATTTCTTATCTGCTCAGTTAACATAGAACACCCCCTCATAGGATTTCATTGCAAGAGGGTGAGTTGCATACGGGACCGCCTAGTACCACCGCAGCCACTTTCGACCTTCGTATCTTCTCTTCTCACCATCTGTTGTATATTGTTTTGCAAGTTTTCAAGACCCTGGATATTGTCCTCAAGATCCCAATCTTTGAGGGACATCAGAGATGACTTATTAACTACATATCTTCCTATGGTCATCATCTATCCATCCTTTTCTTGTTCTGTCATAGTACGTTAATCTACCCCTGGACGAGGCTATGTAATCCAGACCAATTTTGCTTCGTGTTCCCTCTTTTCCAGTACATCCCCTACTAGTGATGTTGTAGCCTACAGGATGCACATAGCGGTCAACGCCATACTCCTGAGAGAGTCCTACTTTTCCATCGACTAGATCAATACCTTTGGGCACATGCCTTGTGCAGAGATAATGAACAGCTTCATATGTGTTTCCGAAGTGTGGGCCGCCCTCAGTGATTTATATTGAATCAGTAAAGAGGTAAGGTTTGGGTGACTTTGACGGGACTATTTGCTTTGGTAACATCAACCAAACTATTGATTGGTAACATCACCGGACTATATTATATACGTCACCGTCCAAGCATGCGAATTTCAAATTCACTGCTTACTGCCTATTCTAGCTCATGTAAACTACTAGTGTAAAACCTGTGGCAACTTGTTTCATATCTGGCTCATAATGTTTCTCTTAATTGCCCACCGCCCGCTCCCTTTTTCCATAATGCAGACATCTTGTCATGAATAGTGATATCAACAGTCATCATTCCTTTTATCAGCACATCTGTATGATCCCTTTCGTGCAATCGCAATCATTATGTTTGGTCAAATGTACACGCACCGTAGTACTCATGCATCCATCCCCCAAGATGCTTTATCATCCCACGTTCTCTTTCAACTGGGTGGAGCGGTGAGACTATCCTCTCTTCGGCTAGTCAGGTGGTCAGCCCACCACTGTAGAGCTTTAGGCGACTGCCATTCACTCTTCCCGGGAAGGGGTCACCATTGAGTTTAGCTAGCGGAACCGTGCCTCCATTGGTAACTTCTTTGATGACATAGGGTCCCAACTAGTCCATGCAGACTTTACCTAGGATTTTTTCGAACTTACTGTCATAAAGCAATACTAGTCCATTTTCCTTGAAGGTGCACACCTTGATATGGCAATCATGCCAAGCTTTCTCGCGTTGTTTCTGAACCTGCTGATGGAATCTAGCTAGAAAGTGTTCCTCCTCCAATTCTTCTAGATGTGCAAGCCTTTCTTCCAATTCCCCTACCACAATATGGGAAAATATCACCGACGCATTGTTCAGCCGAAAAGGCATTACAGTATACTGAAAGCAACCCCATTTGGTAGCAAACATTGTCTTGCTCCGATCCTCTGGTGCGATCCTGATCTGATGTTACCTAAAGAATCCATCTGTGAAGGAGTATGCTTCCTGTCCGCCCACATTTTCTAGTACCTCATCTGTAAAGGGTGTTGGAAACAGATCATTAACACAAGAATAATTGGGCTTTTGCAGATCTACATAGATGAATATCTCACCCTTCTGTTCTTCTCCTACACGACCATAGGGCTTACCCAATCGGACTCCTCGACTGGTTCAATAATTCCTATTGCCAGCATCTTGTCCAATTCTTCGAGGACCTTTGATTTGCATTTTGGATTCAATCGGTAGGGTCGCTATTTCACTCGCTTTGCATCTGGCTTCAAAGTTATCTTCATCATTCCTAGGTCTCCTAGAATCCCTTTCAGCTCTGTAATTTTTGTAGGGAATAAATCTCAATATTCTCAGAGCAACTCGACGACCTTTTCCATTGTGGTGTCATCCCAATATTCCCCAAGCGTAGCATACTTCGGCTCTTCCTATGTTCCGATATTTACTTTCTTTATTTTCAATAGCACCATGATGTATGGATCTTCTATCTCAGGGCTACACACCTCACAACTCCCTTCTGATTCGGGTATATTGATGTGACGCAGGTCATCCTCATCATCTTCTACTTGTACATTGTAACATGCTAAGCCCTGGCTCAACTGTCACAACTAGTCTGACGGCACAACTTCTTTTGGTTCCGACGGTGTTCTGAATATGGCAGTTTTTACTAGCTCTAATGCATTTTCCACGGTATCCATCCATTGGTATTGAACGAGAAATGTTGATAGAAACCCTTCATGTAGGATATCCCACTCTCCAGTGCCATGTCGAAGCTCTGTTTCTGTATACCAGTTCCTTGGAATGACATCCATAGTATGATAAAATAAGTGCACCCATTCTGATTGAGGCTCTGCACCATAAGCTTTGGTCCATTTGGTTAGGTGCAGGCGCAGATCATCTCGTCCATCGTATTTCTCTATTATTCGTAGCTCTGGCTTCCCAAATCTTATCTGCATCATGCACCTACAACTTTGCCAATTTTTGAAGGTCCCTTTATGGGTGTCCCACCATCACACTGGTATCTCACGTAATGCCCATTTTAGCGCATCAAACCATTGGTATTCTGGTACCGTGCTTTCAAATTTAACTAGGAATTCATCCACTACTGTCAGCCCATCATACACTGGTAACTCGCGGTTCTGAGCTTTAACGTGATACAACAATTTCGTCATCATAGTACAGTGTAACATGGTTATCCCATTCACCTTGTTTCACCATCGCTTGTCCTCTTCATCTGAATCGCTGGTGCATGAGCCGGCGTAGCCCCGTGAGAGTCTTTATTCCTCCTTCGGCCTATTTGCAGCAATTTTTTAGATATAATCCAATGCATCTTCCTTTTCTTCATTGCGTACAGGTTCTGTGTAGCATGGTCGATCTGTTGGATCTAGTAGAACGACTACATGGAGAAACTTCTTCTAAAATATCATCTTCCTCTGTTTGAGTTCAATAACCTCATTCATGTCAGTGGCCTAGTCTATCCCTAGCAACGTAGGTTATAGGCTACTTTCATCCATGATTTCAATAACTTCAAACTTTCTCCACGTACTTGCGCCATCAATATCTATTGTAATTCCTTGCAGCCTTCCCATGGGAAAGATCTTATGTTGATTTTCCATTTGCAATTGGATATGAGACCATTGTAGTGTAGGCTTACCCATGTGCTCCCAAGTCTATTTAGGCAATACATTTGCATCCAAACCTAGGTCTAGAATGACCTGATCCATCTCATAGTCACAAATCTGTGTTGTTAACCACATCTCCCGACCAATCCATGATGTGTGTCTTCCAAATTTCCAGACTGTGCAAGGTTCATCCCATCCTGTGCATCTATTAATCACTTCCTGTAACCCTTTAACTACCCTATTGTATCGAAGCAGTTTTATGCATGTCTCTAAGAAGGTAGTCAACATCGAGGGATCCCTAGCTAGCTTAGGTCAATCCCTACTACCTCGGGTAGAGACACCCGTGAAACTTTCCCTAGCTTCCATATTGTTCTCCCCATTGACCGCTCCTATGGCTGCACTGCTCTACACTACCATGTTTACCATGGGTTTGTCGTCGCATAGTTCAGATCTCATTATTTGTATATTTTTCGTTGTTGTAGGAGGCAGTGCCTTCTTATTGCAAATTTGTGCTATCAGCATGGAGCAATCTAGCAACTCATGATCGAATTGCTCAAAATAGGGACATGATATTCAAGTTGGATTGGTACAATCCCATGGGTAATGTCTTGGTCCTCCATAGTTGTAACAGATTAGCTTCCTGCAACCCCTTCCTAATCCCATTCCACCCCATCCTCGACCCCGTCTTGGGAACCCACCGCGCGCCATCACCACAGCTGGATCCTGACCTTGCACCTCATTCTGCATTCTGTAGGCAGGTGCCTGGTCCATCAACATTCGATAGCTATGGAAATCTCTTTCTTTGTGACCCACCGATCTACAAAATTTGCAAAAGAGCTGCTTGGGGGTCTTGTTGTATTTGGGCAATAGATGATAGTTATCGGTGTTGTGCTTTCCTCCTACCTGACAGATTGCGCACCAGAGTGGGCCGATCATGCTCGGCCCTGCCTATGCCTTTGGTCGCAATGGTGTCTATCCCCCCATGACCACAAAATTCACCGAGACCAGATAGTGATCTTTATCGTGTCCCTAGATCCTACACTTTATACACCATACTTCCTCCTGTAATTCCAAACGCAGTGTCTTTTCTTGTTTTAACTTTTGTATTTCCAAACACAAATTTTAGACCTGTGCTTGGATTTGATGAACTCCAAACCCTAGGTCTTGTACCAATGTTTCATGCAGCTTCATTGCTACCTCCAACGCTTCTGCTTGGGTTGAGATATTTTGTTGTGACAAAGCCGACTTCAGATATGGCATTAATGATGCGACGAACCAAGCACAATGTTGTGCATCCGTCAAGGTCATGTTTGACTCGTGAATGGTGCTTTTCAACCTTTGATCCAAATCCCATAGGGTCTCACCAGGCATCATCATGATTTCTTTGAATCCTACGAACGACTACGCTTCTCACTTTGGCCGGCTAAACTCCTTTTTTAATTCAGTATGGATGTCTACCATCCCCATCGTTGGGTTGATGCTTGAATACTTCATGTACCATGTTAGCGCTCGGTCCTGTAGTGCACTGACTAAGATGGATTTCTTAATATTATCATCTGCGACTTGTTGCGCGTTTTATACTGATGTTAGCACAAACCAAAAATTTCCGAGTCTTTGCCTCCTGCTCCTTTGAACACTGGTAACTGAATTGCGTTCTCCATAGTTACCCTTGCTCTACTACCATCCTCGGTTTGATTTTTCAACGTTCTTTTCTATAGAGTCCCTTCGTTCCACACCAGACACCCCGTATGCAGATCCCGATCCCTGCAATAGAACCATTTGTTGGCTTATATGGGACTGACCCAGGTTCGGAAGAGTTATTTAGCCAAACAAATCCCGCAGCTACCAGCCCTTTCGGCAACAACCCGCGGAGCGCAGACTGAGGTCTCACCCAAGGTAGCAGGGTAGGGTGCTGGAACCAGGTTTCCACACCCTAGGGATGTCTTGGTGTGTTCTATAGGTTTCCACACTGGTTTACAACTCCGCGCTACTCGATATTCACACAGATCTAGATTGATTATATATTTCTTATTAGTGCACTATTCTATTGGAGGATGTGGTTACAAATCAACAGGGTCTTTAAGTAAACATTTAACCAACACAACTGATTCACGCATTAAAATGAACCCAGATTTACATACATTCATACAACAAGAAGATTAAATTAAACTGATATTATGAAAGTCAGATTCGCGACAGCTCAGAAAGAACATAGAATTTTAGAAGAAACTTATCTTTATTTCCACTTATCCTCAATACATCCAGATTTTCCCCGTGCACTCAGCTACAGGGGTCCGCACACATCTGCGAACTTTCCAGGCCTCTGCGCACATTACTGCAGAGCCTTTATCTACTACCCCAACCCTTGAATCAGACTTACAGACGCGTTCAGACTATTTGCTTCAAAAACCCATTACATTTCATCTTTTTCCAGAAGAACTGTCTTTCCCTCATAGAGTCACGCTCTATTTATAACCTTCCTTGCCCCGTGATCCTTGCGCAGGCCAACTCTATTTATATTTCTTTACATTATTTTTTGGCAGACTACCCTTTGACTCAACCTATTATAATTCGTGCTCCGCATACTTCGGAATTTTTAGAATAATTTAATCCTACTTTTTGGGCTTTCTGCCCCAAAACTATTGCACAGGACCTCCGCTACCCAACAAGTAGGGTTGCAACTCTACGCGAACCAAGAACACGACCAATATTAACAAGTAAAATGTGAACATGGACAAATAAATTTTATGACATAGGAACGAAACTTGACCTTTCATGTTTAAAGAGTCAATAAAAAGGACAAAAGACGACTCTAGTCGCCTTCGAATGTTTAATGAGGCTGAAAGGACAAGTGCTCAGATGATCCTTTTTCTTTTAAAGAGTTGAAAAGGAATGAAAGTGACTGCTCAGGAGTACTAGACAAGAGGTTTACCAGAAAAATCGTAAAACTGCATATACACCTTGGTGATCAAATGAAAGAGAAATGACCAATGACTTTTTGTACAGTAGTCAAACTTCCTGAATGTTTTATTCAGTGCATTACGATTTGTAAGGTGGAAGACTAAGCTTCCTATGGATAATAAGATGATAACCTAGTGGGGTCTCCCAATATATACTCGAATGTACGAGGAGCACAAATCCGTACTAGTACCTATTGAATCACAAAAGGAGGAATCACCCAACCTTGGTGAAAATAATAGCAACTAGGTTTAACGACGGCAGAACACGTCTCTAGCCTAGACCTCTAAATATGTGTGTGATAGGCCAATGTGTTTTTAAGTTCATTCAATAGATTTTAATAGTTAATCTTGAATTAAGTCTCAATTTTAAGGCCATACCGAATGTATTTCAACAATTCCTAGGATGCAACTACAATGAGTAAAACACCATTCCTTTCAATGAACAACTACCTAAATGAAGGTAATGAGTTCATTTCCAAGCGGATGCAAACCATAACAAGAAAATGCAAGAGAAGTAGTGCATGCAAGCAATCCAATCACTAGAAAACACAATGTATCAATGCACTTTGCAACTACTAATGAAAGATCTGAACTTTTCTTTCTAATTTCTCAATCATGAAAAATTCACTAATGCAAATGCGCTTTCACTTTCATATGATGTATGAATGCAATATTTTTTATTTTTTGGGATTTAATGACAAACAAGAAAATGCAAGCCTAACTAATCCAAACAAATGTAATATATGTTTTATAGTGCGGAAATCAATTCAACATGAGAAATTGGTTCGATAACCAAACACTACAAACCAATCAGAAAGAAGACAGGCAGTAGAACAACGTCAAAAAAACCAATTAGATGGTTGTGGACGAATCTTGGAAGCACAAGCAACCCAAATAAATGACTTCTTGATGAAACCTTAAGAAGATTTAGGTCACATAGCCTAAAAATTCAAGACTCAGACAAATGAAACCAAGGAGAAAGTACCTTAACAAACATAGTCAAAACAAGGTTGATAAGATACAAGAGACAGCAGGGGACAAGAAACACTGGCTGATTCAGGAGGTAAGGCTGTGAAAAACAACCTTACAGGAATCGTCGCAGGGGTTAAACTAGCAACCTGAGACAAAAGCCAAATTGTCGTAGGCACAAAGCTAGCAACTAAGCGACATCATCGCAAGAGTACACATGTCTTCAGCAACGATCCGATTTCAGGAATCGTCACAGTTGTATGATGTGATATCTGCAATGTACAGCTTGATCAAGAGGATAGGCGTGACTCGTCACAACTATTAAGAGCTAAACAACGACGATTTCAATTAAGAGGGAAAACAAAGCTAAAACACCTGAAAGACACCAGACTTATCTCCTAGACAGTGAGAGGGACTACCAAATTTACTCAAGTAACCCAGAACACTGATGGCTCAATCCCAAAACCAAGAGACACTATGTAATTCAATCAAAAACAAATCAAGAGAAAACCAAAAGACAACACACAAAGGACTCCCCACCCACAGTGGTGTTGCTAACTTGTTATGTAGGTAATGTTCCTTCTACAGATAGAGGCAACCCCTCTAGCCCTAGAGTGGGTCTAGTCACAGCAAGACAAATACAACAACAAATTCCTTAAATATTCATCATTGAAAGAGCCTACCTTATTCCGGTGTTCGATGCAGTCTTCATTATGCTACTCCAGCTATCGTTCCCTTCTCCTTGATGAGTGATTCACCTGAAACAACATAAGAGAACAACGAAACACATAATAGAGCACAACAATTATCTATCTACTTACAGAGTCAATGAACCATAAGCTATCAAATATATTTCATACAAGATATAAGAAAAAAACATTGATTGTATTAATATAAGCAAAAGTAAAGCTTACAACCATGCCTTGACGTCACAAGCTTCCTTGAAGGGTCCAGTTAGTATGTCTTGTCAAGCATTCACTCTCAAAACATCTCCCAAAAGGTTGATAAATCTCTCTCTCCCCCAAAAGCACTAGTATAAGGCTAAGGCAATCCACAACCAATTTCTAGACTATCATAAATTCACACCACAAACTATCAATCCAACACCAAGAACTAGCTAATTTTCTCACTACCAAAAACTAGCTAATCATAGCAATGGAGGATGCTTTTATAAGAGGAGAAGCCTCCATAAATGAGGGAGAGGGAGCTTATCTTCATGGGAGGTTACTCAAAAGGTGGAACCACCATCTTAAAGGAGGAAAGGCGAACTTCCTTGACCCAACAACCAGTTTCAAAACCACCCAGAAGCATTTTGTTTGAACTAATTCACCATATCTAGGTCGTCGCAAGTCAAACACTAAGACTTAAAAGATGACATTGTGAGGCAACAGTGTATTCAAAGCTATCATCGCAAACATGATGCTAATAACTTACGACGATCTCTAAAACCCAGTCGTCACAGAGAACAGATGTACTCTTGTGATGGTGTCACGACATTTTAGTTCATTCCAGGAAATCGTCATAGGCAGAACGAGGTTGTCTTGCGACGATGTTGAAACATGGGTAAAAAGGGTCAATCTTCAGGATTAAAGATCATTATTAATCTTCTTGAATGATTAGGAAGGTGTGGACACATTTGTTTGAGGTATGACATAGAGAAGATGTCATTCAGGGACTGACCCTATCTGAGATCAGGGGATATGGGGCCAGTGATAAATTACTGTGTAACACTACGCGCAGTGACTTTTTTGCAAAAATCATCTTACGCTTCTTTACATTTATCACTCCATTCATGTTAGTCACCTAATATATTCCCAGTAGCATGGGATAGGGAGTTCTATCATCAACAGTCTCTATCACTTCGAAATATACAAGCGCGCTCGCACCTTCGATGTCTACCATTATTCCCTGCAATCTTCCCATCAGTGGGATATTTTTCTAGTTCACCATTCGCAATTGAATAGGGGACCATTGCAACGTGGGCTTGCCCATGCACTCCCATGTCTACGTTGGCAGAACATTCGCATATGATCCTAGACCCAAAATCACTTGATCCATCTCATATTCCCTGATTTTCACAATCAATCGCATCTCCCTTCCTATTCGCATTGTGTGCTTTCTAAGATTGTAGACTACGCGCGGTTATCCTGGGCTAGCACATCTAGTGATGAGTTCTTGCAGTTCCTTCACTGCTTTGTTGTCATGCAACAGCTTCATGCATGTCTCCAGAAAGGTAGTGAGCATTGATGGGTCAATTTTTGGTTCTAGTTTGTCTTTACTGCCTGAAGTGGAGGCCTTCATGAAGCTCTTCTTAGCTTCCATGAATGTCTCCTTCACGTGCTCCAAATCAAATTTTGGTTCCTTTGTTGGAGCCTTGTGAACCTAGGCACTCTCTTTGGGCTACTTTCCCTTTTCATCTCCTATCATGATACCGCTTTGGAGCATAATGTTTACATCTGGGTCCTCTTCATGTGGCTCAGACCTCATCATTTGCAGGTTCTGAGTTAGGGGAGGTTGGAGTTTTCATTTATCGCGTAACCTCTCTATCAGTGTGGGGAAGTCCTCTATCTCATGATCAAACCGGGTACAATATAAACATGATTCTCTCATTGAATTTGTATAATCGCGGGCATAATGTCCTGGTCCTCTACAATTGTAATAGATCAGCTGTCCATGACCCCTTCCTGGTCCCATTACACCTTGACCTCGTTCCCGCCCCTGAAATCCAGTGTGCGCCATCCTTTCATTTTGATCGAGAGCTCGTGTTTCAGTTTGAACTCTATAGGTATGAGTCTGATCCATCATCAGTTCATAACTTCTACATGTATGCTCATCATGGCCTACTGGCCTGTATAAATTACAAAAAGACTGCTGGGACATCTACGTATAATTTTGTAATAGGTGGCAATTATCTGTAGCATGCTTTCCTCCTATCTAACAAATCACGCACAATAATGCAAGCGTCGCGCTTGGTCCTACTTGTGCCTCTGGTCTCAATGGCATTGGCCATCCTCCCACTAGGTAGCCCACAAAGACTGGACAATGGTCCTTGTCATGTCCCTCGCCTTTGCACTTTATGCACCATACCTCCCCACTTGCTTCTAGGCAAGTTGTCCTATCTTGTTTCGAGCTCTGCATCTCAAGACATAGGTTTTTCAACTGTGCGTGGATCTGTTGGACTCCCATGTTAGGATCTTATATCAGGGTCTCGTGCGGTCTCATTGTGATCTCCAAAGCTTTGGCCT
The DNA here is from genome assembly GCA_031772625.1 of Pinus tabuliformis. Lineage (NCBI taxonomy): Eukaryota > Viridiplantae > Streptophyta > Pinopsida > Pinales > Pinaceae > Pinus > Pinus tabuliformis. Next base: position 1,255,402,236 of record CM062809.1, read on the forward strand.
GAGTGGACAGCTTCTGTTGTGATAGCGTGGTCCTTAGATGTGGCATTAGCAACACTACAAACCATGCATGGTGTTGCCCATCCATCAAGGTCATGTTGGCTTCATGAATCATACCCTTCAGTCTCTGATCTAGCTCCTAGGGGGTCTCACTCGAAAGCATCGCAATTTCCTTAAATCTGATATTCGAGTATGTCTCTAATTATGGCTTGCTAAATTCCCTGTTTAGCACAGCTTGGATATCCACGATCCCTATGTTTGGATTGTCATTGGAATGCTTAATGTACCACATCAGTGTGCGATCCTCCAAGGCACTGACCAGCATTGCTTTCTTTATGTTGTCATATGTGACTCCTTGCACTTCCCATACAGCCTTTACAATGAACCAAAATTGGTCCAGGTCTTCATTCCCTACTCCTTTGAACACCGAAAACTTTATTATGCTCACCATATTGAACTATGGTGGTGGAGGAGGTGGTGTGGGTGAAGATGGGGGTGAAGATGGTGAACTAGTGGTGGTGTGAGTGGGGGTGGAATGCGCGGAATTCATTACCTTATCAGACTGATCGCACTTCTTGGTGAAACTTTCACAAGCTCTTCCCCACTTTCTTATAGAGGTGAAATCAAGGGGCTAGTTTATATCCCTGCACTACCTTCATTTATGTAGATCCTCCCACTTCATGTAGCCCCAAACATCAATTTATTCATACAACCCACTTTTCACATAGTAGCATTTTAATCCAAGTGTTCAAAGATTTAACGTACTTACCTCGTATTCCTTTGAGGAAACATCGTTCTGCCTCGTTGTAGGTAACTGAATTAATGATAGAAACAGAGGAATATGATGGACTGTATGGGAGGCTATCTTTGGACTAAATATGAAAGGGAAATGAATGAACAGGGCTTTATGAATCTCTGAAGGCATTTTTTCACTAGCAGAGATACATGGGAATTTTAAGTCTTACCTGATCCTGATGCTCCTTTCTACGATGTTTTCTTTTGCTTAACGATCTTCTCAGGATCGAGCACTGGGTCAGCTAGTGATTTTGAAGATTTCTCCGAGCATGCCTCACAAACTGAGCTAGGATTGTGATGTGGAGTCGCCAAAGGATGGTCTTCCTCTAGTGGAGTCACCAGATAGATGATTACAACTAGAATTGTGCCCAGACTTTGTCTATCATCAAAATCTGGAACTGTGTCGTTCTCCCAGGGAAGCTGAGCTTCAATCTCCTCTCCCTGGTAATGGGGCCAATTAATGTTATCACCCCAAGAAACTCTCCTTGGTTGTATCTCAGAGATGCTCGGGAACATCACAAACTCAATAAAATGTTGGAAATGGATGAATGGAAGGAATGATGCTTGTTCAAGCTAGATAACCACTTCTACTATGCTTAACTCCAGACATGGGTGAACACCCCAAGACTACAAGGCTTTAGACCACCAATTACTCACAGTTTGAGGATTAGGTGAACATGGAGAATACTGATCACACCAGTAGATGCACAAGAACATGTGATGGCCGGCTGAAACCAGTAAAGAGGTCTACAAATCTATTTCCTAATGCACAGATAGGATGACATCTCTCTGGCACTAAGTAAATAGAAACCTGCATAACACATTCAATGATACATACTAGACTTCAACACAGAGGCGGGATGATAGCCCCTCTAATGCTAAACATCCAGAGCACATGAAAAATGCATAACAGGCACAACCTCGAATAGAGTAGAAATGGAAAGTGAGCAATTAACAGAAAAAGAAGCTTGTATTAGCTGAAAATGAAGACTAGATGCTACAAGTATCACAATAGTTACAGTCTCTAGAAGTTGAACCTTACATCAAAACTACAACCATCAACCCTCATTACATCTGTGTTATGGGTATATATAGAGTTTGTTTACAAAGATATTCTGTTGTTCCAGGCGTGGAGGGGTCATAATCGACCACCAACCACCTTAACTCTCTGATAGAGTCTCTGCTACAATCTTCTTGCTTTAATGGACAAATTGACTTTTTCTGCTGTTCGGCGGTCCTTCTCTGAGCATGTGGTGTGAAATATGAATGAAACTCCATAACCATTGAATGCATTTAACTGCTCGAGGCTGGTCCTTTCCTTCTTGGCCACTCTGTTTGTTGAATGCAGTGGTTGAAGATTTGATACAAACAGTACTGGGACTGGCTATGTTCATCCTTTGGATGCACAGAGAAATTAAGGATCTTGGACTTCTTGGTGGGCAGATGAATTGAAAGGAGGAACAAGGCTGACCGTCGGATTGCGTAATTGAACGGTGGATATTGGTTCGTAGAAGCTATCAGGAGACATAAATCGAGATGGATGAGGGCCATTGGATCTCATATGGTCAGATCCAACAGTGATCGGGGGCAGAAGCTGCACGAAGTTTATCGGGCAGGGAGAGTAGGGCTAAATAGTAATCGGTATTCCCCGCACCACTTTCTGAGGATGGCGGTATTCGTACAACGGGCACGTGATCACAATCATCGCTCGACACATGGGGGATGTGACCGACGAAAAACCACTTTCCCCGTGAGTTAACGAGTGGTTAGGTTATGGCAGTGGGGGAATGTTGTTGGGAAAAGTATCCAATACGGAATGACCCTATCCCACTCTAAGGGTGATAGTACCTCAGCAACAATCGAAGCAAAGCTATTTGAGATTACTTCTTTATGAGATGTAAGAGAGGGGAGAAAGAGATCCACTAACCGATGTCTTCTGCTAATGATTGATCCAATCTTCTCTCCTTGCTGCTTGCTCCCAGCTCCTTGCTCTTTCACTGGCCCAGCTACACCAAGATCCTGCAAAGTGGCAAGAGAGGGAAACTACAAGAAGCATACATTGATAATTGATTCAAGGATTAGAATAAATCAAATACACAAGTATAACAATACACCATTGAGACACATGCATATAGAAGAACCTCAAATGCTTTATTAATGGAAGAAGTAAAGTTTAGGAAGTGATACAACCATAAGAGGCCCAATCCAACATCACCTCCCAGCAGAAAGAAATCTCCTCTTCACCTCCCTCAAAGCAAATCACCCAATAGTTCTATACTCAAACCAACAGCACTTCCTTACATTCACAAGATTCCCGCCTCCCTAGACCTCATGAGAGAGCTCTATATATAGGAGTTTTGGAGAAAGGATAAGTCAACTTGAGGCTGGCATGAAGCTGACTAGTGTCCTCTCCCACTTCAGTTATTCTTCAGTTCTTGAGTCCACTTGGAGGTTCTTGCTTCCACTTGGAGATCTAGACCCTCTTACTCATCACCAGTCGAATTCCCTGATCCAAGTGTCATTTTGGAAGCTTCCTGGGCATTGACACCTTGAGGAATGACTGTGACACTTGTCCAGCTCGCCCAACGTAGGTAGCCTTCTTTGCAGTTGACATTCAGTGCAGGTACACAGTGGAGCAGTTGACATTCAGCGCAGATGCTCAGTGGAGCAGTTGACATGATCCAGAATTAGCTTGTTTTTGAGTGTTTTCAGGTGGAGAACTGATATTCAGTGCTGTGGTTTGCTGACCTTGTTCCTCTAGGGGTAGGAACAACATGTTTAGGGACTTTGGATCCCTTAGATTATGGACATTTCATGCTTCATGCTGTAAGGCACAAAAATGTCTATAACAGTTGCCCCCTAAAGTATGAGGTCGTTTATCGGGTGAAATGCTTTATCAGGAGGATCCGAAGTTCATTCAATCGCTGAGAGGTGACCTGTAATAAAATATAATACAATACATTATTTTTTATTCTGCTTTCATGATCTAGCTGAGGCGGGCATTCCCATGCTCAGCTTTTATAAATTCATTTTGGTACATAGAACAGACGATCGTCTGATGGTAGACTGATAATTCTCAAATTATCATCCTTTGAGTAGGATGATCATTTGTTGCAATGATGTACATGTCAAATGTCTTTATATTTCCTGAATATATATCGCAGCCCGGATGGTTGAAACTAGATCTGGGGTCTTCAAACTCGTTCGATCTTCACTCTAAGTACAAGTCGATCCATGTGAGAATTGCGCTGAAGTCGAACATGGAAAGACATCGCTTGATTACCGGTCAATGATGTAAACCTTTAAAAAGCGCGAGAGGAATCACCGATAATGATAATGACCCTCAAGGTACTGCAGTACAATTCACGTGGTGTGAATATAGGACTTGGCGTCGAACACCACGCAAAATCTTCTGGTCGAAGGTCATTGATGTATACCTGTCGCCGGAAGTGAGAAACTTGCCATTGAGGCATGCAAGCTTCAAAGTACTGAGGGGGGTGTTCCTAGATCAACTTCTTGGATAATGAGCTGAAGTCGACAAGAAGCGATCCGTCAGAGGAGGGCCTTAATGAATCCCACATCAGTGACATGGAATGGAGCTAATGATTTTAGTGGAGGTGAAAACAATCTGTGAAATATGATTCAGGGTGGCGATCATGGATGGATGAAGGATAATGTATGGCAGTGGATGGGACACAGTTGACTCTTTCTGAACAACATCTCTTGAACATATAACGACACTGATGCGATGGATCGGTAGCATTACCCCAAATGTGGATGGTTTGGCGAGACCATGGTGATGAGACCGGTGAATGAAACAAACCAACCCGATGTGATACGGAGGAAAAGTGTCATGTTCAAGAGTGAATTGCTACCATTAAAGCTTTGAGGTTCTCCCAATTTTTCCCCAGTCATTTCTGACCAGTACCTCTTTATTTTTGTCAAGCTTGAGGAGGATAACATATGCTTGTTCTATAACCTGCCCTTCGGGCAAGCCCATCGCTATGTTTTAACGAGCCTAGCGATAGGGAAACTCGTTCTCTTCTAAAGACAAGTTTGTCGCTATTTAATCATTTTAACGAGTCTAACGACAAGGAAAACTCGGTCCTTTTCATTTTTAGAGAGTCTGAAAAGGTACGGAAAGTTAACTCCAAAATTCCTTTTTCGTCATCTAATCCCTTAAGTCCGAAAAATTATAAAACAATACAGAAGGGATGAGTTTTCGATAATTTTAACGAGCTGAATAAAACAAGCGCTCGACCTTTTTGTGTAATAATCCCTCAGGTCCAAAAAGATTAAAATCTAGAGGAGGGATAGCTCTTCCGGTCCTTTTAACGAGCTGGAAGGCCAAAACTCGGCAAACTTTTCATATTTTATGAGTCAGTTGAAAAGAGCTCAAAGAAGACTCGTCTTTTGAGGAACGAGTGATAAACAGGGATAGCAGCAGATTCCAGGTACAGGTTGGAATTTTCCAATCACGGCAGTGTCACAAGGATGGCTAGGTGAAATCACTCTTCGCAGCTGTTCCTCAAAATAGGTAAACAATCATATGGAGGTGAACGATCGGCCAAATGACAGTGGAGGTGGCAGGTGCAAAACACGACCAAGGCTTTTTATGGCTGATAAATTTACGATCACAGTGGTTATTTACCGGAATAGGTTCATTTTTATTATTTAAAAATGAGCTTAAACTCTGGAGGAAACATTGCTCACTGCTTATATTTATTTTTTAACGAGCATGAAGACCGCGTTAAAACTGCTCGGATCTTGCGTTTATTTTTTAACGAGCATGAACTTTATCCTAAAACTGCTCGATCATATGATCAAATTTTGATTTTTTACCATTACTAGCTTTTCTCTTTTCAAAGATAGTACTGCATTCTCAATTGCTGCAACAAATTTGTTAGAAATGAATAATATTTGCATGAAAATGAGATTATAACCCTAATATTTCACTTTGAACTACGTAAAAAGCCATTAAAAGGTGTTTTTACCTCTCATTTACCATTTCATTTGCATTTGGTTTGTTGGAGCTCTGGAGGTGCCTCTTCCCCCTTGATTTTCACCAGCTGATTCCGGGAGATTCTGCGGACGATTTTTGGCGCCGTTTGGACCAGGTAGGAGCTAAACCCTAGCTCTTTCTTTTCATGGTTTCATTTTCCAGTTTTATGCCTTTTTTTCATTGTTTCTGAGCCTCAGGGGTTTTGCCAAGGCGCCCTAACTTCAGCGCAGGTTCCCCATTCGAAACCTGCGCTGAATGTCAAGCTGCCTTAAGGCAGCCTGACCTTCAGCGCAGGTGGGACACTCTCTGCCTGCGCTGGGCTCAGAAAACTGAGTTTCCAGCTCATTTTTTGATGAATTTTCGCCAGTTTTTCATCAAAATTAGGAACTTACTCCTTCTCTTTCTTGCTTTGTAGGGAACTTTGAACAAAATGTCCCTTACATGGCGAGAACGAGAACATGAAGAGGAGGAACGCGCTGCGGAACTGTGGCCTGCTGAAGTTTTTCCGTATCTCTAGCATGAAAGCACAGATCACTTTGCTGCAGTATATGCTTGATGCTTGGGATCCTATCAACCAAGTATTCCAGATTAGGGGAAAGTCCATCCCCTTGACCATAGAGGACATGTACTTCTTGACTGGATTGTCAAGACGAGGTGCCCCCATTTCCTTGTCAGGTACGGCCCGGGGGACCGATTCCACCAGAGATTATGTCCGCCAGTATTGCAGGGAAGGTTCCCAGCCGAGCAGAGACGGCAAGGTTGTTATCCGTGAGATTACTGACAGGTCTCTCAGGTCCATTCTGTATACTATTGGTAGGATGGCCGGTAGCGCAGCTCTACATGTTTCCAACAGATCTTATGTGCAGCACGCCTTGGAGTGTCTCCAACCGAAAGCATTCAACTGGTGTGATGCAGTACTTGTTCAGATGAAAAGTCAGTTGACCAAGGTAAAGGACGGGAAGCTGAAGAACTTTGGATTTGGTTCTATTCTGACTGCCTTCGCCTTGGAGAAAATCCCACTGATGCAGCCTCAGTACATCATACTTGACTTGCCTTCTCCGACCGAGCCACGCATGCAGAGGTGGGTCGATCACATGTCTAGGCATGCTGGTCAACCTCAGATTACTTTTACTGATGCCTTCTTCAGGTGGTTCGAGCGCCAGGAGATGGTCTTCTCTGAGTATCCATATGTGGGTATGGATTTCCGAGGTGATCCGGATTTGGTGCTACCGGATGGCGAACAGTGGGCGCTATTGGTAAACTCTTTGACCATATCACTGTTTACTGTTTTATTCATAATGTTGCTGTGCTTTATTCTATCAAGACTTTTAATCATACTCTTGGGTGCATGTAGATGTTGGTCATGTTCGTCCGAGACCGCCAGTTGCTGCCCCGGCAGCAGAGCCTGCTAGGAGAGCTATTCTCCGTGACCTTGACGATACTGAGACCCTTACAGCTGTGCAGGAGCAGGTTGAGAGCCTTACTCTCGGCATTCCCGATGTGAGGATTGATGAGTTACCTTTACATCTGTAGCGACACACTACTGGCGTGCCTAGACGATGGACTCGTCTCTTGCGCATGATTGCACAGGCCGTGACGTGCTATCATGAGCACCACTAGGCTAGGGTGCCCCCTAGCACTTTTAGAGTTTTGGGTCATATGACCAATTTTGTCTTGGTTACAGAACATTATGTATGAAATATAAACAGCTTATATATATTTTGATTTTCGAGTTTATTCCTTTTGAGTTATATGATCCATATGTACAATCTTTGATGATGTGTCCCTTTTATAAATGTTGCAAATGTCTATCTAACACATAGTTTGCTAATGAGTCAGTTAATGTGTTTAAGTTTCTGGAAATATGTTGATATTGAATTGAATCAAATCGTCTTTCCAAGATCTTAACCCTTAGGAACATGCGATAAATAACTGGATTGCGAACATAATATATACCATTGAGTTGTAGTATTACGAGCTGTGAGTCTAGCCTGACAATTAGTCGGCGTATGCCACGTGTGATGGCATCAGAGAGTAGTTCTATCAACGCGCTATACTCGGCGATGTTATTCGTTGATTGCCCAATATACACACCTCTGAAACTTACTAACTCGCCGCTTGGATCAAAAATGGCCCAGGCTGCGGAGGATAGGTTCCGCGAACTACGACTCGCTTCGTCGGCATATCCAACACATGTATCCAGAAGGTTCGACATCTGCAACAAAAAATAGAAAAGGTGGATCACTTGACCAGAACAAATACTTTAGCGAAAACAAAATACAACAAAAGCATGCAGGTTACTATTTAAGCATAGTAACGCTTGAGGTACAACCCGTTGCGGGGCTGCGCCAGTGGAATTCCGTCATAATCCATTAACTCGTAGGCTCCTTTTGCTAACACCCTTTTAACAATATAGGGGCCCATCCATAAGGATTTGAATTTACCTGCTCCCAATTTATCGGATTCTTGGTCATAAAGCAAGACCAAATCACCTTCTGAGAAGACACGGGGTTTGACACTTTTGTCGAACTGAGCCTTGACTCGTTTCTTATGGGCCTCGTTAGCCAAAGCGGCATCACGACGGGTTTCATCCAATTGGATTAATTCCAAGAAACGAGCCTCTTCTTCTGAAGTTCCGGGGAGAAGATCGATTGCGAGTTTAAGCGACGAAATTTCGCACTGGATCGGCAAGACTGCTTCCAGGCCATACACCAGTTGAAAAGGTGTGAACCCGGTCGCTTTCTTTACCGAAGTTCGGTAAGCCCACAAGGCTGAGTACAGGATTAGGTGCCACCTTCTTTTATGAACCCCGATCATCCTTTGCAACATACGCTTCAGGACTTTGTTGATTGCTTCAACTTGTCCGTTGGCTTGCGGATAATATGGGGTAGAGCTGTCGTGAGATAGCCCTAGCTTGGCAGCTAATTCGACCATCATGTGATTGCGAAAATGCGACCCATGATCTGTCACTATAGCCTGTGGTACGCCGAACTTGGCGACTACATGATTGAAAAAGAAAAGGGTAGCTGTTTCACCAGTGTTATCCAATGTAGGCATTGCCTCGGCCCATTTGGTAAAATAGTCAACAGCGACTATAATATACCCATGCCCCCCGGTCGAGGTGGGGTTACATTGCATGAAATCGATGCCCCACTTGGCGAAGGGCCCAACAGCAACTATCGGTTGTAAAGGTGCGGGTGGTCGTCTGGTTTTGCTATCAAAAATTTGACAAGCATGGCAACTTCTGACTGCGGTTATGCAATCTTTGAACATGGTTGGCCAGAAGTATCCTGCTCGTAAGATTTTTTGTGCTGTTGCATATCTAGATTGATGCCCCCCACACGCGCCTGAATGACATTCATTCAGGGATTTTTCGGCCTCCTCATGGGTAAGGCACCTCCTCAGAACTGTATCGATACCGTGACGGTAAAGTGTATCACCGACGATCATGTAGTCTTTTGCTTGGTATCGTATACGTTTTTGTTCGGAGCGAGAGGTGTTTGGCCTGAATTTTTGGGTTTGGAGATAAACTATGATATCTCCATACCACTCATCGCTTGCAGATATCAGAAACAAACTTTAGTCCACGATTGACTCTTCTGATGTGTCATCGTTGGACAACGATGGGAGATCGCACAATAATTCTGCGAAAACTAGAGCTTTCTTTGATTTGGACTTTACAAATTCCAGATCAAACTCTTGAAGGATCGCTATCCATTTTGAATATTTGCCCCCTAGCAACTATCGCAACAGTATATAAGTCATGGGGTTGCAATCTGACAAGATGGTAGTTTTCCGAAAGAGGACATAATGTCGAAATCTTTGAATCGCTTGAACAGCTGCAAGCGCTAGTTTTTCCACATAAGAATATTTACTTTCTGTATCATTTAAGTTTTTACTTAAATAATATATAGGATGTTCAATTCCATCGACTTCTTGAACTAAAACCATCGCAATGGTCGTATCCGCTGCAGCCAGATACAGGTTAAAATCTCTTTGATAGTCTGGGGCATACATTAATGATGCGTTTACTAGACAATCTTTCAAAGCATCAAAGGAAGCTTGCGCCACCTGGTCCCAGACAAAAGGTACATCCTTTTTCAAAAGAAGAGTATAACCCTTAGCAAGTTCTGCGTAATTTGGAATGAACCTCCTCAGAAAGTTTGCTTTCCCTTGGAGTTTCTGAATCTGAAGCAAATTTGAAGGCGGAGGAAAATTAATGATTGCCTGAACCTTGCAGGGGTCGAGACGAATCCCATCCTTAGAGACTACAAAGCCAAGTAAACAACCAAAACCGACGCAAAACACACATTTGTGTGGATTGAGTCTTATCTTGTAGTGTCGACAACGTAGAAATATCGCTCTTAAATGCTGCGGATGATCAGTCCACTTTCGCGAATGAGCCGGGAGGTCGTCGAGATAAGGTTGAACAATGTTCTTGATGTCATGGAAGGCATAATTCATTGCCCTCTGAAACGTTGCCCCTGCGTTCTTTAAACCAAAGGGTAATTTTCGATAAGCAAATGTGCCCCACGGACAAATAAATGCAGTCTTTGACTGGTCCTGTGGGTGGATATTTATTTGATTATACCTGGAAAATCCATCCATAAATGAAAAGATTTCACATCCGGTGCATTCATCAATTATCTGGTCGATGAAGGGTGTAGGGTAGTTGTCCTTCAGACAAGCTTGGTTTACATCCCTATAATCGACACACACTCTAATCGTCCCTTGTTTCTTCATAACAGGGACAATATTCGATACCCAATCGGTTAGAGGAAACGGGTAGATGAATCCAGCATGGAGAAGTTTTTCAACTTCCGCCTTAATGGCAGCGGCTTTCTTGGGGTGCACCTGCCGAAGCCGTTGTCTTACTGGTTTGACATCAGGATACATTTTAATTTCATGTTCAACGATACTCGAGTCAATGCCTGGCATTTCATCATATGACCAAGCAAAGACATCTCTGAATTCGCGAAAAAGAGCGTTATATATTTCCATTTCTGAAGGGGAACAACCTTTGCCGACATAAATATTCTCTACAACATCTATTTTAGCCGAGATATTTATGGCTATAGTCTCTTCAATATTGGATAAGTTTCGCTCGGAATCCACCGTGTTTACAATATTTGTTAGGAATTCAAAAACTGAAGGGTGATAAAGGTCACTTTGAGTATCTTCTTCATATTTCGGAAGAAGGGAACGATGGTGGTGATCATCCCATGGTGCCCCCTCAATCATCATTGATTGTAAGATTCCTTCGTCGGTCCCATGTACTTTCGACCAAGGATCTAATAGGGTTCCATATTCTCTAGACCTATCTACCCAAACGCTTGACGAGCGTTGATTTGGGTTCGCCTCCCATGCTTGAAACATTGATTGCTACAATATTTCTAAAGGGCTTGGGGACAAAACAATTGCACGATCCATGTCGACCTTCGTGGAAGATATCATGTTGCAGGTTGCTACAAACGGTATATTTCCCATGTAAATAGGAGGTGGTAGCGCGAAAATTCCCATCAATGTGGGGTCTTTCAACAATCCTACTCCGATATCTTGAAGTGAATGGTTGCTCTCATGGATCATGGGAATGCTTCCTGTAACTTGTGAACCATTAGGGAGGAAGTTCTGTTGGTCGACGACCGTAATCCCTCCTTCAAACGGGAATGCGATCTTCCTAAAATAAGTCGACACAACAGCTGCCATGGCATAAATCCATGGTCTACCCAGTAGGATGTTATAGTCAAGATTTCCATCAATGACCTCAACATCAATTTCTACTGTTTTTCCTCCGAGTTCAACCTTTAAGTTATTAAGGATACCGTATGGGGTATAAGTCCTTATGTCGAAAGCTTTTAATGTCGTCGAAGATCGCGACAAGGTTGGAGATCCTAAAGTTTTCCAGCAACTCATCGACATAATACATGTTGATGCTCCCTCATCAATAATTGTTCTGTGAACAGTTTTGTTGAGGGCTTTCACTTGAATAAGGAAAGCTAATTGAGCTGGTAACTGAGGATCGTATCCTTTGTGATCAAAGGATACAAGATTGGAATCCTTAGGATCAACCCCACCAATTGCTGATAACAACGCCTGCCTTTGGGTTGGACAATTTTGTAGTACTTCAAGAGTCGACATAGTGGATGGCGATTGTGCCAAATCTTCCACTATGTTATAATGTTGCGCCGCTCTGGCGCGAGGATTAAATGTCGACTTGTGTACTACACCCTTTGGCGGTTTTATTGTTAATTCAGGGATGATGGGTGGTACAACTTCTGTCGAAGTTGTTGTCGAACTACTTGGTTGATCTTTACCTTTTTCGTTTGACAGCTGAGGATTCCCATAATCTTTGTTCCTTATCGAAATCAAAGCATCATTCTGCTGTTTTGAAACCGACAACATAAGCACTTGCGACGGGGAAGCATTTCCACTATCAACCAGATTCTGACCTGGGTTGGGAAATGGATCAGTTAACACACCTGAGGTTTGGGAACTTTTAAAGAACCTCTTTAACTCAGCTTTGAATGGGCAATTCTTTGTGTTATGATCCTTATCATCACATATTAGACATGGATAATTTTGTTTCCCTTTTCCAGGAGGGTTCGAAGAATTTTTTCCAGGGGATGACTCACCCTGTTTCTTCTTCTTCCCTTTGTTTTGCTTTTTCTTGCTTCCTGGTTGATTGGTTTCTTTGCCTTTATCTGCTGATACGGCATTTACTTCCGAAGCAAGAATTTCTTCTTTTTCATTTTGATCCGAATTCTTACGGGCTTTATTTGACGAAGCCTTTATCGATTTCGCGTTTGTTGTGCCAATCACGCCATCACTGGCATGAGAGTCACTATTTGATTTAGGAGGAGGAGGAATTGAAAATTCTGGTCTAGGGGCGTCGGGTATTTTGTCGTAGAGCATGCCGGACTGAGTATAAACTAAGTCCAAATACTGTGCACGAGCAATAACCTGCTCTTCTGTTACGACTCCCCCATTGGCCACATCTTCCGTAATAGCAGGAAGTAACGACTTTATAAACCACTCAGCTAATAGATGATCGGGAACGTATGTTTTCACCATCCTACGACGACGACGCCACTCATGTATATGATCAGATATATGGGTGGTAGTTGTCTGCTTGAAGTTGGTTAATATTTCTGTTCCCGTTTCATACCTTATCGGTAATTGAAAATGGGTTAAGAAAGTCGTGGCTAGGGAACTAAAATTGTCGAAAGAGGCTCTTGGCAATTCAATATACCATTTAGCCGCTAGACCTGTCAATGTCCTCTGAAAAAGGCGAAGCCTTATTGAATCGTCGTTTAGGGTGTTCGATGAACACCACAGATGAAAAGTCATCACGTGATTCGATGGGTCTTCACCTGGATTTCCATTGAATTTAGGAATGTCAGATGGAAGTTTATGAGGAATCGCTGGCCACCAAGGGGCATAAGCAATCAGATCGTTTGTTAATCGATGTAAATCGGGTAACTCTAGAGTTGCCACGAATGGCAACTATTGATTCAGGTTAGGCGAAGCATAACCAGGGTACGATGGAATCGCTTGAGCAGTGGGCCTTTGCATACCAGCATAATGTAATTGATGTTGGTATGACTGATACGGTTGGTGGACTTGACCACTGTAAAGTGGTTGGTTTTGACCGTTTTGGATATACGGTTGTCCACTGTTCACAAAGATCTGCTGCTCAGAACCTTGGTATACTTGCTGGAATTGTGGTTGTTGGTATTGCACTAACCATGGTTGTGAAGCCATGTTCTGTTGTGCTATGCTAACTGTTGGACCGAGGTGTGGGGTAATTGTACCCGTTTGGACTTGTGTCGCCCCACCAGTTGGCGATTGTGGTTGTGACCCATGTTCAAGAGGCTGTTGCATTACAACCTGAGAAATCTGAGGTTGACATGTAACAGGTATCGCTTGAACTTGTGACACAGTTACAATAGCTGGTGTGGTCGGGATGTTCGTCATAGGTACACACTGTTGCATAGAATATACAACCCTTGGTTGTTGAGGTAGCATAAGTACCCAACTACTTGATGCAATTTTAGTATAACCTGAATACTGTTGAGAACTACCGTATGGATATCCTCCCGGAGGAGGTAATGAAAGGGCATACTGCCCCCCATACGATAGTAATCCGGAACTCAGAGGGATTGTTAGTCCTTGAGGACTGGATGGCCCAAATTGACCTCCATGAGGATCAACCTGTCGAGTTTCAACGTAAGAGTTGCCGGATATTACTCCGGATGAACAAACTGGAACAGACCATACTGTCGAAATAGTCCCTTGGTGGACTCCTTCTAGCGGTCGTGAGCTAGTTGGGACAACTGGTATGCCGGCAAACATCGTCGGAGTGACGGCAGGGGCTTCTGTTGTTGCTGTGTCATTTGACACAGTCCTAGATGACGACGGTTGTTCAGACATCTTAAGTCTATCCAATAGATTGCCTAGCGATTCTACAGGAACTTCCACTTGTGGTGGATTAACTTCTGATGAAGGAGATAGAGTGACCCCAACTCCAAAATGGGTTGGAGTACTTTCTTGCGGATCCTCTGCAATTTCCTCTATCGCAATCAAACCCGGTGGAAGAGGAAGACCGTCAGGTCCATAAAATATTTCCGGTGCCGAAGAAGTGGTTGTTTCGACAGCAATAGTTGTTTGAGGAACAAAACTCTCTGGACCGGTTACAGATGGAACTGGTTCAGTTATGCAAGTATTTGCCCCCAGACTAGGATCAGTATTACTGTCCTTCTGTGGCTGTTGAACTTCTTCTATAGAGGCAGGGTTTCCAGAAATGTTTGGAGTAACTGGAACCTCAGATGCAGTTGGAACACTTGTTCTAACTTTTATAGGAGATTTTGAACCGGTTAAACGAGTTTGCTTTGTCCGTATTGTTTTCGATTCTGGAGACAAAGACGGTTGACTCGTAAGCCTCCGCGAATGACGGGGTTTCAATTGACTTTCTTCCACGATTGCGGATTACTCGATCAACCAAAATACTAAAAGGGGAAATTTGTGTTTCTGAATTGAATGAATTTTATTAGACGCTTTTAGACACAACTTGCTTTTTCACTTTTTAAGAGTCGAGAAAAAGCTAAAGATGACTCTAGTCTCCTTCGATGTTTTAACGAGCCTGAAGTGACAAATGCTCGGATGGAATTTTTCTGTTATAGAGTCTGAAAAAGGCCAAAAGAGACTGCTCTGGAGATCTAGGCAGAGGGTGTGCCAAACCTTTCGCAAAACCACAGAATACGTTTTATGGTACGGGTGGTCGATCTTCGTGAATGCTGTGTTCACTGCATTGCGATCAGTAGGGCGGCCGACACAACTTCCTAAGGATAAACGATATATGCCTATAGGGGTCTCCCAATATATACGCGACGGTACGTGGGAGCACAAGTCCGTATTAGTGCCACCGACTCGCAGGAGGAATCACCCACCTTATTCGAGATCGACAGTCACTACGTTTAACGACGCCGGAACACGTCTCTACCTAGACCTCTACGATGAGCGTTATGTTGCAAAGCGTTGTTAGGTTCATTCAATATATTTTAAGTTGATCTTTTTAAAGTTTGTCTTTCAGGATCACCACGAGATGTATTGGTACAAATTCCTAAATGCAGTCTAAGATGATAAGTAAGCTTTATAATCTTTCAACTTTGAAAATCCTAGCTACTAAGGGAAAAGAGAGCGACTATCTTTTCTCAAAGAGCAATCAGCACACTCTAATGCACTTTTTCTAAATCAACATGCAAACTGTCAAAATGCACATGCACAATGCAGGTATTTCTTTTCTCTTTCTTAATGTTGATGTACTACAAAAAGAAAGCTGTTGTATAACTTTGAATTCAATTTCAAGTGAAATCAAACAAGCTTTTGTCCAAAATCAAAAGACACCTTAAGATTTACTTGTTTCAACACTAGAAATACATAAATTCAAACCATATGACGAAAGAAAAATCTCAATCAGCTATGAACAGCAAACAAACTAACTATTAAGATCAACACGACACTTATCACAGGTCTAGATCTAAGAGGCCACAGCAAGACTAGTTCACTTTCGTTATGGGAAACTGCAAATGATATAAGAAATACACAAAGAACAAATACAGTTTCTTTATACAACCGAGGCAGAATAGTGGCAAGGAAAGTTGGTTTCAGATAGGCACATTGACTGACAACAGGCTGCAAAAACAAGGATGAAAACAGGGCAATAAACGGCAGGGAACCCCAGTTGCACAATGCAAAACTGGTTCAGCGCAGGTGGTACAATGTCAGTTTGACATTCAGCGCAGGTAGCCCCTTCGGGACCTGCGATGAAATGCAGACTGCCTTCACAGTGTCTGCAATGAAGAGATAAACTTTCGTTTTTCTTAGTTTCCGGGTCACAGATTGCTCAAAAATCAACAGTTTTTGGCCAAATCAAAAGCTATCAATCAAGTACACACTAAGGGATGAAAAGGAGGATGAAAAGCTATCACTAAGAGCTATTCAGAGTCCTTGTGGATCAGCTATTCAAATCATAAACATGCCCAGAAACTGAGCTAGAGTAGCTGCCCTCTACTTTGCATTTGAAAGATCCAAATGCAGTTCGATTCGGTACTCCCTGTGTTTATGAAATGAATAGAAAAAACACAAACAACCAACAAGATACGCTCCCACAGTGGAGTCTCCAATTTGTTGTTGGGAAAAGTATCCAATACAGAATGACCCTATCCCACTCTAAGGGTGATAGTACCTCAGCAACAATCGAAGCAAAGCTATTTGAGATTACTTCTTTATGAGATGTAAGAGAGGGGAGAAAGAGATCCACTAACCGATGTCTTCCGCTAATGATTGATCCAATCTTCTCTCCTTGCTGCTTGCTCCCAGCTCCTTGCTCTTTCACTGGCCCAGCTACACCAAGATCCTGCAAAGTGGCAAGAGAGGGAAACTACAAGAAGCATACATTGATAATTGATTCAAGGATTAGAATAAATCAAATACACAAGTATAACAATACACCATTGAGACACATGCATATAGAAGAACCTCAAATGCTTTATTAATGGAAGAAGTAAAGTTCAGGAAGTGATACAACCATAAGAGGCCCAATCCAGCATCACCTCCTAGCAGAAAGAAATCTCCTCTTCACCTCCCTCAAATAAAATCACCCAATAGTTCTATACTCAAACCAACAGCACTTCCTTACATTCACAAGATTCTCGCCTCCCTAGACCTCATGAGAGAGCTCTATATATAGGAGTTTTGGAGAAAGGATGAGTCAGCTTGAGGCTGGCATGAAGCTGACTAGTGTCCTCTCCCACTTCAGTTATTCTTCTATTCTTGAGTCCACTTGGAGGTTCTTGCTTCCACTTGGAGATCTAGACCCTCTTACTCATCACCAGTCGAATTCCCTGATCCAAGTGTCATTTTGGAAGCTTCCTGGGCATTGACACCTTGAGGAATGACTGTGCCACTTGTCCAACTCGCCCAGCGCAGGTAGCCTTCTTTGCAGTTGACATTCAGCGCAGGTACATAGTGGAGCAGTTGACATTCAGCGCAGATGCTCAGTGGAGCAGTTGACATGATCCAGAATTAGCTTGTTTTTGAGTGTTTTCAGGTGGAGAACTGATATTCAGTGCTGTGGTTTGTTGACCTTGTTCCTCTAGGGGTAGGAACAACATGTTTAGGGACTTTGGATCCCTTAGATTATGGACATTTCATGCTTCATGCTGTAAGGCACAAAAATGTCTATAACAGGGAAGCAGATGCCGTTGGATCTGGGTAGTAGGTGATCGGACGACAGAGAACAAACAGGCAAGTTACGCGGTAAGGGACCGTTGGATCTGGGTGGAGTGATCAACGGTTGTGAACAACTGACAACGATGGGTTATGGTGAAGGCTTATGGAGGCATATAGAAGTGTGAGCATGGGTTATATGGGTTTAAACTTTGTGCCCGGGGACCCGACAGGAATATGGGTTTATAAAGGATTTTGGAGGAAAACAGGGATAGCGGGAGTCAAGAGAGTATAAGGAAAATGAAGGGGAAGAAGGAAACAGACTGCTGCGAGCTCCCTTTTAGCATAATCACATGGCCAAGCTAGTATTTGGTCCTCCAAATGCTGAAGTATGTAGCAGAGCTAACAGGCCTCATCTGCACCCTTGAAATCCTATTCGCGCCATTCCCGCATTTTGTTCAAGGGGCTGCATTTCAGCCTGAACACTATAGGTGGGGGTTCTATCCATCATCAACTCATAATTTTTGCAGGTACACTCGTCATGTCCCACCGAACTGCAAAAGTTGCAGAACAATTGTTGCAAATTTTGCGTATACTTCTGTAACAAGTGACAATTGTCCATGGCATGTTTTCTAGCTATTTGACAGATCGTGCACCACTTCATAGGAAACTTCACTGTGCTTTCCATACTGAATCGCGGTGGTGGTGGAGGTGGTATGGGTGAAGATGGAGGTGATGGAGGTGAAGCTAGTGGTGGTGTGGGTGGAGGCGGTATTCACGGAATTCTTTATCTTATCAGATGAATAACACTTCGCACAGGTGAAATCAAGGGGCTATTTTCTAGACCCTTATTTCCTTCGTTCCTATAAACCTTTTTGCTTCGCGTAGCCCCAAACATCAAGGTAACTGCATAACCCACTTTTCACACAACAACATTTTAATCCAAGTATTCAAAGACTTTATGTACTTACCTCATGGTCCTTTGAGAAAGCATCGCTCTACCTCGCTACAGCTAACTAAGGTTTCAACCACGAACTCAGTAACGAATCCTCCTATAATATGGTCGAGCCAATGATCGATAACACGTGTGATATTATCCTTCGATGCTTCCAATCTCCACACTAGCTCTAGGGTCCACACAATAGGACTGTCAAATTTCCACCTTCCTTGGCTATTTGCTATCTTCGTAATCTACTAGCATAGCTCAGTAGGGAAGGACGCAACAAAGATTTCGTAGATCTCTGTATACAGGTAGCTGTCTAGCCACTCTTCTTTTAATAGCCGCGGGTTTTTGTTCTCCTGCACGCAAAATCGGGAATTCTTCTATCCAACTAGCCTTAAATTCATTTCTTAGTTGGATTCCAATGATATGACATCGCACATCTCTCATGTAGATTCTAGTCTCGGCAACAGAACCATTTGTTGGCTTATAGGGGCCTGACCCAGGTTCAGGGTTATTTAGCGAAAAAAATCTCTACACTACTAGCCCTTTCGGCATCAACCCATGAAGCGCAGACTGAAGTCTCACTTGAAGCAGTATGGGGGGATACTGGAATTAAGTTTCCACACCCTTGATATGGATGTGATGTTGGTTTAGTCCAACTAAACCTGCCTTTATGCAAGTCGCTTCACACACTATTCTACCCTTCAGTACCTTCACGATTTGTTATAATCAATTTTCGTGCAGCCCTAACCAGGGGCTGAAGTCCTTTCGCACTGCTAAGGCAACGAACTACAATATCTCCTAAACTATGCCAAGTATCTTACTTATCTTATTAACAAGTCTTGATTATCTTCGTGTAAACAGATATTCTATCTTGCATTCACTTAGCCAATACAATTATACACATTCATGCATCATATAAGCATTGAAAGTGAAATTCATACCCAATATAACAGATGCATAAAATGGGAAATAAAGATGCAGAATTGATAGAAACTTCTCTTTATTAATACTTCCACTCTTTACAGACTCGACTCACCCTGCAAACTCAGTTGTAGGGGTCTGCGCACTCAGCTGTGGACTAATAGGCCTCTGCACACTCAGTTGCAGAGCCTCTTCCTATGCTACGACACAAAATTAGACTTTACACTTCATAACTATCTAGCATACATCATTCTTCCCTAGACATTTTGTGATTAGATTGACTACTTAGAGCTTTGCTCTACTTATACAATCCTATGGTCCGCAAACCATGGGTAGATGTTGTCTTGATGGGGCCTCACCCAGGTTCGGAGTTAATTAGCCAAATAAACACCTACAGTACTGGCCCTTTCGGAATCAACCCACGAAGTGCAGACTGAAGTCTCACCCGAAGCAGTATGGGGGGATGCTGGAACCAAGTTTCCGCGCCCTTGAGATATCTGAGGTGTCGATTTAGTCCAACTGTGCCTACCTTCGTGTAGGTGACTTCACTCACTGTTATTACCTGCGAGACCTTCGCGATCAGTTATAATCACCTTTGCGCAACCCTAACTAGGGGCTGAGGTGATTTCATGTTGCTATGGCAGTGATATGCTCTATTTCCCAAACTATACCGCAAAGCTTACTTATATTCTTAAAGATCTTAGTTAACTTCATGTCAACATATACTTTATCTCACTTTCACTTAATTATCACAGTCACATATGTTTGCACATCATATAAAAAATAGAAATGCAATTCATACCCAATACATTCAATGCAGAAAACAGGAAATAAATACGCGGGAATGATATAAAACTTCCCTTTATTAATGCTTCCAACTATTATAGACTCGAATTTCCCTACGCACTCAGCTGCAAAGGTCCACATTCTCAATTGTGGAATACTAGGCCTCTGTGCACTCAGTTGCAGAGCCTTCTCCTATTCTATGACCCAAAACTTGACTTTACACTTTAGATATGACTCCCCTCTTCATCTTTAGATTCATAGATTGATTCTTTTACAACCTAGAGCCTCGCTATACTTATACGATCCCATGGTCCACGGACCATGGGTAGATCTCTATAGCTGGCTTTACGTTACAAAATTGAGGGCGGACAACCCTATGGCTCATCTACAAGCTACACGCTCCGCACCCAAAAAATGTGGAGTCTTTACATCAGAGTTACAACTTCTGACCAAAATCTGGGCTTTAAGCCACAAAATTTCCCTTGGGGGATCCCGCGCCCAACAGGCCCCCAACACAAACATGGTGACTCACCCTCGAGTCACTCTATTGGTGTGAAGATCTTTGTGTGAAGACCTCCCAACTTTTCCTAGATCGCTGCAAGGTCGATAGCACATTAAGTAGCTACTTGTTGTACTTCCTAGACGTGCTCTTCAGAGATCGTGGTAGTTGAACTACTTCCCTGAACCTGTTCCTGTGTTCCTTGCATCTGCGTAAGCTTTGCTTCAATATAGGTGGTAATGATGTACGCCTCATCAATCCATGGTTGTAAGTGCACCTTCAAAACTATTTCCTTATGTCGAGCATCATCCACCTGCTTCTTGAGCGTTTTCGCATGTTGCATCCACATGAGCCTCTATGTAAGGGAAACCATCTACACGGTCCCTTTTACTTCATCTTACTTCTGTTGTAGTTTGCATGCCTCCATCTCTAGGTGCTGTATGTTCAGGTCTTCCTGCAGAGTGGTGAGAACCTCGAACGACTCCTCAAACAACTTGGTGCAGTCATTCACTGTGCTTTTGACCTCCGCTATGGCTATTGTGATTGTGTTGGTGTGCTATTCTTTAATATGTGGTGGATTTGAAGGATGTTCCTGCAGTTGCAGTTCAGCTATCTGAAGGTTCAGCTCCAACTGAAACTTAGCCATCTCCTCCTTTGCCTCACACACCCCTGCTTATAGTTTCTGAGTGCGCGCCTCCACTGGTTCGTCTGCTTGGATGTCCAACTCCAGGACCATCTAGCAGGCTTCCTTGACCACTTGCACCAGCTTTCTATTCTGCGCCACAACCTCATCGCATTGTAGGCTCAATTGTTCAATGTTGATGCACTGCTTTCTGATGACATGGAGCGCACGACCCTCCCTAGCTCGCAGTTCTGCAGTAAACTTGTCTTGCAAAACGTAGAGCATCTCCCAAGGGAGCACAACCATATTTATCTCAATTCCCTTTAGCCTGCTGACCATAGGCCTATTGGCCTCATTTTCTATCATGAGTGCTCCATCTGGCAGCACTATAGTGTTAGTCATTTGGGCACGTAGAATTTCCTCGACTGTGGCCATGCCTAGTGCGAGGTTGGTTGACACAATAATAGCCTATGAAGTATGCATTTGCAACTCTTGTATCTACACTTGGAGAGACCCCAACACCATTTGGTGTTCCTCCACAAACTACTAGATGGCCTCAACGGTGACGTACCTCACCGTCTCCCTAATGTCATGTAGATCCCCCTCAGTGAGGGTGATTAGGTCGAAAGAAGTCTTTGAGGCCTTCGACTTCTTCCATGGCCCCACCTACTCTATTGAGCACTGTCGTTTTAGTTGCATGTACGCTGTCTATGGGTCTGTGCCACCTTCCTTTGGATTTGTTTCCTATTTGGGTGAAGTTGACTTCTATCCTTTGTGCTCCTTCTCTGTTTCCTTTTACTGCTCTTCCACCACCTTCACTGCATTTCGCACCTCCTGCACCTTGGCTGCTGTTGCTGCTTCGTTCATTCTCTTCTCTGCCAATTGTACCATCCATAGTTTTGCCTCATCCTTTTTCCTTTGGGCGATAGAATTTTCTTCTTCCACCACGGAGCTGGCTGTAGCACACCAATTTGGTGGCCATGACTCAAGGACGGCGAAGATGACATCGTCCGTCATAGATAAGGGAGCTCATTCCATGTCTTCGCAAGGTCCTTGTGCACCCTAATGTATACATGATGAAAGTCCACCTTGAACTCAACGAAGCTCTGCAGACTATTATAAACAGTGGGTGATAACCATGGCTTGCAATTAATCCCCATTCTGATGTTCATCTCCATGAACATCCAAAATATTTTGTTGTCTCTGATCATCTGCACATCTTTGGTTGGCCACAATGAAGTGTACTTCGCTGCCTTCGGAAGATCCTGTGAAATCGTTGGGAAATGGCTATCCTCGGGAAATTCCCAAGCCACTAGCACTATGGATAGCAGAAGCCATGCATAGTGGAAAGTCTTCCCCTGCTCCTGTGCCTCATGACATTTCTCTAGGAAATCTATGCACAAGTAGTCTGCCCAATTAAATTGGACCCCTTTTGTGCATTGCGCGGCAAGTGCAACCATCGGTGTAGGCACCTCATCCGCATGGCAGTTCCACATAACCTTTCCGGCCAATATCCATGTCATGAATTTGACCACAACATTGTTAATGCTAGAAATTGCTTACCCTCTCTTCTTCTTCTCTAGTTGAACCTCTTCTTCATGGCCTTCGCGATGGCCAAATCATCACTCTTACCCTCTGAGATATTAACTGGATCCTCCCCTTTGCAAGGGAGCCAGGTAATTCTATGGATTAAGTGGTCTGTGATGGGGATGGGCTCCTCCAACCATAAGCACCCATCATGCAACAGGAAGAGTAGCTGCTTGATGACGAAAATAATCACTGGGGCACAATGGTAATGCGGCACCCAAATCAGGTTTAACTATCCTGCCTTTTCTACACCTCTCAGCCACTGGCGCAGCTCCAACTCGATGAATCTTGGTGGTGTGTTTTTCTTTGGGTGCATTAGCTATGTGGTTGCTAAATGTGGGAACTTCTCGTGGTCTGCGAGATCCTAGTCTTCAAATTATTGCACAGGAACCGCCCCAAGTGTGCTCCATCAAAAATGATGTCATCAGGGAGCAACGGAGTCTGCAGAGAGCTTTTGCTCTCATCTAGGTCTTTGGGCACCATTGCTTTCCCATTTCACAGAGGAACATATGCGAGCAGCCTGGTTAGAGGGTCTGCACCCTAGGCTTCTACCTCCATCTCTACGTGCTCTTCCTCTCCTACCAAGATTTCTTCAAAGTATTCTTCCTCCTCATCGGCTTCCAAATTGATCGCCTCCCCCTAGGGAAAGTACCCCTAGGGTCCTTTGGGCTAAGACTCTACCAGACTGAAAATTGCTTATACAAAGAAACACACACACACAGCCATCTTTTTTACTTTTAAGCAAATTCTAATGTTTAGGGTACATACCTAAGGTCCTACGTTCGAGAAGACCATTAGGGTGCAAACCCTTCTTGGAGTTCCCTTCTTCTTTCTTTGACCTGCAAGACAAACAAATCAAAGAACACAACAGTACATGTATAGAAGTTTATATATAAATCATCTTTATGCTATAAAGTTAGTTATAAAAAATCTTTAAGTAACCACTTTCATAAGAATTCAACTCAAGAATCTCATAAGCATAAAGAAAGATTATTCGGGAACAAAGACGTGTTTCTTTATATATAAAGGCAAATAAAGTACATATATCAGAAAGATATCACCTGAACACCTTCAGCAGGCTCCAAGCAAGCTTCCTCCCGGATTCGTTCCAGCCTCAAGCCTTCAGCAAGAGCTCCTTCCAAGTCCTACTCAATGATGATGTCAAGGATGAATGATCACCAATACACATGGAAACAAGGGTTTCCTATGCAAAATGGGGGAAGTGCAGGATGCACCAAGGACTTCAGACCTGGTCTAAGGGAAAAATCTCAGCATAATAATCTTGCTCTCCTTTCTCTCTCCCCTTGGCCTTCCCTTTGATGTCTTTTTATACCCTCTCCAAAGTAGTTTTTTAGTTAGGAGTTGGTTGGGAACAGTTGGGCCACGGGCACTAACAGGTGATCCAGCAGGTAAACCCGCGATCACCACCCGAAAAAGAGGAAATTATATTTTTTTAAGTGTTTTAATAGATACACGCGGGTTTGGTATGACAGACCCGCGTGTACACGCGTTTAACACAGGGCAAAGTCGCGTATAGGGAATAAAACACTGTTTTTTAAATTTTTGGACCAGGTCTGGAAGGAGGGGTTGCCCTAGGCCATAAGTGCAGCATCACAAACCATAAGAGTGAGATTTGGAGCTATAACAGATGCCCCCTAATGTATGAGGTCAGAAGGGGAACATGATGGCCGAAATACATTAAGTAAGTACAAGGAAAGGAACTCTGCCGAAAAACCGAGGAGGACTTCACCAGAATTCAGCCTGCCAAGCCACCGAAAGGAGATCAGAAAGAAACACTGTCTGAGGCGGGCATACCCATGCTCAGGAAAAGTAAAGCATGTCCGCATATCAAGTACAAGCGGATCCACTAAGTATACAAGTATAAATGACTGTAAAATACATAATGGATCATCTGATCATAATGAGTAAGTACATGTCTGAATATCACATATAAAACTGTCAATGATGCTGAAAGATGCAACGGATCACTGAAATCAAAGACTGATCCTATAAGGTACCAACTGAACATGATGGAATAGGATGGTACTACACTGCAAACTCAGGTGCCAGCATATAGAATGTCGCCATGACTGACTGCAACATATAAGGTGGAATGGTATCAACTAGCAGCAACAGGAGCAACTGTCAAGTGAACCAATGAATGCTGATACAACCTGAGGTCTTCACCGACCGCCGTGGTACATTTCTACACCATGGGAATAAATGATCTGAAGTCGACCATGTGAGAAATCGTTTGATTACCGGTCATTGATGTATACCGTTAACAAACGCGAGACTACTCACCGATAATGATAATGAGCGTCAAGGTACCCAGTACAATCAAACAAGTGTGAATAGATGAGCTGAAGTCGAACACCTGTAAGAATCTATCAATCAGGAGACAATGATGGTTTCCCACTGTCGATAGCGAGGAATCTGCCACTAATGACTGCAAACCCCAAGGTACTGCCAAATGGACTCTAGATCTTTGCCCCAGAGCAATGAGTCGGAGTCGATAGGGAAAGATCCGCTAGAAGGAAGGCATTAAGGCATCCTCCATCAATCTAGCGCGAGTGTAACCCGTAGGCCAATAATGTGGAAGGAATCGGACGAAAAAGATGTAGTAACCCAACCGAAGTACGTTTCCGGCGTACACAAGATGTGGCTAGCGCACGGCAGTAACCCTCTGAACCAACCAATAATGAAAGCTGACACAGAGGCGAGGTATCCACCAATAGGGTCAAATGGAAACCAAGGTACTGCACGAATCCCAATGTGTGATAATGTATGCTGATGTCGAACACAAGGGAAACCACTCAGTCAAAGACCCATGATACTGATCGATGCTGAGCACAAGGTGACCTATCAATAATGAAAATAGGGCCAGGGTGCGGTCTCTAGGTCTGCCCTCAGAGCAATGTGTCGTCGTCGATAAGGACAAGACCCGCCAGCAAGAAGTCAATGGGGACCTTCTCAAACCGGCACGAGTGAAGGACCAATATAACTGATGTGATGATAGACATGACACTGACAACCAGGGATGGCCGACTGAAAAATGAGTCAAGAGACACCGCAGAAAGGCCGACTCAGGCTAACTTCCCTTGAACAAAAGCACGACTCAATGTGACTATGTGGCAGCATATAATGAATCTGTATAAGTTCGTCATGCAGGAGGCACGAACGAACCCTCCATATGATTGGAAGAGATAACCAATCGGGGGAGAACTGACTCGATAACAAGGTTATGGCTTACCTAAGTCAAACTAAATCCCACCCATGCGGAGGAGACTTTGTTTTGAGTGCTTTGTTCAAGGGCGACACGACTGACTCTAGCTGCCAACAATAAATGGAAATAATGTCCCTGTTCCCGCTCTTTTTGGAATATTTAATTTTTTTGTCTTTTTCTGATAAGCCGGAAAAAGAATAAAAGAATGCTATGGTACAGTGGAAAGAACGAGTGTCGGTGAAACAGATGATCTAGTTCCTGGGAAAGGAACGTTCCTATGCTCAATGCAGGGAGGTGAAAAACTGGTCAGTGACACTCAGAGGTATGTCCCTTCCACGGATCTGGGTATGTCAAGCTGCAGAGGTCAAGGGTATGCAAGGTTGATTTTTGCAGACGTCATGGTCAAAAGTGGGCTTAAACACGAGTCCAAGTGAAGCCGGCTATAGGCCAAAAGGTGCAAATGGTC
Organism: Pinus tabuliformis; assembly: GCA_031772625.1. Classification (NCBI taxonomy): domain Eukaryota; kingdom Viridiplantae; phylum Streptophyta; class Pinopsida; order Pinales; family Pinaceae; genus Pinus; species Pinus tabuliformis. The sequence continues at coordinate 1,255,428,810 of CM062809.1, forward strand.
AACATGCAATGCAGAAGTACAACTCAACACACATAGGAGCCTCTAGGGTATAAGGCCAGAACGAAGCGAAGAAGCAAAGAAGAATGAGTCTTCAACGCATAAGTCATGGCGGGACTACAGAGGACTCCCGAGCCTACTCAAAACGAAGCAGCATGGGCAACAAATGTCAGTGAGGTGCTAACTAGGATGCCCATGTAAAAGGATGGCTCTACCATCATGTCATGATTTAAAGAATCGGCGAGTGAAAATGGCTTGCGAACCATAACATGATGGGGTCGACCCTACGGCAGATGTATCGGTCAAATGGAGGCTAGTATGCATAATGCAACGGAAAAATGGTGTCCCTAACCTATATGCCAGTGAGAACACGATACCTGCCATGACGGGTCAGCAGTCATGGAACCGTCTCGAACCGTCGAAAAATGTCTAAAATGTCCTGAAAAACAACTCAATCTCGACATTCCAAGCTCCCAAGTTAAAAGTGACATGAAACCAAACAAAATAAAATTTTGAAAAAATTTTGCATTTTCAAAACTTATAAAAAGAAATTTTGGACTTACCATTTTCACCGTTTGACTTGGAGAGCAAATTGTGGAGCAAAAGGAGCAAACTTTCCCCGTGACTTATTCAACCGTTCAAACTTGCCGAAAACTTCCAGGTAAGCACTAAACTTGTCTTGCAATCAATTGTGATAGTTTTTAGGAAGTTTAATTAATGTTTCACCGTTAGATTTTTGCAAAAAATTGCTCTGCGGCGTACACGCGGGTTGGATGTATATAAATCGCGTATACGACGGCCCTACACGCGACTGTGTATAGGGTAAACCGCGTGTGCGCAGCGAAAATTTTTTATACAAAAAACTAATGGATGAAAATGATTTTTTCTTCCAGGATGACTCTCACATGGCGTGAAAGAGAGCACTCAGCTGTAGATAATGAAGTTATGGACAATGATGAGGCATTAGATGCCTTACGGGGATGCGGATTGTTAAAATTCTTCAAGTTGCCGAATATGAAAGCAAATGTGCGTCTGCTCGAGAGACTTATTGATTATTGGGATGTCGAGGAAGAAGCTTTTATGATTGATCAGATGCCACTCAGGATAGAAGTGGAAGATATATATTTCATCACGGGCCTTTCCCGAAGGGGAGAGGTAGTCCACTCCCGGGGTAGGACCTGGAATAGTCTCAGCGTAGACGACTATGTACAACTTTACTGCCCAGGTCATCGGAAGGTCGGGAGTCAGATCTCGATCCCACACGTGGCGAGTTTGTCACTGCGGATAATCCTGTTCACCATAGCTCGAGTGAACGGGTCATCTTCGCTACATCAGGCATCACGGGTAAACATGAGCGTAGCAGTGGACTGTCTCACCACGGTGTTTGACTGGTGTACTCCTCTACTTGCCAACATGAAGGAGCAGCTTGCTTCTATCAGGAAGGGACAGACCAAGAACTTTGGGTACGGAACCATTTTATGCACGTTTTTCTTCGAGAAGGTTCCCGCACTCCGCCCCAGGGTAGCAGTTCCCATCAGTAGTCCACGTGATCCACGTATGGGCCGGTGGGCTGACTTGATGAAACGTCTGGGGGGTGGGGAAGTGCCCAGGAATGCATTCGACGACGACTTTTTTGCTTGGTGGGAGCAACAGATCATCGCCATAGACGACTACCCCTATGCTGGACTGGATTTCCGAGGAGATCCTGACCTAGTGTTACCACCAGACGCAGCATGGGGCGAGATCGGTAAGATTTTTTTGATTTTTATGATTTTATGATTTTTAGGATTTTTCAAATATAATGATGAACTTTGAAAAAAAATATTTTTGATGAGATTCAAATGGCTAATATGATGATCATGTTCCAGACATTGGGCCTGTGCGACCAGATGGATTCCCACGGCATGGACGGCGTGGCCGAGGAGCCGAAGAGGAGGCTGCGAATGCGGAAAGGACGCTCAACAACGTCCAGCGACACTTGGCGAGATTGAGCTACCAAGTACCGATGGCCGAGATAGAGGACCTTCCTCCAGATATGCAGCGTCATGTGGTTGGGATGCCACGTGACTGGGTTCGCGTCTTTCGGCGCGTGGCCACTGCTATAGTTAGTTATTTAGATGCTCATCCAGAGCCGAGGCATTAGATATGCCTGACATGATTATGGGCATTTGAGTCCCAATTTTGTATATTTTGGACACACATATGTACACTCGAGACGCTTTGCGATATATATATATACAGTTTGACTTTTTGATGCATGATTTTATGATGATGAATGATTGATATGCCAGTCTAATGCTTGATTAGCGATAGAATCAGCTAACCAATTTTGAGATCTTGGAATGTGCAAATAATTAATGTAAGTAAATGATCTTTGCAACAACCTCACCCTTAAATATTGGCGATATAATGATGGATCTCTAACCCGATAAATGTTATTTAACTGAGACACTATCAATTGAGAATCAAGATACACTACCAACGAGTCGATCCCATGAGAGATTGCCTCGGATAATAAATTGATAACAGCTGTATACTCGGCCATATTGTTTGAAGCAGGACCGATACACACGCCTCTCGATGTCATCAACTGACCAGTTGGGTAATAAAGTACCCAAGCTGCGGAAGCAAGATTCCGAGTGTGCCGACTAGCACCATCGGCGAATCCAAAATAAACCAAATCATCCATCAACACCTGCCAAAGCAGACCAAAAGTGCTGATATCAGAAAACGCTCGATAAGATATGTACAAATATACATAAAATACAAAGAAGCCATTGCCTGGTAAAACTAAGCAAAATACTTCTTTAAATAGAGCCCATTTCGGGGCTCCGCCAGCTTGTTTCCTTCGAAATCAATTAACTCATACGATCCTTTTTCTAAGACTCGTTTGATAATGAAAGGACCGTACCACATAGGCTTGAATTTGCCTGCCCCCAAGGCGTCCTTATCTTGGTCATAGACCAAGACAAGGTCACCTTCAGAAAAGACACGAGGTCGGACAGACTTATCATACTGAGTTTTGACCCTTTTCTTATGGGCCTCATTCGTCGTGGCGGCATCTCGACGCTGCTCATCGAGATGTTCCAGGTGAACTAGGCGCTCCTCGAGACTCGAAGTCTCAGGAAGAAGCTCGACAGCCAATTTCAGAGATGGAATTTCACATTCGACCGGAAAGATAGATTCCACTCCGTAAACTAACTGAAAAGGAGTAAAACCAGTAGCCGTTTTAACGGAGGTTCGGTATGCCCAAAGAGCCGGATACAACATAATGTGCCAATTGGACCGATTTTTATCGATTGTCCGTTGGAGTATCGTCTTAAGAGTTTTATTGACCGCCTCGACCTGTCCATTGGCCTGAGGATAGTAAGGAGACGAATGCTCTTGACGGAAACCTAATTTAAAAGCCAATTCGGACATTAGCTGATTTTGGAAATGACTGCCATGGTCAGTGACAATCTCTCTTGGGATACCGAATCTTGAGATAACTTGATTGAAAAGAAACAAAGCTGCCGTGTCACTGTCGTTCTTATAAGTAGGCATGGCTTCAGCCCACTTCGTGAAGTAGTCTACAGCCACGATAATGTACTTGTGATTTGCCGCTGAGGGCGGATTACAAGTCGTAAAATCAATACCCCACTTAGTAAAGGGACCGACGGTGACAACGGGAAAAAGGGGAGCTGGATGCGCGCGCATCTTGCGAGTAAAAATTTGACACGGGTGACAGCGTTTTACCGCTTCCACACAGTCCTTAAAGAGTGAAGGCCAAAAGTAGCCGGCACGTAAGATGCGCTGGGCTGTAGCAAGCCCGGATAGATGACCACCACAAGCTCCACTGTGGCAATCATTAAGAACAGACTCTGCTTCCTCTAAGGTTAAACAACGTCGAAGAATTGAATCAACCCCTCGACGGTATAAAGTGTCACCAATGATAACATAGTTTTTAGCCAGGTGACGTAACTTGCGACGTTCATCCTTGGAGGAAGTAGAGGGAAACTTCGAAGTCTGGAGATAAACAATGATATCTCCATACCAAGGGTCTTGTGAAGAGATGAGGAATATATGTTCGTCGGGTAAACTTTCCTCATAAACAACATCCTCTCCACAAGGAAGCTCAGAAATTAGCTCCGCGAAGACCATAGATTTCTTAGACTTGGCGGACAAGAACTCGAGGTCGAATTCTTGTAAAATGACTATCCATCTATTATATTTGCCCCCAATCACTCGCCTACTGAGGACAAATTGGAATGGATTGACCGCCGCTAAGACAAAAGTTTTGCGTAGCAAAATGTAATGACGGAGCCTCTGGACAGCATGGACTGCTGCCAAGGCCAACTTCTCAACTGGAGAATAGCGGAGTTCAGGGCCTATCAAGCCTCGGCTCAAATAATAAATCACGTGCTCGACAAGAGCATCGTCTTCCTGAACTAGAACCATACCAATGGTAGATTCTGCTGCAGCGAGATATAAAAGGAAGTCTCTACCGTAATCCGGTGGACTCAAAAGCGGGGCAGAGACTAATGCCTTTTTCAAAGCATCAAACAACCGCTGCGCAAAGTCGTCCCACAGGAATGGAACTCCTTTCCGTAGCAAACGCATGAACCCTTTAGTGATCTCGGCATAGTTTGCTATAAACCTTCTTAAGAAATTGGCCTTCCCTTGAAGACTTTGAAGTTGACGAATTGAAGACGGGGGAGGCAACTGAACTATTGCCTCAACCTTGAAGGGATCAACCCGAATCCCTTCATTGGAAACTATAAACCCTAACAACCGACCTGATGTAACCGCGAAAACGCACTTATTAGGATTCAACCGGATTTTGTAAAAACGACATCGCTCAAAGACTAATCGAAGATGACTAGGATGATCAGTTCTCTTTCGAGAACGAGCAGCGAGATCATCTAAGTATGCTTCGATGATATGTTTGATGTCGTGGAAAGCGTAAGACATGGCCCGCTGAAAGGTGGCTCCAGCATTTTTAAGACCGAAGGGCATCTTTCGATATGCAAAGGTACCCCAGGGACATATGAAGGCAGTCTTATGCTGATCCTCAGGACGAATAGAGATTTGATTATAACCTGAGAAACCATCCATAAAGGAGAAAATTGCATTACCCGCACACTCGTCAATAATTTGATCAATAAATGGCGTGGGGTAATTGTCTTTTGGACAAGCCTTGTTTAAGTCCCTAAAATCGATGCATACGCGGATTGTTCCTTGCTTTTTGTCCACAGGGACTGGATTCGAAACCCAATCCGTAAGAGGAACAGGGTATATAAAACCCGCCCTTAGCAGCTTCTCAACCTCAGCTTTGATAGCCGCTGCTTTCCTAGGGTTAACCGGCCGAAGCCTTTGACGAATCGGTTTTGCGTTTTCGTACGTCTTGATCTCATGTTGGACTATAGAAGGATCAATGCCGGGCATTTCCTCATAAGACCAAGCAAATACATCACGATATTCCTTGAATAGGTCGGTGTAAATTTGAATTTCTTCAGGGGAACACTCACTTCCGATGAAGATATTCTCGATGATGTTAGGATTCTTAGAGATGTTTATAGGTATCGTTTTTGAGATTACCGACATATTACCTTCAGCACGTGTGTGTGTTGGAGCCAAAGGGTTCGATACCGTACAAACATCACTACCAACGAGCTCGGAGAATCTAGATTCTACTTCCTGCAATGGAGGAAGAAAATATGAGCGATGGTGTAAGTCTTCCCAAGGTCGATCTATACCCATCATAATTTCGAGGATTGCTTCTTCAGAAGGTAGAACCGAATCTAAGCAGTCCAAGGCAGAGTTAGAATCAAAGCTCCAAGCGGGGGCCACATGACCATCTAGCTCCTCTTCGGAAAAGGGAGTAGAATGGTTATCTGCAGAGTCTACAATAGCCTGATATCTAAGCTCAGCTGCAGATATAGGAAATGCCATTCCATTAACTTGCCCTTCAACTAATGTGGTCGTAGGTGAAGGCAAGGTCCAAGGGTCGGAAAAATGATGAGTTCGGAAGAACTCCTCTCGAGAAGATTCCTTGGATGATGAAATAGCATTAATTCTTGCAAAAGGAGAGGGAAGATCAAACGTACCCATCAATGAGGAATACATCCCTACTCCTAAATTCTCAGTCGGCGGGCGAGGGTTATCCACCAAAGGAACAGTAGAGTCGGAGTTTGCTTGAGGATCGATTGGAGCATAGTCCAATTGATCAACCTTAACGATTTTCCCCTCATGAGGAAAGCAAATGACACGAAACAGAGTCGAAACAACGGCTTCCATCTCGTACACCCAGTTCCTTCCTAATAGGAGATTATAGTCTAGGTTAGCATCTACGACTTCAACTTCGATATTAACGACCTTCCCTCCAACACATATAGGAAAGGCCGGGATAATCCCATGCGGCTTGTGAGAATGGCCATCAAATGCAGTTAAGACGGTTGGTGAAGGAACAGCCGAAGGTGAACCAATAGCCTTCCAACATGACATGGACATGACGCATGTGGAAGCTCCTTCATCTATAACGGTGCGAAAAATATTGATTTTCCGGTATGTTGACTTTACCTGAAAAGCCATATGATGAGGGAGTCACTTTTTGACATTTGACATGTCAAAAGAGAGCACTAGAGAGTTAGCTGGATCGACTGCTCCAATGGCGGAGAGTAAAGCACTTCTCTGAGACGGACACGACTGGAGAACTTCCAAAGCGGACATAGCACATGGGCTTTGAGCCAAATCCTCCACAATGGAGTAATTTTGAGCAGCTCTAGCATTGGGGTTAATTGTCGCGCGTTTGGCGGAACCTTTCGGTATCCTAGGTACAGTCTCAACAGGAGGTCGCTCAATATGAAGGTCATTACTTCCGGGAACCGTTTTATCCTTAGATGTTTCGGCTTCACCATAATCACGTGACCGAGTAGTCACGTTAACGTTTGAACCCATCATAAAAACATTTGATGCTTTTTCCCCTTCCTGGTTGCCCCCTGAGGAGGTCCCAGGATTCGAATTTGTGCCAGCAAGAAGTTGCTGCCCTTGGGGAAACGGGTTAGTCAACACAGCTTGCGAACTAGAAGTCCCTTGCTGTGCTAACAAGCGCTGAGCATCTTCGATTCTAGGGCAAAGATGAGTTAGATGGTCCCCACTGCATAACTTGCAAGGAAACTTGACTTTCTTTCTCGACTCACCCTTACCACCACCAGCGTTGTTGCCGGATTTATTTGCATCGGGCTTCCCATCCGAGTTCTTCTTTTTACCACGTCCTTTCTTTTTCCCATTGGAATTTTGATTTCCTTTGGGGTTATCGGATTGGACGGCGTTAATGGAAGAATTTTGGGAAGCAGGAGGATTAGACATTGTGACTTGGTTGTTAGGAGCAGTTTGTAATGACAACTGCTGCAATTGATTCAACAAGTTCACTGTAGTCGAGTCTACAGACCCCACGATACCATCCGCATGCGGACCTGGCTTTGGCTTAGCTAAATCAACCTTAGATCCAGGAGCATCTGGCAAGTACTTTTGGAGGATCCCAGACTGAGAGTAGATCAGTTCTAATTGCTGGGCCCTGAAAATGGCTTGCTCCTCAGAATAGACCCCAGACATGGAGACATCCTTGGAGATCTCAGGTTGCAAAGACTTCAAAAACCACTCTAGACGGTACTCCGGAGGGATTTCGGCTTTAATGAGCCTTTTTCTCCGTCTCCATTCCTGTATGTGATCAGAAATGTGGGTTGCCTTATCCTGACGAAAGGTAGCCAGAAGTTCAGTTCCGGCATCATAGCGGACAGGCAACTGAAAGTGATTCAAGAAGATATTAGCTAAGTCTGCGAACGATGTAAAGCTGCCCCCTGGCAACTCTATGTACCATTTAGCCGCATTACCAGTCAAGGTGCGCTGAAAAAGTCTCAACCTAACCGAATCTTCGATGAGGGAGTTAGATGAGCACCACAAATGGAATGTGGTTACATGATCGCCCGGATCTTCACCACTCTTCCCTTCGAATTTTGGGATGTCCGAAGGTAGTTTGGTTGGGACCGGAGGCCAGGCTGGATTGTATCTGATAGGGTCATTCGTTAGCTTAGTGAGATCTGGCAAGTTTAACGTTGCCAGAAATGGAAGCCTAGGAGGACCTAGGGGATTCCACCCAGACTGGGCAGAACTCCCCAAGTTCTGAAAAGATTGTCCTGGGATTTGAGAGGCACCAGGCTGCCCCAAGTGACCAGTAGAACCAGCTGAACCAAAGGGCAAGCCTTGTGGTCCAGCAAAATTTGGAGTTTGACCAACTCCTGCCGTATAAGCTCCATAGCTTGCAAAGTTTCCTCCTAAAGAATTGTAAGGAGTCGATAACCCCTGATATGGGTTCCAAGCCGAAGCGAGGGGAGGAATACTTTGAAACATGCTAACCGTGGAATACGGCCTACTTCCTTGTTGGCCAATGAATGGATTCGCAGTTCCTGCGTTACTAGCCCCAGGGTTATTCCAACCTTGGAAAGGATTGCTGCTTTGTCCTATTGAAGAAAAAGGCATGGATCCTACCGTTGGGTTGGAATGTGGAATATGACCACTTCCAAAAGGAAAACCCTGAAATGAAGCCGATCCGCCCAACATGGACGTAGCGGCACTGAACGGAACTGACGGAATACCCTGTGATTGGGTGCCAAAAAGGAAGGAACCAGTACTAAAAGCATTGGTTTGGGCATTTCCACTCGTGGACGGAATGGAGGTAGACCCAACCAAAGATGTGCTAGCAAACGATCCGAACAAGGAAGCGGAGGGGATGGAAATGGTTCCTCCCCCTTGCACCGATGTTGGGGTTTGCATAGTCGCAGCACTCGTGGAAGCCATGCTTCCAGTAGTGATCATAAATGGTAAGCGCGTAGCGTAACCTGGACTCGCTGGTCTATATAATGGAGGCCCAACGTATTGCAATACGTCTGGGTAACTAGATGGTAGTGGAGAATTTGGAATCACTAATGATTCTGAAAGTTCTTCTACCTCTACGTTATCCTCCGCTTGAAAGCGAACTTGAGAAAAGACTGGAGCGTCCCTCTCTTGTTCAAAAGTACCAGGCCTTGCTTGGCCGCTAATATCCCCGAGAGGAGGATCAATCCCCGATGCGTCAGCCGGCGTGGGACGGACCCCACCGGTAGTATTCCCTCTGCGCCTTCTAGGAGAAGGCTCTAAACTAGGTGGCAAGAGACCACGAAGTCTTCGAGACCGTCTTGGAGACCGGTCAGCCACTTTGAATTTTTTGTTAAGATCTAACTAAAGACTCAAAAAAAATTAAAAGCTAAGCCGACTAGGAGCACAGAGCACACAGTATAAAGTTCCTAAAGATACAGCCAGTCAAACAACTTTCAAGTATTTCCGCTCCGGGTGATTGAGACCGGACACCAAAATACGAGAAAGTGAATCAAAGGGCCTTCCGAGGATAGTCTGGGATGATGAGGGCCCAGTCCTATCAGCGAAGGTATCAGAGGAAGTTACGCTGACCTCCTAACAACAGCCTGCGCCGGTGCAAGCCCCCAAGCTTCGCAAGGGTGCCCTCCGGAAGTACTGTCGAGAGTGATACAACGTCGACCTCAGGTGCCACGGGATTCCCCTCCGCAGCCACCTATGCAGATCCCTAGGAGAGGCAACTATGGGTACCAACTCGTCGCAGAAGCCAGGCGGAACAGTCGTGAGGTAAGTTCGGACAAGTAGGAGAGGGGGTATCTCTCTTCCCTGTCTTCACAGACCCTCGTGCTTAACTCCCAGATCCGGAGCTTTCCTGGTCTCCCTAACGCTATTGGGTTTACTCTCTTTAATCAGACTCTTATGTTTGACGTTTTGTGTGGCCTTGGAGAGTTAACTCTCCACTCGCCTAATCCAAGGCCCTAAAATCCTAAACTTGTTGGTGTAATAACTAAAACAAAAAGTTCTAGTGGATTTTAATTAAGCGCTTGATTTTATTAGGCTGTTCTTTAAGTCAAAGGTAATGGAGGTGAAACTTGTGGTGTTTTATGGACGCAAAAGAAATTAATAAAACCTAGCTACATGCACATGCACTTTTGTTTTCGATGAATAGCAATTTCTATGAGGTTCAGAAGGCACTTGTAATATAAACAAAATTTTTTTCTTTTTCTTTTCAGACTCCACACTCACAAAAACTAACAAAACTAAATATGCCTAAAAAGAGATGCAAATCTTACCCTAATGCAAGAACTAAATGTGGATGCACGATTCAAAGACTACTCTAAAAACAAAGAAGGAAAGTTGCTGCTTTACCAAATTTTGTCTTGCCACTGAAATGCTTAGATAGAAGATGATTTGTTACTAATCATTTCGTCCAAACAATAAAAACAAGTTTTAAGATAAAAAACAAAGCACTTTCACTTCGCAAAAAAGGAAATCAGATGAGAAGCAAGTTTAAGAAAGCGAAACTCAAAAACTTTCAAAAGATTTTCTTTCAATCAAACCAAAAAGTCTTTTTTCAAAGGAAAACTCTCAACAATACTGACACTAATGATTGATAAACAAGCCACCAAACACTTTCGTGAATTGACACCTTTCAAATGATGAAAACTCAACAAAAATAAAATGTGTTCGAAAACGCTTTTGACAATCACAAGCAGCAATGAAAGTCCAAAATATCAAAAGACAAGTTTCAAGAAACTGGTAACAAACAAATTTCCCGAAACAAAGGAGTAAATGGTCATAAAAATGATTTCGTTAAGCAAACACAAATGTCATGAAAACAAAATGGACACAAAGATTTTAAGACAATCTTCCCACTCTGCCGAAACAGAGCAATCAAGATTCTTAAACAGAAATCTTGTGTGTCAAAAATCAATGACGCTTGCAATCAACGAAAAACAAGACTAGCACTCCTTATAACTAGAGAGAGTTCGAAACAAGATGCCCCCTGTTAAACAGAGAACTGTCACTGGGAATTGACTGCTTTAAACTGACCCAAACCACCAGACAGACATTCAGCCAAAAGAAAAATTATAAATCTTGAAAATTATGGAATATACGCGCCTGCAATTACTTGCAGAATGCGTGTACACGCGACTGTAACTAAGGAAACCTGCGTATACGCGGGTTTACTTAGTGCAACTTGCGTATATACGCTTCTGTAATCCAGAAAAAGTGCGTATATGAAGTGTTTCAAGAAAAATAAAAAACACAAACTGAAAAACTGGAAAAGCTTGGAGTTCAAGAAAATATCAGACAGTCAGAACCAACAAACAGAGGGACTGAGCCTTGATTGGCTTGAGGACTACCCAAACTAGGAACAACAAGAGTGTTGTCCCCAGTGGAGTCGCCAATTCTGGTTGAAGGGAAAGTACCCCTAGGGTCCTTTGGGCTAAGACTCTACCAGACTGAAAATTGCTTATACAAAGAAACACACACACACAGCCATCTTTTTTACTTTTAAGCAAATTCTAATGTTTAGGGTACATACCTAAGGTCCTACGTTCGAGAAGACCGTTAGGGTGCAAACCCTTCTTGGAGTTCCCTTCTTCTTTCTTTGACCTGCAAGACAAACAAATCAAAGAACACAACAGTACATGTATAGAAGTTTATATATAAATCATCTTTATGCTATAAAGTTAGTTATAAAAAATCTTTAAGTAACCACTTTCATAAGAATTCAACTCAAGAATCTCATAAGCATAAAGAAAGATTATTCGGGAACAAAGACGTGTTTCTTTATATATAAAGGCAAATAAAGTACATATATCGGAAAGATATCACCTGAACACCTTCAGCAGGCTCCAAGCAAGCTTCCTCCCGGATTCGTTCCAGCCTCAAGCCTTCAGCAAGAGCTCCTTCCAAGTCCTACTCAATGATGATGTCAAGGATGAATGATCACCAATACACATGGAAACAAGGGTTTCCTATGCAAAATGGGGGAAGTGCAGGATGCACCAAGGACTTCAGACCTGGTCTAAGGGAAAAATCTCAGCATAATAATCTTGCTCTCCTTTCTCTCTCCCCTTGGCCTTCCCTTTGATGTCTTTTTATACCCTCTCCAAAGTAGTTTTTTAGTTAGGAGTTGGTTGGGAACAGTTGGGCCACGGGCACTAACAGGTGATCCAGCAGGTAAACCCGCGATCACCGCCCGAAAAAGAGGAAATTATATTTTTTTAAGTGTTTTAATAGATACACGCGGGTTTGGTATGACAGACCCGCGTGTACACGCGTTTAACACAGGGCAAAGTCGCGTATAGGGAATAAAACACTGTTTTTTAAATTTTTGGACCAGGTCTGGAAGGAGGGGTTGCCCTAGGCCATAAGTGCAGCATCACAAACCATAAGAGTGAGATTTGGAGCTATAACACCCCTTTTCTTCCATGGTGAGCCTTGTCCTTAACGAATTCCTTGGGGACATGTTGTTGGGCATGTAATCCCCCTAAGACATGTTTTGGGGCTCAAAGCCCATGTTTTGACTCGATATTGTTGTAAAGACTCCGCGAATCGCGAGCGTAGAGTGTGAAATGTATGATAGAGTCACAGGGTTGTCCACCCTAGTTTTGCAATGTAATGTCATCTGGATAGACCTACCCATGGTCCACAGACAATGGGATTGTATAAATAGAGCGAGGCTCTAAGTGTAAAAGAAAGCATAGTGAAGAAGTAGAGAAAAGAAAGAGTCTAAGTATCTAAGTGTGTCTTTGGGTTGTAGGGTAGGAGAAGGCTCTACTACTGGGTGCGTAGAGGCCTAGTAGTCTGTAGCTGAGTGTGCAGACCCATGTAGCTGAGTGCATAAGGTGGAGTCGAGTTTGTAACCAAAGAAGAAATTAATAAAGAGAAGTTTTGTTACCAATTTGTGTATTTGTTCTTGGATTAATGCATGTTTGATATAAATTGAAAATATACTGTTTATTTACTCTATGCACCTGTATGAATGATTTATATTGCTAAGTATAACTTAAAGCATGCAAGTAAGCTAAATTGATCAACTAACAGTGGAATACGAGTAAGGACTTGGGTAATAACATTGTTTGGCCCCTCGAGTAGGGTTGCGCAAAGGCAGTATCTTCGGCTATGAGGTATGGGAAAGTGCACAAAGTGACTTGTGTGCAGGGTCGAACTGTGGACCACTTGAACACATCAAACATCTACAGGGTGCAGAAACCTGGTTCTAGCATCCTCCCATACTAATTTGGGTGAGACCTCAGTCCACGCTTCGTGGAATGTTGCCAAAAGGGCCAGTATTACCCAAATTTGTTTGGCCAAATAACCTCTAAACCTAGGTGAGGGCCCAACAAGCCAACAAATGCTTCCATTTCCAGGACCGGGATCTAAATAAGAGATGTCCGATGTCGTGTCACTAGAATCCGACAAAGAAAGAAAATAAAGGTTGGTTGGTCAAAAAGATTCACGAGTTTGCGGCGCAGGAAAATAGGATTCCGTGAGTATCGAAGGAAGAGTGGTTGGAGCACTGCTTATATATGGAAATCCATGAAATTTTCTTTGCATCCTTTCCCTCTGAGTTGTACGAGTGGATCATGAAGCTAGTAGATAGTCAAGGAAGGTGTAGGCTCGACAAACTGATTGTGTGGACTCTAGAGTTGGTACGCAGACTAGAAGCATTAGAAGATAAGATCATGCACGATGTGGACCATTGGCTCGATAGGATTATAGGAGGGTTTATCACCAAGTTACAATAGATTCATTTCATACCACTCAGTCTACTAGTATCCTTACACCTAACTCCAGTCATGGCAGGCTAGCAAGCCCTCACAAAGATAGAAAGAATCATTGTTGCTAGGTATGGACCCTTGGTCTTGCCTGTTCTTTTAAATGCCATGTGTGATGTAGGAAAGTATTCCCTCTACAGACATAGGCAACCCCTCTAGCCCTAGAGTGGGTCTAGTCACAAACAAGGACAGATCAACAATATCCTTCCTTAAACAGTCATAGTTGGAGGCCTACCTCAACCGATGGTCAATGGAGTTCTATTGCGTTGCTCCAGCCTCCGCTTCCTTCTCCTAATGAGTAATCAACCTGAAACAATGCAAAGGAAATACAACAAAGCACGTAACCAGAACAACAATGATCTATTTACTCACAAAGTCAAGAAGTCATGAGCTATCAAGTACATTACATACAATACATAGGAAAACATCATTGATTGCATTAATAATGAAATAAGAGTAATCTTACAACCAAAGTCTTGACGTCACAAGCCTTCTCAGAAGGATCCAGCCAGCATGTTCCTCAAGCATTCACTCTTTGAAGATGGATCTCCCAACATATAAATCTCTCTTACTCACAAGTTTTACGCAATATTAAGGGCACTTCACATCCTTCCACAAGCTATCAAAAATCCCACACTTGTCACACTCACACCAACTATCTAGCAAACTCACAAACACTAACAGCACTGCTCGACTAGCCAACTATCAGCAACCATTCCAAAAACTAGCAGCACATAGCAATGGTGAGAGTTTAAATAGGAGAAGGAGTCTCCATGAAAGGTTGAAGAGTGAGCTTATCTCCAAGGAAGGTAGCACAAATGACGAAACAACCACGCCAGAGAAAGGAGGGTGATACAAACTATGCCAACAACCAGGTCTGGAGTCATCTGGAAGGCCGACTGTTGGAACAAATTCGCCCAATCTTGATCATCGTGGGTCTATAACTGATCTTCTGCACTGACATCTCTATTGAATAGCGTAGCTAGTCAGGTCATCGCTGAATATTACAAGCGACCTCACGTTGGCACATAAAATCAGACCATCGCGAGAATCAGGTGTACTTCCACGATGGCAGTGCTTCTGGACTATTTAGGAGTGCCCTTCAGCACGTTTATTTAGCCAATAGTCGCGATGAGGCAAAAACCTTTGGAAAAGTGGGTCATTTGGCAACATCAGAGAGCATTTTTCTAATATGAACATGTATGACTTGGACACATGACACAGTAGGAAGACTAGGATGAAGACAGTAACAAATCACAGTGTAACAAATGCCCCCTAAAGTATGAAGCCCAAGAGAGAGGGAGGGGTGAAATTCTTTACAAAACTGACTGAGCTGGAACACCATCTAGAAGAAATTGCACGCAAGTACAACTAATATCCCTGATAATGAAGTACATGTAGTCTAGGTATGGGCGCAACAATCCAAAATACATATGAAATAGGTCTATGGTATGAACGCAGCCATCTAGCTAATGAGACTATGATGATAATAAAGATATGGTCACAGCCATCCATGAAGACTCAGGTATGGTCGCAACCATCCATCAATGAGTCATGTAATCATAAACCAATCCACGTAGCCTGAATATATGTAATTTGCGTTCAAGGTATTGAACCCATCTAAGCATAGTACAAATTCTAGCATGTGAATAGATGTGTTGAGGTCGAGCATGATAGAAAATTTCTTAATTATCGATCAATGATGGAAACTGTTAACAAGCACGAGAGAAACCACCAATAATGCCAATGGCTCTCAAGGTACTGTCGAGCATAATCCACAAAGTGTGAAAAAGGAGTTGAAGTTGAACACTCATGGAATCACCCAATCGATGACCAATATTGAAAGTCAACCATCAGGTGCGAAGAACTTGCCATTGAGGCAAGCAAGCTCTGTGGCACCAAAGGGTATCTCTAGGTCAGTCTCTTGGATAATGAGCTAATGTCCACAGGAGACAACCCATCGTAGGAGGGCCATAATTTTTCCCCCATCAACGACACGACATAAGGAACAAGTGGTAGATGGCGAAACACAGTATCAAAGGAGAAGGCAAGGGTGTAAACTACAGAAGGATTATACTCTTGAACATAAGTATGGGGGATTTACGCAGTGCATTATACTCTTGAACATGTCGGCGACATGACTTCGGAGGGTGGCAACATTCGAATACCAAGGGATCAGAGGTTCGATGGAGACGACATGAATTGGATGCAATGAGGCTAAATGACAACCCAAACCTGCGGAAGGCCAAATGATGATGTATGGATGTCCTAAAACGACAAGAAGCAAAAGTATCGATGTTCAAGAGTGACTAGCTGCCATAGACAATCAATGATAAACCTGTTGTTGAGTCCAACCTAGTAATAATTTAATGAACCCTAGGAAGGAGAAGTGTTACACAGTAATTTTTCACTGTCTTCACTCCAGTCTTCCTACTATGTCATGTGTCCAAGTCATTCATGATCATGTTAGACAAATGCTCTCTGATGTTGCCAAATGAACCACTTTTCCAAAGGTTTCTGCCTCATCGCGTCTGTTGGCCAAATAAATGCGCTGAAGGGCGCTCCAAAATAGCCCAGGAGCACTGCCATCGTGGAAGTACACCTGATTCCCGCGATGGTCCGATTTTATGTGCCAGCGTGACCGTCGCTTGTAATATTCAGTGATGACCTGACTAGCTACGTTATTCAATAGTGATGTCAGCGCGGAAGGCCAATTATGTTCCCGCGATGATCCATATTGGGCGAATTTGTTCCAACAGTCGGCCTTCCAAATGACTCCAGACCTAGTTGTTGGCCTAGTTTATGTCACCCTACTTTCTCTGGCATGGCTGTTCCATCATTTGTGCTACCTTCCTTGGAGATAAGATCATCTTCCCACCTTTCATGGAGACTCCTTCTCCCATTTAAACTCTCACCATTGCTATGTGCTGCTGGTTTTCGGAGTTCTTAGTCTTTAGAATGGTTGTTGATAGTGCTGTTAGTATTTGTGAGTTTGCTAGATAGTTGGTGTGAGTGTGACAAGTGTGGGATTGTTGATAGCTTGTGGAATGCTGTGAAGTGCCCTTAATCTTGTGTAATACTTGTGAGTGAGAGAGACTTTTATGTTGGGAGATCCATCTTCAAAGAGTGAATGCTTGAGGAACATGCTGGCTGGACCCTTTTGAGAAGGCTTGTGACATTAAGACTTTGGTTGTAAGCTTACTCTTATTTCATTATTAATGCAATCAATGATGTTTTACTATGTCTTGTATGTAATGTACTTGATAGCTCATGACTTCTTGACTTTGTGAGTGAATAGATCATTGTTGTTTCGGTTACGTGATTTGTTGTATTTCCTTTGCATTGTTTCAAGCTAATCACTCATTAGGAGAAGGAAGCAGAAGCTGGAGCAGTGCAACGGAACTCCATCGACAACCAGTTGAGGTAGGCCTCCAACTATCACTGTTTAAGGAAAGCTATTATCGATCTGTCCTTGTTTGTGACTAGACCCACTCTAGGGTTAGAGGGGGTGCCTCTATCCATAGAGGGAACAATTTCTTGCATCACAAATTGGCGAGTCCGCTGGGGAGTTTTGGCCTTTTTTCTTCTCTTGTTTACTCTTGTCTTGATTTTTTGTGTTGGTTTTGGGGATTAGTTACCAATCTTTTGAGTTTCCTGGCCTGATCTGGGAAATGCCCTTATTTTATTAAAGAGTCATTGTCTTTGGTTTGGGAGTTATTGGTTCGCCTGTTATTGTTTCAAACATCATCACGGATTTTAATTTAACAGCCGCGTTGTCATCACGTCACCCCTTTTGTAGTATCATGTTCATCGCGTAATTATGCTTAACAGTCGCGATGGTTCTGTAAATCGAACCATCATGGAAAATTCGTGTACTTCCACGCTGCCATCGCTTTGTTGCTG
The DNA here is from genome assembly GCA_031772625.1 of Pinus tabuliformis. NCBI lineage: Eukaryota > Viridiplantae > Streptophyta > Pinopsida > Pinales > Pinaceae > Pinus > Pinus tabuliformis. The sequence goes on from CM062809.1 coordinate 1,255,446,389, forward strand.
TGGTGTGCTCTTTATCAGTGCTTGTTGCTTGTGTATCACCCGCGCTGATTGCTGTAGAATTGATTTTTTCAATTCTGCCACCTGAATCCATCAGTCTTACTAGTCCCTTACTGTTCTCACTTGTTTGATGACTTTTTTTTCACTGTTTAGAGGTTGAGGCACTCTCTTGTGAGCTTTGTTAAATGAATCTTGTTTTTCTTGCTTTGTGACCTAGTTTCATTGTTTCAATTCTTTTGGATCAATTCCGCTTGGTTGCATGTTTGCAAAGATTCGTTTGCTTCTTACTATTGGTTTGATTAAGCCTTCCCCTTTGCTTAATTTTGGTTGATTGTTTAGTGATTTTTATTGGACCAATATTGGCATTGATTCGATTTCTCTTCACTACCCAAACATAGATTACAATTGTTTGGATCAACCATTTTTCCACATTTGTTTGTTTCTTATTGGTTTCTTTTAGATTAGAGGCATCAAAATAAAAAGGATTGCATTTCATTTGGCATGCGAAAGTGAAAGTGAATTTGCATTTCAAGTTGCATTTTGAAAAGCGAATGATTAAATCTCTCATTAGTAGTATCCGTGCACTTTAGGAATTGATGTCTGCATTGAGTGACTATTTTGTTGCCCTAGTTTTCTTGGTTTGGGAATGATTTCTCTACCCTCCCATAGGTAGGTGTTCATCGAAAAAAAAAAGATATTTCTTTCATTCTAGCTGCATCCTAGGATTTTTTATATACACACGGTAAGGCCTGAAAACTTAAACATAATCCAAGATCAACTCTAAAATGAACTGAATAAATCTAACAATGCATTGGAACATAACGCAAACATTTAGAGGTCTAGGCTAGAGACGTGCTCTGACGTCGTTAAACCTAGTCACTTTTGTTTCCACTCAAGGTTGGGTTATTCCTCCTTCTGTTACTCAATAGGGGTCTAACACAAAATTGTGCTCCCATGTACCGTCGACTATATGCTGGGAGACCCCACTAGGTTATCATCCTTTATCCATAGGAAGCCATGTCTCTCGCCTTACAAGTCATAATGCACCGAACATAGCATTCGGGAAGATTGACTGCCATACAGAAAGTCCTTGGTTTTCATATGACTGCCAAGGCTTATATGCAGTTTTACAGACTTTTCTGGTAAACCTTTTTCCTAGTTCTCCAGAGTAGTCACTTTCGTTCCTTTCCAGACTCCCTAAAAGAAAAGGTCCATCTAAGCACTTGTCACTTCAGGCTCATTAAATATTTGAAGGCGACTAGAGTCATCTTTTGTCATTTTCTCCACTCTTTAAAGATGAAAGGTCAAGTTTTGTTCCTGTTTCTTAAAATTTATTCGGCCACAATTCACATTTACCCTGTTAGATCTTGTTTGCGTTAGCTTGAGTAGGGTCCTTTCTCATTCTCGATGGAAAATTCCTCGAGTTTACAGGCCAAGGTTTTCCCCCAGATGGAAATCCTGGTCTGTTTCCCTCATTTGGAACTGTCGGTGCTCCATATATGGCAACATTGCCTTTTCCTGGGTTAACCATCGATTTGCCCATATGGTTGTTTTCAACCTCGGTGGTCCCAATCGTCATGACTCCTATTCCACAATCTCCTTCGTCTAAATCACGACATGTTGATTCCAAGGTTGAGCCTATGCCTTCTTCTCCTGTTTCTTCCTCCTCCTCTCCTCCTTCACCTGGTGAAAGCTTCATATCTAGTAGCCAGGCGACTAAGAAGAAGAAGAAGATGATGAAGAAGAAGAAGAATTCTAATAAATGTAAGGCCACCTGTGCATTTACTGCTCTGAGTACTTCTTAGGTTGTACTACCCTCTGCTCCTCCACATAAGGTTAAGTTTCCTTGTAAATTGTGCAAGGGTGACCATCTTCTTCATGATTGTCCTAAAATTCCTAGGATCTTAGATGTATGGTATCACGATCCAGCTCGTCCCTCATAATCCTCTAAAGCTCATGGTGATGCTACCCTATCAACTAGTAATGATAATAAGAAAGGAAAGATTTGATTCCCCTGTAGGCTATGTGAAGGCAACAATCCCCTTCACCTTTTTCCACTCATGGATAAAGCTTCTATTGTTTTGGAATGTCTTACAACTTCTTCACCCCAACTTCCCATTGGTTATCAGAGGCTCTCTTCAGACCCTCTCTTGATTGCCAAAGAGATTGACTTAGATTCTTCTCTTGTCTTTCCTCCTCCTTCCAAGCCTGGTTGTGCTAAGCCTATTCCAGACCAACCATTGGTTAGTGAGAGTGTCAACTTGGGTCCACCACCTGTTGATCACTCTGTTTCAGAAGAGCGCCATGCTCATGTTCTTCTCATCTCATCAGATTCTCCCGAGTCCGAAAATGACTCCCCTCTCCCAGTTGATCCAGAGAGTCCTTCAGTTCCTGTAGGGTAGGGGGGAAATCATATGATTCCCCCACCAAGTATTTCAATCATTTCCTTCGACTGAAGTCATTTGACTACATTCTGCCTTCCATCCCATGTGCCTTTCTAGATTACAGTACATGCCTATGATAAAGCAGTAACTGGCACTGTCTTGGATGAGGGTGCATCTGTCAGTCTTATGCCTTCCACTACTTAGCAAGCTTTGGGCTCCCAACAGCTTATGTCGGTTGCACAGAATCTGTTGGCATTTGACGAAGGAACCAGTTAACCTTTAGGGATCCTCCCAAAGTTTCTTATTACTTTGGGGTGCAAAACTTTCTGTATAGATGTGATGGTTGTCCAAGGTGCTTTAGATTTCAGTATTCTTCTTGGCCGTGACTATGTTTATGCCATGGGGGCCCTCATCTCTTCACTTTTCCATGTGGTTTGTTTTCCACACGACGGAAGAATGGTGACCATAGATCAATTATCATTCTTTATTCCCCTAGTTCCTCCTGCGCAGTTTTCATCCCCTCTTAGTTCTTTCTCGCAAGCGGGGCCTTCTTTGCCACAGGTCAATTATGTGGCTACCCGTTCCATCTCCGCATATGTTGTTGATCATGCAGATGGTCTCGCACATCATGTACTGGAGGCATTGGAACCTGATATGTCATTGGTACATCATGACATGTATTCCTCCCAGCATGCGTTTCTTCCATCCCGTGAAGACCTCTTGGGAGCCATGTTCTCAGATGGCCCATGAACAAGAGTACGAGCATAGTTCCTGATCTTGTGTCCAATGAAACAAGGAATCATGATGATAGTTTGTTCCTGTGTCAACCTCGTTAAAAAAAGAAACAAGGAGTACCGAGGATAGTTCTTATCTTGTTTCAACCTCCTTAAAAAAAAGAAACAAGGAGTCTCGAGCACAGTTCCTTCTCTTGTGTCAAGCTCGTTACAAAATGAAACAAAGATTATGAGGATAGTTCTTTTACCGTGTCAACCTCATTAAAAAATGAAACAACTCCCCTTTCTAAATCGAGTCTTTGATTAAGATCTCATAAAATCAAAATCAAGTCTTTCCAATATCTCACAAGTGAACCTTCATTCCATCCACCTCGTTGAATGCAATGAAGCTTGGGGGGCATGTACCTCGATTTGCGTCATTACGCTTGGGGGCATGCGAACTTATAACAAGCATAGTTTTTCATTTCAAGCTTGTGTAAACATGAAACCGAATCCAAGCAGAGTTCTCCATGGTTCAAGATTGTGTAAAAATGAACCCATACCTGATTTACATCTCGTGATTGCCATTTTTATCCGCTAGACCGTATTAGATGAGCCTTGGTTATTTCATTCCATCGCCACCATCTCTTTGGCCAATCATATTCTTTCACTTGGTTTTTTATCCTTTCCTAAGGAACCGCAGCGATGAGTGGTTTTATTAGCTTGACCATTACATGTTTTGAGCAGTTCCACCATTGCTGGAACCAATTGCTACCCTTTATACCACTTGTTCCTTTACGACGAGTCACCTTTAAGCTCTTTTTCTAACTCTTAAAATATGAAAATATTTTCGAGTTTTTCCTTTTAGACTCGAATAAAAATGGAAGTCATCTTTAACCTCTTTTCTGACTTGAAAAATGAAAAGATAGCCAAGTTTTCCTCTTGACTCGTTAAAAGAAACAGGAGGCGGTCGCCTTTAAGCTTTTTTCTGACCGTTTAAACACAAAAATATTGCCGGGCCTTTGTCATTTCACGGTCATTACCGGTTACGAAATGACGTGCTTTTGACCACTTTTCTACTTTTTCGGGTCGAAGTCACTAGTTACGAAAAGTACTCCTCGATCGTAAAGGTCGGTCGGTTCTTTCGAGTATCGTTTTATACTTTTTTGGGTTCGAGAGACACAAATGTATGAAAAAGGACCCCCCCTAGAGTTTTCTTATCTGTGTCTTTTTCAAACTCTCTAAACATGAAAAAGACTCCAAGTTTTACCTATGTTGGACTCATTAAATCCTGACGACATTAGACTCATCACCATGATGAGACTCGAGCTTCTCCTTCCTAGGGCTCGTTAAACAATTACTAGGTTGGACTCAACAGCAGGTTTATCATTGATTGTCTATGGAAACTAGTCACTCTTGGACAATGACACTTCTGCTTCTTGTCGGGTTGGGACATCCACACATCGTCATTTGGCCTTCTGCGGGTTTGGGTTATCATTCTAGACTCATTCCATTCGATTCATGCCGTCTCCATCGAGCCTCTCATCCCTTGGTGCCTGAATGCTGCCACCCCCCCCGGAGTCGTGTCGCCGACATGTTCAAGAGTATAATCCTTCTGTAGTTTACACCCTTGTCTTCTCCTCTGATACTTTGTTTCACCATCTATCGCTTGTTCCTTATATCGTGTCGTTGATGGGGGAAACATTATGGCCCTCCTAGGATGGGTCGTCTCCTATCAACATCAGCTCATTATCCAGGAGATTGATCCAGAGATCCCCTTTGGTACCTTAGAGCTTGCATGCCTCAATGGCAAGTTCTTCGCATGTGATAGTCGACTTTCATCATTGGTCATCGATTGGGTGATTCCACGAGTGTTCAACTTCAACTCCTTCTTCACACTTCGTGGATTGTGCTAGACAGTACCTTGAGAGCCATTGGCATTATTGGTGGTTTCTCTTGCGCTTGTTAATTGTTTCCATCATTGACAGGTAATCAAGCGACTTTCTATCATGCTCAACCTCATCACATCTATTCGCATGTTAGGATTTGTACTATGATCGGATGGGTTCAAGACCCTGAACTCAGATTACACATGTTCAAGTTGCGTGGATTGGTTTATGATTACATGACTCATTGATGGATGGATGCGACCATCCCTGAGTCTTCATGGATGGTTGCAACCATACCTTTATCATCATCATGGTCTCAATTTCTGGATGGTTGTGTCCATACCACAGACCTATTTCGTATGTCTTTTGGATGGCTACGCCCATGCCTAGACTACATGTATTTCATTATCAAAGATATCAGTTGTACCTGCGTGAAGGTTCTTCCAGATGGTGTTCCAATTCAATCAATTTCATAAGTCATTTCAGCCCTCCCCCTCTCTCGGGCTTCATACTTTAGGGGGCATATGTTACACAGTAATTTGTCACTGTCTTCACTCTAGTATTCCTACTGTCTCATGTTTCCAAGTCATTCATGGTCATGTTAGAAAAATGCTCTCTGATGTTGCCAAATGAACCACTTTTCCAAAGGTTTCTGCCTCATCGTGTATGTTGGCCAAATAAACGCGCTGAAGGGCACTCCAAAACAGCCCGACAGCGCTGCCATCGCGGAAGTACACCCAATTCCCACGATGGTCCGATTTTATGTGCCAGCGCAGCCGTCATTTGTAATATTCAACGATGACCTGACTAGCTACATTATTCAATAGTGATGTCAGCGCAGAAGGCCAGTTATGTGCCCGCGATGATCCAGATTGGGCGAACTGTCCCAAAAGTCGGCCTTCCAGATGACTCCAGACCTAGTTGTTGGCCTAGTTTATGTCACCCTCCTTTCTCTGGCATGGTTTTTCCATCATTTGTGTTACCTTCCTTGGAGATAAGCTCATCTTCCCACCTTTCATGGAGACTCCTTCTCCTATTTAAACTCTCACCATTGCTATGTGCTTGATAGCTCATGACTTCTTCACTTTGTGAGTAAATAGATCATTGTTGTTCTGGTTACGTGCTTTTTTGTATTTCCTTCGCATTGTTTCAGGCTGATCACTCATTAGGAGAATGAAGCGGAAGCTGGAGCAGTGCAACGGAACTCCATTGACCACCGGTTGAGGTAGGCCTCCAACTATGATTGTTTAAGGAAAGCTATTGTTGATATGTCCTTGTTTGTGACTAGACCCACTCTAGGGCTAGAGGGGTTGCCTCTGTCCACAGAGGGAACACTTTCCTGCATCACAAGAAGCTTGAGTCTTGTCATGGTGACGAGTCTAATGTCGTCGGGGTTTAACGAGTCTGACATAGGTAAAACTCAGAGTCTTTTTCATGTTTAGAGAGTTTCAAAAAGACATGGAAAAGAAAACTCCAGGGGGGTCCTTTTTCATAGATTTGTGTCTCTCGAGCCCAAAAAAGTATAAAACGATACTCGAAAGAACCGCCTAACCATTACGATCGAGGAGTATTTTTCGTTACTAGTGACTTCAACCCGAAAAAGTAGAAAAGCGATCAGAATCACGTCGTTTTGTCACTGATAACGAGCTTGAAATGAAAAAGGCCCAGCAATCATTTTGTGTTTAAACAGTCGGAAAAGAGCTTAAATGTGACTGCCTCTTACTTCTTTTAACGAGTCAAGAGGAAAAACTCGACCATCTTTTCATTTTTTAAATGGTCGGAAAAGAGCTGAAAGCAGACCTCCATTTTTATTCTCTTTAACGAGTCAAAAAGAGAAAAAGTACTCGACAATATTTTCAATTTTTACGAGTCAGAAAAGAGCTTAAAGGAGACTCGTCCTAGAGGAACAAGTGGTATAAAGGGTAGCAACTGGTTCTGGCAATGGTGGAACTGCTTAAAACATGTAATGGTCAAGAGGCTGGCTAATAAAACCACTCATCATTGCGGTTCCTCGGGAAAGGATAAACAATCAAGTGAAAGAATATGATCAACCAAAGAGATGGTGGCGATGGAATGAAACAACCAAGGCTCAGCTAGCAAAATTTAGAGGATAAAAATGAAAATCATGAGGTGTAAATTAGGTATGGGTTCTTTTTTACACAAGCTTGAACCATGGAGAAATTTGCTTGGATTTAGTTTCATGTTTACACAAGATTGAAATGAAAAACTATGCTTGTTATAAGTTTGCATGCCCCCAACACAATGACGCAAATCGAGGTACATACCCCCCAAGCTTCATTGCATTCAAAGAGGTGGATGGAATGAAGGTTCACTTTCGAGATCTTGGAAAGACTCGACTTTGGATTTTACGAGATCTTAATCAAAGACTCGATTTGGAAAGGGAGTTATTTCACTTTTTAATGAGGTTGACACAGTAAAAGAACTATCCTCATAACCCTTGTTTCATTTTTTAACGAGGTTGACATAAGATCAGAACCATCCTCGGAAACCTTGTTTTGTTTTTTAATGAGGTCAACACAAGATCAGAACTATCCTCAGGCACCTTGTTTCATTTCTTAACGAGGTCGACACAAGATTAAAACTATCCTCGGGACACCTTGTTTCATTTTTTAACGAGGTTGACACAAGACCAAAACTATCCTCGGACTCCTGTTCATGGGCCACATGAGAACATGGCTCCCAAGAGGTCTTCGTGGGATGGAAGAGACGCACTCTAGGAGGAATACATGTCATGATGCACCAATGAAAATCGGGTTCCAATGCCCCCAGTACATGATGTACTAGACCATATGCATAATCATCAGCAGAGGCGGAGAGGGAACGAGTAGCCATATAATTAACCTGTGGCAAGGAAGGCATTTCTTGCGAGCAAGAACCAATAGGGGACGTCAGCTGCGCGGGAGGCACCGGGGGACTAAAGAATGATAATTGATCTATGGTCACCATTCTTCCTATCGTGTGGAAAACAAACCACATGGAAAAGGGAAGAGACAAGGGCCCCCATGGCACAAACATAGTCATGACCAAAGAGAAGACTGAAATCTAAAGCACCTTGGAGAACCATCACGTCGATACAGACGGTTTTTTCCCCCAACATAATAGGAAACTTTGGGAGGATCCCTAAAGGTTGACTGCTTCCTCCATCAAACACCAACATATTCTGTGTGACTGGCACAAGCTGTGGGGAGCCAAAAGCTTGCCAAGTAGTGGAAGGCATAAGACTGACAAATTCACCCTCATCTAAGACAGTGCCAGGTACTGCCTTATCATAGGCATGTATTGTAATCTAGAAAGGCACATGGGATGGAAGGTGGAATGTAGTCAAATGACTCTAGTCGAAGGAAACGACCGAACTACTTGGTGGGGGAATCGTATGATTGCCACCCTACTCTACAGGAACCGAAGAAAGACTCTCGTGATCAGCAGGGATAGGAGGGTCGTTCTTAGACTCAGGAGAATTTGATGAGATGAGAAGAACATGAGCATGATGCTATTCTAAAATAGAGTGATCAACAGGTGGTGAACTTAAGTTGACACTCTCCCCAACCAATGGTTTGTCTGCAATAGGTGTAGCACAGCCAGGTTTGAAAAGAGGAGGATGGAAAAGAGAAGAATCTACGCCAATCTCTTTGTCAATGGGGAGAGGGTCTGAAGAGAGCCTCTGATAACCAACAGGAAGTTGGGGTGAAGAAGCTGTAAGACTTTCCAAAATAGCAGAAGCTTTATCCATGAGCGGACAAATGTGAAGGGGATAGTTGCCTTCACATAGCCTACAAGGGAATCGAATCTTCCCTTCCTTCTTACCATTGTTGTTGTTGGGAAAAGTATCCATTCAGAATGCCCCTATCCCACTCTAAGGTGTGATAGTGCCTTAGCAACAAACAAGGAAAACTATCTTCGTATTCTTCTTTATGAAATGTAAATAGAGAAAGAAGGATGTAACTAACCGGTGTCTTCCGCTACTTTGTCGATCCAATCACTCTCTCTTTTGTTCGCTTCCTGCTGCCTGCTCTTTCACTGGTTCAGCTTCACCAAGTTCCTGCAAGATCACAAGAGAGGAAAACTACACAAAAGACATAGATTTACATTCATAACTAGTTTGGATCAGATATAAACTAAATATGCAAATATAACAAAACATCATTGATATACAAGCATATAGGAGAAACTCAAATAGCTTTATTGATATGATAAGAAAGTCCAAGAGGAGATACAACCAAGTGAGTCCCGATCCAGCATCTACCTCCCAGCAAAGGAATCCCTTCCTCTCCTCCAACAAAGCATAAATCACCCAATGTACTAATCTCAATCTCAAACCAACAGCAATTCTCTGCAAAGTACAAAATTCTAGCCTTCTTGAACCTCTGGGTGAGAGATCCATATATAGATGTAAGAAGAGAAGATGAGTCAGCTTATGTTTTGACTTGTGGCTTCTCTCTGTCAGTTCTTGCTTCCACTTGGAGGTTGAGAGCCTCTTACTCATCACTAGTCAAATTCATTGAGGCAAGTGTCATTGGAGAAGATTCTGGAAGCTTCCAGGGTCTTTCCACCTCGTTGAATGAGCTTGCCATTTGTCATTTTCCACTCAGCGCACCCTGGTAGTGCTTTCACCTGCGTTGCAACGCACCTAGCCAGTGTAGCCTCTGCATTTCAACGCAGGCAGCTAGTGGAGCCTCTGAATTGATCCTGAATTGACTGTTTTTGAGTTGCTTTTGGTGGAGAACTTCTGGGAGAAGCTGTCATTGGTTGACCTTGTTCCTTTAGGGGCAGTAACAACGCTTTTAGGTACTTTGGATCCCTTGGATTATGGAAATTTAATGCTCAATGTTGTAAGGCACAAAAATGTCTATAACAGTTGCCCCCTAAAGTATGAGGCCGTTTATCGGGTGAAATTCTTTATTAGGAGGATCCGAAGTTCTTTCAATGCTGGGAGGAGACCTATAATAAGATACAATACAATACATTATTTTTCATACTGTTTTCATGATCTAGCTGAGGCGGGCATTCCCATGCTCAGCTTTATAAATTCATTTTGATGTACATAGAACAGACAATCGTCTGAAGGTAGACTGATGATTTTGATGAAATCATCATCCTTTTGGTAGGATGATTATCTGCTGCAATGCTGTACATGTCAATGTCTTTATTTTTCCTGAATATATATCGCAGCCCGGATGGATGAAACTAGATCCGGGGTCTTCAATCTCGTTCGATCTTCACTCTAAGTACAAGTCGATCCATGTGAGAAATGTTCTGAAGTCGAACATGGAAAGACATCGCTTGATTACCAGTCAATGATGTCAAATGTTAACAAGCGCGAGAGGAATCACCGATATTGATAATGACCCTCAAGGTACTGCAGTACAATTCACGTGGTGTGAATAAAGGACTTGGCGTTGAACACCACGCAAAATCTTTCGGTCGAAGGTCATTGATGTATACCTGTCGCCGGAAGTGAGAAACTTTCCATTGAGGCATGCAAGCTTCAAAGTACTGAAGGGGGTGTTCCTAGATCAACTTCTTGGAGAATGAGCTGATGTCGACAAGAAGCGATCCGTCAAAGGAGGGCCTTAATGTATCCCACATCAGTGACACGGAACGGAGCAAATGATTTTGATGGAGGTGAAAACGATCTGATGATATATGGTTCAGGGTGGTGGTCATGAAAGGATGAAGGATAATGTATGGTAGTGGATGGGACACGGTTGACTTCTCTGGATGACTTCTCTTGAACATATCGGCGACACTTGTGTGATGGATCGGTAGCATTTACCCCAAAGGTGGATGGTATGGCAAGACCATGGCGATGTGACCGGTGAATGAGACAACCCAACCCGACTTAGGCACGGAGTGGAAGTGTCATGTTCAAGAGCGACTTGCTACCAATAAAAGTTCTTTGAGTTTCTCCCAATTTTTCCCCAGTCATTTCTGACTAGTACCTCTTTATTTTTGTCAAGCTTGAGGAGGATAACATATGCTTGTTCTATAATTTTCCCTTCGGGCAAACCCATCGCTATGTTTTAACGAGCCTAGCGATAGTGAAACTCGTTCTCGTCTAAAGACAAGTTTGTCGCTATTAATGTTTTTTAACGAGTCTAACGACAAAGATAACTCGGTCCTTTTCATTTTTAGAGAGTCTGAAAAGGTACGTAAAGATAACTCCGGAAGTCCTTTTTCATCATCTAATCCCTTAAGTCCGAAAAAGTATAAAACAATACAGAAGGGATGAGTTTTCGATAGTTTTAACGAGCCGAACAAAACAAGTGCTCGATCTTTTTGTGCAATAATCCCTCAAGTCCAAAAAGATTAAAATCTAGAGGAGGGATAGCACTTCCCTTCTGTTGGAAATAATACTGAGAGGGGGGGTGAATCAGTATTATCTAGCAATTTACCAAATCTTCCTTATTTGATCTTTTGAAATATTCTTGCATATCAGTACCATAAAACAATGAGCATGAATAAAGAAAATAGACAGTCACACCAAAGAACACAAGATGTAAGGTGGAAACCCAATGCGGGAGAAAAAACCACCTGCTGCAATATGTCTCTATCTTCTTTCAAGAAATTCTTTTTACAATGATTTTGTACTGGTGCAGTCCTTTACCAGCACGCAGGCTGCAACCTGCAGAGAGCTACAACTCTCTCTTGTTTTCCAGTCTCTCCTGGAAGGGAGCTACAACCCCCTACTTCTTTTCATGAAGAATCAAATGATCAACAAGTGTACAACAGATACAGTCTACTACAGATATCAGATCAGTAATTACAGAAACAACCCAGAACACCTTATGGACAGAAATATACAGTCAACAGATCATCTTAAGACAGGGACGCATATTTTCTTTCTGTGGCCTGCGACTGGACGCAGTGTACCTTATGCTGTTCTGCGTGCAGACGCACTGTTCCTCTTTGCTTTTCTGCGACCGACGCACCCAGCAACACTATCGCGCCGCGTCTTTCGCTTCAGAGACGCACCTGAGCCTTTACTGTACTGCGTCCCGGCGCACTTTCCCTTCACTGAATCTGCGTCCCTTCAGATATAGAAGATAAGAGGACTTCAGAACTAACCCAAACACTCAGATCCACAGATCTGATCATGCGCCATATAGATCGTAGTCCATTAGAAGATTTGCCCTTATAGATTTGGACTAGATCTCACCAAGAGATGTTCAACCAAGATGATACTCAATCCAAATGAACTCCTTTGCTTTATATAGGCAAGCTTCTCCCCAAAGCGTGGAACAATACCACGAGCCGACACCATAGAAACACAAAACCGTCGGCTAGATACCACACAAGAAACCCCCACGTGCTTTTCTCTGCCTTGAAATGTGTGCACTGGGCGGACGCACCTCCTGAACGGCTGGCCTGCGTCCCTGGACGCGGGTTCTGCATGGTCTACCTGCGGGGACGCACTTGCTGAACATATTTTCTGCATCCTTCTTGATTTATCACCTGAATGAGTTTGCCATCAAGGACAACACCTGAATCATAATGCCAACAAACTCCCCCTTTGGACTTGATGGCAACCACATAAACTTCAGCTTCATCATTCTCCCCCTTTGACATCAAGGGCAAAGGGTATGCTCCCCCTATGCTCATGCTTCTCCAGATCTGTAACCAGAAATCCATCATGAAGGAGACAGAGACATATTGCAGCTATTTCCAAGATCTCCTTCTCCATAATGCCAACAATGCATTATGTGCTCCCCCTGAGCCTATACCATCAATAGGAAGAGGATCAATAGTGAGATGATGCATCAACAACCCCCAGCTTTTGCCTGAGGTATTCAAAAGTGTCCCTGGGCAACGGTTTGGTGAAAATATCAGCAACTTGTTCCTTAGAAGGAACATACTCCAACTTGACCTTCTGTTCAAGTACTTGTTCCGGAGAAAATGGTACTTGATTGGTATGTGCTTGGTTTTTGAATGCATAACGGATTCTTTGAGATGCTGATTGCACTTGTGTTGTCACATAAGATAGGAATAGGAGGTGTACAAGTGATTTGATAATCCTGCAAAGTCTGCATCATCCAAAGAAGTTGGGTGCAACAAGATGCAGCAGCAACATATTCCGCTTCAGCTGTAGACAAGGCAATTGAACTCTGTTTCTTGCTGAACCAAGATACCAGTCTGGGACCCATAAAGAATGCACCACCACTTGTGCTTTTCCTGTCATCCACGCTTCCGGCCCAATCTGCATCTGTATAAGCATGAAGAGTGAGATCTGTATCTCTAGGATACCATAGGCCATAATTGTTACACAGTAATTTATCACTGCCTTCCTGTCAGTCACCCTGCTGTGTCCAAGAAGTCACAATCACTAAGTGTTTGATCCCTGAACTGGCTAAAAACCCATTTTTCCAAAGTTTTTGTGCATCAGCGCGTTTGTTCCTAAAATAACCGCGATGACCAGCGCCCCACAGTCTATTTCGTGCGCTGCCATCGCGGAAGAACATCACTTTTCCGCGATGACGCACAGCGCGGCTTTCACGTGTCCTTCCGCGCTGACATGGCTTGTTCAGTTATTGTCATGTGCTGACAGTGCGGCAGTCTCCATATAATCCGCGCTGATCCAGTTTGGGCGAATTTGTTCAAACAACCAGCCTTCCAGATCTCTCCAGGCTTGGTTGTTAGCTTTGTGAATGTCGACTCCCTTCTATGGCATGTCTGTTCGACCCTTTGCAACTACTCCCCTTGAAGATAAGCTCATCCTTCCACCTTTTTAGGAGACTCCTTCTCCTATATAAACTTCCACCATTACCATGAGCAGCTGGTTAGAAAATAGCTAGACTTAGCTTGGATTGTACAGAGCTTGTAGTGCTCAGATTGCTGCTATAGGTGTGGTGTGTTAGGAGTGGAAGTGATTGTTTGGTTTGGGGAGTTTGTTTGTGACATTTGTGTGAGAGAGAGAGAGTAGTTTGTCTTGGGAGAACCATCCTCAAAGGTGAATGCTTGAGAATACATGCTGACTGATCCCTCCTGAGAAGTTTACCGACGTCAGGACATTTGGTTGTACTCTTCTCTATTCTGATTAATAATAGATGACTGCTATTATTGTTCCATTCTCGTTTGTTTATGCAATGGATAAATGTGAATTATGTCTTTTCTGACTGGCATATAGTTACTTTTACTAGATTTCACGCTTGCGTTTGCTTTCTCTTCGTGTGTGCAGGTGTCCGTTCGCGGGGATCGCGGAGGACGGTGACCAGCTGAAGCGAAGGAGCGAAGGAGACATCTCTTCGACCAACGACAGCGCAGGAATCCAAGTAGGTGCTCTTTACTTCTTGTTTAATTGTAACTAGGAACATGCGTGGCAGCATTGTGTGATTGTTGCTAGACCCCCATTGGGCTAGTAGGGATCGCCTCTATCCGTAGAGGGGATTTACCTTCTCAACAATTTGGCGACTCCGCTGGGGATCAGCCTTTTTGTCTTTTGAGTCCACTTTTGTGTTTGGCTTTGATTGATTTCTTTGTGGGTTTTTGGGATTGTCTTTTGTGGCTTATGAACTTTCTGGGTGTTTCTGGAAAGCGTCTTTATTATTAAAAAGCTCCTGCCTTTGGTTTGGGAAGTTTTTGTTTTGGCTTTCCTTGTTTTTTACTCCCAGCGCGTTTTATTTCGGAACAGTCGCGCTGACATCGCGGCCCTGTTCTTTTGGTTTTCTCTTCATCGCGCCTGTACGTCTAACAGTCGCGCTGACCTCGTTTTCAAGGGCAGCGCGCTTTATTCGTGTTCTTCCGCGCTGACATCGCGCCCCCTCTTCTTTTCGATTTCTGTCATCGCGTCTGTGTGTCTTATATCCGCGCTGACCTCGTTTGTCCTAGGGCAGCGCGCTTTTTCCCTGACTTTCCGCGCTGACGTCGCAAAGTTGCTAAAGGCCTTCCCCTGTCAGCGCGAAGTTGCTGAAGGCTACCCGCGCTGAGCCTGAAAAACTCTTTTTGTCCAAATCGACCTCCTGAACCTCTTGCTGTGACTTTCCCTTCTTCTCCCCGCTTGTCTGATGACTTGTTTTTCACTCTCTGAACTTTGAACTGTTTGATTACGGAGCTCAACTCCATAGGGTTTCGTTTTGCTTGGTTTTAAGTTTGCAAACAACTTCCCTTCTAGCTGCTTGGTTCACGTTTTCATCCTTACTTTTGCGATTACTGGATTGTGTTTGGGTCTCTAATTGACTGGTTGCGACTCTGGTCCGTCGGATGTTTGCTTTTCTCTATTTGATTTCACGCTCTGAACCCTAGGACATCTAGCGGCCGTGTGTGTGTCAAGCCTCCCGCAAGGATCCCTGTTTGCTTGATTGACCAGCTCGTTCTAGACTCGCTTTTCGCATTTTTTCAGTGATTGTTAGAGTGTATTGGTTTGTGCTTCCAAGTGATCTTTTCCGCTTCCTCCTTGCTTGCAATCCTTGCTTGTTTTGCAGAGCTTAGATCACATAGCTCGTGCATTGCCTTGTTTCCCTTTGATTTCGAGACTTTGGTTGAGTGTTTTGGGAACTTCGTGTGCTCTCATTAAGTAGTTTACTTGGTGTTCAAGTTCCTCCAAATTCCTTTAGGTGTGTTATGTCACTAAAAGAAAATGAATTAGTAGCTTATTTTAAAATTCGAGAAGGAAAAGAACATTTCATTGATTTCCATTTTCAAAAGAAAAGTTTCCTTTCCTCGCTTTAGTTGCATTTAGCTACTTGTTTGTTTGTTTTCGTTTTGTTTAAAAAAATTCTTTGCCCTCTCATAGCTAGAATTCATCGAACGAAACGAAATTCTTTTGCATATAGATTGCATCTAAGTAATTGTGAGCGAACATACGATAGAGCTTGAAATCGAAACTTAATCTCAAGATCAACTATAAAATGAACCAAATGAATCTAAAAACGCATTGGAACTAAACGCAAATATTTAGAGGTCTAGGTTAGAGACGTGTTCCGGCGTCTTAAAACATAGTCACTGTTGTTTCACATTAGGTTGGGTGATTCCTCCTTCTGTGACTCGATAGTGGTCTAATACGGACTGCGCTCCCACGTACCGTCGAGTATATAGGGAGACCCCACTAGGCTTTTATCCTTTATCCATAGGAAGCCGAGTCGGCCGCCCTACAATTCGCAATGCAGTGAACACAGCATTCACGAAGATTGACCACCCGTACCCTAAAAAGTATTCTATGGTTTTGCGAAGAGTTTGGCACACCCTCTACCTAGAGTTCCAGAGCAGTCACTTTTGATCCTTTTCAGACTCCCTAAACGAAAAGGTGCCTGTGAGCGTCTTGTCACTTCGTGCTCATTAAACATTCGAAGGAGACTGGAGTCATCTTTGTCCTTTTCTCGACTCCTGAAATATGAAAAGGTCAAGTTTGGTCCCTGCGTCTTAAAAATTAATTTGGCCACGATAACATCTCCTTTTTTTTAGGTCTTGTGTGCGATAGTTTTGAGTAGGCTTTTATCGATAGTTTCCTTTAAGAGTTCTAAGGGGTCTGGTCATCCTGGCTGACCCATCAACTCCCGGTATAAGTGACCAAGGTTCTCAATCCTCTGTTGCTCCCGAGGTACCAGTTGAAGGCGGTACTCTTCCCATTGTTCCGAGTATCCAGCCTATTAACGTACGGTCCCCAGGCAACCCAGATTACTTGGAAGATTGGAATCCCGTCTGGGAAGAAGATTGGGATACCCCCCAAACCCCCCGTACCCCTTTAGGTATGTCATCTCCAATGGAGGGGGCAGCTTCCAGCATGGGTGAGACACCCGCAGTCACAGACATCGAGACACCCGCGGTCACAGACATTGAGACCCCGATCCCGTCTTCATCTCCCCTCCCTCCACGATATCAATCGCTAAGGGATAGGTATGATGCTAGAACAACTTCTACCACTATATGGGATCCTACTCTCGCTGCCTCGATCGGCCCTTTTGTTTCGCAGCCTCTTTTCCCACCCCTCACGTCAGAACTCAACCCGCCCGTCACCTCAGTTCCCGCTCAACCTACTGTTTGTGTAGCACGTTCGACTCCGGTCGTCAGTGCTGTACCGATTCCCTCGTCTGAAGTTCCTCAAGCTGGTTCTTTTCTTGGAGGCATTCCAGGATCAGGACCGTATGATGCTTATGGGGAACCTATAACAGACCCAGATTACGATGGTCCTGTTTTCTTCTTCGATGCAAATGGTGAGTTCCTTGAGGAAATCTCAGGTCTCCCTCGTCACCCTTTCGAAGAGAACGAGGAATCTTTGAATGTCAGGTATGACCACACTACTAAGTACTTTGGAAACCGAGACCCTCCTCGGCAGCCCATAGGACCACCCAATCAGGACCCGTCATTCTACGTGCAGCCCCCCCAAGGGCAACCGTTATATGGCCCGCCTGACCCAAATCAATCTGGGTATCCTCAAGGTCAACCTTACCAGGAACAACCTATGGACATGGGAGGTCCGCCATACCCATATCAGAATCAACCTACCGGGCAGCCAGAGCAACCGTCTTTTCAAGACCAGCTTGGTTTCCAGCCAGGGCACCCCTCTGGACCAACTGGCTCAGTTTACAATCCCTCAAATCAACCAGCCGTCCAGCAAGGGTATCCTTATGGCCAGGGTGGACAACCCTATGTTCAACAGGGCCCACCTACCCCTCGAAACGCAAATCCTTCTGGGCAAGGGGGGCAACCCTCTGCCCAGCCTATATACCCAAGAGGGCAGCCTGCCGTACAGCAAGCCCAACCCTCTTCCCAACCCGGTTACAGTGGGGGACAAACGGGCCAACCGTCTATACAGCCAAATCAACCCGGGGTCTACCCTCACCGTCAACCTGGACAAGCTGGCCAGCCTCAGCGTCAACCAGCTATCCAACCAATTTGACCACCCGTTCCGCGAAGACAGCCCTTGGTGGCACATGGACAACCTGGCGTTCAGCAAGGCTATCCTGCTGGCCAACCAGGTCCATCTCGAATCCGACCAAGTCAACCTTCGGGACGTGTAGTCCAACCTCAACCGGTTCAAGGACAATACTCTGGGCCTCAGACTCAAACAGGTTATCAACCTCCATATCAAACGCAGCCTGCCTACCAGGCTCCGTATGCGACCCAGCAGTCACATGGCTACCAGCAACCCCAGGGGCAAAATCAGTATACTCCTTACCAAAATTATCAGCGACCACAGGTCACTCCCTATCAAAATTATCAATATGGTCAACCTGGCGGGCAAGCTGCTAATTCATGGGGAGCTGGGGGGCAAACACAGGGACAGTCGTCCGCACACGGACAAAACTCCTACGGACAAACTCCCTATGTGCCAGGTCCTTTCGGACCAGGTCCATCGGGACAAAATTCCTATGCGGCCGGTCCTTTTGGGCCAGGTCCGTCTGGACAAAGTTCGTGGGGGCAACCCCAATCTGGGTGGAACCCTAATACCGCCTCGAACACTCAGCCACAGATGTCCTTCAACCCGCAGCTACCATTTTTGGCTACGTTGGAACTACCCGATGTGTCCAAGTTAACAAACGATCCTATTTTGCATAACTCATGGTGGCCACCGGTTCCGACCAAAATACCAGGTGACTGTCCAAAGTTCGACGGCAAAGCCGGAGAGGATCCTCAAGCCCACGTAATGACCTATCACCTTTGGTGCTCATCTAACTCATGGCTTGATGATTCTATCCGACTGCGCCTCTTCCAGAGGACCCTCACTGGTTCAGCCGCAAAATGGTACATCGAACTTCATCGCGGTATGTTTTCAGACTTTAACTCGTTGGCTATGGCCTTTCTTACTCATTTTCAGTTACCCATTCGGTACGAGACTGGGACCCATTTTCTCACGTCTCTAAAACAGGATACGGCAACGCACATCTCTGATCATATACATGAATGGAGAAGGCGCCGTCGTTTGATTAAATTTTGGATTCCCGATCAACTCCTGACCGACTGGTTTACCACGTCCTTTGTTCCTAAAATTGCCAAAGATATTGCAATGGGGGCGTGTGTAACTGAAGAGCAAGCGATTGCGCGAGCTCAATACCTTGACTTAGTATATTCTCAGTCAGGTACTTTGTATGACTATTTGCCAGATGCCCCGAGGCACGGACAAACCAAAGCTCCACCGAAACCGTCTGTGGATGGAGTTATTGGCTCCGTGAATTCACCAAGTAAGAAATCAACCGCAAACTCTGGGAAGCAGAAACAAAACGCCTCTAACGAGAATGCTTCTCAGAGCCCATCTATTCCTGGGAATACCTCCGAGGTAAATGCCGTTCAGTCCACCGCGGCAGACAAATCCTCGAAAGGCAAAAAGAAAGGAAAGGCCAAAGAAAAATCCGGACAACCTAAGCAAAATTCTCCTAAACCTCCCACCGAGGACGGAGCCAAGCGGAAGCCTAAGTATCCCTGCCTCATTTGCGAGGAGGATCACTACACCAAGGACTGCCCTAGGCGGTCCGAGGTTAGTCGGCTTTTAAAAGGTGCTTCAGGGTCCCCCGCCGTGCTTAAAGAGCCTTTCCCATCCCAGCAGACGCATCAGGTGGCAGACCCTTCTCAATCCTCTTCCTCGTTCGGTTCTCAAGTATTCATGGCAGGAACCATCCCCGTCCACGTCACGACTCGAACGAAAGAATATCCCTCTTCAGCCGGGAAGGAGCCGGAGGTCCCCTCCAGCGCTCCCGCGTCTAGTTCTGGCCCTCTTCACATTGAACGGCCCAGTACCGAGACGATCCCCCGACCCCCTCCCAAAGGTGTACTCAGGAAGTCATCTTATAACCCCAATGCTCGTGCCGCACAGCATTATAGCATTGTCGAGGACTTAGCTCAGGCTCCGTCTGCTATGTCCGCGTTAGAAGTCCTCCAGAGCTGCCCCTCCCAGAGGAAGTCCCTGCTATCAGCAATTGGTGGCATCGACCCGGCAGATTCAGATCTCATTTCTTTCGACCTCGAAGGTTTCACGCAGAGATTACCTCATCAGGTGGCCTTCCTTATACAAGTTCTCATCAAAGGCAAGACGATTCACCGTACTGTCATTGATGAAGGAGCCTCAACCTGCATCATGTCGGTTGCTTGTTGGAAGGCTCTTGGTTCGCCTGCTCTGAGCCAGTCTCCCACCACCCTAGAGGCGTTCGATGGAAGAGAATCTCGTCCACTTGGTATCCTCCCGCGTTTACCTATCTCTCTAGAAGGGAAAACTGTAGAAGTCGAGGTTGAAGTCGTTGACGCTAATCTCACTTACAACCTCCTTCTAGGACGAAGCTGGACTTATGCCATGCAGGCCGTGGCTTCCTCTTTATTCCGTGTCGTTCGCTTTCCCCATCAAGGAAAAATCGTCACGGTGGACCAGCTGTCCTTTTTTGCTTCCTCTTCTGAAGGGAATGTACCATTCGTGGAGCATACCTTCAAATCGCTCGAGAGTGTGGGTGCCGGATTATTTAAAGATCCCTCCTTGATGGGAGTCTTTCCCCTCCCGCCTCCAAATCTCGCCTCCGTTAACATGATCATGACGCATTCTGATCCATGGGTTCTCCCTCCCGTGAATCAAGAAGACTCATGGGGCGAGATGATGCCGTTGAGCCCAGCCGAGCTCAACTACATCGAAATAGTTGCTGCATCGGCTTCAACCTCCGGACCTGCTATTCTGAGCAGCGTTCCCGATTCACCTCAAACCTTCCCCTGGTCAGGAGAGAAGGCCACCTCGGACCCCCTGAAAGAATCATTCCCATCCGACGAGGCTATTATCGAGACTATGTCTCCCGAAGAGCTCCCTTGGTTTGATCACCACCATCGCTCTTCGTTCCTCCCTCCTCATTCGGAAATGGCCACGTGTCTCGGAAAGTTTGCTTCATGTCTCCCACATATCCCTCTCCAAACACCTATCCAGTTATATCAAGTGTCCTCGGAAGGGAACATGGGTAACATTACACAAACTTTGGCTATCGACATCTCTGTCAAAACAGGAGTTGTCGAAAATATTCATATTGGAGTCACATGTACTCCCGAGGAAATTCAAATCTACACAGATCTATTTCGTGAATTTCGTGATGTTTTCGCATGGTCTTACGAAGAAATGCCCGGCATTGACCCCAGTATCGTGGAGCACGAAATCCCTACCTATCCTGGGGCTAAGCCTGTTCGTCAGCGTTTACGCCCGGTGCACCCTCGAAAGGCTGCAGCCATCAAGGCCGAAGTTGAAAAGCTTTTTCGAGCTGGTTTCATTTATGCCATTCCCCTCACGGAATGGGTATCTAATATAGTTCCTGTCAATAAAAAACAGGGCACTATTCGGGTTTGTGTTGACTATCGCGATATCAATCGCGCCTGTCCAAAAGATAACTTTCCACGCCTTTTATTGATCAGCTTATCGATGATTGCGCAGGAAGCGAAATTTATTCGTTCATGGACGGCTTTTCTGGTTACAACCAGATCAACATAGCCCCCACAGACCAGCACAAGACTGCTTTCATTTGTCCTTGGGGCACCTTCGCTTACAAGAAGCTACCTTTCGGTCTTAAAAATGCCGGCGCCACTTTCCAGCGTGCGATGTCGTATGCTTTTCATGATATCCGAAACATCGTACAACCTTACCTGGATGATCTACCCGCTCATTCAGCTAAACGTCAAGACCATCCATCTCATTTACGCGAAATCTTCCTTCGCTGTCGACACTACCGTATTCGACTCAATCCGCATAAGTGTGTCTTCTGCGTGGAATCTGGCCGACTACTCGGTTTTATCGTCTCCCGAGAAGGCATCCGTTTGGATCCCCTTAAAGTCGAGGCCATTGTGAATCTTCCGCCCCCTGCCACTCTACAGCAATTACAAAGCTTGCAGGGAAAAGCCAATTTTCTCAGACGATTCATCCCAAATTATGCCGAGGTGGCCAAGGGTTTCACGCGATTACTAAAGCGAGACACGCCCTTTCATTGGGACGCTATCGCTCAACAATCTTTTGAGCATCTTAAAGACCTTCTGGTCTCAGCTCCGCTCCTAAGACCTCCAAATTACCACCGTGACTACACCCTTTATCTGGCCACTACCGATACCACCATCGGCATGGTTTTAGTGCAAGATGATGACGATGGCTCAGAGCACGTTGTATACTATCTTAGTCGCAACCTCCTTGATACAGAGACTCGCTATGCATATGTCGAAAAGTTGGCATTGGCTGCTGTATGTGCCGTCCAACGTTTCCGTCATTACATCCTGTTGCGCACAACGACCGTGATCTCTGACTGCAACCCCATGACCTATATTTTATCGCGTCAGTTGCTGGGGGGCAAATACTCGAAGTGGATCGTAATCCTCCAAGAGTTCGACTTGGAATTTACTGCCGCCAAGTCCAAGAAATCACTGGTCTTTGCTGAACTGCTCTGTTCCTTACCATCTCAATCTGCACCATCTCATTTAGAGGAGCAAATTCCGGATGAAACACTCTTTCTCATCAGCACTCTCGACCCATGGTACGGGGACATCATTGTATATTTACAAACGTCTTCGTTTCGTCCCAATACATCAAAGGAAGCCCGACGACGGATACGTCATCAGGCTCAACCGTATCGCATTTTAGGCGACACCCTGTACCGCCTCGGCGTCGATTCCCTTCTTCGCCGATGCTTAACTCTCGAGGAAGCTGAGCGAGTCATGAATGACTGCCACTCCGGCGCTTGTGGCGGCCACATGTCCGGATACGCTACCGCTCAAAAGATCCTCCGCGCTGGTTATTTCTGGCCTTCTATATTCAAGGATTGTATCCTTGCTGTATGCGCATGCCATGAATGCCAGGTTTACCACCGGAAGATGCGTGCACCTGTTGCACCACTGCACCCTGTTGTAACCGTAGGTCCATTTGCCAAATGGGGCATCGATTATATGTCCTGTAACCCTCGTTCGGCCGGGGGGCATGGGTACATTATCGTTGCCGTGGATTATTTCACCAAGTGGGCCGAAGCAATGCCTACATTAAACGAAGACGGTCACACAGCGGCGCAGTTTTATTCAATCATATCATCACTCGCTTCGGAGTCCCTCAGGCTATCGTTACAGATCATGGAAAGCATTTCCGAAATCATATGATGACAGAATTAACGAACCAGTTAGGCTTGCGTCAAGATAGTTCGTCACCCTACTATCCTCAATCTAACGGTCAAGTTGAAGCTGTGAACAAAGTTTTGATCACCATGCTTCAACGCACCGTCAATACGCACAAGTCGAACTAGCATCTAATGCTTTTCCCAGCCTTGTGGGCCTACCGGACTTCTGTGAAGGATGCCACCGGTTTCACCCCGTTTCAACTGGTCTATGGACTGGAGGCTACCCTTCCCGTCGAATGTGAAATTCCTTCATTAAAATTAGCTGTCGAGTTGCTTCCCAACACCACTTCGGTGGAGGAACGACTTCTTTACCTAGAACGGTTAGACGAGACTCGTCGTTTGGCCTCTCTGGCTATTGAAGCGCAGAAGAAGAGAGTCAAGGCTCACTTCGATCAGAATATTCATCCTCGTTCCTTTGTTGAGGGAGATTTAGTACTGCTCTACGATCAAGCTAAGGATAAGCTGGGGGCAGGAAAACTCGAATCCATGTGGTTAGGCCCCTACATCGTGAAACGTGTTTTACAAAAGGGCGCATATGAGTTGATTGATTATGAAGGGAATCCTCTTGACAAGCCCCGAAATGGGCTCTATCTGAAGAAGTACTATGCATAACTGCTCACAGTCACTTTGTATATACGTGTGTTTTTGAGTTTTTACTGCATGAGTTTCTTTTGCTTTGGTGTGAAGGCGTGTTTTTGCCCCTTATTATGCTTTCTCTTTCCTGCGCAGATGTCTCGTACTCCTTATGTTGGTTTCGCTGATGGTGCCTGCCGTAGTACTTGTAATTTGTCTTCGGCAGCGTGGGTGATCTACGATCCTCACGGGGAGTTGATAAACCTGCAGGGTGTGTGCCTAGGTCGTACCACTAACAACGTTGCCGAGTACAGTGCTGTAATAGAATTACTTGCCGAAGCAGTTGACCTCGGCATCCGAGAGCTAGTGGTGAACCTGGACTCCCAGTTGGTGGTCCATCAATTAAACAGGCGATATTCCGTCAGAGACCAGCGCATATTAAGGTTATACCTACGTGTGAGATTGTTAGAACGAAGTTTTGATTACATTACTTATCAGCATATTCCGAGACGATTAAATACGTTGACTGATGCATTGGCAAATCGTGTATTAGACAGACATTTGCGAAACAGATAAACATCATACAAGGAAGGAAAGAACAGCATAGTAAGACCATAAGCATATGTAAATAAATCATTCCAAGCATAGTTTGCACGTGTGTTTTTAAGCTTGCATTAAACATATAAAATCCATGAGTCAAGTGTCATGCAAATCCATACATAAGATCACAAATTGTACTGAACAAACGCATAACACAAGATAACACATCATCACATGTAACAACGACTCATCCAAAAACCGGTATGTATATATATATATATCGTGTGGCGCACTGAGGCGCTCAAAAATAGAAGTACGTGTCCAAAAATCTCAGTACATCCGAGTCATAATGTCTCAAAATAAACAGTGGAAATAAAACCTAGGTGACTAATCGGCTGGGTGGTGCTCTCTGTAGTACACGGCCGCTCGTGCCACCCGCCTCAGAAGGCGGTGCACTCTGGGTTCCACACCCACTGTGTGGATCTGATGCTCCACAGGGACCTCCTCAACCCCCTGGAAATCCGGCACCCCCTCCAGCAACCCCTCAAGGTTGCGAGCCACAGCCTCTGGTGTGTTGGCCCCTGGAGGGGCTAAGGCCAAAGCTCCGGCTCCTGGGCCCTCTCTCCGTGCCGTGACAGCCAGGCCAATCGGTCTAGTAGGCCCCACATCTGCATGACAAGACATTTATTAGGACATGTACATAATAAATAAATAAAAATATACAAAACTCAAAAAGACAAAAAGTGTCATACCTGCATCATCCCACTGTTCACCGGAGGCAGCACCAAGTCAGGATCATTGCGGAAATCCATCCCCGCATATGGCCAATCCTGTACGAAGATCTCCTGTTGGTCCAACCAGTCTCTGAAGTATACCCCCCAGCTATGTGGTCGGCCGCCACCCCCACGTGGCATAATCCGAGCCCATCGAGTGGCCCTCGTCTCTCGAGGATCTCTGGGGGCATCCACAGCCATAGACTGCAGCCGCATGGCTGGTACTCGCTCCAGAATGAGCGGGACCAGGATCGATCCATACCCGAATTGCTTCGTCTCTCCGCGACGGCAGTTGCTCAACTGCCTTTTCATATTGTTGCACACTGCAGTGCACCAGTCAAACACGGTAGGCTCGAGGCACTCGAGGGCTAGTAGGAGATGAGTCTTGGACGCCTCATGGTTCGCCATGCTGCCCGCTGCCCGGGTCACCATGAACAGGATGGTGCGCAGCACTATGTCTCTCACTGTGGGGATCGAGCACTTCCCACTCCGCGTCTTTACCGCCCCTGGGCAAACCTCGGCCATCAAGTCGTCCAGGGTACCACCGCTAGGTCGCTGCCCCTCTAAGATGGGCCTCCCACCTCGGCGCGACAGCCCAGTCAAAAAGAAGATATCCATATGATCAAACTCGATGTCGTGACCACGGATGGTGAATTTTTGGTCCACCGGGTTCCATGCCCTGATCAGCAGCTCCAGCAGATCATGTTGGGCCCTCAGACGCGGCGTAAGGAAGAATTTCATGAATCCACACGCCCGCATGGCGTTGCAACAATTTACGTCTCCCCAAGCAGCCACATCCTCTACATCGTGAACTCTCTCTTGCCATTGAAAGGCCATGGTGTCCTGCATGAATAATAAAACCGATCAGAAGTGCTTCCAGGTAAAAATTCACGTTCATTTTCAAAAACAAAATTTTTTCCGCGCCAGCGCGGCTGTTTTAGAAACAGCCGCGCTGACAATGGCAGCTCTTTGTAAAAAATGCGAGGTCAGCGCGGAAGAACACGCCTTTTCCGCGCTGACCCGAAGTTGATTACATTGACTATTTTTCGATCAGCGCGACCCCGTGGGCAATTTCCGCGCTGACCGAGGGCGCACCCATGCAAATAAAAAAGTGCCCAATTGGGCCTATTCGACCGTTAAAAAACTCCTCAAATAAACCAGAATGCAGGGCAACGGAATGGGAACCTACCTGGGGAAGCAGATCTGAAAATGGTCTCCGGATGGGCTGAAAATCGCTCCGTCAACTTTTTGGTTTCTCCACGTTCTTCGCACTCCAAATAGTAAAATGGTAAAAATAACTTATTACCTCCTCTATTTATAGTAAAATTCCTAAATTATCATATTTTTTGGGTTTTTACCATTTTTAGCCATAAAACTAGCCTTGGTTCTGTTTTTTAAGCATGTTTTTTTTACGCATATCGAATGGATTTATGCGGGTAATGCCCTTGTGCAGGTACAGGTATCGCAGCTTGGTCATGACCATTCACGATTCATGTGATTCCCAAAGTGTCGTCTCTAAGCTCTTTTCCGACGTTAAACAAGAGAAGATGGCCGAGCTCCCTTTCAGCTCGTTAAAGGGAACGAAAGGCGGTCGTTTTTAAGCTCTTTTTCCGACCGTGAAACCAAAAAGATCGCCGGGTGTTTGTCGTTTCGCACTCGATATTGGCTCTAAAACGACGTGTCTTCGACCACTTTTTTACTTTTTCCGGTCGGCGACACTATTTATGAAAAGTACTCCTCGGTTGTAATGACCGGGCGGTTCTTTCGAGCACAGTTTTATACTTTTTCGGGCTCGAGAGACACAACTGTACGAAAAAGGACCCCCCTGGAGTCTCCTTTTCCGCATTCTTTTCAGACTCTCTAAATAAGAAAAGACGCCGAGTTTTTCCTTTGTCAGGCTCGTTAAACACTTGATGACATCGGACACCGTCGAAATGACACTCTTCAAGCATATGCTATCCCCGTCAAGCTTGTCACCCAAAAATAATCGGGGTACCTGCCTGCAAAGGTGGGGAAAATGGAACTTTGATTACAGTCGTCTCGGCAGTACGTCGCTTTTGAACATGGCACTCCGCTGTTTCGTGTCTGGGTGGGGTCATCTCATCCCGTTTTCACTAGCCTCCATGGGTTTGGGACATCCTATTTGACCTCTCATCTGTTCATTGCCGTCATCATCCTACCCGCTGCTCGTTTGATGTCAAGTACTGCCAAATCCGTTACAGTGCCGTTATGTGTTCAAGAGAAGTTGTCCTCTGCCACAAAGCAACCTCGTTCGCTATCTCATCACAAATTATTATACCTCTGTCTCGTGTCGCTGATGTGGGAATCATCATGGCCCACCTTCGATCAAGGTCACTTCTCGTCGACTTCAACTCATTATCCGAGAAAGTGACTTAGAGACTCCTTCCAGGTGCCTTGGAGCCTGCATGCCTCAATGGCAGGTTCCTCGTGTTCGACGCGAGGTTTACATCATTGACCTACGATCGAATGATTCCGTGGGTGTTCGACACCAGCTCATTGATTCACACGCTACGGATTGTACCTATAGTACCTTGAGGGCCATTGTCATTATTGGTGGTACCTCTCGCGTCTATTAACGGTTCTCATCATTGACCGGTAATCAGGCGATGTTCATACATGTTCGACTTCAACCCCTGTATTCACATGTGTGGACTTGTACTCTGTTCGGGTCGAGATGGAGCGCAAGACCCTGGATCCTTGCTCACTGTGGTCCAGGTTGCGATTTTGTGGATAATCATTACATGACTCATTGATGGATGGCTGCACCCATACCTGACTCTTCATGGATGGCTGCGACCATACCTTATCATTATTATGGTCTCTTTAGCTGGGTGGCTGCGTCCATACCATAGACCAGTCTTGCATGTCTTTTGGATGGCTGCGCCCATGCCTAGACTGCGTGTACATGATTGTCAGAGATTTTTCGGTACTTCCGGGTGGTGTTCCAGTTCGGCGTGTGTTGTAAAGCATTTCACCCCTCCCACTCTCTCGGTCTTCATGCTTTAGGGGGCATCTGTTACACAGTAATTTATCACTGCCTTCCTGTCAGTCACCCTGCTGTGTCCAAGAAGTCACAATCACTAAGTGTTTGATCCCTGAACTGGCTAAAAACCCATTTTTCCAAAGTTTTTGTGCATCAGCGCGTCTGTTCCTAAAATAACCGCGATGACCAGCGCCCCACAGTCTATTTCGTGCGCTGCCATCGCGGAAGAACATCACTTTTCCGCGATGACGCACAGCGCGGCTTTCACGTGTCCTTCCGCGCTGACATGGCTTGTTCAGTTATTGTCATGTGCTGACAGCGCGGCAGTCTCCATATAATCCGCGCTGATCCAGTTTGGGCGAATTTGTTCAAACAACCAGCCTTCCAGATCTCTCCAGGCTTGGTTGTTAGCTTTGTGAATGTCGACTCCCTTCTATGGCATGTCTGTTCGACCCTTTGCAACTACTCCCCTTGAAGATAAGCTCATCCTTCCACCTTTTTAGGAGACTCCTTCTCCTATATAAACTTCCACCATTACCATGAGCAGCTGGTTAGAAAATAGCTAGACTTAGCTTGGATTGTACAGAGCTTGTAGTGCTCAGATTGCTGCTATAGGTGTGGTGTGTTAGGAGTGGAAGTGATTGTTTGGTTTGGGAAGTTTGTTTGTGACATTTGTGTGAGAGAGAGAGAGTAGTTTGTCTTGGGAGAACCATCCTCAAAGGTGAATGCTTGAGAATACATGCTGACTGATCCCTCCTGAGAAGTTTACCGACGTCAGGACATTTGGTTGTACTCTTCTCTATTCTGATTAATAATAGATGACTGCTATTATTGTTCCATTCTCGTTTGTTTATGCAATGGATAAATGTGAATTATGTCTTTTCTGACTGGCATATAGTTACTTTTACTAGATTTCACGCTTCCGTTTGCTTTCTCTTCGTGTGTGCAGGTGTCCGTTCGCGGGGATCGCGGAGGACGGTGACCAGCTGAAGCGAAGGAGCGAAGGAGACATCTCTTCGACCAACGACAGCGCAGGAATCCAAGTAGGTGCTCTTTACTTCTTGTTTAATTGTAACTAGGAACATGCGTGGCAGCATTGTGTGATTGTTGCTAGACCCCATTGGGCTAGTAGGGATCGCCTCTATCCGTAGAGGGGATTTACCTTCTCAACAATAATTTTGAGTCCCTTGAAGATATTTGAAGATTCTCTTCACTGCTTGAAGATGAGTCTCCTTTGGATTTGCCTGAAACCTTCCAACTATTCCAACTGCATGCATGATGTCTGGTCGGGTACCTGTCAAATATAGTAAACTTCCAATCATAGATCTGTAGGTTGGTTGATGTACTGCTGCAGATTCATCATTTGCACTGAGACTACATCCTGTGACCATGGGTGTACATACTGGTTTTGCATCTTCCATGCCATATTTCTTCAAAATCTGCTTGAGATACTTGGTTTGAGATAAAAAGATTCCTCCTTCTTTTGTTGGATTTGCAAACCAAGGAAGTATGTCAGTTCTCCTAGCAAGGACATCTCAAATTCTTTCTGCATGACCGAGGCAAAGCTTTGACTCATAGCTTCTTCATTACTGCCAAAAATAATGTCATCTACATACACAACAAGTATTAGTAATTTGTCATTTTCAACTTTTATATAAAGATTGCTATCTGCTGAACCTTTTGAAAAACCTTGTTGATGAAGATATTTGTCCAACCGGTAGTACCAAGCCCTTGGAGCTTGTTTGAGACCATAGAGAGCCTTTTTTAATTGGCATACAAGATTTGGATCGTTTCCAAGAATGAAACCATCTGGCTGTTCAATGTACACTTCTTCATCCAAGTCTCCATTCAGAAAGGCTGATTTCACATCCATTTGAAATACTTTGAAGTTCTGACAACTTGAGAGAGCAAGAAAATTCGGATGGCCTCAAGTCTTGCAACAGGAGCAAAAGTTTCTTCAAAGTCTATTCCTTCTTGTTGTGCATACCCTTTACAAACAAGTCTGGCTTTGTTTCTAATTACTTCTCCATTTTCATTCAATTTATTTTTGAAACCCATTTTGTTCCGATAACATTCTTATCCTTTGGTCTAGGAACCAGCTCCCAAGTGTTGTTCTTTTCGATTTGCTCAAGTTCTTCATCCATTGCTTTCACCCAACATTCATCTTTGCATGCCTCTTTCACATTTTGTGGTTCAGTAGAGGAGAGTAATGCCAAATAACTTGAAGCTTCTGCAACTGTTCTTCTAGTTTGTATACCTGCTTCTTTTTGTCCCATGATCTGAGATTCTGGATGGTTCTTTTGAACATATCTGGATGGAGTCTTTTCTTCTATTCTTGTTCTTTCTTCTGCTTCTTCGTGAGGTCCTTCTTGAGATTGTTCTTGCGGTTCTTCTTCTTCATCATTCTGTCTTTGAGGGTAGCTTTCATCTTCTTCAATGTCTTCACGATGTATTTGCCTAGGAATGTATCCCTTCTCATCAACCACTACATCAATGCTGTCAACAATTCTGCCAAGTCTTTTATTGTAGCATTTGTATGCTTTGCTATGTGGAGAGTAGCCAAGAAGAAATCCTTCATCTGCTCTAGGATCAAGTTTGCCAAGCTGCTCCTCAGTATTCTTGATATAGCATTTGCTCCCAAAGATTTTGAAGTGCTTTACCGAAGGAGTTTTACCACTCCAGAGCTCATGAGGAGTTTGAGTGCTGTTCACTCGGACATTTGTCTTGTTGAGAATAATAACTGCCGCATGTGCAGCTTCACCCCAGAAGGTTGCAGGAGTTCCTGATTCATCAAGCATAGCACGAGCCATTTGCTGGATTGTTCTGTTCATTCTTTCCACTACTCCATTTTGCTGAGGAGTTCTAGCTGTAGAAAATTCTCTCCTTATCCCATGTTCATCACAGAAATCGAAAAATTCATTTGAAGTAAATTCTCCACCTCTGTCGGATCTGAGGCACTTAATTTTGTGACCTGATTCATTTTCAACCAAAGCTTTGAAGGATTTGAATTTTTCGAAAGCTTCATCTTTGTGCTTCATAAGTCCTAACCAAACAAACCTGGAGAAATCGTCAATAAATAATATCAAGTATTCCTCTCCTCTAGGTGTTCTTTTTCTGAATGGTCCACATACATCTGTATGTACTAGCTCAAGAGGCATGCTGGCTGATCCTTCTTTCTCTGGAAAGTTAGTTCTGGTCTGTTTTCCAAACTGACATGATCTACATATGGTGTTGTCAGGAATTTTGATATCTGGAAGATCGCGAACTGCCTGATATTTGCAAGCTTTCCTTATTTGTGAGAAGCTTAGATGTCCCAACCTTCGATGCCATAACCAGTGCTCTTCCTCCTTGCTTAGATAGCATTGTTGTTGTCCTTCATCAAATATGTATAGATTATTTGGAGTTCTTTTTCCTTTGAGAACTGTTTTACCTGTATCAAGATCACGAACAAGACATCCATTTGATCTGAATATAACCTCGGTTCTTTGATCACACATCTGCTTACACTTAGAAGATTATGCTTTAGTCCATCAACAAACAAAACATTTCCAGCCTTAACATCTTCTTTTAAAGGAGCAATACCTTTTCCTTTTATAGTTGCAGGAGTATCATTTCCAAAAGAGACTTTCTTTCCCTTTTCTAAATTAGAATAAGATTCAAGTTTTTCTTTATCACCTGTCATATGCTTTGAACATCCACTGTCAATGTACCATAGATTTTCTTGTCCTTCTGCATAGAATGCTATCCCACATCTTTCTGTTTGAGGTTCCTTTATTTTCCATGTTTTGGTGCCTGAGGCTTGTTCCTTTTTTGTTCTTGTACCTTTCTTTCCGGAAACCTGCTTCTGCATTCAAAGTCTTCATGTCCAAAATTATTGCAAATAGAGCATTCAACTTCATTTTCAAGAGCTGAAAAGTTGTTATAGGTCCTTTTTGTAATCCCTGTCATACTTCTTTGTTTTTGAGCTTCCCTAGTCATGATTGTTTTATACGCAACACATTGAGCTGCTTTGTGACCAAAGTTATGGCAAGAAAAGCATTGTCCATTGAAGAAGTTTATGCGATTATTGAATCTACCAGCCAACTGATTGTAATTTCTATTTTCATCTATTCTTGAACCAAATTGGGAAGATTTTACCTGTGGCTGGTTGTGGCTTTTGTTCACCCTTAAGCTGGATTGCCCCTGATAGTTTCTGTTTGACGTTTGTCCCTGCTTTACCTGATGATCTTCCTTGTGCTCTTGCTCATTTCTTCTTGCTGCATCAAGATAACTTTTTGAAGTGGATGCTTGAGAAGTTTCTCCATTATAGCCCAGACCTGTCTTATTTAGTGGAGACCGCTGCACACTGATAATCTCATTCAAAGTTTCAGATCCTTTGACAAACTTGAGATTAATAGCTTTTGTTTTCTCAATTTCTTTTCTAAGACCAACAATTTCACCTTCTAATTTTTCAAGATGTTTTTCCTTTTCATCAATTTGAAATTGTAGAGTATCAATAATCATGTTCTTTTCTTCTATACATCTCTTGAGTCTAGTAATTTCATCATAAAGGTTATCCACATCTACAGCATCCTCATAATCATCATCTTCAAATGCCATTAACAATATATTTGTTACCTTGTTCATCTTCATCACTGTTTGATAAGCCATCACTATCTTCATGGGTGTAGTAGCTTTTCTTATTTGCACTCTGTTTCTTGTTCCATCTAACTGGTTCCTTTCCTTTATCCTTATAAGAGCATTTTGCAGCATAATGACCTACTCTTCCACAAGCAAAACATTTGAAAGGTAGCTTACCTCTGAACCTTCCAGAACCCCTTTGAAGATTTCTGACAAAATTTGATTCTTCTTCCTCTTCTTCTGGAACATGACTTGCTTCATAGTGATCTTCTTTGCCTGATGCTTTAAAAGCAGCTTCCCTTCTGTCTGATGGACCTCCCTTTCTCATTTCATAAGCAGTTAGAATTCCATGCAGCTGAGACATAGTGAGAACACGGAGATTTTCTTTTCTTCTACTGCAGATACTTTAGATTCAAACTTGGGGGATAAAGATCTTAGAATCTTTTGAACTACTATAGTCTCTTTTATTTCTTCACCCAAATTTTTCATACAATTAACAATCTCATCTACCCGAAGAAAATAATTAGCCACACTTTCATCATTATACATCTTGAGAGTCTCATATTGAATCCTGAGAGTTTGAAGTTTAGCTTCTTTTACCTGTTCATCTCCTTCATAGCTAGTGATCATTTTGTCCCATATCTCTTTTGCTGATTTGAAGTGCATGACCTTCATGAACTCTGTTTGAGATATACTTCCTAATAGAGTACTGACTGCTTTTGCATTTGTTTCATACTGCTTTTTCTCAGCTGGATCTGTAGGAGTAGCTGAAGGAAAGGCATAGCCTGATTCTACAATGTTCCAAACTTCTGTACCAAGAGATTGAAGATATGCAGTAACTCTTACCTTCCAATAATTGAAGTTTGTCCCATCGAAGACGGGTGGCCTGATTGATGCTTCTCTCTCGTAGTTGCTCATGATGAACGATCTACCTTCAAGCGATCAAGCTTTTCTGAAGGACCTGCTCTGATACCAATTGTTGGAAATAATACTGAGAGGGGGGGTGAATCAGTATTATCTAGCAATTTACCAAATCTTCCTTATTTGATCTTTTGAAATATTCTTGCATATCAGTACCATAAAACAATGAGCATGAATAAAGAAAATAGACAGTCACACCAAAGAACACAAGATGTAAGGTGGAAACCCAATGCGGGAGAGAAAACCACCTGCTGCAATATGTCTCTATCTTCTTTCAAGAAATTCTTTTTACAATGATTTTGTACTGGTGCAGTCCTTTACCAGCACGCAGGCTGCAACCTGCAGAGAGCTACAACTCTCTCTTGTTTTCCAGTCTCTCCTGGAAGGGAGCTACAACCCCCTACTTCTTTTCATGAAGAATCAAATGATCAACAAGTGTACAACAGATACAGTCTACTACAGATATCAGATCAGTAATTACAGAAACAACCCAGAACACCTTATGGACAGAAATATACAGTCAACAGATCATCTTAAGACAGGGACGCATATTTTCTTTCTGTGGCCTGCGACTGGACGCAGTGTACCTTATGCTGTTCTGCGTGCAGACGCACTGTTCCTCTTTGCTTTTCTGCGACCGACGCACCCAGCAACACTATCGCGCCGCGTCTTTCGCTTCAGAGACGCACCTGAGCCTTTACTGTACTGCGTCCCGGCGCACTTTCCCTTCACTGAATCTGCGTCCCTTCAGATATAGAAGATAGAGGACTTCAGAACTAACCCAAACACTCAGATCCACAGATCTGATCATGCGCCATATAGATCGTAGTCCATTAGAAGATTCGCCCTTATAGATTTGGACTAGATCTCACCAAGAGATGTTCAACCAAGATGATACTCAATCCAAATGAACTCCTTTGCTTTATATAGGCAAGCTTCTCCCAAAGCGTGGAACAATACCACGAGCCGACACCATAGAAACACAAAACCGTCGGCTAGATACCACACAAGAAACCCCCACGTGCTTTTCTCTGCCTTGAAATGTGTGCACTGGGCGGACGCACCTCCTGAACGGCTGGCCTGCGTCCCTGGACGCGGGTTCTGCATGGTCTACCTGCGGGGACGCACTTGCTGAACATATTTTCTGCGTCCTTCTTGATTTATCACCTGAATGAGTTTGCCATCAAGGACAACACCTGAATCATAATGCCAACAAGTGTCATGTTCAAGAGCGACTTGCTACCAATAAAAGTTCTTTGAGTTTCTCCCAATTTTTCCCCAGTCATTTCTGACTAGTACCTCTTTATTTTTGTCAAGCTTGAGGAGGATAACATATGCTTGTTCTATAATTTTCCCTTCGGGCAAACCCATCGCTATGTTTTAACGAGCCTAGCGATAGTGAAACTCGTTCTCGTCTAAAGACAAGTTTGTCGCTATTAATGTTTTTTAACGAGTCTAACGACAAAGATAACTCGGTCCTTTTCATTTTTAGAGAGTCTGAAAAGGTACGTAAAGATAACTCTAGAAGTCCTTTTTCATCATCTAATCCCTTAAGTCCGAAAAAGTATAAAACAATACAGAAGGGATGAGTTTTCGATAGTTTTAACGAGCCGAACAAAACAAGTGCTCGATCTTTTTGTGCAATAATCCCTCAAGTCCAAAAAGATTAAAATCTAGAGGAGGGATAGCACTTCCGGTCGCTTTAACGAGCTGGAAGGCAAAAGCTTGGAAATCTTTTCATATTTTACGAGTCAGATGAAAAGAGCTTAAAGAAGACTCGTCTTTTGAGGAACGAGTGATAAACGGGTAGCAACTGATTCCAGGTAAGGGTTGGAATTTTCCAATCACGACAGTGTCACAAGGATGGCTAGTGAAATCACTCTTCGCAGCTGTTCCTCAAAATGGGTAAACAATCAAATGGAGATGAATGATCGACCAATGGAAAAGTGGAGGTGACGGTGCAAACACGACCAAGGCTTTAATGGATTATAAATTTACATTCACGGTGGTTATTTACCGGAGGATAGTTCATTTTTTTAACGAGCTTAAACGCGGGTTGAAACACTTGCTCGATCTTATGTTTATTATTTAACGAGCATGAACTATGTGCTAAAACTGCTCGATCTTATGTTTATTTTTTAACGAGGATGAACTATGTGTTAAAACTGCTCAATTAATCTAGTCATATGATAAGAATGTCTCATTTAAGATTCCATTTTTTATGGAGCTTGCACCTTACAAAGCTTTTCTACGGAATCCTTTCTTTATGCAAGCTCGGAAACGACTAATCCCACGAGTTTAAAGGGTTAGAACTACAGGTTTAAAGGGAGGACCTAAAAATTTAAAAAAATAAATAGTCGCCCCTTGCTTGCACTCCAAAAGGTTTGCATGCCCCCAGGTATAAAGTACGATTTCAAGGTTACCCCTCAATTTGCAGATAAAACATTTGTTCTACCAGGAAAGGCCTACCTCTTTCAGGTTACCCAAAGATTGTCTCATTTGCACAGCAAACAAAACACTTCTTGGCGATGTCTACTGAGATAAACAAAGGTGAATGACGACGCCTGCCGATTCACATAACTTTGACAAAAGAATCTTATTCTAGAACAACCCCTCTTCCAATCACGGACGGGGTACGGACTAGTCATATTCTCCCGTGGAAACCTACCCTATACCCAAAGTTTTCCTGCCGAAGCAAACCAGGATGCATGCCCCCTGGGTTCCCAGTCATATCCTTCTGAATCACTCGCGCTCATCGGGAGGACGGACCGTGGGTTGAGACATTTCTTGCGTGAAGAGACCATTTAGGGATGGTATATGACTATTTGCGATGCGTGATCCAGGAAATGAAAGCTGGTCCACGAGCTTGACCACTCTTCCTTCGTGCGGAAAACACATTACCCTAAAGAGTGAGGAGACGATGGCTTCCATGCAATATATATAGTCTCGTCCAAGGAGTAGGTTATAATCCAAGGGTCCTTGAACGACCATCACGTTCATTTGAAAGGTCTTCCCTTTCAATGTGATAGGCACATTGGGGAGGATCCCTAAAGGTCGACTGGTTCCTTTATCGAAGCCTGTCAGATTTCTCATTTCAGGCAAAAGTGCTGGCGAACCAAGCGCTTTCCAAGAAATAGAGGAAAGGATACTCACAGATGCCCCCTCATCAATGATGGTGCCAGCCATAACCATTCTGTATATTTGAACGATAATTCGGAATGGTATGCTTGCTGGCAACCGGGGTCTGCCTAGTTGGTTCCAGTCGAAGGATACAACTAGGTTGCTTGGTGGTGGGACCGAGTAGACGGCCAGATATCGCTTTGACGAACTTCCTTCCTGCGATAAAGGAATGGGTGCATTGCCCCCGTGTTCGTCGGAGTCTGTGTTGATGAAAAGAATCTGGATGGTGTCATCCTTATCCTCTTCAGTGACTGTATCATTCGAAGATAAACCCTCTGAAGGCAAGACCGGGTCAACTGCCACCTCGACCTTTTGACTTTCGTCTGGTATGGATTCGGTCAGTTTATCCTCAATGATAGATGCTTCAGCTGACCACTTGAGCGGGCCAGCTGGATTCTCAACTAACGAAGGACTTGGCAAGAGTTTTTTATATCCAGGAGGAAGTCATAACGGTGAAACCGGACGATCTTCCAAGACTCTTTTAGCCTCATCTAAGAAGGGACAACGATGGAGGGCATGGTTGCCTTCGCACAGTCTACAGGGAGGTCTAGCCCTCCCTTTTTGTCCTGAAACTTCACTTTCGCTAGTTGACGGTGTACTTTCAACATGGCTATCAGAGGTCGATGACACCGGATTGTGCAAACGGGGAGACCAGTCCCTTAGTATCCGAGGGATGCAAGGACAATCTCTGTGAAAGTGGTCTCCCTTGTAGATGACACATGGCGATTTAGGCCTAGTCAGTGCTGTGTGTGGATTTTCATCAGACGACACTTTTTTTCCCTTATTTGCCTTTGGCTCCTTCTTCTTTTTCTCTTTCTTCTTCTTTTCCTTCTTCTCCTTAGGAACTTGGTTTTTAGTTTTACCAGTTCCGTCACGCGAAGAGGAAGGAAGAGAGGAAGAATTATAGGAAGTAGAAGGTTGGTGGGAAATTCTGGACTCATCTAATTGTTGATTCGACTGTTCAGGAATAGTGGTGTTCTGAACGACATTGGTTGAGAAGAGCCAGACCGGTAGGCCAATTGTCAGTCCTGGAAGCGATAATGTGGCCATATGGGGCGCACCAACATCTCCCCAAGAGGAGAAGGGACTAGGATTTCCACCAAGGGGAATTCCTTGGTTGGTGGGCTCCATTTTCTCAACCTAAAGATCAACACAGGAAAAAGGGTTGATTGTTCCGTTTAAAATCAATTTTAACGACGCTTAGACACAACTTGCTTTTTCAATTTTAAAGAGTCGAGAAAAAGCTAAAGATGACTCTAGTCTCCTTCGATTTTTAATGAGCCTGAAGTGACAAGTGCTCAGATGGACATTTTCTGTTAAGGAGTCTGAAAAGGAACGAAAGGGACTGCTCTGAAGTTCTAGGTAGAGGGTGTGCCAAACTTTTCGCAAAATCGCAGAATACTTTTTAGGGTACGGGCGGTCAATCTTCCCAAATGTTGTGTTCAGTGCATTGCGATCAGTAGGGCGGCCAACACGGCTTCCTATGGATAAAGGTTTTATGCCTATAGGGGTCTCCCAATATATACTCGACGGTACGTGGGAGCACAATCCGTACTGGCACTTATCGTCTCTCAGGAGGAATCACCCAACCATCAGTGAGGTGACCAGTGACCAGGTTTTACGATGCCGGAACGCGTCTCTAGCCTAGACCTCTATGTTGTGCGTTAAGTTACAAAGCGTTGTTAAGTTCATTCAATCTATTTTAGGTTGATCTTTCTTAGAAGTTTTCCTTTTTGGATCACCACGAGATGTATGATACAATTCATAAATGCAGTCTAAAGATGATAAGCAAGCTTTTATATCTTTTCAACAATGAAAATCCTAGCTGCAAGGGGAAAAGAAAGACACCATCTTTTCTCAAAGAGAATAGAGCACACAATAATGCACTTTTCCCTAAATCAACATACAAACTGTCAAAATGAAAATGCACATATGCATGTATTTGTTTTCACTTTCTTAATATTGATGCCTAAAAAGAAAGTTGTTGTACAAATTTGAATTCGATTTCAAGTGAAAAACACAAACAAGTTCCTTTTTCGAAATCAAAAAGACGATTACGACACTTTATGAGTTACTTGTTTTGACACTTGAAATGCATAAATTCAAACCAAAAGACAAAAGTAAAAGTGTAATCAACTGTGAACAGCAAACAAACTCACTCCTAAGATCAAAACGACACTTACGACAGGTCTAGATCTAAGGGCAACAATATGACTAGTTTACTTTTGTAATGGGAAACTGCAAATGATGTAACAAATACACAAAGAAAAAATATAGTTTCTTTATACAACTGAGGTGGAATTGAGGCAAAGAAAAGGGGTTTCAGATAGGTACACACACTGATAACAGGCTGCAAAAAACAGAGATAAAACTGAGCAAAAGGAAGCAGGGAACCACAGCTGCACAAGGCAAAGGCTGATCAGCGCACCCTCAGCACAGAGAAACTGAACTTCAGCGCAGGTGGCCTTCACGGGACCTGCGTTGAAATGCAGAACCTCTTCACAGAGTTTGCGCTGAAGAAGAAACGAGAATTGTTTCTGGGTTCTAGGTCACGGTTTGCAGTTTAATCTACGGTTTTTGGTCGGATAAAAGCTATCAATTAGGTACAATTAGAGGGATGATTTAAAGGAGGACTAAGATCTATCACAAAGGGCTGTTAGAGCACTTGTGGATCAGCTGTTTAGATCATAAACAGGCCCAGTGAATGGACTAGAGTAGCAGATCTATACTTTGCATTTGTAAATGGCAAATGCAATTCGATTCGGCACTCTTGAGTTTATGAGATGAACAACAATAGAAACACAAATAAACTAACAAGATACTGTCCCCAGCGGAGTCGCCAATTTGTTGTTGGGAAAATTATCCATTCGGAATGCCCCTATCCCACTTTAAGGTGTGATAGTGCCTTAGCAACAAACAAGGAAAACTATCTTCGTATTCTTCTTTATGAAATGTAAATAGAGAAAGAAGGATGTAACTAACCAGTGTCTTCCACTAGTTTGTCGATCCAATCACTCTCTCTTTTGTTCGCTTCCTGCTGCCTGCTCTTTCACTGGTTCAGCTTCACCAAGTTCCTGCAAGATCACAAGAGAGGAAAACTACACAAAAGACATAGATTTACATTCATAACTAGTTTAGGATCAGATATAAACTAAATATGCAAATATAACAAAACATCATTGATATACAAGCATATAGGAGAAACTCAAATAGCTTTATTGATATGATAAGAAAGTCCAAGATGGGATACAACCAAGTGAGTCCCGATCCAGCATCTACCTCCCAGCAAAGGAATCCCTTCCTCTCCTCCAACAAAGCATAAATCACCCAATGTACTAATCTCAATCTCAAACCGACAACAATTCTCTGCAAAGTACAAAATTCCAGCCTTCTTGAACCTCTGGGTGAGAGATCCATATATAGATGTAAGCAGAGAGGATGAGTCAGCTTATGTTTTGACTTGTGTCTTCTCTCTGTCAGTTCTTTCTTCCACTTGGAGGTTGAGAGCCTCTTACTCATCACTAGTCGAATTCGTTGAGGCAAGTGTCATTGGAGAAGATTTTGGAAGCTTCCAGGGTCTTTCCACCTCGTTGAATGAGCTTGCCATTTGTCATTTCCCACTCAGCGCACCCTGGTAGTGCTTCCACTTGCGTTTCAACGCACCTAGCCAGTGTAGCCTCTGCATTTCAACGCAGGCAGCTAGTGGAGCCTCTGAATTGATCCTGAATTGACTATTTTTGAGTTGTTTTTGGTGGAGAACTTCTGGGAGAAGCTGTCATTGGTTGACCTTGTTCCTTTAGGGGTAGGAACAACTCTTTTAGGGACTTTGGATCCCTTTGATTATGGACATTTCATGCTCAATGCTGTAAGGCACAAAAATGTCTATAACAATTGCCAGTTGATAGGGTAGCATCACCATGACCTTCAGAGGATGATGAGGGGCGGGCCAAATCGTGAGACCATACTTCTAAGATCCTAGGAATGCCAGGAAAATCACGAAGGAGATGGTCACCATTGCACAATTTACAAGGAAAATTAACCTTTTGCGGAGGAGCAGAAGGTGGTTCAACCTGAGATGTACTCAGAGTAGTAACTACACAGGTGGCCTTGCATTTATTGGACTTCTTCTTCATCATCATCATCTTCTTCTTCTTCTTAGTCTCCTGGTTACTAGATGTGAAACTTTCACCAAGCGAAGGAGGAGAGGAGGAGGAAGAAACAGGGGAAGAAGGCGTAGGCTCAACCTTGGGATCATCGTGTCATGGATCGGACGAAGTAGATGGTGGAACAAGAGTTATGACACTTGGGACCACCGAGGTTGAAAATAACCATACGGGCAAACCAATGGTTAACCCAGGCAAAGACAATGTTGCCATATATGGAGCACCGACATTTCCAAAAGAAGGAAATGAACTAGGATTCCCATCTGGGGAAAGAAATTGGCCGGTAGACTCGGGGAATTTTGCCATCAGGAACGAGCCTGAAAACACTTGAAATGTAATGAAGAAATATAATTGTTACCAGGAATATTTCGTGGGCAAATAAATTTTATGACACAGGAAAAAAACTTGACCTTTTCATGTTTCAAGAGTCGAGAAAAGGACGAAAAGGTGACTCTATCTCTTTCGAGGTTTAATGAGCCTGAAAGGACAAGTGCTCAGATGGACCTTTTCTTTTAAGGAGTCCGAAAAGGAATGAAAGTGACTACTCTGGAGAACTAGGCAAAAGATTTACCAAACAACCCGTAAAACTACATATACACCTTGGCAGTCATATGAAAACCAAGGACTTTCCGTACGGTAGTCAATCTTCCCGAATGTTTTGTTCGGTGTGTTACAGCTTGTAAGGCAGTAGACACAGCTTCCTAAGGATAAAGGATGATAACCTAGTGGGGTCTCCCAACATATACTCGACGATACATGGGAGCACAATTTCGTACTAGACCACTATTGAGTCACAGAAGGAGGAATCACCCAACCTTGAGTGGAAACAAAAGTGACTAGGTTTAACGACGCTGGAGCATGTCTCTAGCCTAGATCTCTAAATAGTGTGTGTGATGTTCCAATGCATTGTTAGATTTATTCAGTTCATTTTAAGGTTGATCTTGAATTATGTTTCAATTTCTAGGCCCTACCGTATGTATATCAAAAAACCTAGGATGTAGCTAGAATGAGTAAAGCATCTTTCATTTCGATGAACACCTACTTATAGAAAGGTAGAGAGTTCATTCCAAAACCAAGACAAGCGAATGCAAACCCTAAGAAACACAATGCATCAATACACTAATATCACGATGCATCGATGCTACTAATGAAAGATTTAAAATTCGCTTTTCAATTTCTCAAACATGAAAATTCGTAATGCAAACGTGCTTTCACTTTCGTATGCTAAATGAATGCAAACTTTTGATTTTATTTTTGTAAACAAGCAAGTTTGTACTGATTGATCCAAAAAATTGTGATCTATGCTTGCTAGTGAAGAAATCGAATCAGCATAAAAAATTGGTTCAATAATCGACACTAAATATCAGCCAGCAAGAAAACAAGCAGTCAGAAAGCCTCAACCAAATCACTAATATGGTTGTGGATGAACCTTGAATAGACAAGTAACCCAAGCAAATGGTTTCTCAATGAAACATCTAAAGCGCTAGGTCACATGGTCTAAAAAACACAAGACTCACTCAAATGAAATCAAAGAGACAGTACCCTAACCAAAAGCATTTAAAACAAGCTAATGAGAGACAAGAAACAATAGGGGATAAACAAGATTGATGAATTCAGGAGGCAAAGTCATAAAAACAACTTGACAGGAACAATCGCAAGTGTTACACTGACAACTAGAGATGTCATCGCTAAATGAGATACCATCGCTGGTGATGGATAGACAACTAGAGATGTCATCACCAAATGAGATACCATCGCTAGTGATGGATAGACAACTAGAGATGTCAACGCAAGTTTTACATGGACAACCCGAGATGATTGCGGAAGTACACCTATTTTAAAAAATGATGCAATTTCAAGAGTCATCGCCAGAATTAAAATAGAAACCCGGGATCATCGTGGGTGCAAAGCTATAAAGTGGCGATGACATCGCGACTGGTAGCTTTTTTCCGCAATGATGAAA